>JACBWW010000021.1:1492381-1612441 GCA_020086605.1 Lanius collurio
AGGACGCCAGGCCGGGGGATTCAGCCCCGCTGTCCCTGAGGGCGCTGCGGGCGGCGCGCGCCGTTCCCGCCGGCGGGATGTGTCCGTCTGGGCCTCCCGGCCACAAGGCGGCGGTAGAGGGCGGGCACTGAGGAGTGGCGCTCTCTGCTGTCCATGACGTCATTAAGGCGCGACGGCGGCAAGAGCTGTGTCCGGTTTTTTCCATAGCGCTCCCGTCGTGATCGTTTTGAGAAAGATATGACCACACAGGTAATTAAAAACACAGCGTTAGATAGGCTAACTGCTAGCTTGATGTATACATATATGTGTGTATGTATATATATAGGCTACTGATGTGTAATATTAATTATTTTTTCTTTCTAGTACGGTATTCTCTTCAAGCAAGAGCAAGGTGAGCAAACGCTAACGGGTATTGAGCAGTGTTGGTGTTCTAGGATGATGTAAATTTGATAGTGGCAGGTATCCGTGTGAGGAGACCTGGTTATGTTTATACTAGACATAAATCTGAGTAACTCAGAGGTAGTTATGCTGCTTTTTCATCGGTGACGTTGGTCACACAACATTGCATGTTTAGGAACAAAGAAAACAGTGACGAGGCTCTCGAAGCACTCAGTAAACCCGAGGAGCAGGGGAGTCTATTGCCAACATTGCAATTAGCCATTCAGCATTACCAAAACTGTTTGTGGTCTTCTATCAAAAGAAAATACTTAATTTCTATGCTTATATTCTCTTTTAGCTCACGATGATGCCATTTGGTCAGTTGCCTGGGGAAAAAATAAAAATGATGGTTCTGAAACAGTGATCTCTGGTTCTTTGGATGATCTGGTGAAGGTCTGGAAGTGGTAAGTGTTCCATAATAACCTGTTTTAGGCCTTGGAAGTAGTCAGTGTGGGGCAATCTTGAATTTCCACAATCTGCAGGGATGTTAGAAGTTACCTCATGGGAGGGGTAGCCTGGCACACAGAGGTGCTTCTTTGAGCAAGCTTATCTCCGGTGGTGTGTGCTTTCTCTTGGAGTGATGGCATTCTGGTGTGCTTTCATTTCCAAAGAATGAGAATCTTTTTGAAAATGCATGTCAGAGAATACTTGATGTATTTCTAAACCAAAGAATGAGAAATGCATCTTTTGATGCCCTTGGAGATGTGTACTGTGAAAGCAGTAATGGGAATAGTGGAAAAGAAGAAAATACATCTTCCTTTTTCACTGAAAAAAAAAATCCTGATAATTCTTATGGAAGTGTGCTTTTGCAAAGAAGTTTTTCTGTCTCTTAGGCAAAGCAGTGTGAAGGATGTGCTTCACTTCAGTGACAGGTCTAGCTTGGCTGTGGTGACTGTGAAAATGTCAATCATGGCACTTTGTGCTGAGCTCACAGGTGAACAGCAGCTCTGTGAGCACCCATAGACTGGTGTGTGATGGACATTTTTTGGTGGGATGAAGTACCTGCTTTGCAGGAATATGGTAAATGATTGATTTGTCAGTTCTTTGAGTACAGAGAGTTTGTGTGTAGACCTTCACATTTCAAGAGTGGACTTGGATTGCCTTGTGTTGATCAAGTGGAGGAATGTGGATTGTTTGTTTTGTGTGAGGTTGGGGATGGTTCAGTACCCCCAGCTGTTCCTAACGAGGCTTTTCTTTCTCTTGCACCAAAGGAACGATGAAAAGCTGGATCTGCAGTGGACTTTGGAGGGTCACCAGCTGGGGGTGGTGTCTGTGGACATCAGCCACACGGGTGCCATTGCAGCATCCAGCTCCCTGGACGCCCACATCCGCCTCTGGGATTTAGAGACTGGCAAACAGATCAAATCCATAGATGCTGGTCCTGGTAAGATACCAGTGCTGAGCCGGCTCTACGTGAGAACAGTGTTTACTCTTTCTGGCAAATACTGAACAGTGGGGTGTATGAGGGGATTAAGGTGTTTGGGGGATTTAATCTTTCTCTATTTGCAGAAATCATAGTGGTTTTATGAACTCAAGACAAAGCAGTGTCAGACAATTTTGCGTTTATTTTTACACACTACTTGTGCTTTCTCAGGTACACATAGATTGGCTTTTTGCTGTATGCATAAAGCAGAATGGAAACCAGCTTGCTCTTACACATGTATTGATAAAACGATATTTGGAAGAAAGAATTCAAATGCTTCTTCAGATTGGTCTACAAAGAAACTCTGGACATTCTTCATAACACTGCAGTGAATTTGAGTCATGCATGTGATCCTTTTTTATCCAGCATGCCCAATCCTGAGTGAGCAAGTCAAAACAGTTATCAATGTTAACAATGCTAATGTTTTCCAAGCTGGAATTAGGCTCCAAGGGCCTAAGGTCTTATTCCAAGTATTTCATGACTACACTGGAAGTCACAAATTTAAGAACAGTCTTGCAGTGTTTTAAGCAATTAATACTAAGCTTATAGAAAAAAACCCATGTGAATTACATCATGCCAGATAAGTACATCGCACTGCTATAAAAAACAGTGGGTTTTTTACATTCTGTTGCAGGAATGTTATCTGTGTTATGTTTGCATATCTGCATTTCTCCTGCATCTTCTATACTTTGCTATACCTTGCTTTTTTCAGTAGTTTCAGTCTTTTGGTACGAGGAGAAAAGTAAGAATTTAGACTTAACTGATGCTGTCTTAAATTCTAAATTTATTGTTACAGGAGGGTCTCATAAGATCAAGGTCTTACTAGAAAATGTAATCTTTTACTAAGTGTAAGTAAATGACTCAAGATATGCTCCATTAATTACATAGAAGGGGTAAAGTGATAAGCTTTTACAGTCTTAGAGGGTTTAATGTCTAAACAGATGCATACAGAACTTGTACTGTTGAATAAGAACTAGAAACAGGATCCAGCTAACTGGTTTTTTTCTATTTAATACAGTTGATGCCTGGTCCCTGGCTTTTTCACCTGATTCCCAGTACCTTGCAACAGGAAGTCATGTGGGGAAAGTAAATATATTTGGTGTTGAAACTGGAAAGAAAGAATATTCTCTGGACACCAGAGGAAAGTTCATCCTTAGCATTGCATATGTAAGAAGCACAATTGATAATTTCTTATGAGAAATTGCTACTGCTGTAATATGTTGTAAATAGCTATTTTTGTTTCTGTCTATCAGTTTATCTCTACAATAATACCAAGTTACAGCTGTAGGTCCAAATACAAATTGTGTGACATTTCCCCCATGCACATCTGGAAAATATATTTTCATCTTGCTTATAGTCTTCAGGAATTTTGGAGGCCAGGTATCTTGCATAGATCATTACTTGTGGAAGGTTCCCAAGGGAATGTCAGGGATTACACAGCATAAATGCACACAGATGTTGAATCACACTTTTTGTGTTTTATTACAGAGTCCAGATGGAAAATACTTGGCCAGTGGAGCAATAGATGGCATTATCAATATTTTTGATATTGCAACTGGAAAACTTCTGCATACGCTAGAAGGTATGGTTTGGTCATTTGCAACACCCAAATTCTGGCCTCATTTCTGAGAAAATTAAAGGATACAATGCAAGTCAGAATATGCTACAACAGCCCTGGCATCAGTGAGTTGACATTTCCATTAAGCAGTATTTAGTTATTTAATGTGCTCTAACCTAAACCACTTAAAATATTAGAGGTAAGCTGTAAACTCAGGCTTGCATCATAAATGCCTTTTTTCAAAAGATCCAGTCAGTAATGCTAAACTAAATTCTTAAATTGTAGTTCCATGTATTGCAGAAAAGTACAAGGGAATGAAGCTAAGCCAAATGTGGGCTGCCACTCATATGGTTTTTCTTTTTCTTATGGTATCTGTTCTATGGCAATTTATTGCTGTTTTAAAAAATAACTGAACATTTTATGTTGTAGAACACACACATTTTTCTAACAGATACACGGGCTTTTAATGCTCGTGCAGTTTCTGCCCAGTTGTAACCAAAACCCCAACCACATAAATATGCAATTATACTATAAAATATGACATAATTTCTAATAAACATCCACAGCTGAAAAAAATAAGATACTGTTTGTGTTGCAGACATGCCTTAACATTCAGGATTGAGAATTGCTGTCTGTTTCCATTTTCTGTTGTGGGAAGAAGCCTCTACAGAGAAAGAGGCTTCCGAGGCTGCTCCCTTGGAGCAGGGTGTGGTGTAGCTCCCCGAGCACTGCAGTAGCCAGCAGTAGCACATGCGGGTCTGTGTCCCTGTGCCTTGCAGGCCACGCGATGCCCATCCGCTCGCTGACGTTCTCCCCAGACTCCCAGTTACTTGTCACCGCCTCCGACGACGGCTACATCAAAATCTACGACGTGTGAGTGGGGGCTGCCAGCCATGCTGGCAGGAGAACACCTGTTCAGAGGGGCTGTAAAAAATCAAACCCGCTGCTCTCTAGAATTCCTTTCAGCTTTTGGTGACTTTTTATATAATAAATAATTTTAAATCATAAAATACTACATCCTTAGGTAGTTTTTAAAAGTGTATAGGTAGAAGACAGCTTGAAAACAAATTACTTTCCTCATATTTGCCTGTAAGTAACAAGCTAATTGTTCTCTTTCCTGTGAGCGTGTGTTCACCCTTGCTAAACATTTGTTCTGTACACAAGAGATTATATTGATGACCTATTTCTGTTGCATCTTGCAATACCTTGGAAGACCCTGGGGAGGAAAAGGCCCTGCTTCAATGGTCTTCACTCCCCTAAACCTGCATTGCTTTGACTTGGGTGAAACTGTTTTGTCCTCCAGGGTATCTTCTTAGTGACTTCTTTGTATGTTAACTATTTGAAATGGAAAAAAACATAATCTGCTGTAAGACCAGTTCAGCTTGGGTGAACAAATGTCCAGAAGTCACCTTCCATTGAACCATTCTTGATTGCACTAGCTAGAGTATATTCCTGCTGCTTTTCCCTGGAATTCACAAAGCAAATGTTAACATGAGTTCTTTCCACAGGCAACATGCAAACTTGGCTGGCACATTAAGTGGTCATGGATCCTGGGTTTTAAATGTAGCATTTTGTCCCGATGATACCCATTTTGTTTCCAGGTATTGAGGATTTTTAATTGTTTATGATTACTGAAGAAAAAAAATAAAAGGGGAGATGGATCATAAAAATTAAATGTGTACAAATTGCAGTGGGATCTATAATGAAATAACATAAAATTTGAAGGCACAAGAGCCAATCTGTGATGTGATACCAGCTGTAGTGAGAGCATTTTACAGAGTAAGTCATCCCACTGCAGTGTAGTTCCTGACAAGTGAAACACACCTAAGAGAAGGGCAGTTTAATTCTAAATAGCTGAAAAATTGCTGTTGAATCAAGAAGTACAACCTAATCTAGTAATTAATCTACTTGAACTTTAGTATTTATTCTTAAAACAGCTGAGACAGCTGGGGGAGCAAGTATATGTAACAGGAATTTCCTTATCCAAAGAACTTGCCTGAAAGAATTTTTTTGGCTAAAATGAGGGTCTTCATTTTCACATTGCAGATGTTGGAACAGTATATTTCTTTTAAAGGTAATGGAACCTGGCAGAAGGTGCAGTCCTTTGCTACTTCATCCCTGTATTTGATGGGTGAAAGGAGGTTTCTTGTGTCTACCATATGAAACCTTTAAATGTTTGCATTAAACTTTAGTTAATCTATTCATTTAAACATTGATCAGTATTGTTTTTCTTCCAGTTCATCTGATAAAAGTGTAAAAGTTTGGGATGCTGGAACAAGAACCTGTGTCCATACCTTCTTTGACCACCAAGATCAGGTATGGCTGCTATTCCTTAAGTCACCGTGTTCCCAGGAGAGCTTGTGGAGTTGTGCATATTTGTGCATCACCTCAGTGCTGCAGCTGCAGCCTTGCAGTAATGCAGTAACTTTAGCTTGCTGTCATGAAATTTTAAAAGTTCTTTGTGGTTATTTGGTACTTAATATTGAACTAGTATTCCCAAGTGTATATACTGATCTCTTCCAAGTAATTAACATTTTTCAGGCTCAAATAAAGGCAAGCCTGAGTGGCCAAAGTCTTACCAGACTCTGTTTGTTAGCTTTGTCTCTGGTCTTACTTATTTCTGTCACTTACACAGCATCTGCATGTGTAAGGTTGGAAATACCTATCTAAACAGATGGAATTACTTAAACAGATGCTTGAAAGCAGCCTTAAAACTTGGGAACTTTTCCTCCTCCAGTGTCTCTAATTCTGTTTTTTTTTTTATTTATTGCTCAGTGCTAGCTATTTGGGAGGGAAGGAGTTAGGTTTCTACCCATTTAGTCTTTGTCCAAATGTCAGGTGATAAATAGAACAATATTATATTTTAATGAGCAAGAAAGAAAGGATATTCTTCCAGATTTTATTTAAACTTTCTTCTGTAGTACTGTTTTGCTAGTAACCTTCTTTTCGGTTACCTTCAGCTAGGGTGGTTTTAATACTGAAGTACCAAGGGGAATTTGATTTCCCCTGTTGTTTTAGCTGTTATCTATAATCTCATTAAGTCTGTGGCAAGCAGAGATGTATCAGTTATTGTGAATGTTGGGGCTTGGTATTAATGCAAAATATTAATACAAGAATGCCCAAAACATACTGTTGTCAATACACCCATTCTGCATTTTACATTAATGTGCTGGGGAGCCTTCACCCTTCCTGATGTCATTCTGATGGCAAAGGGTGTCACTTAAGAGCTTGTGTAACTGTCTTAAATCAGAGGACTGACCTGAATTTTTCTAAGTTTTGCACTGGTAGGGAAATGGCTCTCTGAAAGACCCCAGGGATAAACCAGATCATTGTTCAGTCTGTCAGGAGGTGTCAGACTGCATGACACATACTTCCTCTCTTACTTTCCTGCACTGTAAACTACTATTTTCAGAAAGGGCTGCAAGATGGGCAAGAGTGAAAATGCTGGGGTTGATTTATGCAAACTGGGGCAAGTCTTTTCAGCCCTTACCAATTACCTCTGGCTTGTGTAAGCCTGTGAGGGGGAGTGGGTGTAGGAACTCATCAGGCTCCTAGATGGCAGTGTCTTGCTCTGGTTCAGCAGCCTGAGCTGCTGTTTAAGTAGAAACCATGACTGCACCAGCTCTAAGCAGGTGACCTTTAAAATACTCCTTCCTCTTCTGCTTGTAATGAATATTACTGCCACAAAGCTTCTTTTACTTTGTCCTCTGTTGGTAAGCTTGCATGTCTTATTTACAGGTTTGGGGAGTGAAATACAATGGAAGTGGGTCCAAAATTGTGTCCGTTGGTGATGACCAAGAAATTCATATTTATGACTGTCCAGTTTAAATGTCTTAATTCAGATGCTTCCGTAAACGCTTGTGGCAGTTTCAAGGACTGCTACTACCCTATGTAATTTTGTAGTATGAAAAAAACATTTCATACTGAGCTGCAAAACCAGATATGTTTATATTGAATTTTGATTTTGTTTAGCATGAGAGAAAGCCTTACTTTTTTAAAATAAAAGCTACAGCTGCAAGTCCTTGTGTCTAATTCTTGGGAAAAAGTATTTTGGGAAATACGTAGTCAGGAGCTGGAAGTAGCTGCTCAGTTACTCACCCCTCCCTTTAACCATAAATAGACCAGAGCTGGAAAGCACAGGTCAAGTCTCAGAGCAGCTTATTTTAGCAGAAGGAAAGTGACTGAGGCTGTGTTATAAATGTGGGAAATGACAGCCTGGGCTTGTCTTGATGCAAGCCCAGTGAGTGCATGAGGAGCACTTAAGCTGAACACCTGTTTCAACAATTGTGTGGTACATGGAGATCATTCATCATGGTTTTTAAATGTCACTAAAGGGGACCAGTTGTTTCTAACACAGGCTTAATACTAACACTACTAGAACACAGCCAAAAGGGGGAAAAAAGCTTTAATGTTATCACTGTGGTATCATGTGTTATAAAACAGCAGCAGTATAGCCAATGCATGTGATTTTGGTTTATTCATTTTAGTTAAGGCACAAGTATACAATGCCTAGCAGGAAGTAAAAACCCTTTCTAGGGAAGGCTGAAATACAAAGCTTGAGCTTCTGAAAGGTCAAACTTTTATTTGGAAGTATTTGCCTGTTTGTAACACATTAGAGGACAGCTTGTAACCTTAAGTCACACTTACACAGAAGCAGCTGAAGGAATGCTACTGTAAACCCACAGAACACAGGAAGAGGGCGATGAGGCAGAGAGGGGGGCATGCACAAAATGCTTCTGAAATACAAAATGAAGACAGGTACTAGTGGTGCAACTAACACAAAGTTGAATATTGAGAATAATCTTGACTATGTGTCTGAGCTTAGAAAATCTTATTTAAATAAAGAGGGTTCTAGAGTGGCTTACGAAGTACAAGAGAAGCATGAGAAAAGGTGAAGTACTATTTATTAGAAGTTATTCTGCTATGTTTTATTCTATGAAATTAATTTTCCAGTATGAAAGTATTTACATAAGACACTCCACTTAGCCTCTATCAATATTGCCAAAGTCTTATAGAAATAGCATAGGTGAAATAAAATTGAGAACCTTCACAGCAAGGAAAATGTATACCAACTCAGTTGGTTCTCAGCTGTATGACATTTGCTTTATATAGAAAGACTACAAGAACACAATATAAATTAGTTACAAAAAGGTGATACTGACAGCGCAGCAACTCAATTTGCTGAACACAAAAACCACAAGCAGTGGCTATTACAGCCATGCAGTTTTCATTGTGAAAATTTACATCTTAGATGACATTCACTGCACCTTGCTTTAAGATGTCTGACATTGTACTCCTGTTCTTGGACCCTCATCATCTTCTTCGTAGGCTTCTCCCGCACTGTTACGGTAGGTTTGCTCATTTGGATCAAAATCTTCAAGGTCTACCTGATCCATCTCATCCGTAACCATAACATCTTCTCGTGAAGGAAGCAGAGCCTCCAGCAGAGACAGTTTCTCCCTTGGGAGCCAGTAGTGTTCTGGAAACTGGACCTACAATTTTACACATTTTTTTAATGAATATTTATTCACGTGCAAGCACGAGTATATTTGCTACAGAAAAGCATGCAGCTTACCAAAAACTGTATAATCAGGCTGCCTTTGTCCATTGGAGATTTGTAGACAGGCATCCCTTCATTGTAGATACACTTTAGGTCCCCATGTTTTATCACTTCACCTGTGGAGGCAAGAGCTGTAAGTAAGCTGATCTGATGGGACAGGCATTTCACAGCCACACAAGGCAGGGCTGCACACAAGCAGTGTTCCCATCCCACCTCAGGGAAATTGTAACCAATTCACAGAAAAGAGCTAAACCCAAGCGTACAGAACTAAGGCCATTTAGACTATTTCCCCTGATATAAGAGAAATCAGCTTTTCTTGACACAGCCTTCAGGTTGAATGAACAGATGATTTACTAGAATTTTAGATTCTTGCCTCTTAAATTTCCTGGCTCTCCACCAGCTGAGGCTGAGGTTTATTAAGATGTGTTTGACAGCTTTAGCTGTAACTCTGCATGTTTTAGAAAGAACAAAGAACCAACTAAATTAAGTGACTACCTCATGAATCTGTTTTATCATCTAATTAGGAAAAAAACCCCAAACAAAACAATCTCCCCTAAAAATGCCAGTCCAGGCACAATTAAACAGGCAAGTAGTTTGATATAGTCTACACAGTATTAGAACTCTTTAAGACCTACCTGGCCTAGTAGATATGACAAGAACTCTGTTGTCCAGAGTTTCAATTGTCTTTCTGAAACCACATAAAGCCTCTGAGAGTTGAATTCTCATTTTTGTGATTAAGTCATGCCCTCGTCTCTGAAAAACACTGTGATCCTTTTGATCAAGCACAATTATAACATCACCAGGCTCCAAATCAGGCTCCTGATCACCTTCTCCATGAAATACTATCTTCTGGCCATCTTTCATACCTGAAGAAAAGAAACCCATTTATTCTCTACAGAACTATAGACTTTTATTAGGGAACAACTACAAATACACAATTCTTACCTTTATCAACATGAACTTCTATGATCTTTTTCTCTCTTACAACCTTGCAGCCATTGCAGTTGTCACATCTGTCCTTTGGATTTATTCTTTCACCTTGGCCTCTGCATTCTGGACACACAGTTTGGATTTGCTGCACCATGCCAGGTCCAATCTGCTGAACTATAACTTGCATCCCTCTTCCTTTACACACAGGACATTTTTCTACTGCCCCTCTCTTTCCGCCATAACCTTTGACAAAAAAGGTTAAATTGGATCTCAGTCTCAAAAAATTACAGTAGTCAAGTTGGAAGTTCAGTAATGGTTAGTTGCCATCACAAAACATGCCCCACAAGCTGGATGTTTCTACAAACAAAATGTTTATACAGCTTGTTGTATTAGCCTCTGCCTCACCCCCCAGTAAATCCTGGTTTCCACAGAACTGTCAGCATACCAAATTCAAGACATAAACATTCCATTATTACTTGGACAAGAACTGCTTACTAAATATTTAACAGAGTACTAAGATACAAGACCTTATTAAAATTTACCTCAAAGAGGACCAGTCATTAGGGAATACTTAATAACTGTAAAATTAGTAACATAACACAAGCTAGACTTCTACCACAGCAATTTAAGAAGTTTTGCAGAATAGACATTTACATCCAAGTTCTGGGTGAAGATAGTTTTAATTTAGGTACCCCTAACAGTAACTCACAGTGAGTTTTAGTCTGCCATTAGAACAATCACTTTGTAACACTGTGGTCCAGAGACTTATTCTTGGACAAGCATAAGCAGAACTAAAATACCCTGGCAGACTTTCAGGGATCAGGCAAAGAAAAAGGGGAAAGAAAAGTAAGAAAGCCTCCAGACTTTTTCCTCAGCCCCAGACAATCCACACAAAAAAAACCTGAGGAGGGGGTTGAAACCACTACTTGTTTTTTACCTTCACACTTTGCACAAATGACATTCTTTTGCAGTGCCAGTTTCCTTGTAATACCATTATATAGGTCTTCAAGAGATACACCTAACTGGTGCACAACATTTTTGCCTTAAAAAAAGACCAAAAGGGAAATTAGTACTTGTTCAGCTGTTGGGGAGACAAATGTTCATGCACAGTCTCAATGAAGAAATGCAGAGTTCATTCCAAACTTTGAACACAAGTCAGCCCCCTTAAAAGAATGTGCAGTTCCATCAGCTTCCACTAAGCTCCACCCATTTATGTCCAAACATAAAAGTTGAGCTGTAATTAAGCAAAGCATCATTAAAGCCATCCTGTCCCTGCTCCTGCTCCTAATTTTATAAGCTTAACTGAAACAGCAAGATGCAAGGACACTACCAGCTTCAGATCTGTCAATTTAGAAGTTGCTATTATGCCTGCCTATGAATTTCCATGCCACTTCATAGCATAATTTCAGTGATTTTACAGTAAGTTACTACTTGCTCCTTTAACAGGCATTGGACATGGAAAAAACAAAAATCATACTGTGCTTTGGCAGCACACTGTACTCAGTTTTATATTATTTCTCCCAAATATTTTCAAGAGATTTAAAATTACTGAAGTTTAAGTTGATGGTGTCCTTTGAAGCAAGTTGCCCAAAAGCATATGAGCAAGTGAGGCATAGATTTGGAGAAAAGGTAACTTAAACAGGTCTAATTCAACTGCTGACTTACTAATGTTTCCCCCTCCCCTACAGGCTACCCAGTCCCCCTTCAACAAAAAATAAACAGAACTTAGCAGAAAGATGGCTATAGCTAAGCCATATTATCTACTTTATTAGAATCTTAATGCTAGAGTAACTAGAAAAATCATTGTTTACTTATTCTATTGTTGCAACAAGTAATATCCACACTATGTGCACTTAGCAGAACAGCAGTACCATAGCACAGGTGTTTTATGCTTAAGTGCATGGTTAGAGTTTCTAGAACTTGTTTAGAACTGTGTACCTCTTCTCTCTCTATTCATTCGGCCTCCACCACCAAAGAACATGTCAAAGATGTCCATGGGTGAAGAGAAGCTGCCGCCACTCAGGCCTCCTTCTTTAATAGCCTGCTCCCCACCCTGGTCATAGAGGTCCCTTTTCTTTGGGTCCGACAGAACTTCATATGCCTGGGATATAAGTTTAAACTAAAAAGAAAAAAGAAGCTCTGAACAACTATGACCAAGAGGAAAAGTAGCCCTCTCATACACAACTCCATCTACAGATCGAGCCACTACAGCACCCTCTTGAAGCATTTGTCTGTTTCCAAAAGGAAACTCCCTAAACAAATGGGTAACCGACTATAATAGAACACTTTTGTTCGGGAAAACCACCCCTTTCCTCCCTCTCCCCCCTCCTCCCATGTTTTAAGTGGGCTTAATTCAGAGTCACATGCACCTTAGAAGTATATGCCAGCTGCATTTTGTTGATTGTGGTAGTTGCAACAACCATTATAACTTCCAACAAATCCATTTAGAATGGAATATGGTGCTATCCCTGAAGTCCCCAGTTGCTCATGGCCACAGCAGTGCTAGTCAGCCTAGAGCTACACAGGGATCCTCCACGCCTGCTGAGCTGGTACATCCAGCTACAACAGAGATTTGTGTGACCAGACTCTGGTGTTGCTTACTCATCACAAACACAAGGACTTAGATATAAATCAAAACACACACTTTTAACAAAACAATTAGAGAATTTTCTTAAATACCTATAAAGAATTTTCTACTACTAAGATTACCAACTGAATTTTTAAACATAATTTGCTATTGCTAGAATGACCACTTCCATTTTAAACTTCATTTATTCATGGCCATGTAAAGTGGTGTAAGCAAAAAAAGCAGGCCCAAAATAAAAGCAGGAAAGGTTACCTTTGACTAGGCTACTGTTTGTCTAGAGTTCTGTAAATTAGTATTCTAGAGACATAAGTATGGACCTTCTATTCCTATATTAAGGTATTAGCAGACCAGCTTTTAGATAAACAATCTCATCATTCGTGTTTTCCATAGTTCTCCAATTGTGGTGCTCGTTTATCATCCAAGCCAACACAGGTTGCTGAGCGGGTCTGTGCTAATAGCTTGTAAAATAGTTCTGTTGTAAGCAGTCCACCCATGGGCAGCCCAGTGATTTCCTGGGGATAGTTACCTCGGACATCTGCATTAGCATTTTTTTTGGTAGAAAACCCATCCAGTTCAGGAACACCATCCAGCACAACAGTGCTGGCAGCTGGATCCACTACCAGCCTTTTCAACATCTGACAGCCCAGTGGCCACTGGAGCACTAAAAATCCTTCCAGCTTCGCCTGTTTTAACCAGCACCTCTAAGGATGATTTTTCTACTGCAACTACAGGGAAAGTGGCAAGCACTACATCCAAAAATAAGAAATGCCGCATCCCCTTTGCCACAGCTGGGACGTCAGGCCTGCTGCCAGGCTCACAGGTCTGAACAGAGACCTGAAGTAGGAGACCCTTCCCATACTGGCACTACGCCGCAGGAAAGGCAAAGCAGAACTTGAACTACGATTGCGTGCGCGGTGGATGTAACAACAGCCTGTCTACAGGGGACTCGCGGTGCCACCCGTGGGCGGCCCTGTGCCCGCTGCCGGTTCTCCCTGCAGGGCCACCCATCCCGCGGCCTGGCGGCGCCTGCAGTGAGCCCGGCCCAGCCTCGGCTGCCAGAGGGCCCACACGGGGCCTGCCCCGCGCAGGGACCGCAGGTGCCGCCGGCTGCGCGGCCGCCTCACGGTGGGTGGGTGAGCGGCCCACGAGTCCCGGCCCAGCCCCGGCCCCCAGCCCCGCGTACCCGCTCGCCCTCGCTAGGATTCTTGTCGGGGTGGTACTTCAGCGCCAGCTTGCGGTAGGCCCGCTTGATCTCTTCGGAGGAGGCATTGGGCTTCACTTGCAGGATATCGTAGTACTCCGTCTCCTTCACCATGGTGGGTGCCTATGGGAGGACGCGCCGCGTTATCCTCGGGTTACCCTCGGGTTACCCCCGCGTTACCCCGCCCGGCGCCCCGCCAAGGCCCCGCAGGCCGCGCTCACCGCCGCGGTCCCGCCGCTGCCTCCGCTACCCCCGCTGCCCGCTCACCGATTCCGGCAGCCCCGCCTCTTCCGCGGCCTTTATACGGGCCCCGGCCGAATCTTCTGGAATGACGCCGCGCGTGACGTCACGGGGCTGGAACGGTCTAGAACTGCGGCGCGTGACGTCACCGCCGGTGCGCGCGGGGGGAGGAGCCTCGCGCCGGGCCCGGGACTCGCGCTTGGTGTTTAATTTGGGGCTTTACGGGCGGGTACCTTGATTGTCTCTGAGCCCACAGTCTGTGCAGCTGAGGTTCCCCAGGGGCCGTGCCTGGCTTTCCCTGAGCACAGCTCCCACAAACCGGTACTGGGGCACTGGAGCTGGCATTGAATGTGAGCTGTAAATTGTTATCAACGCTAGTGTGGTCAGGCAGGTCTATTCTTACCTCTTCTTTATTGCTTTTAGGCTTATATGTAATACCATGTCTCAGTAGTTAATTATAGGGAAGCTTTAAATGGGCTTTCCTTTAGGGTTAAAGTGTGACTATTCTATGGGGTTAAAAATAATTAAAAAACACCTCATATTTTATACCTTTGTATTGTAGAAACAAACTTTTCAGTCTAATTTAGAAAGCTTCCACTTGTGCCGGCTTTAGACAAATCAAAAATAACGCGGGCCTGGCTGGGGTGAGGGGTCCCTCCTGAGGGGTCCCTCTGAGGTGCCGGGGCATGAGGGGTCCCTCAGTGGCGCCGCCTCAGTTGGCGCCGCTTTCTCTCCCTGCTCTGTGAAACCCATTAATTCACCTCTGGGAGAGCCCGGCGAGCACCCTGGTACGACCTGCCGCATGCTGTGTGTTACATCTTGTTCTGGTTAATTAATAGGCGGCTTTCTTGATGCCTTGTTCCTTGGTATTTTGGGCCTTTTAAATTAATTGGGCTAATGCTGTGCCCCCTGCTCCGTTTGTTATTTGCCCTTTCCTCAAGCCGGCCTGCCTGGAGCAGACTTGGAAGCTGGGCTAGTTTTCATCTTTCTCCAGGTAACTGAAGGTTCTCAATTAATTATTTACTGCTCAGGGGAAAGGAGATAACTGGTACTGGTGTGGACCTAAGCAAAAGCATATTTTCATAGAAGATGGCAACTTAATGCTGACAAATCTCAAGTGAAAAATACAGAAAAGCTGCATGAATTGAGTACAGATTTTGTTCAAACTTGAGTTGAGTAGAAGTGCTTACAAGCTGCTTTTTAATTCCAGGAAACAGTTCCTTATTCCTAGAAATAGTTTTATGAAACCAGAGCATCTCCTGTGATTATGATAAATGAAAGGTTCCAGCGTCCTGCCCTGCCAACCACAGCCCAGGTTAGAGTCAGGGTGACTCTGAAGCAGAGGGCCCTAGTGTGTTGTTTAACAGTGGGAAATGGGGAAAAAGAAAAAGGGGAAGGAAAAGCAGCAGTGTGGGATTTGAATGGAAAATTTTCATCTTTTAGAGCTCTGATGCTGTTATAATGAACTTCGTACTGTATTTCAGGTAAATACTATTAGAAGATTGAATTATCACAATCTGCTTATATTAAGCATGTAAATTTACTTCAGGAGGGGGAGCTAATTACAGGAAATCAACAGAAAATATCAATGAAAGGAACAGTTCAAAACCCCAATAAAGAAATCAGTGTTGGTAACTATTATTTTCTCTAAGCATAATTATCAGCAGCTGAACATGTAAATCTGTGTTTTGCAATTGTGCAATTATATTGACAAGTAAATACAGAAACTGTTTTCTAAAAATAACTATGGGTACAAGTTCTTGGCCTACAAGTTACTCTGTAAACTTGTAGGCCAAGAACTAAATATCCCCCTTTTAAGGCAAAAAAAGGTTTATTTTCATAATGGTCTTCACCTTAAAGATAGGTGAGCTATAATCTGTAGTTCTGAATGTAATATTTCCATTTAAGAAGAAGCAATAAATCTGTTTATAGCTTTGTAGCCGCTGAATGTTTCAGCAGATGAGAAGCTTTCAAAGCACATAATGAATTTTGGAGTTCAATTTTTAGTATGTCATAAAAAGAGTATAGGATTTCTGTGAATAGAAATCCTCATGTAGGTGTGTGTAGATATTGGTAAATATAATAAGAACTCACACTGGTGAGTGGTTTCTTACTGTTGACATTTGTTACTAGTAATAACAGCCAAAAACTTGGTTGGTATGGATCTTTGCTTAAGAGGATTGAGCCTCCTGCTTCATTTACTTTCATTTTATTAGGGAGACCTATCAGGTTATATTTACTTTAATATGTTGTATTTGTTTTCACCATCTTTGGTTCCAGTTGGTACAATCAAACTCCTTATTTATTCAAAGAATTAGTGGGAAAAGTAGTAAGGGTTGGTGCCTGGGATTAGAAAAACAGGAGAAATACCAGGCTGTATATATGATTTGCATCATCATGCACATCTCCTACCTCACTCTAGTCTGAGTGATGCAGTCATTCTCATACCTGAGGGGAATACAGTCCTAAAGGTGTCTGAAGCAAAACAGTTCCTATTTATCAATACTGTATTTATTGAAGAGAGTTAAAATCCTCGGCAGCTGATTTTGTCATAATTAGTAATAAATGTCATACAGCCTTTACACATGCTGACATATTTCTCAGCAGCTACAGTGGTGGTTCCTGTACTCAACCAGCCTGGTGATCAAGGCTGTGTATGCCCAACTCTGTTCCTTTTGGTGCACACTGTGCCTCCTTAAGTCTGTGGTTGTTGCTAACCAGCAGTTGCTTACCCGTTTTTGAGATGTACAGCTAATTTCTTTTACTGTTTTTTTCCTTTCTTCCCTCCTGCTACATGTAACATGAATCACCTTGTCATTCTTTACTTGCACAGTATCAAACTTGTGTGTGGGAGTCAACAGGAAAACAAGCAGAGAATTTCTCTTCTCTGCAAGGAGGCAGGACTGGACTGGGAATGGGGAGTAATTGGATCTGGTGCCCATTTCATTTAACCATCAGAGGAGCCTGGTTCTGAAGCAGACATTGCACTGTTAGCACAAAACAAGAGCTAAAACTGCTTCCCCCTGACCTTGATGCACTCTTTATATGCTGCAAGAATTGTGTATGTATCTTTAATCCTGTTATATAAACTACTGTTAGAATCTCCTTGTTTGCATTTCTCTCTTTTATATTACTATTTCTCATTCTTGTTGAAAGCAGCATCCTGGAGACACAGGTAAGAGTAGTCTGCTGAACTGCGGCTGCATCTTCTTGCAGCACCCTTGATTTTTGTAAAGAAGTATCAAGAATAATTTTTGTTACAAACACTGGAAAAAAAGTCAGAAATCTGAGGGATTGAAACTTGTGTTTCTTTTCAGTCGCACTAAATTTGAATAAAGAGCTTCAGTAGTTTCTCTGTAAGGTGAAATTAGAATCACAGCAGACTTTCCTTGGTGCTGAGATGGATTCTTTCAAGCATCCAGACGTCAAAAGTTATCACAATTTCTACAAACCTCTTAGGAAAATACCTTTTAAATAATATTTTTGGCTACGATTTTTAGTCTTTTTAAAAATATATGTTAAACAGTAAAGTATGACAGTTTAATTTAATGAACCTTTAATGGTCCTGGGCCCATAATTGATATACAGAAAGGATATTTTCTGCAGAAACAAGCTCTTAGGAAAATCTTTTTGCTACAGATGGAAAGTAAAAGATCTGTATCTGCAAGAAAATTTAAGTGATGGCATTATTTTAGGGTAGTGTATAGTAAGTGAGTAGCAGTCACAGCTTTCTCTAATCTGAATTCCTTCAATAGAAATGAATTAGTATAAGAAGCACATGTGAGTTTAAAAAGTTGTTGCTTGTCTGGAGCTTTTAATTCTGGAATCTGCTCTCAGTATCATCTCCTTGGCCCAAGGTAGCATAAACTGGTTGGTCCTTAAGGTATGTGTTGACACTCACTTGTTTAGTAAGACTTAATGAAGGTTTTGCCACAATAATGTTTGAGGATATGTTTGGATTTAAAATTTTGCATAAACCTGGAAACCTACTCTCATTTAGTAGTATCTATGCAGTTTAAATTTTTTTTTTACTTTAGCTAAAATGTTTTAGATACCAAGTCTTTAATTTTATGAGAAAGTGGGAAAAAGAGAGCTGTATATAATTACAGTAAATGCAGTTAACAGAATGTAGCAGGCAGAGGGCTGCAATCAATAGCAAGTTGAAAAGTTGACAAGAACACTGATTTGAAATAATGAAAAAAAGATTAGAAGTGGTGCCATTTATGTAAAGACATGTAAAAAAGCCTTTGAAATAGGAAACATAATGGTTGTTAGATGTTTTACTGTTGGTCGTGGTGGGGTGAGGCTTTTTTTGTTTTGGTTTTGACTCAGTGCCAAAAGATAGAAATAACAATAGGACTACGAGTTTAATGTCATGTTTGTACCAAAAAGTATTGTTTTACACTATTTGTTACCAGTTATGTGACTAAAAAAAGAAAAAAGGGGCCTTATCATACAGTTGCTTGAACTAATTGGGATGAGTAGCAAGGAGCATCCAGAATTAGTAGACTCATCCATTCATTTTAAGTAAATACAAGTTTTGTGGTGAAACATTCACTTTCTTGCCTTACATGTGAAGAGATGGGGGAGCTCACAGCTGTGAGTTGTTTCATTTTGCCATAATGTTATGGTGAATTAAACCTGAAACATCCTGTCCCAAACATGCTCCACCCACACCGAGACTGGTGTGCCTTGCAGTTCTATTGGTTACTGACCTTAGTAACAACACAGCTTTGTTTTAACCTCTCTGATATTTCTGTTTGGGATCTTGTGACAGTGCAATTTATAGTGACAGTGTCTTAAACTCTGAGGTATCAGTTGCAAATTTCTGAATGATACCAGTCTTAATTGCAGTGCAAAGGATGTGAATAGTATGTGAGCTTTATTTGGCTTTTCTGTTCCTTCACAGCTTTGTAAGCCTGTAATACCCAGAAATCTGATTCTGTAGCTGCAGAAAGCAGCCCATCCTACCACAGAAATTCAGTCTGAGTCTAGTACAGTCTTGTGCAACTTGCATGCAGGTAGATCTAGGCATAAAAGAAAAGGATCTTGTAAGGTGCAGCATGTAAAAATCATTTCAAGATGAAGGTCTTTTCTGCTGACCTCTGTATAAGTTGCAGGCCTGATTTGTTAGGATTTATTTCTTGAAACTTGAAGACAACCTAGAAATGTACTAGAACTGCAAAGGCAGGTTCTGTGTAGAACTAGAACTACAAAAGCAGGTTCTTTGTAGAACTATTACAGCTTGACATTCATGAGCCTACTGTTAAAGTGGCAAGACTGTAGCTGACAGTTGCAGGAAACAGAGTTTATCACAATCTTGTGAGTTTTCTGTTACAGTCACACAATAAAGAGTCCAAAAGCAACTCCACCAACTCCCCCTGATAAATTCCCCTTTGCTTCACAGCCTGGCTTCCCTGCAGCTGCCCTTGTTACTGGGGGAGTGATTTATCATTGGAGAATAATTTGCTAACCATCAGTAAATTTAAGGAAAATTCTAGGAAAGACAAAACAAGAAAACCCTTCATAAACACAGTGTGTATAGAAGACATGTATATTTGAGGTTTTCTGTTTATTTACTATAAGTAGTACAAGTCTTAAAGAGTGAGCAGCCACTTCTTTCCATGAGACCAGCCTGTTATCCAGCCACTGAACACCCAAGATGCAACTCAAGCAAAGTAATTAGCAGTTCTCTAATTGAATTCCTTCATATAGCATCTAAAAACACTTTAGATGACCTGAAGAAGACAAAGAAGTGTTTCCTTACAGCAGAGTTTTCTTTATTCTATTACTGGAAAGTTGATTGCAAGGAAGAGACCTTGTAGCTTTGTGCAAAGAATCTTTGAAACAAGAGTTTGGGGAGTCATCCCAAAATGAAGGAGCTAAATCTGACAATGATGGAGTTTTGCTGCATATGATGACCTATTTTTACCAATGAAATACCCTCCATTTTGTTTTCAGATATTTTCAAATCAAGTTTCTGCTGTTGAAAATAGATCCTTTAGAATCTCACTTCAAAGTTTTCTTTAATTTCAAATTGCTTTGTCTACAATTACACATTTAGATACAGTGCAAGACACTCTGGAAAAAAATCCACACTTTCTATAAAGTTAATATTTGCTGATCTTACATGCTCCTGATCACTTTGGCTTTGTACCAGTAAGCAAAACATTTTAGATGATGTTCTCTGACTCTGACGTCTATGGCAGGGCATGGCATGCATCTTTCTTCCTCCTCCAGACAGGGTAGTCATTAGTATCATCTCCAGTGACAGCCTCTGGCCTGGGTTGTCCCCAGGAAATGCCACTTCATACAGATCAAAACCATGCCAGGGAAGGTGCTCTCAGTGGGTGGCTTGAGCCATTCTCTGGATCTTGTTTACCAGTGCAGAAGTAGCCCAAGTGGCTGAACTGGACTCTCTTACATCCTGGGAAGTGATTTGTTCAGTCATGTGTAGAAACACATTATACCATGGGCCTGCTCTGGAGAGGTGCAGGAGGTGCTGCTGTAGTTGTGGTGCTGGAGGAGGTGCTTGGCTGTTGCAGTACTGGGTTTCATAGGTATAATTGACTTGAAGGCATTTCCTAATGTAATTAATCTGTGTTTTCTTTAAGAAAACAGCTTCATTGAATGTTCTTTTTTGAAACTAGACTTAGTAAAGTTAGAATTGCTTCAATTTGTGGGAACAAATTTGTTGAAATCTTGGCAAAAGAAAAGATTTGCATCTTAAAGCATTGTAAACTCATTAAAATTCTTCTCATGGATAATTAAAGAAAAGTGAATTAAAAGGAAAGTTTAACAGTAAGCAGCTCACAGGCACTGCGACATTTCAAGCATGTTAAAATCAGAAAGAAATAGCTTTTGTAGCAGTAGTCTCCTCCTCTTGTATTACGTGTTGTTTTTTCTAACAAATAACAAGTTACTGTTGGTTTCTTTGGTTCTCCAAGTAGCTCATTTATGCCTGACCCGCACAGTTCTTTAGCATTTTGTGACCAGTTTTGGAGGGTTTGTCAGCATGCCTACCAGTGGAGAGACTCTCACGAAACCATTGCAGGATGAAAATGCAAGGAATGTTTCAGGAAGCTGTGAAAATGGGTAAAGTAGCTTGAGCATTTATTTTAACAGACTGAGCTACGAATTTTTCATAGCTTAAGTTTGTCTTGTACTACTGTACAGATGCACAAGAATTTTGTCTGGTGTCTCTACTATCTAATGAAGAGTAAGCCGTATCTTTTGAGGCTAGAATGAGAGAAAATTGTTGATGAAGATTCTTAATTCATTTATTCTCCTATGCTAAATTCTGCTTTGACTCTAAACCTAATAGTATCATTGAGTATGGACTGTGTTGCTTGTATCCTATTGGCATATAGGATATACCTGTATAGTGTTTATTTTATAGCACAGAGGCTATTTAGCCTCTTCTGGATTTGGGGGAGTAATCCTTAGATAATAATTGATCCTTGTGATAGACCATCTTCTTCCTGTCAAAGGCAAAAAAACTTAACTAGGTAACCCAACTCTTAGAGATGGGAGTGGGGAAGTGAATTTTAGGACAGTGTATTTTAATGTTTATGTTACATTTTACATGTAAAATAATCCCACTGGCTGCTCTCTCCTTTCTGCCCCAGGCAGCACAAAAAGAACACATTATTTCTTCTACCTGTTGGTCTGTCACTGGAATGCTGTCTTCTGATAGAGAAATCTCCCCATCCCCAGAGCTTTTGGAAGTACTTAAGATTAGAACAAGACATCTCACAGGAAATATTTTAGCTTCTGATTGTTAGAGGTTTCTCGGTTTTGCTAAGTACTAATATCCATTTCCAGAGACTGAACTATTGTATGATATTTAATCTTCTGTTAAGGTAAATCTAACTTCACATTTGTTTAGGGAACATGCATGTTAGTCTCTTGGAAGATTTGCTTGATCCCTTCAGGTAAAGGTTTGGTTGGGATAATTTTCACCATAATGGTTTCTTCTGTTCTGGGCTTTGTAATCCTGTGTAAGAATCAGGAGGAGCAATCCAAAGACTTAAGGTTTTCAGAACAGGAAGAAGTTTAAGAAATCTTTGAAAACTTTTGAAGGTATTGTTGTTGCTTCTGGAATTCTAATGTAGTTCGTAGCAGAATTGTCACTTTTTGGTTTAATCTGTCCAAAGATCATAAAACACTTATTTGATTTATGGTCAGTATAGGTATATGTGCACTCTGACTCATGAAAGTTAGATTTTGCTAACTTAGTAATAATGCCTCTCTTTTAGTCCATGTATGCTTCCATTTGTGACATGCTTAAGTAAAAAAAACCAAAACAGTTCCTGTGTTTTTTTATTAAAGAAAAAAGTTGAAGTAGAATTTAAAAGTACAGTGGTTTCCATCCACTGCAAACAGGAAGTTTAAGCTTAAACTTCCTGTATTAGAAAGATGTTTTTTCTGAATTTGTTTTTTTTCTGAATTTCTAATGGAAGAATATCAGATCCTAGAACTCTAAATACTTTTGATGTAGTCCTTGGCATTAAACTTTTGTTTGTTTGCTTTGAAGTAGCCAGTGCGTGTTGTCCTGTTAAATGCTGTTGTTTACCTGGTGTGATTGAAGATAGGTAACAAAGTTTCATACTTTTTTTAGTATGCTGGAAGTAGGATTCCAGGTGGAAAGGACTAGACAAAGAAAACAAAATTGTATCAAATGGAAATAGGAAAAAAATACCTTTTACAAGGCTGAAATTGAATCAGTGTGACCTAAAAAATGAGGAAGAGATGAAATAATGAGTTCTGTGTGACCTAACTTTGCTGCATTCCCTGCAAATAGCCATACAGAGCCAACTACTGGAAGATTTCTGCTTCAGGTCTGGGTTTTTGCTGTGCAGGGGAGAACAGAGCCAGAAAATCTGTACCAAGGTCAGGGCAGGGTTGTAGTTTGCTCCCAACTGCTGAATAGAGCCTTTTTGGGGGGAGAATAAAAAATGCTCATTACATTGTTCATTTCTTCCCATTCAACCATGTAGTTCTCAGCTATCCGTAAAACTGGTCTGCTCACCAAAATAAATGACCTGATTTTTGAGAATATTTATTCTTAACAAGAGAAAAAAATACTTCTGTTCTATTTTTTGCAAGTGAAGAGATAGGTTTTGCTAGAAGGTGTGTGCCAGCTGTGTTATATGGTAAAATAGATCTCAGTTGTTCTTTATTCTTTAATATTTATTAAAGCATTTGTTTAGCTTTTAAATATATCTTTGTGAGAGAAGTTGTATGAGTAATTTGACAAAGACTGGTTTCTTGTGCACTGTGAAAAGCAAAGCAATTGTTGAATCAGCTGGGCCTTTTTACAAGAGTAGGAGCATATCTGGGCTGGTCTGTGGCCCTGTTTTTAAGTCTCATGAGGGCATGGAAACCAATTAACAGCTAAATCTAACCTGTTCTTCAAGGGCAAAGGGAAACTTTTAAATAGAAATAATAAGGAATGTATTATAATGCCCTCATTTGAATAGAGGAGTAATTAGTAAATAAGATGACCAGTCATAATAGACAGCAATGTCTAAAGGGCCATGGGGAACTCCTGTGACTCTCTACTCATTATAGGAAAAATATTGCATGACAAAAAATGTGCATATGAAGAACTTATGTGGTACATCATTACAGTGTGGGGTTTTTTTCTATGTCGTAAAAAAAGAGAAAACATCTTCAGAATGTCTTAGGTAACAGTTGACAGCACCTCAGAGTCTGGAGATGCAGTATTTGCTTGGCTATTTCTGTGCCAGTCACATGTTTCTATTTAGCTGCTGAGCTATCAAAGTTGTAGTGCTGTGTTGATTTAAGTCAGAGTGACTTTATTGTCTTTGTCTAGAACTCTAGGATATATTTGTGATTCTAAATTTATTGTCTTGTGCTCATTCCTACAATATGTCCCCAGAGTTCTCTTTTAAAATACTGGATTTGGCTCTTGCAGGATACATGGGGGTTTGGGAAAGGATTTCTCATGAATGGGATCCAGATGGGGATATTTAGTTTTGAAAGTTTCTAGGCAAAATGCCAGAATCATTACAGTTTTCAGAGGTTACCTCTAGGTAATTTAAGCCATTGCTTTTTCCTGCCAGAAGAGTTGTCAGATGAATACTTAATGATTTCATCTTGAATTCAAATGCCACAATGAGCTGTTGAAAATGTCTAACACGCAATGAAAAGTTTTTAAGAATGTGCAGATGTAGACCCAAAGCAGCTCTAATGGAGAGTAATGCTGGTGGAATGTATATAGCTGGGTTGGCCTGGAGAACATGCAACAAAAGCTTGGAGGGGGGAATTTCTCAATGTTGGAACAGAGATCAATATTTAGGACGCTTGTCACCAAGACTAAAACAGCAAAAGATGGACACTTGATTGGAAGAAGAATGTTTTGTCATCCACTTTATAGTAGATTCCATAAATAATCAAACCACCAAGCTGTAGGAGTTTAGAGAAGGAATTCATTAAGTTGTCCTCATGAGAAGCAAGTAGTGAAAGATAAAAACAAAATTTATGAAGAAGTTCTGTCTTGGAAAAATGCATAATGCATAATTTCCACTTCTGCGTATTTTTTTTTGTGTGTATTAAATAGGATTAATATTTAATAGTTAGGAAAGCCAGTTCAACAAAGAAATGTTTGAGAAAAAAATACTTGTGCATATGGGGATCTGCACACATTGCTCCCTAGGATAAACACCTGTGCC
This sequence comes from Lanius collurio, assembly GCA_020086605.1. NCBI lineage: Eukaryota > Metazoa > Chordata > Aves > Passeriformes > Laniidae > Lanius > Lanius collurio. The sequence goes on from JACBWW010000021.1 coordinate 1,517,016, forward strand.
TTACAAAATATTTCTTTGGGCAAGGCAAGCAGAGAAATGAGTTTAATTAAGAGATGGGGACTGTGTTGTAAGAAGTGTGAAGTAATACATGCCTACTGCCACATGAATGCAGCCTGGTGGTGGGTGAGCTTGTAGGTGATGTGCTGGGAGCAACAGCAAGGCAGAGGAAGGAGCTGCACTGCTGTGGAGCATCACAGAGAGGACAGAACACCAGTGAGCCTTGCTGAGAGCCACTGAGTCTGGAAGCAGTGCCATGAGAACACTCCCAGGAACAGCTAAACAGGATTGCTTTTCAGAAAAAGCTTGTGAGTGACAGAGAAATTGTATGCACTCAGCAGACACTGTAACTGAGCATTCCCTCCTTATTGGCTATGTTCTCTTTTGCAGACATTCTGCAGGATAATTTGTTTTGAAAGGACAAAAGCAGAAAAATGATGCAATAGATTTATGATAAAAGCTTTGGAAGTTATGTTGACCTGCACTACAGTAACATGGTTGATCACAGCCAGAGCTTTGCACCTTGAACATACTGTTCTTCTAAAATTAGGCATCACATAAACCTCATCTTACCTAATAATGTATATTATGAATGCAGTATCTTCAAAAGTGAATATGTCTCATACATTAAACCAGAATAAAAATAATTAATTAACAAAAATATTTTTTACTGTATGGTGATCTCACACATGTGGTACAACAGTATCCAGGAGCAGGGTGGGAGTGGAAAAGCTGTGTAATGAGAAGTCTCTGCAACAGGAATACCAAGAAAGGGAGGAGGAGATGGTATCTTCATTGCAAATCTGACAGCACAGGTCTGAAAGCTCAGAATATGGCTTTGGGTGAATGTGTGGTCTAAACTACCTACTGGTTTCATGGCAAAAAGAATGTTTATTTGAGTCTCTTCATGAGCAGTTGTGATTTCCAGACTTCAAAGTACCTTGACTCTGTATGCCTGTAGAGGGTTATGAGTAAATATCCTGAAGTCTAAAGGAATACCTTGTCCTGAAAAATGTACTAACAATTTATGTATGTAATTATTTGTTAAACTGCTTATTTTTGCAACTTTACAGAAAGCCTCTCTCTCTATAGAAAGGTTGATCTTTTAAAATTTTTAATAATCCCAATAGAGAGGCAAGTGGTAAAAACTTAACATTGACAAGGTTACAGGAATTGAACAACAGCGACCAGGAATAGGAAGACCAAAAGAATGAGATGTCTTTTTATTTATCCCATAATAATCTGTTTAATGAATAGGTTCACCATAAATTTCAATATGATGGCTGCATAACAGTGTTCATATTCACTTGGTCCAGTTTGTGATAGTAGAAATCACTCTGCAGAAACAAGGCCAAAATATATCCTAGAACATAAATTCCATAGTTTTTAAATTAGAGATAAAAGCTACTAACCTAATTATACAGGTCAATCAGTGTGTCCTGTAGGACTTATTAAAGTGAGAATTTCTGTAAAATATTATCCCCGTAGAAGAAAATTATTTATTGTCATATTAAAGACTGACTTCATGGATTCTCTTCAGTTTTATTGTTTGTATTTTCACCAGATTTTACTATGAGGAAATAATTTAGAGGACAGCAAATATCTGACTGTATTTGTCCTAGAGTATGAGTTGTAAGCAGAAATTCTAATTGCCAGACCAGGAAACAGAGCCTGTGGAAGAAAAAGGCTGATTCCGAGGTCTCTTAAAACAACAACAAAAAATTATGGAAATTAGTATCACAGTAAGTAGTGCCATTAATCACTAAGCATCATTATGGTAACAGAACAAACAGTTTTTCTAGTGTGCAATTAGCAAAAGAGCACTGTCATTTTGCAGTGATAAAAGCAGAGAGATTTAGCTGTGGCATTTAGTTTCTGTAGCTACAATAAGAAATGATACTGTATTCAGTGCTTGCTATCAAATACACTCAGATAAAACCAGTAATTGCTATGCCAGCAAATCCAGATAGGATGCTTCTCCTCTGGTGGCTCAGGCCCAGCAGGAAGGGCTGTCAGTTACGTCAGTCATTGTTTTACCTCACACACACATTGCTTCCCCTGGGTTGCAAAGATAAATCTCACTAGAGTTGTTGTCACTGTAGACCTCAGACAGTGGCAAAAAAGAGACTGCAGACTTAGGTCAGGAACAAATGGCCAAAGCCAAGTTTAATGAAAAATCTGCCTTTTATAACAGTTTGCTAGAGAAAATTCATGATTGGCTTCTTGACCCACCACCTCTCAAGGTGATAGGTGGGATGGTGAGACATCCATATCCAAAACGTGTCTTAGTGTTCCCAAAACAATACTGTGAAAAACAGCAGGTCCAAGGACAGAAAAGTAGTTTACTTAACATCCTGTCTGTTTTCCTAAGGCTGCATGTGAAAGAAGAGTTTCCTACATACTTGTGAGAGAAAGCTGAAGAATTCCTCTGCTTTAGTCCTTTTTGCATCCACAAGCTGTTACAATCATGAAAACACAGATGGAAAGGAAGCTCTCCCTTTGTTAATGCAGTATGGAGAACATTCAGATTCTTGCTTTTCAGGTTGGCCTGGTGTGTGAGAACAGCTTCAGTGTGAAATAGCATCCATGGGGCGTGGGGGAGTGGTGGGAGCTGTAGGTGGGTTGGGGAGTGTTGGGCTTTGCCCCAGACCTTTGGATGAGCCAGTCACCCTAAGCTGTGCTTCTGTCTCAGGTGAGGGCACTGTGTTGAATTCAGGCAGCAGATGAGGTCGTGTTTGCTACAATGGTACCTTGAAATTAAAGTCCAAATTACATCAGGAAATACTGTCATTCAAAAATCCATGCTAATGGAGTTATACAGAAATATGATTTGGTTAGTTCTAGCTGGTCAACATTTTGTAACATGATCTTGGTTTGTTCTAATTGACTTGTTGAAGTGACCTCTACTGTTAAATTCTTGCTCTGTGTGATTCGTAGAGGTTTTTGCATATTACCTTTGGAACTGTAAACTTGCAGGAATCAGACATAGAACATCCACTTTTAAACTGGTAGTTGGATTTTGGAAGAGGCTGGCTCTGCACTAGTAACACTGAATAATTTATGCAGAACCTCAGTCTTAATAAAAAATTTAAGAGCCAAAGTCCAGATCTTCAAAGCATTTTGGCTTTGCTGGGGCATCTTGGCACCACGCCGTGGTTCTGCAGTGCCTTTTCTCCTTGCAGCAGTATATGCTCAGTAAGCTCTTGATCAGGCAGCCCCACCAAATTCTGCTCAGTTCAGTCTTGAATGATTCCAGATACCATAAGCATTCTTGGATATTTTCTTAATTTTTAAAGGAATAATTCCTAGTAGAAGGTAAAAGTAAGGACATCAAAACCACGTTCTTTCAGTCAGAAACAATGGTTCTAAATGTACACAGAAATTGTTGTTGGAAGAGAAAATTTCTTAATTGTACTTTCAGGGCAAAAAACCTCACTCTCAAATGAGCTGCCTAATTCATGGGGCCAGGTAACAACGATATTGCACGGAGTGTTACCAACTTTAACACTCGTGAAGATACTGAACATGAAGGGCTCCTCATAGAACTTTTGCACATTGAAGCATTAGCAGAGGAAGTCCAGAAGTTCAGGTGTTGGTTGACTGGTTTTCTATAAAGGGAGCATGATGTAAGCTGAACCAGTATCCTGTAACAGATAAGACTAAAGCAAACTAAAGAGGTAACAATATGGATAAAGTCATTAATGATGTTTATTAAAATTTTGAGTATCTTCAAATGAGGCTCTTCTGATACATTACTAATCAGAGTTGTTTTATTCTGAAGGCTTTTCTGCTGTTTGTTTTCATCAAAAGGGATATTCAGTTATCTTGAGACCAAGACTTTGGTTTATTTGTTTTGTAAAATAATAAAATTTTAAAAGCTTTATTATTCTCAAGATATTTAAAGGAAAAGAGTCCACTGGATTGCTAAACATCAAATGTAGGTTTTCTTTAAAATAGGAAAAGAATCAAGAATTATATCAAGTGCTTTGAGATGGCAGATAAACATATGTTTTTAGGTTATTTCAGATGTTTTGTTTTGGTTTTATTCCCAAATAAGTCTTCCTGGTCTGTCATTCTGTCTTTGCAATCCCCCTTCATTAAGTCACCATTTCTTCCACATAGCAAACACAGGCTTACCTTTCAAAATGCATGATAATCCCCTTCTATATTTAAATTACTCAATTTCTCATCAGCATCCGCCTTCACCAAGCCAGTGACTATTTTCAGAGCCTCATTGTGCTTATCAGACAAGCCCTTTCATGTTTTGTCCCATTATACCATTAACAAGAGAGAAAATATCCTCACAGGCAAGATTAGTGAGACTCCTTGTTTTCCTTCAGCTGCTTTTGTGGCCTGTGCCCTCCTCCGAGGGAAGCTGCGGGGAAGAGCGAGGCAGGAAAAGAACTGTGGTTGTCACTTCTGAGGGGTGAAGAGTTACCCAGTCTGCTGCATTCTTGTAAAAGGGATACAACTTGGTTAGGGCTTTTTTGCAGTTTTATTTCATCATGATTAATAATAATAAATTCTAGGAGTGTCTCACACATGAGTATTTTACAAGTGTATTGTTAATATGAAATAGGAAATAGTGTCTGATGTAGTGTTTGGTCCTGCTGTTTGCTCCCTGTCACCACTATGTAAAAAACTGCTTTTGAGGTTCTTATTTATTTGAAAGCAATGAAGAGCATTGTTTCAACTTTCTTTTTCTACGTTTTGAGTTAATTTATTGCACTGTGGAGGGGAAGGACTTCCTGAGCTTTGTACCTTCCTCTTATATTGTACCCATGGAGAAGGAATGAAGGAAATCGTAACTTCTTAGCTTCTAAAGGCTGCTGATTCCAACTTGCTCTATGAAATGGAATTAGTTAAATTAAAAAATCTTTATGCTGCTATTCATGAACAATCTGCCATGCATTGCTATATGCAGTCATTTCTAAATGCTGATTCTTAGATATTTTGCTGGTGGAATTCTTTGCAGTCTGTCACCTTACGGACTTTTTGGCTTGGAGTTTGGTTTTGTGCTTTAAACTTGGTCTGTTTACTTTTAGCCAGGAAAAGTCAATTTCATCCGTATGCTCATGATAATTTGTTGTGCTGGTGAAATTTTTGAGAAACTTCATTATTATTGTTATTATTATTAAATAAATTACTTTCTCTTTTTGGGCTAAAATGACCCCCCCGACTTCAGAGCTTCAATAGGTATTAATAGTGGCAATTTACAAGGTGTTGTGATATTAGTAGTGGCAGTATGATCAGGGCTAAGATTGGTAACTCATTTTTTGTACTTGTATTGTTCATGACCTCTTTGTGGAGGTTCAAAGTTAGTGTCTTCATCTGGTATATTCCAAGATGTTAAAACCAAAAGTGTGAAATAAAGAATGTCATCCTTAGAGTGAAGACATTTCCATTTAACTGGATTGTAGTGGAGATTGCAACAGAGTCAAAATTTGATAGCTCTGAGCTTTCTGATTCCACCTGCTTGAATTTCAAAGTGCTTGCAAGCTGTGTTTTTGTTTCCCTTTTGATACTTATATTGCATATTGTATGTTGATTGTAGTGGATCCTACTCCTGGATAACATCTTAGGTGTTCTATTTGCTTTTAGAACCTTTGTAGATGCACAGCCTGTCTGCAGAGATCTGCTGCCTCATTTGGAGGAGACCCAGGGTGAAGGCATAGAGCCAGCAGGTAAGGATGTAAAAGATGATCCTTGGAAATTCAAGCTCTTCTTAGATTTTTTTTAATGTAATTTTTATCTCTATTCTAACAGGTTATGACAGACAATTTCTCAGATAATGTAAGACAAAATTAAAATAAAACCGAAGTGAGTAAGGGCAGCTAAAAACATTTCAGGAATTGTCTGTAAATTTGCATTAATTTAATAGTTTCTGTCACTGTTTGTCTGTATTTGAGATGATGAGTAGATAAAAATGAAAAATGGCTTGATCCTTTTGGGAATCATGCAAATTGCTGGGTTACCTTTGGCATCACAGCCTACTCACCAGCTGTCAGCTGGGGAGGATTTGGTGTGCAGTGTAACGACTGGAGGCTTTAAGGGAATATCTGTGCTTTGGTCAGGTCTGTGTTGCATCAGAGCACCTGCAGAGTGGTGTCATTTAATCCAACGGCAGCAGTGAGTGACTTGCCTTGAATGTGCTGCCATGTGCCCTAAAGGAGGTTTGCTCGCTGAACTTCCTGAGGTTCTTTGGAAGGTTTGCAGCCCTAAGGGAGCTCCCTGTTGCCTTGGTGAGGCTGTTACTTTTATCTAAATGTGCTCATTGAAACTGAGTATTTGTTCTAGGAGAAAACTGAAGCAGTGAGTAGATAGATATCGGATCTATGTAGGAGTCTTGCATGCAGACTTCATACGTGTGTATAAATCTATATCTGTGTGGATATATAGTTGCTTTCCAAAAGGCAGTTCTGTGATACACAGTCGGGTTCTTTCCAAGAATTGAACTGCTAGCTGTATGCTTTCAGTGAGCAGGAAATAAATGTGGATATAAATGAATAAAGGTGATAACAAACGCCTGTTTTCAAATTTTCAGGGTATCTTATTGAACTAATTGAGCCACACATTCTATATGTAGATTATCACTGAGACTGTGATTCTGCAGAGTACTTGCTTGTGTGCTTGTGAAGGCTCTGACCTATTTTTCTAAGAATTTATCTGGGACAGTGGTTAATGCTGTCAGCTCCCTACCTGCTTCTCTCCCAGAGAGGTTGCTGCTGGCTGCAGTTTAGAGAAGTAAGCTGGGCTGTAAAGCAGTGCTCAGGAAGGAATGCACATGCCATTCAGCCACTCCTGCAGAGGTGACCACAGCCCCTGCCACAAAGGTGAGGTGAACAGCTAAGGGTAGAAGCCATTCCAGCTGTTCCATCATCATTTTCTGGCAAACACAAGACACACCTCATCCATTTTAATTAAGCAGTTCCTTTATTGGTGTTTAGATGTGTTTCTAAGCTGATGACTCAGGAGCTTACAATTTGTTAGACTTTGTCTTCTATTTGGCTTTGGGAATCTGTGGCACTACTTGTTATCCATTTAAATGAGAAGCAGTGTTTAACTTGGAAACATCACACTGCTGTGCAGATGCTGAATGGTGCAGTAAGGGCTGAATTTCAAAAACTTCTCCCAAAAAATCTTCTATGAGAAGGAAGTTCAGTGTCTGGTTGCAGGGGGTCTACATTGTATATAAAGAATAAAGAAGATTCTGGTATTTTTCAGTTGTGCAGAACTGTCTTCCTCTCTTTATAATTGATACATTCTGCAACCTCAGGAGTAAATTTTTCTAATGAAGACCACAGGTTGTTCTGGAATTTTTTCCTCATTCCTTTCCACCAATGTATATAAGCTCATTCCTGTAGAAGCAGGCCAGATATTGTGGTTTCTAATGGATATGTAAATCCGGGTACCCTTACTGTTGGCAGCAAGCATTATATTGACTTAAAACCAGTGTGAAGTTAGAAGAGAACTCATCCATGCTGGTATTATACTGATGGAATCAACAAAACAATTTATGTTGGAAAAGACCACTGGAGGACAACTAGGACATCTTTCTGCTCATAGGAAGCCTTGTGGCTTTGTTCAGCTGAGTTTTGAAAACCTCCAGGGGTGGATATTGTACAGTCTCTCAGTCCCTCTTCTTAGGCTGAGTCACCTATGTTGTGAAATTCTTGATCCGGCAAGAATTTTCCTTGCTGCAGCTCATGTCCATCGCTTCTTGTTCTTCTGCTGTGTGCCTCTGAGAAGAATCTGTTTTCCTTGTAGCACCTGCTTCAGTCTTTGGCAAACTGCAGGTAGGTTTGTACTTTGTCTCCTTCAGACTGGAGAAACACAGTTCCTGCGTGGGCTTCTTGTGCGTGGTGTGCACCAGGTCCCTGACTGCCTGGGAGTCCCTCTTTTGGGCTTGTGCCAGTTTTTCTGTCAGGATCTCTCTCTTGCTTTGGGGCTGCCAGAGCTGCACACTGCTTCAGGTGCAGCCTCAGGAGCACTGAGTAGGGGCAAATAATCACTTTCCTTGATCTATGGCTATCATATTGCCAGTGCAGCCAGGGTTGTAGTTAGCCTTCATCTCCATTGGGGCATACAACTGACTCACAGCCAATCTGTCCACCATGAACCTCAGAGGCTTTTCTGCTGAGCCAGCTGGCATCCAGCCCATGCTGAATTGTGGGTTTATCCTCCCCAGAGTGCAAGATTTGGCTGCACGTTTGTCGAGCTTTCAAGTCACGTCCGCCATTCTTCCAGTGTGCTGAGGTCCATCTGGATGGCCGCCCTGCGTTTTGTCTTGTCAGTCACTTCCTCAAGTTTGGTGTCATCACTGAAGCTAGTGAGGGTGCATTCTATTGTCCAGGACAGCAGTGCCATCATTGAACAGTGTCAGTCTCACAAGTAACCCCTGAAGAGTGTCACTTGGAATTGACTGCTAACTAGCCTTAGAATTGTTGACCACTGTTCTCAAAAACTACTTATCCAGTCAGTTTTTTATCCACCTGTTCCTCCAATTCCAGCTGGTTCAAACCTTCCAAAGATTCTGAGCCATATAGAACTTGTCAAAGACCTTGTTAAAGTAAGCAATGTGCCACTGCTCTCACCATGTCAGAGCAGGCAAGTTAGATTTACCAGAGCCAAGTCAAGTCTGTTCATTCTGGCTGTTGTCAGTCACCATTTTATGGCTCAAAATGATTTCTGGGAGAGTTTGTCCCATAGCATTTCCATGGACTGAGTTGAGACTGTTTGGCCCCTAATTGTCTGAATCCCCCTTCTTCTGCTTCTTTGAAGATAGGCGTGACATTTCCCTTTTTTCTTGTGATGAGGACCTTAACAGATTGCTGTGCTTTCTCAAAGATGACAGAGAACAGCCTTGTGATGGCTTTGACCTGGTTTCTTAGTGTCCACTCCAAGGATCCCATTTGGTCCCATCAACTCTTTTGTATGTGTCTCACATGCCACTAGGCATGGAAACTTAGGAAGCCTGACCTTGCCAGTAAATACCAAGGTGAAAAAGGCACTGAGAGGATCAGCCCTTTGCATGTCCTGTGTCAGTGAGTTGCCCACAATATCGCTGGTTATCCTTTGGGCTGCCACTGTACCTGTAGAAGCCCTTCTTGTGCCTTTTCACGTTACTCACCAATTTCAATTCTAAGCTTTGATTTTCTAGTCCTGCATGCCTGGGCAATGTTTCTGTAGTGATGTTTCCTCCTGGTTACACCCTCCACACACTTTCATTTTGGTGCATCATAATCAGTTTTAGAAGCGTCTTTATTGTTATGAAGCTTATTTTGTACTTGTCCTGGTGCACCACTCCCTCCACGTCAGCTCGTGAAGGCATTCTTTGGATGATATCTTATTTCTCTGATCCACACTGATAGGGGTTTACTGATGTGAAAAGCAGAGTATTTTATTGCAATTAATAATTGTTTCCTTTTCCTCCAGTGGAAAAAGTATAAGTTTCCATTAAATAAAATATTTTTGTGTGTTTTGGCGAATTTAAAAAGATTTCCTCTATTTATTGTCTCTTCTGTTACAGAGGGTAAAATTACATGCTTATTGTGGAAAACTGGTAATATAGCAGAAAACCCTTTTCCTCTCCAAGCTGTGGCAAGGCAAGCCACAGGAGCTGGGTTGTGTATTTTATTGGCAGAATCGCCTTGTGTTTAGGCTGGCTGAGACTTTCAGCTTCACTTGAAATTCCAAAGTTCTGTACTTTTGTTTAATCTGTTTCTTGGCACAAGGAGAAGTCTGACACCAATACCAAGCTCTCAGACTCTAAGCAATGTATACTCAGCTCCAGCTTCTACTCAAAAGAAGTTCATCTTTCAGGGTCCCAGACATCTTGAAGAAAAGTAAAAAATAGTGGGTGAGAGGAGAAATTATGAATTTCTCTTGTCAGCAGAATGTGGTGGCATCATAGCTGTGGAATCTTGGATGATGACTGTCTGTCAAGAATGCCTCCAGCAAAGAGCTGAATTCCTTCTCTCATCATTAGGGCAGAGTGATGTTTTGCAGCATCTGGCATATAATCAAGACACTATTTTGTGAGTTAAATCTGATTCATTTTCAAGCAGAAGTAAAATTACTGGTTTAGTTCTTGCTTTGCAGGGCACATCTATGGAATATCACTTGGAGCTGCTCAGGTCATGCAGCAGGGCCACTCCACAATCAGCCTCTCTGTTTGTTTATCTGTCTGAAGGGTGACCTTGGGTCTTTTGCATTTTATATGACTCTCAAAGCTGTTCCTCCATAAACATCTGAATTCATTTACATTCTGAAGTCCTTTCTGGTAGTCACCAGAATACTTATGGGTCAGGTAGTGAACTGAGAGAAGGTTTCACTAACTATATTAGCTTTATACTGTAGGATTAGTGTATTTCTCTTATCTTTGTTTTTTAACTACTACAGAGTCTCCTTCATATATCCCAGAGGCCCAGCAGTCTCAGCCAGACTGAGTATTCATGAAAAAAAACCAACACCCCCCCAAAACAAACAAACAAACAAAAAAAACCCCAAACCAAAAAAAACCCAAAAAAAAAAAAAAACCAAACCCAAAACCAAACATACTAACAAATTCCCCCCCAAAGCCCAAACAAATAACAATTCCTTTATTTGCTTAAAATAATTTTTGATATCTGGGCTTGTACTATGTCAGAACTTCCCATTGTACATGATGGAAGGAATAAACTGGCTGCTAAAAATAAAAAATATGTAATGTGTTTTATGTTGTGTGTAATTTCAAATTTAGTAGAAAATATCTGAGTAACAAATGTACTTTTATAAATCAGTATTCACATGTAAATGGTTCCTAAATTTAGAATTGTATTGTAAAAGATCTGTTGAAAACTGCAAGTGTGTCTTTCAAGTGGTTCTTAACTACTTTTTTCCTCCTGTAAAGTTCCTTGTTGAAAATTTACACCTTAGTTTTCACCTTAGGGGGAAAACTGTGCACCTGAAATCCCAGGTGTTTAGATCAGCTTTTCTTAGAACAGTTCCCAAGACAGGCTGCAGTACAATCATCCTGGTATAACTTATGTATGAGACTACCCCGAGCTATCTCTTCCTTCAGCAGTGAAGATGGTGAGACATGGAAAATGCAGTGAGATCATGGAGTTTTTGGCCTTGGAGGAGAGTGACATGGGGAAAAAAATGTACTTCAAGGGTCTCAAACAGTGACAGTCAAGATTTTATTACCTGGACAAAATCTCTGCTCTGTTTGTTTTACCTGACAATATAGCCTTCTTTAAGCAGAAATCTTTTTGCAACATACTTGCCCTTCAGAATTCATGTGAAGGACATGAGCCAAGGTCACATGGTAGTGCATGGAAAAGCATTTTGGGTCTGAAGTATAGTGCAGGTAGCAGGAGTTAGTGGAAGGAAAAGGAAAGGAACAACTTCCATGCATACAGAAAACTTTCAGTGCCATTGAGTGCTTTGAGCTGGAATGCTGGTTTTTTTCCTTGTACTCTATGAAGTGGTATAATGAACCAATGCTGATAGTGTATTTAGAGGGGTCTTATTCTGATTTCCACTTTGGTTTCAAGAGGTACTGAGTTGATTTCCAGCCTGGACATTGCAGTTTAACTTACAGATGCTACTGAGGCAGAGCACCTGTTTTGCTTCTCCCAACATTTCTAATTGATGTCATTTAGTTTAGCCAGGCTTTTCTTCCCAGGCACTTTCTACAAAGAGTGAGCCCTCTGCTCAAAATCCCTCTGCAAACTGACAGAGGAATATATTGTTTATGTTATTTTTAGCTCTGGGGACAAACTAATTAGATTTTTAGAATTATTTGTCTAATTGAGATTTCAGAACTGTTTTTGAGATTGAAGTTCTACCTGCAAAAACATGCAAAATTGGACACTGAATGGGCATTCAAGTTTATATTTATTTGTGCTGTATCTTGAGTATTATTAAGGTGATGCTTAAAGTCTCTGAAACTAATTCTGTTCTTTGTCTTTGAGATGAATCAAATATGCATTTTTAACACCAGAAAAACCTGAATAAGGAAAACAAAAGGAAACCTAGTTTTCAAGTACATTTTTGGTTTCTATGTATATTTCAGGTATTTGATTTTCATTCTTCTCTGGGAACTGTGCTGTTGTCTGCTGTACATTTGAGATGAGAAATCACTCTTAATGCAATTTCTGTAATGTTATTGTAGGAATGCTGATAATATTTTCTGTTTCCTTCAAGAGAGGTGCCCTTTATTCAGGAGCATGTTTAACACATGGACCAGAATGTTGTATTTTAGTTCTGTATGGAATGATTTTGTTTTGAACGGAGCAATCACCCACCTGTGTCCAAGCACACCTGCAATCCCTGTCACCTTTGTTGTTTTAGAAGCCAGAACATCAATATAGAGTTTTGCATCTGGGCTTTGGTGTATCACTGCAGACAATAAACATTTGGATTAACAATGCTGCCTGTGTCTGACAGGCCTTACCTCTCAACCTTTTCACACCTGCATTGGGGTTAAGTGCACAAACTTTGCCTTGTCAACTCATAAAGTATTTATTGGATGCTGCTGCTTACACTTTGATAAAATCTATTACCTAATATCCTTCAGAGCTATTTGTTTTCTAAACTGTCTGGGTTTATGATGCCCTTTCTCCACTGACCTAAGCACAGCTCCACACCTATGTTTTGAAAATCATTATGTGCAATTTACACATGAGAAAATGAAGGTGCATGGAGATGAAGCAGCTTTATTTGTACTTATTGTTGTCATTAGCACCTTCTGTTTGTCAAGAGAACAGTGCAAATCTGCCAGCCAGGAGCAGGAATGGAATGAAATGTTTGTGAGCTTACAGCAGTTTGCTGTGCCTCTGGCTCTTGGTGCAGACTGATAGCCTGACTTGAGGGAGGCTGCAGGTGTGTTCCAGAGCACTGGTGTGGCTCCAGATATGGCTGATGTATTCATATATTGTCAGAAGTGCTCAGAGAGGCACTTCACGGACTTCTGAAGCAACTAGAATAGCATTGGATGGGCATGTGATGCATGTTGTACTTTTAACACTCCAAAACTGCTCTTTTTTTAGTGACTAAGGTGGCAGGAAACAGCACAGATACTAACTGAGCTTGCTTTACAGCTTCTGCTTTCCATAAGTGTAGTAAAAGACAGTTATGCTTACTAACTTGTATTAGGAACTTCAACAAGTGCTGTTTTCTGCTACTCTTGATTCTGACAAACCCAAGCACTTTGGTCTAAAATTTTTTCACCAGCTCACTGTAGAGTATATATATTTTTTTATGTCTATGCTAAAAAATACTGCTTCATTTATGAAAGTAAATCAAAGGAAAAAGATTTCTTAAAATGTTCTTCTACTATTCTCTTCAAAAGTGTAGGAACTGTTTGACTGGAGAGTTATGGGAGTGTTTGTGTTTTCCATGTGAGTATTCACCTTGCCAGCTTTATAACCCCTAGGTTCTCTAAGGAATGTATTCATACTCAGCCTCTTGCAGGATTTGCAAGAGCCAAGGAGAGTCTTTGAGACACACATTTCTTGTGAATGCCAGGGACTGTCCCAGTGCTTGGCACCAGTGGTGAGAGCCAAGTGACATTTGTTGGTGCTCTGCATCTTTGTCCTGTCAAGGAAGGGGAGAAAAAATACAAGGGGAAAAAAGTGGATGGTATAAAGACAGGGTGAGGAAGACAAGAGCAGAAGATGAAAAATGGAAATGTGGAACCAGAGTGAGACAGGAGTGAGTGGAATGGACACATTAGGTTGTGTGGCAGGGGATCAAGGGAAAAACTGTGGGAAGTAGTGAGGAACAGGGACAGGATGAAGGAGAATAGCTGGAGGGGCAGGAGGGAGGGAAGAGTTATAACAAGCAAAAGGAGCTTGGATACTGAGCAGGGGCAGAGGTTTCATGTCTTTTGGATCTTTTTAGCCTCCTGATTCAGCAGCTACTCCATTGGCACAAGGGGGAGCGCAGAGCTGAGAACAGGCAAACAGATTCTTCTGGAACTGGTGGTGTGTCTGTAACACACAGAATCATCAACGTAGTTCTGTATGGCACTTTTATGCAGAACAAAGAATAAGAAATAAAGATTTCTCTTTCTACATGGTATATTTGTTAATAAAAAATTGGAAAGCCCTTCTCTCAAGAGCTGGGAAGTGCCAGAGTTGTGCTTAGTCCTGTGGTCTTTATTCAATCTTCTTGTCTTCTAGGACACAGTCCAGTAGTTTTCAATTATAGATTACCTTGACAATGGTGCTTTACCTTCCAGAGTCCCTGTGGACTTCGTTTGCTGATGGCAGAGTCAGGCTGAGAATAGATCACTCATGCCCACAGACTCCCATAACAGTTCATCAGATGTTCAAGGAGAGCCTGGAAAAATATGGATCCCTTAATGCTTTGGCCAGCAAAAAGAATGGAAAATGGGAGAAAATAACTTTTTCAGAATATTATTCTCTCTCTAGGAAAGCAGCCAAGAGCTTCTTGAAGGTAGGTAAACAAAACCAATTCCTTTAATCCTTTTGTCGCAGTTACCCCCAGGGACGGTGAGATCATGACATGAAGCAGGTCAGAGGTGTGTGGTCAGAGCAAAGCTAAGACCCATTTAGTGGAAGGCTTCTCTTATAGAGTGGTTCACAAGTAAGAAATTCCATTACTGGTCCAGGTTAGCTACCCACCAAGACTGACAAGTAAAGTGGCAAATCACCCATTTCTAATTATTATTCTTAGAGTAAAGAAAATAACTTTCTGGTTCTCAAAACACCTCTGCAGGTGCAAGGATAGAGGACACAACTGTCCTTCTCTGTTTTGCCTTGGCTGTGAGTGAGACAATTCCCAATGAATGTGAGAAAGCTGAAGGATTTCTCAGGAAAACCTTCTCTGCCAGCTTTTTAGCAATCATATTTTCTCCCCATTAAAAACCAAAAAAACCAAATAAACAAAAAACCCCAACCTCAAAACCTACAATGTAAGAGACTTTTTGCACGACTTGAAGATCAGTTGTCATATTCTTTATTGAAATGATAATGATGAAAGTGAGTTTTGGTCAGAGGTGACACTGCTGTCAGGGAACCTTGACTGCAAATGAGGAGCTGCTGTGTTCCACTTTCTCGGTGGGACATGGGTGCAGAGCTCTGTGTGAGGCCTTGAGATTAAAAAAGAAAAATAGGGGAAAATACTGTCATGAGTTTGGTGAGATAAAGACAATCTTTAAAACATTCTAAACAGAGGGTGATATTAGTACTTATTATTCATTATTTATATTGAAATATTCTGGCTTTTAGGCCTTTCTGGGCAGCAGAGTTCAACCAGACAGGAGACAGTAGTGGAAAATTCACATCCTGTTAATTGCTGATAAACACCATGTTTGTTATGGATACCAAAATGTGCCTTCACATGCCTTGTCTATACTGTAATAATAAATAAAAAATTTCCATGGTTTGTATTTGTGTGTATGTTTCTCTCCGGTGCGTCTGTATTATATAACCTTGTGTATATTATTTTTAAGCTTGGTCTTGAACGGTTCCATAGTGTAGCAATCCTTGGATTTAATTCTCCAGAATGGTTCATCTCTGCTGTTGGAGCTGTTTTTGCTGGGTAAGACATTTGGGGTTAATTTTTGAGGAGGATTTCTGTTTGGCTAGGTCTGGAAATGTAGCAAATTAGTATTATGTGTCATATCTTGGAAGTTGTGTTGCTGCTGATTAACATATTCAGCAACCTTCTGGAGTCTCATATCCCAAATAGTCCAGGCACTCATAAATGGGTCCTGTTTGCCATGGGCTTAACCATGACAGTTGCAGAGAAGCTGTTGTTCAGGATCTTATCCATGGAGGATGTGGGAAACAGATGAGAATCACACTTTTATATCAATGATACTTGTCTATAGTAAGCAGATGAAGTAACATATGAATACTAACTACCCTGATTTCTTCTGTTCTGATATGTGCTAATTTGGATTTTAGTTCTTAAGCTGTTTTGTACCAATGAAATCCAAATTGGTACCTGTGTACAGCTTGAACAAAAAAAAAGGACCTAAGTGGGGATTTTGTTACCACTTCCTGAGCTAACTCCTGTGTAACCTTAAGTGGGTTAAAACACTGTGTCCTAGCCTACAGCATCTTCTGATGAATAGTTCAGAGATTAGTTTTTGCTATGTGCATAAATCAGAGATTTGTGTATATCTGAATATATGAAACAAACATTAGAGCTGTCCTGCTGTTTGCTTCCATGTCTTCATGGTTTCATCTGATCTTTGATTATTATTCTCTCTTGATACTAAGTGCATGTGTATGTGTGTGTGTGTATATAAATATATGTTCTTATATATATAAATTTTCTGTTGCAGAGGAATTGTCACAGGAATATATACAACCAATTCTCCAGAGGCCTGTCACTACATTGCTCATGATAGCAAGACTGATATCATGGTCGTGGAAAACCAGAAACAGCTGGACAAGATAATGCAGGTAACGAGGTGGCTGAGTGGTTACTGAAAAGCCACTTTTTTTTCCATTTCTTGATGCTGTATTGGTCCCAAATGCCATATACACTCTCTGTATCACAAAAACTTTTTTTGTGAAGTGTGTGTTACTCAGAAATCTAGTATTTGGTGTTAAAGCTTGTAGGTGACTCTGACCTTCTACAGTGTCTGTGGCTCCAGCAGAGAGCTCACTGGATGGTTCACTGCAGGCTAACCTGAAAAAACCCCACATTTTAATCCCATGTTTTTACTGTCACCATGTGATTCTGTTTGGAAAAGCACAGTCCGCTTGAATGGAAGAGATTATGCTGATGCAAGTTTGTAAAGGTCTGCTATTTAAATATTAAGGATGTCAGTGTTCAGAATTTCCTCTTTCCAAGGTATTATCTTTTCCTGCTTGTAATATCAGCCATTAAGGCTCTTGAGTTTACTGCACTTTGATAGCCTGATTGTTAACGTCAGATAGTGAGAAAGGAGGAGCCTCCTGAAGTAAACAGCCACAATTTTGGCAAAACTCTTGGGCAGCTGGGACTGCCTTTCAGCAATAGTGCCAGATGGAAAGATGACTTAAAAGAGGGGCACAGGCAGCTCCTTGGGAAGGGCTTGTCAGTCTGTCAGATATTGAGGGAGACCTGTGGCCTCACCAAACTTGCACCAAATGACACCCTTTGCTGAAGCAAGGGGGCCCTCCATGATGGAGTTTGCTGCTAAAACCATATACCTGCTGGAGAGAAAATACACAGTGGCTTTTTAAAATGTATTTCATATAAGTTGTTTGTGAATTACTTTGTATTTTGTAGTTTTGTTTTATATGCAATATGGAGGAAGAGGGGGTTTTTTAAGTATTCTATAAAAACACACAATCAGACAAGCCTTCTTACAGTGTCACTGACACAATACCAGGCTATGCTGTTGTGAACATGGAGAGAAGAATCCAAATGGAAGAGCTGGAGCTGCTTGGTTCATACTCACTATGTAGGAAAAGAGAGCTCTGGCCAGCACTGCTTTATCCAGCAGAGGATTTTTTGAAACTTTTTTTCCTGGCACCCAAGACTGAAATAATAATATAACATTTCAATTGCTATCCTTCTAATAATATGTACATAATGGCTACCATCAAGCCACTGCTTTTGTATTGGCAAAATTCAATTCAAAATGTGATCATCTCAAAGGCGTCTGTGAGGCACCGGGTCCCCCAGTATTCAGTGAAATCAATGCTTTCTGCAGGGCATGCAAAGCACACAAAGAGCTGCTGAAAGCAGCAGCCACTGCTGTCTGCCTGTAAGCCTGCAGCTTTATATTTTTATTTATCCTTACAATGTGAATACAGCTTCCTTTTCTTTTTTCCTTGGGGAAGTAGAACTTTTTTAGCACTTGAATGTCAGTTTTTGCTGAGGGACTTTATCTCTAATGGTAATCACAGCCAGGGTTAGCTTCTAGTTTGACCTGCACTGTTCCTTGATGTGCCCTTTTGTGCAGTATGAGAAAGGATGCTGAGGAGCCGTTTCTGGTGTATTTTTATTTTCTTTTAAATCTTTTGACTGAAACCAGATTTCCTAGAGCAGTCTGTGTAGATGTGTAGTTCCCTCCTCCTTCCCCCCTCCTCTTGTTCAGCTAGGTGGTGATGAGTTTAGGGGAAAATGTTTGGGGGTGGAGGGAAATGGGAGGTTTTTTGTGCCTGTCAAGCCATTACAGTTTTGGCAGCATTTGAGTGGATAAAAGCCCACACAAGGTATGAATAATAAATTATAACTTTGCTTTAAAAAATCCAACAGATCTGGAATCGTTTGCCACTCTTGAAGGCTGTGGTGCTATATAAGGACTCCATTGCAGAGAGACATCCAAATTTGTACACGGTGAGTGAATACTAGAACAGAGGCATAACCAAATAATACATGGGGTTATACCCATCTATTACCAGTTAATACATGGGGTATTATTTATTTGATAAATTTCTACTGTATCTACCATTTAGAATGCATTGCTGTGTTCCAGCAAACATGTTCAAAATTCCATCAGCTTTTTTTGTTTAATTTACCTTTGATTCTTCACATTTAAAAAAAGAGCTACTTTGTTTAACTGTCTGCCTTGTGTCCTCCTGATCTTTAACTTGGCTGGGTTATTAAAACACCTGTAGGTTTTAGGTAGGAATGTGTACTCTCAAATGGTTAAAAATAAAAGTTGTCCCCTGGTACCTGTGAATTCAGTATATTTTTTAAAAATCCAGTGTTTTAACTGGACTACAGATTATCAGATTTTAGGCTGAAAAACATCAACTGCGGAAAAATACATTGAAGAGAAATATGATGTATTCAGTATATAAAAATATAATGAAGGGGGAGGGAACAGCATAGAAATATATTAAAATACTTGCAATTTTGATAATCTGATAAGAAAAAGGTTTTCTGTGCTTTTTTTTTCATCTCATGCATATAATTTAATAATAAACCGTTACTGTTCTGATACTGTACATATTGGTATAGAGCATGCATCTTGTGCAATAAAAATGTTAATACAAAGATGATCTTACAATTTAAAAAGATTTAAGTGCTAGCATTTAATAATTGAACAACCTGCACTTACTGAAATCTAAAAGTCTGAGAGTTGCTATATTTTTAAACTGGTTCAGTGTTCAGGTGCCATGTTGGACATTTTCTAAGAGGAGCAAGGTACCTATGAGTGTCTGACAGTTGCCACCGTTTGTCATCTAAAGAAAAAATTAGAGATCAGATCACCAAAGGCAGAAATGATTGTTGATAAGGTGTGATGTAGAGCAAACCANTGAGTCAATTTGTAAGAAGCCATTTGATATCCTGTATTTTCTGTTCCATGCTCTAGATGGAAGAGTTTCTGGAGCTGGGAGATGACGTCTCTGACAGTACTTTGGATGACATTATTAACTCCCAAAAGCCAAATCAGTGCTGTGTTCTGATATACACCTCCGGAACAACTGGGAAGCCAAAAGGAGCCATGCTGAGTCATGACAATGTAGGTACTTTAGGCTCTTCCTGTAGCAGAGAAACAGCAAAGTGTGAGGGTATTTATTCCTATGATTTGAAATGTCTGGTACATCCCAGAGCCCTGAAATGCTTTTGCTTTTACAGCATGGATCATGTACTGCAAAGCAATGTCCAAGTGCAGTCAGCTGCTTCTGGTAAAGTACAAGCAAGGCAGAGAATGAAACTCCATTCAAACAGCACTTCACAAAATTGAACAGTTCTTTATGAATATGAAATTTTTATTCAATTTCTTGTGAGATCTAATGCTTGTATTCATAAATATAATTCACAAGTTGCCATAAGGTCTTGCAGGTGATGTCACAGGTCACTGTAAAATGAACAAATCATAAAAATCAGCCAGCTGCTATCAAAACAGCCTGATGGACTGCTGTTGCAGATTTTATTAAAATTGAGGGTGGATGTGTGGGTTTTTTACTTTGGTGTTTTTTGCTCCTGGACTTGTGTGCCCTTTTCTGCATCTGTCATTGGAGGATAGCACAGCTCCAGTGCTCAGTGCTGGTACTTACAGTAGCCCTACCTGCATTGTTGCAAATAGAGAATTTCCAGTTATAGAGAAAAGCAAAGTTGTTTGCTGAGAGAACTTCCCAAGAGGTTTGCTAGGAGAGATATGTGGTTGGTAGCTGAGCAGGAGTGGAAGGTGGTAGGGAGCCTTTCTGAAAACACAGAGAATCTGTGAAAGGGATGGTCTAAGTTGAGGCCTCACCTCTTAAAATAAAGCAGAAATTACTGTAAACATGCACACTGTGAACAGCAATTCACACAAATGTAGGGAATTAGTGCAGTGGTACCTGGAAGCAGAACATAATGAACTTGGAAGACAAAAAGACTGATCTGATGTTCAAATCTATGCTCTTCTATCTCAAAGGAGTCTGGTGTCATTTCCATGCCAGCTGCCAAACTATTCTTGGCTGCTGATCACGAACAGGCTATTTTTATGTTGACAAACAGTGGAAAGCATGCCATGCCTGTAGCTCTGCTGCTGCCTTCTTTAGTCAAAGATGTTTGCCACTGTTCATGTGCAAAACCAGTGCTGAATCAGTCCTGTATGACCCACACAGGTCTGCTGTGAGTGTGCCTGTGTGCTGTGAGGCCTGGAGTACAAGCAATGAATACAGACACATCTTAAACACATCCCATTCTTCCTACTGTGTAAGTGTCCCATAGCCCCTTGTCCAATGCTGCCATCTAAGCTTGGAGTGGCCTGGCCTGGCAGCACGTTGCTTCTTAAAACCCTCTCTTGAGAATCTGTTTCCTTAGGCCAAGCCTACACTTGTACCTTCTAATTTATTACAAAGGAGCTGGCAGGAACATACTGCAATAACAGGAACACATGTGATTTGTGTCTGTGCTCTGCTGTCTTGAATACTCTCATTTCTGTATCCTGCACTACCCAATTTAGATTACAGACTCCTCTGAGAAAGAGCTGTTTCTTTTTGTTTGTTGGGGTTTTTTTGGGAGGTGTTGTTTGTTTTGGTTTTTATTTTTGTGCACGTATATCTTTTCCATCACCTCTCACACCATCACATATATTTATGGGTCTTCCCTATGCTGTGTTCTGATAATGAAGATATGCATATTTAACATCCTTGCAATCTGAGATAAAGTGGGAAATGGGAAGAAGGAGAGGGGAACATCATCCAGCTTCACTAAGAAGTCAAGCAACACAACTTCAAAGCTATTCATGTATGTGCTACCTCTCATGGGGGGGGTGTGTGCATGTGTCACTTGGGAGCCACTGCAGTGAATATCCCAGAGGCTTCCAGAGGAGCACAGTACAGCTCGTATCTTCCTCCTTAGAGCTTAGCCAGGGGATGAGCAGTACAAGGCAATGAGCTTGTGGCTGATACTAAATTGTACCTTGAGCTCACTGATCACTGAGTATTTATTGTTCTTTTTCTAACTTGTAGATACAGCACTGGTGGAAGGTGCCAGTTTAATAGCACGCCCTGCAGAGCAGGAGAGTTGCAAAGGAAGGGATGGATCAATTTGTTGCTTGTCCATCCAGCCCATGGCTGCCCAGCTCAGTGTGTCACTAGGGCGTGGGGAGCTGCTAGTGTTCATAGCCCAGTCAGGCAGCACAAATGCTTTATTTACTTATGTTACCTGCACTTCTGTATTGCTGCAAAGGTCATCTTTTGGCAGTGTCCCCAGGGAACTGACAGTCTGGTGTGTTGTCAATATTGCAATGTCTTCAGCAATTTCTGAGAGCACAGATTTTTCACAGTTTCATTAACATAGCAAGAGGATCCTTAGTTTGTGTTAAGAGGAAAAAATGAAAAAAAAGCCCAAACCAAAATTGCCACCATACTTTATGTGTTTTATTATTTATTTTGACAGATAACTTGGACATCAGCCCATTGCAGCAGAGCAGGAGATATGCAACCTGCAGAGGTCCAGCAGGAGTCCATAGTCAGTTATCTCCCACTCAGCCACATAGCTGCACAGATCTATGACTTGTGGACTGGAATCAAATGGGGAGAGCAAGTTTACTTTGCTGAACCAGATGCTCTAAAGGTACCTTGTCTTGCATTACATCTAATCATGATTGCACTTCTTTCTCTTAGAAAACCTCCCAAGGAGAGACTATGATATTTGAAGAGTTGTAGAGGATGAAGAATGACAGTCCATTATTGTAAGAGTTGTGGAAAAATAAAGTTCATTATATTTGAGATCCAGTGCTCTAGATTCCAATTAAAATATATAATTCATAACCATAAGGTCCTTTTAAGGCTAAAAAAGTATAAGCAGTTGTTAGAGAAAAGGGATGCAGGAGGAACTAAACCATGTGTGTTTTTCTTCCTTGTGTATATACCTCCCCCAAAGTGTTAGACCTGACACATGTTAGTGCATATGGCTGACTGAAGTGGGCTTAGCAGCCCTTCTGTATATCTTACATATTTAGTGATGTTCTACATCACTAAAGATGCAGGTTTTACTTCACCAAACTTCTTTATCTCTGCTGTGTGCCTTTTATTGAAATTATTTTATGATTATAACAGGGCAGCTTGATTAACACACTAAAAGAAGTGCAACCAACATCTCATATGGGAGTTCCCCGAGTATGGGAGAAAATCATGGAGAAATTAAAGGATGCTTCTGCTCAGTCAGGATTTCTGAAGAAGATAATGCTGTCATGGGCTATGTCTCTTAGCTTAGAGAGGAACCTGAATGGTTCAAGCAGGTAGGTAGTACAATGAGTGAGATTTCCAGCAACCTAGAAGTAGCAATTTGCTTGAAATAAACTATGAAGCCTCTTTGTCTAAGTGGGTTAAATTTTGCTTGGCAACACAGCAAATATAGTGCAAGAGGGAGGGTGTAGTTATTGATTATTATTGATGTCAGTTATTTCACAATGAAGTGTAAAATTTCTTATGCAGAATGGTATTCCAAAAGATCATTCCATTATATTGCTTTGCTTGTCTGATCATTCGGCTTCTCAGATAGATCTTGCAAATTTCAGATTTCAGTAATGTCAGTTCCCAGAGTCACATTTAACTGATAAAAAAATCAGGAATACAAGAGCTGTGTTGTATACAATATGTTTTTTATAGATTCTTTATGTATTTGTTGAATTCAGACACCTCAGGAGTTGGAGATAGAAAAGCTGGAGAAATGAAAGAAACTGAGTAAATGAAGAAAGGATGAATGTGTCACCTTACTTATGTTCAAATTCTGTCAACACCCAAAATCAAATGACAAATACATCTCTAAGCAAAATCTGTGGCTGATTTTGTTTTGAAAATTTCCTAGGTTGCCCTGACTTGTGTGTTTTGTACTCAGCAGTGATCTAAAGCAGCTCTGGACAAGATTAGCAGACTACTTAGTGCTTGCAAAAATCCGCAATGCACTGGGCTTTTCTTCCTGTCAGAAGCACTTTTCTGGTGCTGCTCCTCTCAATACAGAAACACTGTATTTCTTCCTGGGTCTGAACATCACCCTGTATGAGGCCTATGGGATGAGTGAGACCACAGGCCCACATTGCCTGTCTGGACCTTATATTTACAGGCAGCACAGGTAATTTTTCCCTTTTTTATTGCTATTTTTTAAATATGATTTGTTTCATTTTATCTATGAAAAGAGTATTTACTAAGGTCAGCAAAGATATTACAGCTTATTTTATTTTCTCTGAGTGCATTGCCACTCTGTTGTGACTTTGGGAGTCAGAATAATTTCCAGGTCAGAATTTGAACACGTTGACTCCGTAGCATGCCGTGCCAAGAGGACTGAAACTGAGCTACAGCATTCTAGGCAAACACAGTGACTGCATCTGACATATGCCCTAGCCCTGGCCCAGGGGAGGAATGCAAGACCTCGAAGACAACAGTGGTTTTATGTCTGAAAATACAGGGGGGAACCAAGCAGCAAGCACAGGGCAAGACACACTGCCAGAAAGTGCTCAGACACCCTGACAAATCTGCCCTAGTGAGCAAAATTCCATAGCTGTTGGACTGCTACAGCACAGTGATATTGCAGTCATGGATACTTTGACAGTTTCAGGGATTTGGCATGTTGGCCAGCTTATCAGTATTATGTTTGATGTTTCTGTGATCCTGTGGGGTTTTTCTGCTCTTCTCTGGTAGCTGTGGTAAACCAGCACCTGGATGCAGAGTGAAACTGGTGGACAAAGATACAGAAGGCAATGGAGAAATCTGTTTCTGGGGAAGGACTGTTTTCATGGGTTATTTAAATATGGAAGACAGAACAAAAGAAGCCTTTGATGAGGAGGGGTGGCTGCATTCTGGAGATTTAGGAAAGCTAGACAAGGATGGCTTTCTCTATGTCACTGGAAGAATTAAAGGTAATAGGCAAAATCTTGCTGTATGTTTATGGTAAATGTTCAGCACTATTCAGTCATCTCTCAGATGTGGTCCATCTAATGAAGTGTCTTTCCTCTAATGCAAGCAGTATTGCCCTAACAGAAAGGTAAAATAAACTTTGCTGTAAGAAAACCCCAGTGTGCTCTGTGTTCAGGGAAGGTTTCCCTCTAGTCTGTAATAGGTGGAGATGCTTCAGTTCCTACGATGAGGCCTTTTATTTCCCAGACCTTTACTCAGTATCAATTACAATTAGCAATATAAACTACTAACACAGGTTTAATGTGTCTTATTTGATTTGTATGATACCATTAAGCAGTCCAGTCTCCCTCTGAATCTCGTCAAGTTGTCTTAATTGCACATTAGAATGTTTAGACAGTAAGGAGAGGCATCCTCTGTTACACAGCCATTGTTGCTGTAGGTCAGAGGTAGGTTCCTCTGGTGCCTTAGGTGAAGTGTTTACAGAGAGCAGAGCTGAGGCTTGAGAGCAGAAGGGAAAGCTAAAGCCATGCACTTTGGTGTTATTACAGGACATTGGGTGAAGTCTCATGGGATTGAGACTGGTCCCTCGCTTACTTGGAGGTTTTTTTCATGATACGTATTCAGACAGTGGGATGGGTCAGAGGCAAGATGTAATTTAAGGAGGATTTAAGAACTGAGTAAATATCTTAGAATGTAAGATGAAGCACTAGGGAGATAACACAGAGGAGTGAATTTGTCACAGGTGGCATCATGTCCTGCTGGGAGTCAGGACTGAAGCTGGTACTATTAATAGCCTGCACCAAATGCTTTTGGTCTTGCTTTTAACTTATTTTCTTGTCTGATTCATTTTCCTTTAGCACAGCAGTAACAACCCCTTGTCTCAATCCATTTGAACATTTGTGTTTGTCTTATATGTCTTTATTGCTGAACTAATAGCAATTACTCTAAATTACAGGAAAGGTAGACAATCTGGGATAAAATGAGCATATATCCAATATCACTGAAGTTTTAAATTCAAGTCCAGATAAGGACAATGAAAACCTAAAGGCCAGAGAGATTGGTAGAGGATCTGAGACAAAGACAGGACTATTGCAAAAGGAGGGTGGAATGAAAGGAAAAGTTAGACCTAGAAAAATATGTCTGTGTTATTTGTTGAAACATGTTCTGAAATGCTGCAAAGACAATTATTTGAGGACAACGAGAGGTCACCAATGTAACAAAAGCAAAGAACTGGAATTTACTTGGAGTATACTCAAGTTTGTGATAATTTCATTGAATATATATGTATTACACTTCAGAACAAATGTTGCTTTTATGGAGGCTTCCTGCAGTGGTAACTTATTTTTGTCTGACCCCTCTTGGTGGATTTAAGAATTTGTTTTACTCATGATGTTAACAATGAACTTGCTTTTTGGTGAGATAGCAACAGTGGAATAGAGGGTGAATCCTTTGCTAAATTGGAAGAGATGATCTCTCACAGAAAAATTCCAGTTATGTAACATTCCCTTGAGGTTAACCTCTTACTGGATTAGGTAAAAAAAACCTGGAGCAGATATACTGAAGGACATCTGAGAACTTGAGTACTTTTGAAAAATAGTAGCATTTTTATTTTGAAGATAATTAATAGGATTTTGGGAAATACTATCTTGGGGGAAAAAAAATCTATTTTTAATGTCAGAATAAGAAAAGCAGGTTGAGCCAGACGTTAACCTGATCTTTGGAATTTATTTGAATTCAACTAATAATCTTTCTTTTTTATGCCTAGATTTGATTATTACAGCTGGAGGTGAAAATGTGCCTCCAATTCCAATTGAAGATGCTGTTAAAAAAGAACTCCCAATTGTTAGTAATGCTATGGTGATTGGAGATAAAAAGAAGTTTTTGTCAATGTTCCTGACTCTAAAGGTAAACCACTTTTAATATTGCTTTCATGCAATATTAATGCACCTAAAAAAGGAATAATAATTTTGAATCATTTGTAAAAAGACCTTAAATTAGATAGGAGGATGTTTTGTTAGCAGGGGTAAAAAACGTATAGCAGCTACAGACCAAATCCTGCTGGGTCTAAACTCAGGGTTACCTGATCTGCTAACCATCCACCTATTTACTGCTGTTTCTCCTACATATACAATAAGAGCTGTTATCAATTTAAATGCAAATTTTTATATAAGAAGTGCTGGAATATTGAGAAGTCTCTGTAACAGAGCACAGCAAAAGCTTTTATGCTTACAGATAAGCAAAACCAATAAATGTTTCTGTTATGGGCAAACCCAGAAAATTTCCAACAGAAACATTTCTCCAAGAAGGGTGACTGTGGAACAAAATAATTAATAGCCTTTCTGTGATATAAGCTTCAATTGAGAAATCACTGTTTCCCTAAAACATTTACTCTTCAGTTCTGTCTACTTACCAAGAGAATGCCACTTTAGGTGTTTTCAAGTTGTTTACCTCTATGACTGATACTCCCTTATATTCAAGTACAACAGAAATACTAATTTAAGGAGTCTAAGGAACACTTCTATCTCAAGCTGTTTACGTTACACCATAGTAATTCCATTGAATGATGAGCTAAATGTTTCCCTGTAACAATGGAGTCATTTGGAAAATATGGCAGAAATTCAAGGTCAGAGATGGGCTCTGTTGCGTAATTCATTCACACATTTTAAGTCTGTTCATGACATCTGCATGTAAACCAAAAATATTTGCATTTGGTAGCCAAGTGGAAAGAAAAGCCCTTTATGGTCTGTAGGTGTTTCTGTTTCTTAAGGCTTACAGAATGTGTATTTATCCTGAGCCTTCTTACTAAGGGGGAGGGCCTGGTCAGAGAACTTGTTAATGCCTTTTAGGAGTGAGCGTTTGATGATTCACTTCATTTGATATTTTAGAGTGTGCTGGACCCAGATACATCTGATCCCACTGACATTCTCACAGAGCAGGCTAGAGACTTCTGCCAGAGGAGTGGCAGTAAAGCCACCAAAGTGTCCGAGATTGTAGCTATGAGAGACCAGGCAATCTACAGGGCCATCCAGGAGGGAATCAACAGAGTCAACAGTAATGCTACCAACAGGGTTCACTGCATTCAAAAATGGATAGTCCTGCCAAGAGATTTTTCCATTTCTGGGGGAGAACTAGGTAAGACTTACTGATTTATCTTGAGGTACACAAAGTTAAGAGGCTGCTCATCTAAGAATATTCAGTACAGGGAAAGGAAAAATGGTTATGCAGTGTGTGGTAATGAATACAAAAATTGGAGTTTTAGCTGTGCACACGTTTATGAATCTGTGCTCATTTGCAAGTAGAGCTTGTAAATTTCAGATTGCTTTGGGTAATTAATCAATTTAGGTTAATTCCTTGTGCATTATAGTATTAATAACTTCCAGTAATAATACTGAAAGCTTCTCTTAAAAAAAAAAACAAAACAGGCGCAGCAAGATAGTGAAAGCCTGGTAATGGAGCACAAAGCACATTATCAGACTCTTTGAATAAACTGGGAATTGTTTAAAAGCTTTCACAATCATACTTTTATGAAAAAAGTAGTAGCTAGTTACCACCCTCTTTAGGGGCAGCTCCCTTTGAAGTCCTCATGCTTATGGGGAGGCAACCTCAAATACCATGCTTGCTTCTCCTTTTAGCATTTATCTGTGCTTAGAGTAGGGCATGTTCTTCCCTACAGGCTCTTCAATAAAAAACTTAGGCAGCAAAGCTCAAACTGAGTAGGAATTTTTGTTCCTATTTCTGGAATTGACTCTTCCTCTTTTAAGGTCCCACAATGAAGCTGAAGCGCCTCACCGTGCTTGAGAAATACCGAAATGAAGTAGACTCCTTCTATAAAGAATAAGAAGTGTTTCATCCAAGCATTAAGAAAGATCTGTGAGCAAAAGGAAGTGCTTTCTAATCAAAAGCCTTAATGAAGATTTATGCTTTGAGTTTGCAGTCTGTTGAACCAAACCACTAGAAAGCTGCTCTCAATTTAGTTGTTCCTGATACTCACCTGATCATTTGTCCTCTTTTTACAGAAGCATCTACAGTGTGTCCATTCTCTAATGCTGCTTTTACTTAATGACCTAAATGACTAAAATGTTGTATAAAACAGATATAACTAATTCCTCTAGACTGAAACATAAAATTTTTATACAGTGGTCTTTTTTTTTTTTTTTCTTTTGTTCTACAGGATGTTTCCTGTAGCTAATGATATATTTTGGTAGATAGCAGTACTGCTTAGTGAACCTGCTATACCATTCCAGTGATAATTATTTAAAAATATATATAAAAATCAAAAGGGCTAGGATTTTTTTCACCTCCCAGAGAACAACTTTCTTGTTCACTAACATATTTGAGAACCTGAAGACACTCCTATTTCTGTAGTGCCTAGAATTCAGACTTCTGTGAAAACAGCAGTTCATTTTTCAAGTCCATGTTGGAATAAGCATTACTATTTCTCCTAAAAACAAATAACCAGAAAAAGCAGGGGAACAGCTCCCTAAGACTGAAAGACACAAAGCAGTAACCACAGGAGCTCTCACAAATGGTATTACAGAAATTTCTTTTAAATAGTTTACAGTGCTTTTCTTTGAGCAGTGTTTGTCAGTATGTATCTGCATGTTTCAGTATTCACATTGCACTAATTCTGACAAATGTGGGCTGCATTTCTTCTTACCCATATGCAAAATAAATCACATTATGTGAAGGAAATGCTTGGCACAAAGTTGTCTAAAGGGTGTGCTGTAAGTGATCTTTGGCAGACAGCTCTAGTAGCTCACACAGGCAGGCAGGCCACAGCCACTGTTACTGAGACAAAAGAAATGATGCAGAACAGGGTGAGGTTTTCATAAAAGTTCCATTACCAGTCTCACACATCTTACAGACTTCAGATTTGTTGCAAGTACCAATAACCAGCTCAACACATAAGACAAAGCAGCAGCCTAGGATTATAAAAACAAAACAAGCAATAGGACTTTGAAAAGTTTATTCTTCCCCATTTTGTGCGCAATGGTAATTCAGAATTTCTTTAACAACATTAATCTGAAGGAAACAAGGAAGCAGCAGCTTGTAAAACACAGAAAGAAATGTTGCCCTATTCACCAAAAGCGGAGTGTGGGAGGAATAAAGTTCCTCCAGCATGTTGTTAGACTGTATAAAAAAGCTGGAGTGCTTAATTTAGAGTGATATGAGAAGGTGTTATTCCAAAGTTGTTTTACTTCTGAAACAACCAGCCCAAAACAGTCTTAATAGATATTACTCCACTTAGTTACTTTCTGTGAATAGAATTAAGCTGTAAGAAGCCTGCTCCTGGCAGTAGGGATAATCCCGTGCTGTACTAACGAGTCTGAAAATACTTATTTTCTTGTCAGGTACAGGAATGGAAGCAATACCTTGATACCTACAGATCAGAACAACTCCAGTGATGATCTGCATCTGATGGGGAGGGGAGGGCAAAGAGTTGCTCTTGCACCCATTAAGCTTAGTAAGCAAGGAAAAAATAGATTCAGATCCCCTTGAATAGGGATGAAATGTATTTCTGGAACACAGGCACCAGAGCCAAACCGCTGATCTGTCTTAATCCATTTAGGACGAGTCCCTTACATTCAGAGTTTCTAGAATAAAATTACTAGTCAATACAGGAAGACACGCTGAACAGACTGTGCAGAAAACTACAACACAAAAAGCATTCTAGCAGAAGTCATGAAGTATTTAGTATAAATTTGCAAAGTTAATACTTTCCCCTCACAATATATGGTGGAAGTAATTTTGTATAGTTTGCCCTCATTAGAACTCTACTGTAAAGTCTGTTTCAGAGAGGAAAACTGGTAAGAATTATTTTGGTATAAGATTTGAAAAATAACTTTGCTTCAGCATTAATTCTCACCCTTTGTTAATGGTTATAGGTTTTTTTAAAATACAGAAATAGATTAAATCTCTAGAATTTTGTATTTCCTAATTCATGCCTTTGGTGGGCAGGGCTGTATTTCATGAATCACCCGAGTATCTAAAGTGGTTTTCTCATTGCTTCTAACACAAAATTGCTACTTTAAGTTATTTTATACCCGTCTCTGTTTATAAAGATCATCTTGTGCTACTCTTAGGCTGAAAACCTATCTTTTCAATTTCAGCAAGATCAATAAAGTAGGTTTTAAACATTAAGGTGCTTTTATATTTCCCGAATTCTGTTACTGGTTTGTTTGCATAATTTTTCTATTTGGAAAGGAAAACCCTCTAACTGAAATGGAAAAGATCAGACAGTTACAGTGCCAATAAAAGAATCCACTTACATAAAAATGTTCACCAGATAGAAAAAAAAATAAATAAGACAAAGCACTTGGAAAAGTCCACCGAAAGCAGGCACAAGCATCATTTGTAGCCATTTGGACTAGATTTATTAATGGAGAGGCCTCAGCTAAAAAGTTTGCTCTCAAGAGATAAGCAAACTCTATGCATGTAGATACCAGGTTACATATATTGTACTTTGTGTGACATGTCCTTCCAGAGTTATCAGCAGGAGTATGAGGGAGGTTTAGTCTTTGTCCCGTACTCGGCGGCAGATCTCCTCTGTGAATTCCGAACACTTGGCATTGCCTCCCAAGTCTTTTGTCAAGACCTGAAAGAAAGAAAGAAAAAGTAATATTACTGAATTGTATTATAGGGCCAGTCTTGTCTCTGAAAAGTTCTAGATGATCTCGTGGTATGTTGTGTATGGATAGTAAATAAGGTGAGCAAGAATACATCAAGTTTGTGTTCTGCATCCCATAGAGACTTCATCAGTAAGGACTGTGCAGGTAGAGAAGACCTGAGTATATATGAAGTACTTCTAATGCTATCAGATTTGAACATGATTTGAACATGATTTTATCTTAACTACAGGAAGAAAGTGTGTGTGGTCAAAGCTCTACAAAGTCCTTTAATGGTGTAATTAATGGTTAAGTATTTACATCTTCAGTAAGAAGTTTGTCCTTTGGAAGTAAAATTCATATATGAAGGCTCAGCACAAGGACAACAAATTGAGAGTCATTCGGAAAGATTGGGTCTTTTTTTAAGGAAACCCACACAGAACAAACACACATAACTCTTAATGCTACATGTTAACAATTCTCAAAGTTTGGTTAGTTTAGTTAAGAGATAGAAAATGTGGAGTTAAAAATCTCTGTCATCAAGTACAAATCCTGTCTGGCATCATGAAGACAGTAAAATAAAAATTAAAAAGTGGGCAATGTTGCTTGTCCAACCTGTCTAGATTAAAGCACTCTAGGAGATAATTAAAATCATTAGTTTCCCCCCCTACATGGAACACACACATATCTTAATTACTGGTTGAGGGGAAGGGAGGAATAGCAAGCAGTCAAGGTTACTATTTTAGGATCTTGTAATTTAAATTGCATTATGGGGTATTTCAAATTAAAAATATTCTCTCCATTGTGAACATTATAAGTAACTAGTAAACAAGTAGCCATGTCACAAAACTTTCCCTGTTATCTTCCATGGAACTACTGACCTGCAGATGGAGGATTTCATTTCCAGAGCAGTAAATGGGAGCTTTACTGGAGCACCTCTTTATTCAGTTGAAAGTTTAGAATTTTTTTTGACTGGCTCCTATACACAGCAAGATAGCTAAAAACTTTCAAAATGATAACTTTTGGTTTCAGCAGCCTCTCATGGTCCTGCCTAACATAACTGAAACAGCATGACTGGCTGCTAATCCTCTTTAACTGCAATCTTCAGGATTTTTCCAACTATGTTTTCAAGAGATGGACATCAATGTAGAGGAGTGAACCAATAATGGTAAGACCACAAATTTATCAGATTTCAGAGCATAAGCCCTCCTCCCTCCAATATCCCATTTGAATCATGAATCTGAAGAAACTCACTTCGAAAAGGAAAAGGATATATAATCTTAAGAGATAAAGTTAATACTCGATAAAAACTGTTCTTTTGTAGTCAAAAAAGAGTGAAAGCAGTTAAGAATTACAAAAGAAGATAATTGATCTGAAAAACCAAAACCAGAAGTATTATGCTATAAGCAAAATGGATGATTTAGCTTGTGGAAGGCAGATGAGTGACCTTCAGGATCCAGATTTCAATATATGTGCTTTAGGATCCAGATTTCAATATATATGCTTTGTATGTTTTATAAACTTCATAAGTGAAATGCTAACAGTTAAAACTCTCATTCCCTTCCTGAAAAACAGCCACCCAGTTCACTATTTTGGAGTACCTAAAGCTGTGGAAATGTAAGATGAGCATTGCTGAGACAAAAGGAATGCTACAGCCTGTCCCCTTATTACTGAGCTGGGCAGATTTAATATCATCAAAGATAATATAATTACTATCAGAGAAGGTCAGCTACACTGCTCATGCAACAGGCCAGCTCAGCAGGCCATCCTTCACTCTGGTGTCAATCTCCCAAGTTAATTCTTGCTTTGATACAATATGATTTTAATTCCCTGCATTTCTTTGCACACCCTCATGTTACCTTTCCATCTTTAATTGTATCGAAGCAAGCTGACTCAATTTTTGTGGCATGTTTGTGCAGTCCCATATGGCGCAGCATCATCACAGCACTCAGAAGCAGGGCAGTTGGATTTGCCATGTCTTTTCCTGCAATGTCTGGTGCTGTTCCATGAACCTAGAAATGAGAATTAACCCATCTGTTATGATGTCATTAGGTTGATTAAAATGTCTTAGGCAGTTCAAATGTGTGCAAGCAACCTGAGCCATAGGTCTTCATGCAGCAGCATGTTAAAACAGGACTTAATTTGCTGTGATACAGTCAGTGGAAAGGAGATATCAAGGACCAAAACAATTCAGCCCAAAGAGGTCAGAAAGGGAAAACTAGGTCACTTAATATATTTAAATTGTGCCCCTCAAGTTCTATTTCATAGGGAGTATTTATCTTATGAAAAAGTGTGAAAATAAAGGATCTGTCAAAAAAAAGACATGCGAAAAACCTACATGTAATATTTACTTTAACCAGTCTCTAAGCCTAAAGCTTGAGCATCTTCCCAGTGAAAAAGAGTTCCACAAAGAACTCTGTTAGATAAATGTCAGGCACGTTGTATGGCACGGAAAAGTTTTAGATTCTCAAGTTGAGACAAAGTTATTACTGCTCTGCCTTGTGTAACAAGACTTACCGATTCAAAAATGGCCACTCCATTGGCACCAATGTTTCCACTGGGTGTTACTCCAAGACCCCCGATGAGTCCAGCACACAAATCACTGAAAAAAACCCAACCATCAAATAAAAAAACCCACAAGTTTTTCCATATACAGTTGCCTCTCTGCAAGGTATTAAAATACTTTTGTTAATCAATCAACTGCAACTAAACTTAATTTATACACCTGCACAGTCTGAGAATAATACAGAGAAAGAACAGATACTGTTAGCCACCTGTACCCCATCAGAACCTTGGAAAATTCTTAGAACTACTAGCAAAAGACAATATAATAAAGGAAAATTAAAAGGAGATTCCAAATAGTAGAATAAACCTGATAAGACAGAGGCACAATGAGAAGTACTAGAAGCACAGAATATGTGTAGAAGTCTCAAAAACTAATAATATAGTTACAGTTCTCTGTAATTATACAAAAATCTTACTTCCTCTGAAGGGGTCCAGAACTACTGTTCATATGTAAAATGCTTCTAAAAAATATGGAAGAGTTTTGCTCAGGTAGGTGAGTTACTGGTGTTTTTGTCTGTACTGTGTGCAGCTGAAGGAACATTCTCTGAGTGACAACAGACTAGCTTTTTCCCCCTCTCTGTACTCAACAGCCTGCAGGCCACAGATCTGACATTAGCAGATCATCCAATATAAGCAATCTGCATTTGGTTTCCACCAAAATTAGCATGGGGAAGGACAAACCAACAGTGCCTATTGTCATCATATTGTCCCCTCAGAGCTGAACACATTGATGAACAAAGCTGGTATATTCAAAACTGGTATTTTCACATCCATCCATAATTATTGCCTACAACTTAGCTCATACTAAGCTAAATTAATCCTTAGTTTAGGACTACCAATGAGAAAAGTCTGGATGACTTTGCAGAATAGTATTGTAAGCTAAAATAAACCAATTACCTTAAGTTGCATTGAGCCTGGTGTAAAACTGCAGTCTGCATTTGTCACTCTAAGTATTTAATGCTTAAAGAGAAGAGATTGTTTTCTGCCTATTCAGACCTATTCAGTCTAAGGAACCTGACTGGCATTTTGTTCATACTTCTAGAGCAGCAGGTGAAACCTCATCCAGTGCCCTCTTCAAGAACAGACTCAAATTTATTGAAAAGTTTTAATAATGATGAAATTTTTTACGGAATTTCTATGAGAACTTTAAAATGGTTGATAAT
Source organism: Lanius collurio (assembly GCA_020086605.1). NCBI lineage: Eukaryota > Metazoa > Chordata > Aves > Passeriformes > Laniidae > Lanius > Lanius collurio. The sequence goes on from JACBWW010000021.1 coordinate 1,551,600, forward strand.
GAACTCAGTGAAATGGTATTGATGATGAGACTCCTCTGATTTGACCTCTTTTAGTTAACAGTGTAAGAGCCACTATGAGGGCCCTTTTCACTATTTTACCAATTCTTAAAGCAAGAAACATTAGTCAGAATCTGATTTTTCTTAGAGTGGACAGACAGCCTTATCACAGAGATAATGTTTTTTTAAAAGAAGCCTAAGAACCATTTCTTCTTATAAATAAGTTACCTTTAAATTTATTATCTGTACAAAACCAGGAGATGGATTCTAAGAAGTAAATAGTCAAACATTTAAATAAAAATTCCAATTCAGGCTCTTTTCTCCATCTCTTCTTAGAGGTGTGAGGAGAAACTACGTTACATTTTACACTTACAAGATAGGATCAAAACAGTTCATTTTACAAGTGTTTAATGGCATTTACACTCTACCTAATTTACAGAATGGAAAAATCGTGTTGATGGGTTTTGCCTTCAAGACATAAAGTACCTCTAGTATTAATGTTATTCAAATATCAAATTTAATTTGATGGTAAGGAAAAATAATACATAAACCAAGAGCTAGCATAATATTAAGAGGCCACATATTTAGTTCTTCAGTGACTATGCAGACTCATTTAATGGGATGATGAGCTCCCTGTGTACATCATGGTCCTACAGTCACCCTACACAGTCTCTTTCAGTGCTGAGGATGAGAAAGTTTTTCCCTAATATCTAACCAGGCATTCATTCCCTCTTACAATGTAAGCCATTATATTCTTCACATATTTGGAGAAATTTCACTTCTGCCCCATCTGAACAATATTCATAGCCTCCATAAGCAGAAACAGATATTTTTTTCAATAATAAGTACATTCTCATTATATAGCCCCTCCCATCAGTATATTAATGATTGAAACGTAACAATGCCATCCTTTCTGCCCAGTTAGTGTCTGATTTATGCAGTTTTAAAAAGTCTGAATGCATAAGATGATCATCCACCTGGCTTGCATATGATCTCAATGACTGTTGGGAAAGTATTAGTATTTTATATGTTGGGAGTTTAAATGAAAATCTCCATACCTGAGGATGTCACCGTACAAGTTTGGCATAACAAGCACATCAAATTGAGATGGATCTTGAACCATCTAGAAGGAAGTGTATTTTCATTAAGGTTAAGAATTTAAACAAAAAAAAAATAACCACAACTAAAACATATAAATACTCACATTCAGACATACAGTATCCAGATACATTTCATTAAATTTAATATCTTTACAGTTTTCTGCTGCCTCTCTGCATTTTCTCAAGAAAAGCCCATCAGACATTCTCCTGCAATTGGATAAGCAAGAGAATGTTGCAGTTATTGTAAGGAAGCAGTACCGACAATAAAACTGCATGCAACACATGTTTAATTAGAGTTCAGAAGCTTAACTTGTGACCATTTATCCCCCTTAAAATATTTCTGTATCAGTGGTTTAACAGGCATACAATAGTTCTCAGAATGACTTCTATTCATTTATGAAAGGTTTACTGAATTTGTGAACATGGTGTCACATAAGATCACACGTGTTATGAGTCAGTTCATATAAAGTGGCGTGGAAACTGCAAAAGGCACCAGCCTCTTTCATCCTGTTTTAAAATTCATTTTCCTTATGTAAAAGCTTCTAAAATAAGAGCTTTGGAAGGAAGAATTAGTACAAACTTGCTAGTTAGAACATTGGTACATAATTATCTCAGCCCTGTCAATACCAGGTCAGTAACACCCATTCTACTTAGGAGGCATTTACTTGACTTCCCATTTTACTGACTCCCGGTGTCATGACCAGAGGTTTCACATTTGAGTAAGAGTTAAGAAGTTATTTGTAATTAAATGTTTGGGGATTTTTGTTTTGTTTTGTTTTTCTCAAAAGAAGTATCAACATACATAATATTTGCCTTGTGCACAGCAGTCACGTGGCTTCTCTGATTGTTTCTGGCATATTCAAAAGCAAACTCTGCAATGCGCTTGCTGGCTTCCTCAGTGATCAGCTTGATGCTCTGCACAACCCCATCGACAATCTGAAAGACAGGACAGTGTAAATTCATTCTTCCCATTTGGAACCAAGCAGCAGAATCCTGAGTGAGGCAGAATGCATTTCACAACAAAGGAACTTTTTTGTGGTGAACCCCAGTGAGATGGGCAAAGTTGGCAGTGCTGAAGCAGAAAAGGAAGAGGAAGGCAGAGCTGAGGCCCCTACCACGTGCTCGATGCCGCTGTACTCGCCCTCGGTGTTCTCGCGGATGGTGACGATGTTCACGTCAGTGTAGGGCGTTTTGTAGCCCTCGATGGACACGCAGGGACGCACGTTGGCATAAAGGTCAAAGGTTCGACGCAGCAGCAGATTCATGGACGGGTGCCCTGCAGCAATTGGGGTCTTCAAAGGCCCTAGGGAAAAAAATATACACAAAGATGAACAAGAAAACAAACCCCTCCATGGATCTGAGAGCTGAAACTCTACATCAAGTGGGACTCCTGCACAGGATCTCCAAATTCCTGTTTAACCCTTATGCTGGAATGCCATGGGAATTCTCCGTGCTGTCAAATACTGCACAGGCACATGAACCAGCTGGTTCAAGGCCAAACTGTGACCCTTACACAGAAGAGATTTTACAAAATGTTTTCATTAGACACATATAAAGATACTACTCATTACAGGAATACAGTTATTGCATACTATTGTGTACCTTAGAAATGCCTTCTGCAGAGAGTCCAAAGGTTGGTATGTACTCACCTTCAACTACAAAAACTATCAAACTTACAGCTTGGAAATGAAGGACTGTTTCAAGATTACAGACATGTACCTGACAAGCTGTCCCCTATAATTACCATTTTATTGTGCAATGGATGAAGAACTTTGGCTTTACATCAGACTCCTGATAAACACAACAGTGTTTAATATCTCTTTATTAACCCCTAAAATACCTTTTAATCCCATTTTGTTTTTATCCATGGATTCTTTGGCATCTGGAGGTATCATCCACTTCCCTCCTGGTCCTTGGATAGCCGTAACATTCCTCTCTTCCCACTGAATGGGTGCCTAAACACACACACACTATGTTAACTTAAACATAATGGCTTTGTTTCAAGTTTTAACTTTCTTTTTACAAAAAGGTGCATAAGGAATTTTGTCCAGGCCTTCCTGGATTTTCTCTGGTGAGCAAGGGTAAGCATGAGATGTTTGAATTAAAGTAATTTTTGAAAAATGTAGTTAAGTGAAAATGAAATAGTGTGAGCAGCAAATTATCATAAACTTGAATACCACAATGCCATCCTAGATGTCATAAACACAGAATTTGTTAAAATTGCAACACACGTCTTATTTCTTTCAAGATTTTAGAGCTGTTGAACTTCTTGTGTACAAGACACAACATTTTAAAGCTGAATTCATTGAAAACTCATCATCCTCCTGCCTGGAAGACCGTACATGACATAGATATCTGTTATCTTACTGAAAATCTGCACATGCTCCACAATGCTTTCTGAATTTGCATTCACCACAGGAATCTAATGGAGACTGCTACCCATCCATTTAATCAGGAATGATCATAAAGGAAAAGATACAACATAATTAAAGAGAACTTCACGTTTTCAAATCCAAGTTGGATAGTTGTAATAAAAAGGGAATATGCCTGGGTGCTGTTACTAATTTGGAACAATTTAACAGGCATCTTGCCTGAAGAGCTGTATTTCCTTTCAAGGAAACTTGACAAGTACTGGTGAGGTGTCTCAGATAGGTAAGAGAACAGTTCTTGGTACAGTCAGTTTTCCTATCACTGAAGTTAACGTGTTTGGCAGCACAGCAGTTGGGTTGCTAAAAGGAGCCAGTCCTTTCACACACACTTCTCCCCTGCACTGGAAGTCATAATGAATGAAAGAACATCCTCTATCAGTTGCTCAGGATTACTACATCAGCAAGGTGATCTTTTGAGTTCATATTTCCAAAAATTAAACACAGCATTTGCTCTCAAGTCTCTACTCTTCTGTCAGCCAGAGTTTAAAGCCCTGCCTTGGTATCCCATTCCTGTCTTTTATGAGCTGAAGCTTCAAACTATTTCTACTGGAAAGAAGTTTTAATATCTTAAATATGACTTAGTCTCTTGGAAGCTAAAGAGAAAGCTTTTTTTAATATGCCTAATTAATGTTTGTTGTTGTAGTTAAATTTATAATGCTTATAGCAAGACAAATATGACTTACTTTGGCAGCATCAAAGATCTTCATGACAGCAGCAGAAATCTCGGGTCCTATGCCATCTCCTGGGATTAAAGTTACTGTTTGTACCTAGATGAAGAAATATCAGTAGTACAACAAATGAATGTTTGTTTTCTATGTAGAAAACATTTTCATGTGTTGTAGGAACAAAGTAACTATTAGAAAACAAAAAAAGGTTTCCTTTTCCAAAGAGGAGATGAAGAATAGCAGTCCTGGACAGAAGTGAGAAGGACTAGCTTGCTTTCCAAAGGAGTGTGCAAATGTTTTGAGAGAATTGTTTAAAAATTTGCCTACTACCTATTCCTATTTCGAAACAGAGGATGAATGTGAAAGGCAGATTCCTGCTCAGAACTCCTTGAAATTAATGAACTTAGCATCCTTTCCTCTGGAAATGTGGAGAGAAAGTTCCATTACCTAGTTATGGCTCCATACCACGTATGTCTACAATATTATCAACATGCCACATAACACTGGCACATGCTAGAAATGATTACATGAACCAAAAGCTACATTCACCTTAAAAAAAAAAGGTCATGCCAAGCTAAACTTCTCAAGTGACCTCCTAAAAATCTCAGACACATTTTTAACAATACCAACTTATTTTCCTCTCCTAATGTCCTTGGTCTTGTTTCTTTTATCATCATCAAACAGGTAAAAAAAAAAAAATATGCACAGCCCAGGCTCAACGAATTGCAGGGGAAGAATGTTTTCTGCTTTGAAGAAAAAAAAAATATGATCACTGCTTTAAGGGTATGTGCTCCAGCTCATTTTGTTTTATTTAAAGAGTTCCAACAGTTTTTAAGGGTTCATTATTATCTACAAAAAAAGCAGCTCACGTACATTATTTGAAAAACCAACAGAAGCAACTCATGAGGCAGAATTTCAATATATATTGACTGATTTTTTTAACTTTTGAGCCAAAGAAATTCATTGTGCACAACAAAAAACCAGAGCTTCAGATAAAAGGACACTGCTGCTGAGCAAGCTGTCACTGATGGAATGTCTCCAGCATAGTTATAAACAGAATCAGGGGTGCCTCACCTTCTGTTTTTTATATGGTATAAGTGACCCTTCCGTTTCTTTTCTAACTGTTGTACCTGCTGTTCTACAAAACTTACAATTGAAAAGCCACAGTTCCTCTTTAAGTCCTGCTTAGGGGTGCTGAGCCCTGTTTCTGCCATCATTGAAAAGAAGGCCCATGGGCACTTCAAACACATACACATAAAGAAGGTAAAACATCTACGAGGAAATACACAATCAATGTCTAAGATAGTTTAAAGAGGACCTTGAAAAGGCAGAATTTTAGATGCAAGGAATTCTAAAAGCAGCAGTAAAGTAAATCTAGTGCTTAGAGGAAAGTCTGCAAAAGAAAGAAAATGAGAAGCTTCTCAACAATTTTTCTACTTTGCCCAATATTTGCCCATTCTCAGATGAATTTCAGAAGACTGGCTTACGTCCATATTTTGTGAAAACTTTCCATGCCACCTCTATCTCTTGCTAGAGCCTTTTGTATTCCCACATTGATATGCAATTGCCAGTGACAGCGATTAACTGATATAAATCCAGGATGGCATTAAGAGCAGGCATGTTCACTTGTTTGGCCCTTATTTTTTGGGAACATAAGGAAAACAACTGTGACCTTACATATTTCCAAACCTGTTTATTGAGAAACTTCTTAAAAGAAAAAAATGGGACTATTATACTCACAGCATTACCAAAACTTCTGGTCACCTTTTTTTGGTTTTTGAAAGCACCTAGCAATCGAGAAACCTGCAAAAGTACAAACCAAAAAGATGCTGTATTACTGCACAAATGGGATTTTAAAAGTTTAACAATGTTGCAACAAATCTGCTTTTTAAAGTCATATTGCTTTAAATCTGCTATCTCAAACTAGTATAAAAATCCAAATGAAACCAGAGTACCCAGTGCTTTGCCAAGTTGCAGTGCAGCATGGCCTCGTGGGTATTCTTAGCACAAGGTGAGCCCAGGACAGCCACGCTGTGCCCTGCACCAAGTTCCCATCCTGCCTGGGGGTCACTGCACCCTACCTGGAGTCCTCACACTCAACATGTTGGAAGCCAGGCTGCAGGAACTCTAACTAAATACATCATGCACGGATGAAGTTTTGTGGAAGGCAAAGTGAAAAAGTAAACACTTCATTGGTAGCAGTTGGTGGACAGTATCTTTATACATTTTAGGTAATGTTTCCAAAACTACGTTAGTGTCACTTCTTCCATTCAAACTGTGGTGAGTTTTGTTCTTCTACCTTTTATATCTGTAGGTGGTGTTCTGTTGCCTTCTGCTTGCCTGATGGTTTTTTAAAAGTGGAACTGAAATGCACATTAAAGATGACATTCACCATAGCAACAAGTCTACACAGCATAGTCAAAGAATTACATTTTCTGAGTATTCTGAACTGGCATTAAGCTTCAAAACTGGGATGTTATTTAAGCTTGGGTTCTTTCCCAGCTGAGCATCATGGACAAAATCCCTAATCTGCAGAAAAATCACAGCCTCCCAACCTTACCCTCCTCTCTAGGAATATTGATGCCTCTGTGACTTAAGAGCCAGAAGACTTCTAACTGCAGAGACTTACACTACTTCAATTCTGCCATACTTACATATGCAGGCTGTCTGCAGCTATCAGGCTAGAAATTACTTTGACAATTTGTATTCCTCTCCTGTCCCACTTGTATTTGTTATTTCTTATCTTTACCGATGGGTATGGTGTATGGCAAAAGGAAAAAACTATGTTGGCACCAACAGAAACAACTGGAAACAATAATTCTCATGTATATTGTAATGAACACTGGGAGAGAAGTAATCTAAGATAGATCTATTTTTACTTGTAGCCCCACATGAGATGTACAAGGTCATTGCAACAGGCAAGCAGTGTTTACCAAAGCAAGCCATATGGTTGAGGATAAAGGCAGAGCAATCAAATGGAAGTGTAAAGTTGACTGTAGAGTGTAAATGTTCTCATGGTACAGTTCCTGCATAGAGAATCAGGATTCCCATTCCAGAGTAGTAGTCTGTCTGGTCAGAAATCATGGGCCTCGTACGTTATACTTCAGTTCAACATTGGTAACACCAACGAAGAATCCACCTAAGGAAAACTGATCCATTCTGACCTTAAAGTCACGTGTTGTGATTAGCTCTTGACAGTTCTTCCTTATTTTAGCAGATAGGTTAAATGGGACGGCCTCAATGACTTTGCCTCTAGCAGGCTGTTATTTAAAGGTGCAAAGGAAATTTCATTTACTCAAAGCAAAAAGCAGCATCTCCGTGACAGCCCCTGGACAAGGCCTGCATTTCCGAATGGTTCAGAGCAGTAAATCCCAGAGGACAAGTGTGGGGGCTAGAAAGCCGCCAGCCAGAGCCCGGTAGCAGTTCTCCCCATCCGGCTCTGCAGTGCCTGGTACCGCGGGCTCTTTGCGGGAATGGCGCTTCCAGGCAACGCTGTCTGTCAGCCGCGCACCGGGAGCTTGCCCGCAGCCGCGGTGGTCCCGCCGCTGCTGTGACCTCTACGGCGCGACCTCCCCGCAGGCCGCTCCGAGGGATGGCGCGGCGCCCCCCCGGCCCGGCCCGGCCCGGCCCGCTCGAGTAACGGCCCCCACGGCCCCTTCCCGCCGCCGCCCCGGGAGGAGAAAGAAAGAGAACCCGCGAGCGCCGCGGAGCCGCCATTCGGCCCGAGCCCCGCGGCGCTTCGCCCTGGGAGCGCTGCCAGGGCCCGGCGGCACCACGACCTTGCGGCCGGGCAGCCGCGCCTCAGGCGGCATCAAGCTCCGGGGCGCGTCCCGGAGCAGGGCAGGGTCCGGCCCGTCCCCCTGCCTACCGTGGGCATCCACGCGGTCGCAGCCATGACGCGCCCGGGCACCGCGGCTGCCGAGGCCCGAGAGCTCCGCGCCCGCCGCTAAACCGGAACCGGCGCGCGAGGAGCGGCGGCCCCGCCCCGCCTCGCGAGGCCCCGCCCCGGGACCGCCGCTGCGGCAGCGCCTGCAGACCCGTCGCTCCCGCCCGCCGCTGCTTGAGGCGGTCCGAGCCTCCTTCCTTTGGCCCTCAGCCCGCGCCCCTCAGTTCCCGCCCGCCGCTGCCTGAGGCGGTCCGAGCCTTCTTTCCTTGGCCCTCAGGCCGTAGCCCCTCAGTTCCCGCCCGCCGCTGCCTGAGGCGGTCCGAGCCTCCTTCCTTTGGCCCTCAGCTCCCGCCCGCTGCTGCCTGAGGCGGTCCGAGCCTCCTTCCTTTGGTCCTCAGCCCGCGCCCCTCAGTTCCCGCCCGCCGCTGCCTGAGGCGGTCCGAGCCTCTTTCCTTTGGCCCTCAGCTCCCGCCCGCTGCTGCCTGAGGCGGTCCGAGCCTCTTTACCCGGCCCTCAGCCCGCGCCCCTCAGTTCCCGCCCGCCGCTGCCTGAGGCGGTCCGAGCCTCCTTCCTTTGGCCCTCAGGCCGTAGCCCCTCAGTTCCCGCCCGCCGCTGCCTGAGGCGACCCGAGCCTCCTCCTCCCCCAGCCCTCATCCCGCGACCCTCAGCTCCCGCCCGGCGCTGCCTGAGGTGCTCCGAGCCTCCTCCCCCGGCCCTCAGCCCTCATCCCTCGGCCCGGCGAGGGTGCTACCCGGGAGACCCCGGTGCTCCCGGCGGTGCGAGGTGCCGGGTGGACGGCCCGGTGCCGCCAGAGGACGCAGGAGCTCCAGGTGTTGTGTCTGAGGAGGTACTGTTGTGGCATCTGTGTGGTGACAACCAACCAGCTCTCAAAGATGCCTCAGTTTTGAAGCGTTTGACGGTTTTATAAAATCTCAGCCTCTAGAATGGGGTCGTTTAAGGGAAAAAAAATAGTTTCTGTTAAGAAACATGTCAGACTTTTGTTGAAGTAGATAAGAAGCCTCCTAAGTCTATGTACTTTAAAGTGTTAAAGCTGTTGAAATCGGGACAATTTAAGGCTTCTCTATACCTTCATTTCTGATGCACTTGTCTCATTATTTTTAAAACCTGCTGCTGTATCAGTTCGAAGCGCGGCGGGGGCCGTGGCAGGCCCGGAGGGTGCCGTGCCCCGTCCCAAGCAGCGGCTGCCGAGGGCCGCCCCGGGGAGCTGTTCCGAAGCCCCGCCCAGGACAGCGCACACGTGCCGGTCACTCGCCCTGAAAGGTGGCCGGAGAGCCCGGCGTGTTCTGCGGGGGTAAAGCTACAACTAAGGCAGTTTGAGCTCATACCTCTGGGGATTACCACTTTTAGAAACTTTTCCTACCTTCCTTACGCTTGGCAACATTACATTTTGAGGTTTGTCTCAGAGTAATTTAATACCAGTTTTGGTGATAAGAGTTATCAGATTACTTGCAGCCTTTCCAGTTACTTAGCTCAGTCCTGGGTGTGCTTGAAAGCTGAGGACTGTGTGTTTAGTTTCCTATTATCTTAAATGTGTGAGTAGAAATTCTTAGAATTGGTATTTGACAATATACAGCGCTAGTTACCTCCATTGTCTGAGAATCCCTTGCCTTTTTTTTTTTTTTTTTTTTTTTTTTTTTGTGACAGGACACAAGAGGTACTCACATCATTTTCTCTGTTGTTGTTTTATCTTGGTTTTGAAGTTCCTTTGAATTGAAAATTGTTATTCAGATGTCTGTAATGGCAGATGTGCTGAATTCTCTTAATACTTATTTTCTTCTGGTAACTATATACACAGTTAATCGATATATTCATGTTGCTTTCTTGTGTTTGTGACCGTATCTGCATCTACATTGTTGGGTTGCTCTTGGATTGTAAATTGGGGGAAGGGGAGATATTGTGGAAATTTTTTTTACACATTTTCAACACCATTTGTCTGTGTCTTGTGGGTGTTACCATAATAACGCCACAGTAATAAGGTGTTAATAGTGATTGGTTTGGATCTGTTCTGAGAAGGGCTGAACAACACAGTAATAAACCAGTAGTTATTTTGCCTGAGAAAATTATGGCTGTGTGGAGACAGCAGTAGTGTCTTTCCCCTAGTGATCACTATACTGAGACACCCTATGGGGAAATTCATTATATTACATTTAGTCTGCTTAGACAACCATTATTTTTTTTTTTATTATTATTATTATTTTGTCCCTGAGGCTAGACACTGTCTTGTGTAAAACATCTTAGGAAAACAGAAAAGGTAATTTCTATTTGATTTATTATGGATAAATTAGGCTCAATGAAATGCAGTCAGAATCTACCCTTTTCTAAGATAGTGTATTCTTTAAGCTAGATAGATAAGATCATGAAACCACCAAATTTTCACACAAGGTTTTCCTTTCTGTTTATTTTCTTTAGCAATAAAACTCCCTAGAAAATTCCTGCTCCTCATAGAGAATGCAATTTAGTCACACAGTGGGCAGCATTCCCTGGTTTGAGAGACATGCATCTTTCTCAAGCTGTTTATTCATTCCTCAGACAGGGCTCAGACCCATGAAGCCTTCTCTTGCAGGATAGCACTTCCAGATAAATTTAGTGGAGTCTGAACATCCTCCCATCCACCATGTGTTGGAAAAGCAACTTTTTAACCCGTTGCAATAGCAAAAACTGTCATTTTTCACATATTTTTTTAATTTTCATAACTGTATGTACAGGTCATTTTTTATTTAGAGTTCACAATAAGTATTAAATAGGAGGCAAGTTATAACAGTCAGTGTAACATATTGCAATTGTAATGTTTTGTAGCTCTGTAGCATCTTTAAGGAACTTTTTTTTAGCTCCACAGCAGCTGTAATAGGTGAATGTTATTATTCCTTGTTTATCTGTATGCAAACAGATTTGTGAATAGCTTTCCAGTAAATAAAACAAGTCCCCAAGACTCAGGGGGAGTTTCTACAGCACCAGGGGAGGAGAGAACTTCTCCCATTGCAGGTAGCTCTCACTGTTACTCACACCTGCAGTAGCAGTGGGCCCTGAGGACTCATAAAGGGTTACAACAGAATAAATGGACAGGCAGCCCCTCTGGACCAGAACTTTATTTTGCCAATAGAGTAACTCTTTATGAACAGTTATTCTGCAAGGACACACCTGTGTGAGAGGGAAGTTGTTGGAATACCTGGTGTAATGGGCATGAAATCTCTCAGATTCTTTTCTTCCCTATTAAAAGCTGTAGCAAACCAACACATGAAGGCAGCAGATGTGCAGTGGGATTGTTAAAACTCTGTGTGAATCCTCTCATGAGCAGGGAAAGGGGTCTGTTTAGAGTAGCTTCATCTTCCTGTGGTGAGGAGGAAGAGTTTTCATGCTTACACCACGGTCACATTGTCACTGCATCATTTACAGAGGCAATCTGAGGTACTCTGACCTGGCTCTTGGGGGCCCTTATACTCACACCTCTCCTAATAAATCAGAGCAGTCACCTGCTGGAGCAGCCAGGGCTTGCAACACTTCAGAGCAGAGAAACTTGCACCAAAGGCTGTCTGGAGCTGCCAGCCTGGTGTGTCCCACTCCCTGAGCTGTGGCTGTGGAAGCAAACTCCTGCAGCTGTGGTCAGGTGTGACCATTGCAGGTGACAGCCATCTTCCTATCAAATACTGCCCCGGGGTGTATGAGTAACTGTATTTCCTGCTCTGAGATTTAAACTTCTAGAGCAGATGAGCAGTTGCTATTTAACTACTGTCTCTGGTATAATGGGCAGTGAAATGGCAAGACTCTTCTGTATGCACTGTCCTCCTTACTAAACTTTATCTGCAACTGATTGCAAGATGTATGTTATGTACTGCTAATAGCTTAAAACCACTTGGGATGGCAAGCAGTTTTACAAAACTGAAATACAGTGAAATGTGGTGGTGCTGGGAGTATTTAAGGTCAGTTCTTGTTGTGCACATTGAAAAGTATTGATTTGTTGCTGCAATGTGCTAGGAGTAAGCTTGCTTAACACCCAACTGGCAAATATAACTAATCTTTGATAAATATGAACAGATAAAAGTGCAGAAGAGTAAACTGGAAGCTCATCTGAACTTTGACATGTACAAACAAATAGGAGTGAAGAAGACTTTGTGTATCACACTGTCTTTAAATTTTACCCAATTAGTATAGTAAGATAATTATGCATTGAAATATAGTTACCACTATAATATGCTTGAGAAGAGCTAGCTGGTATAGTGTAAGCCTCAAGACTTATATCTGAATACTCTTTTTAAAAATGTGTATTTTAATTCTATTTGCAAAAAAAAAAAATACTCTTCAGAGTATGGCAAGAAGAATTTGAGAAACTGTTTCTTTTCTGTCCATATATTCAGTGGATGCTGTTCCCTTGGTAGATGAGTCTTTCTTTTAAAGCAATTAACTCCTTCAGCCATACAGGTTTCCCTGCATACTTTCTCTACAGCAGAATAAACCCAAGGCATTCCTAACATGCAAGAGAAACTGGAGGTGGCAGGGTGGAAAGCCAGGCCCAAAGGAAGAGACAGGAGGATGTCTGTGAACCTCAGGATCTCTACCTGTGGCCTACACTGTCACCACAAGTAAGCCTTATGTGATTAATGCTTTCCATTAAGCTCTGCTGCTGTTTTTCTGCTGTTATTCTGATTCAGAAGACAGAGACTTCCTGATGTGTGTGCATCTGGGGTACAAGCAGCCAGGGATATAAAAGCAGGGGAAAAATGAAAAGATGGGCTCTCAGCTTTTCACTGTAGGAGTATGGTTAAGTGTACAGAATGACAAGATTAAAAGATACAGAGCCAAAGGCTGCTGTCAATTAACTTCTGTATAATGACATTAGAGGTAATTTGGCCATTTATATTTAATCTGATTTGCAAAGATGGGCATCTTGAAGTAGGTGGCTGTGAATGGAATGCTACTTCGTGCAAATCACTTGCCCAAATATTGGTCTGGTCGAGAACAGCAGTTATCTTTTCCATTTCAGTAGCACCAGATCAAAAATATTAACCATGTTTAATTATACATATAACCACTAAAGCTAGGAGTGGAGCTCATTCAGAGTTGAGGACAGGTAAGAACTTTCAGAACTGTGCAAGTTCTTCGTCTCAAGGGGCCGATATAATAAGATTGTTGTTTTCTGGTTTAAAAGAAATGCAAATACTGTATTTTGTGGATTTTTTACTATTATTTTTAATATTCTGGCTTACCTATGGAGAACTTTTTGGAACATGATAAGAATCCAATGCCACTACACACCAGGGAAAAGACAAAAAACCCACTGGTGGCTGGGACAACCGAGATCAGTTTGGCCATGTAGCAGTCAGTACAACTGTATGACAGGTGCATGCTGCACTCTTGATCTGATGGTATATCATTCAGTTTGTATTTTTCTTACTACTGTAGCTTCTTCCCTCTTACTCTGAAACTGTGCTGCAATGTGGTTTATTGCTAGAATCCATTTCTTTTATGTTATAATTCTGATGTTTGCTTATTACTAATAAACCTTGTTGCCTACATTCTCATCCCAAGGCATTTATTTTGTGTATGTAATGTACCTTGTAATTTTTGTAGCTCAGGGCAGTGCTGGTTTGCAGCTAATCAAACCTGCATTTCTAAATGGTATAATTTCAATAAGACATCTCTTACAACAGTCTGTGGTTCAGCACTTTGTAGAATGTTTTTACTACATATCCAACACACTTCATAGGATATTTTTACTATGTATACAATATGTTTGCTTTCACTATTACTTTTAAATGTTTGTTCTTTGTTATTGTATGCCAAAGTAAAGTGAACTATTATCCAATCCTGCTATCAGGCCAGGATCATTAGAAGCCATAGGGAAAAGCACAGGATAATTCTCCAAGTGTTTTTCTTAAACTTGCTATCTTGATGAGGAAATAATGACTATTGGTACACTGTAAATAAAGAAGTTAGGAATTTTACCCTCTCCTGTTCCTATGTGCATGAATGGAAAGTGAACTTATAATGGGTCCTTCTTCCCCGCTGCCATCCTTTCTCACTTAGACTTCTTCCTGCTGTTGTTGTTATAAGAGCTTATCCTTCTGCAGATGTTAGATAATATAATTTTGTCTGTCTGCTTCTCATAGATTCTCTTTAATTTTTTTTTTTTTTCCCCGTCAGTAGGGTTGTGGTGCGCTAAAACACCCCGTGAGCCCTCTACTGGCCCTTTCTGCTTTTGCCTTAGGCTGTGGTAGCGTTTTTTCCCTCCCAGCTGCTCTTGCTTGAGCCTAAGGAGTCCGATTAGCGTCTGTTAAACTGCTTTAATCCTGCTGACTTTTTTAAAAATTTAGTGAATGTGCGAAGGAGTCCTTGCATTCACTGCTGTACCGGGGAGCTTGGTCCCGTCGGCAGTGAACTCATCCTCGACAGGCACAGCGCAGACACTCCGCGTTTCCTGCGGAGCCCCCCGGCACCGGCTGCCGGAGTGGGGCCGCTCGGGACACCCGGCCGTGCGTGTCGGGGCAGCCTGGGGCAGGGCAGCTCGCAGGGGTCTGTGTGCGCTGCCCCTGCACCCCCCAGTTCTCAGGCTGGCTGTGCATGCCTGGCAATACGGCTGCGCTGCCCAGCGCCACCGGCTGACGCAGAGCTGCTCCAAAACCTGGAGGGGCCGTGAGGAGCGCCCTGAGCGGGACCCCGAGGCAAGAGAGAGCTGCGTTCTGCTTGGAGCGGCTGCTCGGGGTCTGGGTTACAAAAGCTCCGTATGCCTCTTAGGAAAGCATCTGGAAAGGGGCACATCGGTATCCCTGTTTTTGCACGACACCTGCCTGTGATTTTAACACTTTCTTTCCCGGCACGCTCCAGTCAAGCCTTTACAAAGATTTCTCAGACTTTGTCCTTCCTCACTGAGCAGGTACAATCAAAACCAGTTCAATGCAGGCTCTGGTATTTTTTCAGCACACTCACGGAGTATACGTGCTCTAAATGCCTACAATACAGAGGAATGCAGCTACTTCTAATGGGATGCATTTGCAGAGAGGAAGAATTCCTCATTTAAGATGGGTAATAAGCAAACGATATTTACTGATGAACAGCTAGATGCCTACCAGGTAAGATATCTTGGTTTGCCTTAGGGGATGGAAGGGAGTAATCTACATATGTTTATTATCTGGATTTTTGTTTGGTTTGGAGAGTGTTTTTTTCTAATATAGTTGAAAGCTTCCTTTGTAACCTGCATGCATATATGCTACTGCTCCTTCCAGCAGCTGAAATAATATTCTAAGGCTGGGTTGTTGAATATACTCATTTAATTCCCTGTCTGTATAGAGGGAGGAGAATCACATCCTCAATGTCTGAATAAGGAAGCAGAATAAAGATTGTGACTAGCTTGACAAAAGTGTAGAACCTTCTCTCCCTGATGCCTTTGCTGATACTAGAGCAGAAAGGAAAAAAAGAGATCTTGTCTAAATTCACTTCTAAGGATAAGTCACAGAAATAGGCTTAATGTAATCCCAGGATAGGTGTCATTATGCTTGCATCCACTCCTGGAAAGCAGTTTCTTACCTGAACATGAGTAAGTGTGTATTTATGTCAGGAGTAACTTGGTACTTCTTTATTTACTTAACATTGCATCAATTGCTTTAAATAGAGTAAATAAAAAATTACAGGTTGTAGTCATGTTTCAGCACACTGCAAATCTCACTGAAATGGATTGCAGGAAGTTCTGTGCACAGTGGGCATCTTGAACAAGTTTCTGAAAATACAGTGAGGCAAAGCATAGAGTAGAAGTGTGCCAAAGAAGGAGGCAGCTGGCTACTTAAGAGAGGCAGCCAGGCTGGCTGCATTGCTCTGTTCTCCTACATGAAGTGACAAGCACTGAATTAGCAGCACAGGAAATCTAGATTTAGTTTATCTTGTGATAACCAAGGGACAGACACAGACCCTCAAGGGACTGGGTAACTTAATAACATTTTACCTTTGTGATCTTTGATTAAAGCCATTGAGGTAGAAACTATAATTTTAGTTACTAATTTATTTCAGGTTACTGCTAACATGGACTTGTCACAGGTGTAAATATTGAGCCACAGAGTGAGGCCAGGTGTACATGCTAAAATGCCTTGAACCATTATCCCATGCTGAAAATAAGGCATAAATTAAATTATTTTATAAATACCTAGCCTTTTTTTTTTTTGTCATTGTAGAAAATGTGACAGTGGACCTTCTTTAATTTCCACTCTGTCACGTTTCTCACCAGCAGTCTGTAATGTATTAATCTAAACTAATGGTCTTAGATTTAGCAGTCCAAGTTCAAAAAAAGCTTTTTCACGTTCCTGCTGGATAGGCAAGAGAGGAATCAAAGATCTGTAAAGCACCAGTGTCTGTCTTCCTATTAACAATAAAAGTGAACACAGAACAGAGCACAACTGCAGCAAAACAAAACAAAATCCAAATGTAATTAATGTTATCTTCTTGACATAAACTGGCAAATGCAAGAGCTGAAATGTCATCCCTAATTCAGTGTTCTTCATGTAGAAATTGCCTCTCTCTAATGGCTTCTGCAGCCCCTGCCTTTCATAATGCTGGGTAATTGATCTCTAAGCCTGGCAGGAGTTGGGCCCAGTGGATTGAGTCGCCTTTGGGATTTCTGTTACATGCAGACTTGAAGTTCATTAGTGTAGAGCTAGATAATTTTTGCCTGGTAATAGCACTTGTTATATTTGGTAAGTACCATAAAATAACAGGCTTCAGGACAATTACTGACCTGCTGAATTTGTTAGGAAGGAACGTTAGCCTCCTGCTCTGAAGAATCGGATAAAGATGTAATTTTGATGGTGATTTGCCTCTGATCCATTAGTTTTGTGTCCCTCTGAGTCCTTTAGACAAAAAGATCCTGGGCTGACTGCTGGAGCCACCTACACAGAGAGCTCTTGTGTCTCCACTGCATCCTGGGGGAGAAGGCAGTTTGTGTAATACAAATGGAGCTATTTGATTTGGAGTTTGCCATTTTACCTGCCTGTTTCTCATTCATGGAATTTCTCCACAAAAGAAAAGAGAAGAATGGGGCAATGTTTCCATAATTTTTTTTTAATGCAGGTTTTTCTTTTCTTGGGCCAGCAGCTGAGTTACCAGGGCCTCTACACCCTGGGCCAAAGTAAAACACAGTGTTCCAGTCCACTTTGCAACAGTCTGTTTACATCTGTACACCAGTGACCAGGAAGGGTTCCACATATAAATTGCTTTTATAAATGGATTCCCCCCCCCCCAACAGTTTTTTGTGAATTTGTGTCTGTGAGCTAGTACTGTACTTACTGTACTCCTTACAATAGCAGTCCAGGGTACAGTGTTCATAGTATCAGCATGCAGAAGCAAAAGAGTCATTTTTTCTTGTAAAATGTATCTTGGTTGGATTTTATTTACTTCCTCCCAGTTCCTATTGGAAGACTGTTCAAAACCTTGCTCACTTCATGGTTAGACTTATAATTTCTTTATTGAAATATATTTCTGGACATTGTATTATCCAGTTGTAACTTCTACTATTTCTGTCTTTAGCACAAATTGATTTGAGCTTATAGCACCTAAATACTGTTTCAGGAGGAAGATTTTTATAATTTTTTGAAAATTCATTATGTTTTACATGCTTGTTCCATAGAAGACACTATGAGATGGAAAAGTGAGGACTTTATGGGCTTAAAGTATGGTAAAACCTATGCAAGTGGCTTTGACCTTAGATATTGAAGATTAAGCTGCAGAAAAATCACCTGCTTGAAGAACTAGCATACATAAATCTCAGATCATTAGTATGATATTAATGAAATAAAATAAATACATTTGATTTATCTAAAACTTTCTGAAAAGCCTGTGTATGCACCCTTTTCACATATAAATGTGATATTGAAGGGCCACTTTTTTAGCAGTACCTTTAAATTTAAATTAAAGAGTTGTAAATCTGGTCACCCACAGGATGATCAGTTTTTTCAGTGGACAAGTTTTTTAAGTGCTCTTCATTAAGACTGGTGATGGGTAACCAGTTGAAACTGTAAAAGAGACCTCTAATAGAACTTGATAATACTAAACCTTTCAGCTTTTCTTTAAAATCAAAGTAGGTAGAGGCAAATTAAAGAAAGGAGATTTGCAGCTTTCCAGTCTAACACCTTGCCATAACATCTTCTGTTAAGATCATATCACCTGTTATTACAATAGTGCTCTAGTTGGCAGCTCTTTACATTTTCATAAGACTAGTGAATTGTTTTTAAAATTAGGCTTTTGCTAGCACTGGTTTACTTATAGAGAGTCACATCATTTAAAATGCTGGCCTTGTAGGAAAAGGAATTTTATTGGACATTGATGATTCTTATGCCCTTAGAGTTCCAGCTGTGGGTTTTGGGGGGTTTTGTGGGTGGGAATTTTGGTTGTTTGTTGAGGATTTTTATACAGAAAATGTGAAATCTAACCAAGGTCTGGTGAGAGAAAAGGTGAGTATTGATAGGCAAGAAAGGTAGATTTCATTGCAATAAACGAACATTTTAGAATTAAGGTTTTAAAAGTTGCCTACAGATTTTGGTGGTCAAGTCTCATATTGAGAAAAGAAAATGAGCTGAGATTTTAGGGGATCCTGAGTGATGCTGTGTACAGACACTTGAAGCAATGGAAAATACAGGTATGCAATAAAGCAACATCAGAGCCATTTATTCACCTCAGTGCACAGCATTTCTGACTGAAAAACAAATGTATTGAGTAGGAAATGCAGAGGAACTGTGCATGGGCTATGGACAAACTCCTGCACTGTTCAGTCAATCTCGTTCCCTTTCCTGGCATTACTTGAATAAGGGATCTGAATTTGATACAAATTCAGTAGTTCTTCTTTTTTTCTCCCCTTATGGAACCTAGAGATCGTAGGGCATATTACTGCTTTTATTGCTAGCCATTTGTATTTGTTCATTAGTGGTATTATTTACTCAGCAGTATTTAAACAGTCTCAAAGCAAACTGATGTTTACCCTGGCAGTCTTATAGGCAATATTGCAATACAACACAGTACTATGAAATAATGACTTGCTTCTTTTACACAAGAATTTCTCCATTACAGAACTCACTTTTTTCCTTTTATCAAAATTGAAGTCAAAGTGCAATTCAACTGTGTTTCATGAGAATTAGGCAAAACCAGATGAAACAAGTTATGTTATGATCTGTCGAGAAACACCATTCATAAAGTAAAACAAGTTAATCGAGCTCACTTGTAAAAAGCCATGCTTGACTTTATCCATGGTCTTGGAAAATGAACCCTTTGCAAGAATACAAAAAGTGCATTTGCAGGTTCCCCAGGATCTTTTGTAAAAAGTATTTTCCACTTGATAAAGTATTGCTGTTATTTTGCAAGTAAAAGTAGCATAATAATAGAGCAATTTTTTGGTGAAAATATCCTTTGGTCAGGTTCTGCTTTTACGTTACCATATGATGGATATATAGATTGAGCAAAATTACTTTAGTTGGCAGTTTGCTTATTCTTAGTCCTTGCTGATGTCTGACTTGTTTTTACTCCCCTGTTGCAGTATGAATATATAAACTGCTTCTTACAGCTGCAGATATTTTCCTTCTGAAGCTCAGTGGGTGTTTTGGTTGGCTGAGGGTAATTGTAGGGGTTATATGATGACAAGTAAAGATGAGCTGTATGGTAATTTTTTCATTGGTGTTCTAATGCAAACAACATTTTAAACTCATTAACTCTGTGAACTCTTTATGCACTCACAGTGATGAAAATACGTAGTTATCTTGCTGACTCAGTCTTGCACAACTCTATGCCAGTCTTAGTTGTATGGAATGTAGAACAAAAGTATTGCATTTGTAAAACACTACCAGAATGGAGTTAATAATAGATCTTGTGTGAAAGTTCATTTGCTTCTGTCTGGTACTAGATTCTTGGTTGCTTCACAGGATGATGTTTTAATGGTGTTTTGATTAAATGCTCTTATACACATTTTGTACTTTGGCCCAGTACAAAACATCATTTATGATTTTCAAAATGAAACCTCAGAAGTAATTTGCTTGAAATATTACCTTATAAAGTGCTACAGCATCCAGTAGTTAACTTTTTTTAAGAGCTGCTCTCTCAGATAGCTACAAGGTTTACAATGTCTGCATTATCTGTAGCTTGCTGGCTTTTGAGATTTTTTTTTAATTTGCAATGATTGTGTAAGACTGATTTATATTATTTTCTCATTTATTAAACTTTCCAGTGAAGCTGTTGCAGGATCAGAATAAACCTGACCTTAAGAAACTATACAAATATAAAGCAGAGAATATATATATATATATATATATCCTTAGAAGAGAAATACGCATTTGATGGCTTTAAGAAATATTGTTTCACATCATATTTGAGTATTTCTATTCTTTCACTCCACTGTTCATGTCTCCAGTTTTTTTTCTGTAGTGAAGTGTTTTGCCTACCTCCATGAAATTAGCCTTATTTCAGGGCTGTGCTTTATGCACAGTACTTGTTTCTGGAAGTGGTGATTGGTCACCTCCCATTCACCGGGCTCTGCTGCCATTCATGAGCTGCCCTCACAGCTGGCAATCCATCCCCCCGAAGGGCTGACGTGTGAGCTCATGGGTGGGCTGGAGGTGGAGCCGCACCTCCCGGTGCGCTGGGAATGGACGCTACCGAGAGCTGAGCAGCAGCATCGTCAGCGCACTTCTCTCTCTCTCCCTGTTTTTGTTCAAACCATTTTAGAACTCAGTGTGAAGCATGTGGGAGTCCAGAATACCGAGAATGTTTCCTTACCTTATTTGAGGCATTTATACCTCCTTGTACATCCCCCTGTACAACACTGCTTTTAACCTTCGTCCATGGAAAAGGCTGCTGAGCCTTTGGAATAAATTAGAATTTACAGAGGTGTAAGTCAGGTGGTTGGATGAGATGTAATTTGTCGCAGGATGAAAATCTTAGAGTTTTTAGGGTTTTTTAGTATAGTAGGTAGATAAAGCAGAAAACATCAACCAAAGGGAGAATTGTTGTCCTTTTTCTACCTTCTTCTTCCTTCTTCACCTACTCCATATCTTGCAGTATTGGTAGCATAAAATAATTGGTTAAAAATCGCCACAGTTCCTGTCTGCGTGTCCAAGTATTCGTTGGGCATTGGTAGAAAAATAAAAATAGTGTATAATTGGTTGATGTGTCTATAAAAAGGTGGCAGATGTTGTACCATGCCATTTGCGTCCTCAGCTTTATGCCAATTTGTACTGATAAGACAGCAATAAACAACCTTGAGTCTGAGAAGATTCAGAAGTCCTGTTCCTCTCTTATTAGCTGCAAGGATTTCCTCCCCCATCCGGGGAATACTGTGGGGGTCATCCACTGCCACAGAAGCAGATCCAACCTAAGAGTTTGCAGTAAAGTCCTACAGACGAGTGGAGAAGGTGGTGGACCACCATATTTCAGTCTGTTCTGTCCTAAATCTGCATTCATCTGACATAGGAAAAAAAAAGAATAAAACTAACAGCATGTGCACACTGCTCTTCCATAAAAATGAGTTTTAAGAGTGGAGATTAACTGTGCTTTACAAGCAATGCTGAGTGACTTGCAGAAAGTCTCAATACTACCCATGGAACCTAAATATGCCAGCTGTCTGCCTCTTCTCTCTGCCAAGTACTTTAAGAAGCAGTTAAGCCACCTAAATGCTAAATTTGAGAACCAGGTCCAATTATACAAGGTCATGATCTCATGGAAATCAATGGGAAATTTATTTTCTGTATGCTTGGTTTTATTCAGTTTGCTGCAAGATGTTAAGTAGATGATTGCAGATTTATTTTACTATCTTACCTCCAAACAACCATCAGTGATTCCACGTTGGACTTCTAATGAACTTGATTATTAAGGGCACAAGGATAGACTGAGTGGGACAGTTGATGTTGGAAAAGGGGCATGTATGTTCTCAGGGGCTGGAATAGGTGACCTGTCAAGGCAGAGCCTCTGTTCTAAATAGGCTAAAACCCCCAAGGCCCTGCTGTTTGCAGAAGCCTTCCAGGCCAGTGTATAGCACTAGAAATAAAGGCAGTGATTCCCAGGATCAATTCTTGCCAGAACTGTTGAACTAATAGGAATTATAAAAACTCTGGTACTGTTTATTTGTTCAGTATTTAGTTTGTGCTTTTCTAGCAGGATTCAGAGTTGCTTTAGTGTCCAAACAGAACAGACAGGTTGCTTTTTGTGTTCGTAGCAAACTCAAATCCACAAAATAACAAATGTGTTCCAAGATACCTCTGGCTTGCAGGAAAATCAAAGTTGTGTGCATAAATGACAAATGGTTTCAAGAGCCCACTTCACCTTTCCTTATGAGAGAGTGAATTTAACATGTTAATTTACTATTTATTGTCCTTCACTGTGTATTTTCTGTATGAATGAAGTAGCCAGAAGAAAATTGGATGATTCACCTCCGTGTTTCTTTGGTCAAAAGTCTTTAATTAAATTGGAATTAAATTGCTGAAGTTCCAGCAACTATAAAATGTAATTATGTTATTTAGACCTTTTTGCCTCATGATTTTAATCCAAGTGAGCACTGTGCTTTAAAAAAAAAAAGGAAAAAAAATGTTCTGTACCCCTTTCCTGCCATCAACAGATACTTGATTCACCTTCATCTCTTGTACCAGCACTGCCAACGCTATATTCTAGGTCCCTAAAAGGAAATGATCCAAGCTAAAAAGGCATCCATTATTTCATTTACAAACACATTAGTTCCTTCCTTCAGAGTTCTCTGATGCAGGTATTCTGCTCATCAAGGTGAAGTCTGCATAAAGGAAAAGGCAGAAATGAGAAGGTTGGGGGAAGCAGGAGGGATGGCTGGACTTCCCTATCAGAGGTCATGTGAAGATGTGGCTTTTGCATTTGCCACCAGACAGGCTTTTTAATGGTAAGTGCTTTCATAAGTGGTATCTGGCTGGATCAGAAGTATAGGCCAGGTCACAATGGATCTGTGGTGCTTTGACCCTGATTAGCTTTAAGATCTCTCTTAAGAGTGAGACCACTCTTAAAATTTTTTTTGACATCCCTCACCATTCTATGCACTTGACAGGCTTAATTGGAATATTGCTGTCAGTAACACGTGGTCAGGCAGATAGTTGCAACTACTTCTGCTATAGAGGTTTTCAATATCATTGGGGTTTTAGATTATATTAGTAAAAAACTTGTTGATTAAAAAACAGGCAGGCAGCAGTGTTGTCAATGTCATGAAGCAACTAAGAATAAAATATAATAAAATGTATGGACTGTCAGCAAAACAATGGTTAATTATCTGATCTCCTAATTTATCTTCCAATAGCACTTTTGCAAGACTTCTACAAGGTAAAGGGTAACTTTTCTTTTTAATCTTTGTCTCCATTTGTATATTGCTTCCCTGTCACCTTTCTAGTTAAGTGGCTGCTGTTTTCCCCAGCCTATACAGTGACACATGGTTGCTGCTGAGGGCATTACAATTATTGTGAGATTACACCTGCCCTTTCTTAGTAAATGAAGCATCCTTAAGTGACAGTTTGACTGTGTTGATTGTGTGGAATTAAGGAAGACTTGAGCACCTGGCTCCAATGTCACTTTGTGCAGTTCCAGACAATGTGACATCAGTATCAGCAGCTCCCAAGGTGCTTCCTCCTGGGCCCTGTAACGGCCCAATCCACTGAAGGAAGAGCTGCTGCTCCTGACACTTTGTATGGAGGAGAGCAAGCCAGCTCAATAATTGATATCCTGTGGGCCTGATAGTATTGCTGGACACCCGAGACAGGCTGTTTGCTCCAGCCAGCTGGGATCCTTTGCTTCTCCCCTCCTTGGAAGAAGCAAGCATTTAGCCTGAATGAGTCTCAGCTTGGGAAATAAATACATTTTCACTGCTTGACTGAAGAGCAGAACTGAGACAGTCGAAGTAGTTGTTTGTAGCCTTTAAGTATGACTTACCAAGTCTTATACTGTCATCTTGTCACAAACTGATTTTCAAAGTTGATATATTCTAAATATCTTTACATTGAGGGGGAAATACTACAAGGAGCTGAATTGTTAGGCAAGTGTCTTGCCACATCACATGGGCCTGTGAGAGAGGTGGATAATCAGGAAGAATTTTCTGTGTTGGTGGTTGTTCCCAATATATACAACCTCATGAGCTGGCTCTAAGATCAAGTTGCATATTCTCTAAATTGATGAATATATTCTCAATTGATTATCAAATATTTCATTACTACTAGTGTTCCTAGTCTTGGATGAAGGGAAGAATTTCCATTAAATATGTACTAGGTAAGATAGTGGAGGTTAGGGGATTATTTTTGAATGGGATAGGACTGATTATTATGTTTCCTCACAGCACCTGAAATTAGTACGTTTTTTGTGCCTGACGTAGAAATACATGAAGTGCAAACTCTTCTTGCTTATATTCTGGTTCTTTGGTGAAGTGTTTGAATTCTAGTTTGACACAGCTGTTCATGAAGTGAATTAAACCTGTGTACATTCAGTCACATCACAGAGCCATTTAGAATGCAAGTGCTTGTATGCTTTTCTCTCATGTTCAGCAAGCTCTACTTTGCATTTTAGTAAGTTATTTCCAACTCTATGACGGCACAGAGAGAGGTGTACAGTTTTCTGCTGTTCAGAGCAGGGGCTGTCCATTTATCCCTGCTCCTAATAAAGAGGAGTTTGCAGCCTTCACCAAAGTGACCATAGTGCAAACTGATTGTTAGCAAAAGGAGTTAATATCTAATAAATAACCACATAATTTTATTACTAAACCACTTGTCTCCAGTAGGGGGATACATCGTTAGAAGACAGCTTTTGTCATCTATTTGTTGTTTATAGTTTTCCATACTCATTTATTGAATACTTTTGGCATATACCTTATTGTTTGGATTTAGTTTTGTTTCTGGTCTGGTCATTCCACGTTGGAGAAGTATCTCAGCAACCTGCAGTTTTTTCCCTCCTGAACTATCACACTGCCAATATCTTTTTTTTTCACTGATAGGCCTGTCCTTGGGACATTTCTGTTATTTTATGGTATATATCACTTTCTGAGTGAAAAGTAGATGGCACCCAAACAGCATCTTTAATGTTTCTCTGTCAGATCTGAGTTTCCTTTCCAAAAGCTTGAGAAATAATTCTTTGCAGTTGTTTTTGATATTTCTGTAGTACAATGACACATTTTGTTTCTTTAACAGGATTGCACATTCTTCACTCGGAAGGAAATCCTTCGGTAAGTAAATTGTTTTAAATGTCTCCTTTGTGATCCATGTGGAAGAAGCTAAATCTTTTTATCTGTCTTGTGAGGAAACCAGATAAAGCCAGTTATTCTGCAGGAATGAATGAGAGTAGGATTGGACTTAAGATACACTTATAATGTGTAATTGTCATAAGGAGATTGATGGTGGTGATTAACTTAAAGTGAGTATCATAAACATTTCTAGGGTTGAGCCGGTGACTTGTATGAAAGGGATTTGCTGCTTTTCTGCTCAGTGATACCAGTGAGGGCATATCCTGCAGTCAGTGTAGAATCCAGAGGTGTTTCTACATGTCTGAGGTGAAGTTTTACTGAGCAGGAATAAAATGGGTTATGACCCCCTGGTTAATTAGCACTTACTGATTTAACATCTCCCTGTCTCACTGAAGGGGCAGCTGGGTACTGCTGGGCACTTATTTATGCACTGCAAGATACTCACAAGGGTGAGATGGAGGAAGTGCAGGTCCAGTCCTTTTTTAGGCTGAACTGAATGTCTTGTGCAGCTGCTGAGTTCAGTGAGATGATCCAGCAAGGAGCAACCTTACAAAAAGTAAAAAAAAAGAAAGCCCTGTCTGGCTCACCATCCCTTTGTATGACTGTTAATGACTGTTAGTGAGGAAGAGGTACTGTTGTGTAGATGGGGATGAAGGGACTAATATGGCAGCTTCAATTTGAATTGCTATAAACTGATGTAAACCAGCATGAGATTGCAATTAGGTGAAATGGTCTAAGTGTTTTTATCTGTCCCTACAGGGAAAGTAGCCCATCAATACCCCAAACAACCGTAAATCTATTTTCTGCTGGTTTAATAAGCTGAATCAGCTCTCTGAGGGATCAGATGAGTGCCAAAGCTGGCATAAGAGTCAGAGCAAGCAAATGCAACTGAAAATGAGGAAAAGAGAGGAGAGCAAGACTTGGCCTTTCCCTGTGAGTAAGGTCTTAGATTGACTTAGACACTGTGCAAGGCTTTGGTGTCAGCATCAGCTTAAGTCAACATAAAGCAGGCTATGGTCAGAGGGGTTGAGGACACATTCTTTTGGTTTGCAATCTGAATGAGGATAAATTGCAAATTATTAGAAAGTAATATAACTTTTTAATTTAAAGTGAAGAAAAAATTAACACAAAATACTGAAAATGGATCTAGGAAAAAATATAAAATAAGACTGCAGCAAGAGCAAGAGTGCTTGATGAAAGAGAAAAATAGAAACCACTGATTACTATTGGTGTTTAATAGCTGTTTATCACCAGAAAGCCTAAATAGACTCCTAAGTCTGTTAAAGATGGTTAATTTTGGGAAGTGCTGATCACAGCCACAAGCATTTAGTCATGGGCCCAGGGCAAGAACATATTCAAGCATGTTGGCTATTGTAGACATATTTATGTTATCACCGACTCAAAACATTATCTAAAATACTCATATGACAGCTGACAAATTTTTAGAGCTGTTACTGATTGCTTTGGTGGTGTTAGGCCTTTGAAAACCTGCCCTGGTTTTCTTAAGGAGAATGTGGAAATGAGACCAGTGTGTGCAGCCTCAGGACACAACTTTTCTGCGTGGAAAGATGCCAGAACACACTGGTAGACAATCAGGCTGTAAGTGCCTAGAACTTAATACATGCTCAGAGGCAGCCACTGTGGATTTGTTAAAAGCAAATCTTCCTGTGAGTGTCTGCTTTTGGAAACCAGAGAAAAGAAGCAGCTGCAACCTATCTTTATTTTGGTGAAAGCTTTTACATATTCCAGTTTGTGTTAGTCCTTTTCTACTTGTGTAAGTGCACGGACCTCTTGGTCAAGGTACTCCTGAACAAAGAAGATTGGTGAGAGTGGTAAGAAGCATTGAGGTAAAGAGAGTTGCAGATGCTATGAAGATCAAGATTAGCTTTTTCAACAGTACTCAGTACATTAGAGAAATTACTAGAGTCAAAGTGAACAAAAGGAAATTCACACTCTCAAGTCCTAAGAACTGAGGAAAAAAATTGCAAGTGCAGAATGCAATGAATAAAAAAAAATGGGCTGGAGTGTTAGCAATCTAAGCAAAGTGATCATAATTTTAACAACACTGCCCCCACAATGCTCTTGGAAAAAAAGGGAAAGGAGTTTCTACGATGCATTCACATCAGCAGTGTTTATAAAGTGGGAGCATTCCAGTCAGGAGTACTGGGACCTCAGTAGGAATAGACTGTCCAATTTTGGGCATCACCATTCAAAAAAGATTTGTTATCCTGGAAAACATCCTGTAGAGAGAAACAGGAATAAAAATAAAAAAACACTTCAGTCATAGCAATGAATCTGTTTGTATAACGTGCCTCTCTTGTGATTGTAAATGGGAACAAATGGTTGAGTTGTCTCTTATAAGGCATTATTTCTCTTACTCACTTGTACAAATCTGATTTTCTGGCAGACAAGCTTTTACTCCAGCAATAATGCTGATCTGCTTGCCAGCCCATCTGTTTCTGCTTCTCTCAGAAGACTGGTACAGTAGGGCACCCAAACAAGCACTCAAACACAGGTGTTCCTGGGTGTCTGTCCTAGCCAAAAAGCACAAAACTTGTAAATTCAAGTTATATTACTTGAGATTGACTTAACCTAGTAAGACAACTGCCAGTGGAGTATGGCACTAAATCACCAAGCTGGGCACTGGCTGGGATGTCAGCAAACCTTTGAACCTTTTTGTAGAAGAGAATTAGTTATTCTGTTGCCTTCTCTTCTCTGCCTGTTTCTTGGTTTGTTCTTGATGGATGAAAGCTGAGATGAGAAGAGCCTTTGTAGCTAATCCACCCAAATGCTGGATTTTAAGTCTGAAACCTGCCAGAGAATTAAGCAGTGGTTTCCTTCAAGTGTCTGCAAAGCTTCCTTATAAAGGCACAAATGCAGCAAACTGCTTGGGAAGCAGCTCCCTGTGGAACAAGTTGCTATACAAATGGAAGGAGGAGTTAGAACACAGCTCCTGTTTTTCTTTTAAAGAGTTTGAAGTTTTGTATGCAGAAAGGAGGAATTGCTCTATTATCAGCTTTGTGGGAAAAAACATCAGCCAAAAGAATGAAGTTGTGGGGAACTCTATACCCTTGGGAACTTTCCCGAGTTTTAGGCAAGAAACAACATACACAAAGAACATATATCCTGAAGTGACTATTGTTCTTCTTGTTAATTATGTTACTATTCTTGTTGTTAAAAATGTTTCTGTATCCTCTGTGAATGAAAAAAAAAAAAGGTTTATAGGCAGTTCCTGCATTTCTGTTGGATAAACTTTTCCTATATTATATTTTAGTCAGATTGTACCTGTTTTGCTAAGGCCAGTGAGAGGACAGGATCCCAGTCAGTGTTGATCTGTCTGGAGTGCTGGTGTACTGTGTCCAGTTCTGGGCTCCCCAGTACAGGAGAAATAAGGAGCTGCTCCAGGGTCTGGCAAAGGGCCACTGAGATGGATAAAGGACTGAGGACTCTCTCCTGTGAGGAAAGGCTGAGAGAGCTGAGATCAGGAGGGGGCAAAGGAGACAGATGCCTGTGCCAGGAAAAGGGGCAGTGGGTACAGACAGAAACACAGGAGGTTCTTCTTAGGCAGTGGACAGCTAATAACCCCAAGATAAGGTTCTGGCTGAATATAGGGAAGCACTGTGAGGTGACTGAGCACTGAACAGGCTGCCCAGAGAGGTTGTGGAATCTCCAGCCTTGGAGATACTCAAAAGCCATCTGGATGTGGCAGCCTGCTCCAGATGCCCTTGCTGGGCAGCAGGTTGGACCACATCATCTCCAGGAGTTCCTTGAAACCTCAGTCATTCTTTGATCCTTTGAATCACCAGCAGAAAAGAGGCCTGTGAGCAGGGCTTTGAGTGCTGCTTCAAGGAAGGGAAAACATTATATGAAGTGTTTTTATCTATACATACTATGCCTCACATAGTTCTGGGTTCAATAGAGTATGTGTATTGAAAGTCAGAGCATTCCTAAGTATGACTAGACTTAGAATAAATGTATAATAAATTGTCTGCCAAAAACATTTATTGCAATTTCTTTTTAATTTTACTGCAGATGATTTGGGAGGATATTTATCTAGTATTCTTTTGATTTCTTTTTGAATTAATTTGTGCCGCTTCATTTTGAATTGCAAAGATGAATAGATACTTTACATGCTAACTAAAACCTAGCAGAAGACTCATCTATCCACTTTTTCTCATCTTATTATGCTGCCTTTTTATAAATCTGATTTCTGTGTCCTGTTATCGTATTTTATTTATACGATGAAAATAACTTAACTGGAAAGCATAAAAGGGACAAGGCATATCAGTAACAAAATTCCTTCAACTTTCAGCTCTTCCTGCTTGTGTTTCTGATTGTTCTTTATCTGTTTGTTGAACTGTGTTGATTTAGTGAGTTGTGGTTTCAGTTTCTGTCTGTTTCCTTGTATCATGTTTCCTGTAATTTTGCTTCACGTGGTAGACCCCCTTCTCTGATAGACTGTTCTAACCTCTTGCAATCCTTGGAAGCAATAATTCACTGAGGAATTGGTGCAGTACAGAGATTTATGCCTCAGTTACCATGGGCAACATTTAACATTTATTCTTGCAAAAACAGTTTGTAAGTATGGCATAAATATTTATCAGTTGCTGACAGCCCCAAAGGCCCTTCCTTCCTCAGTTTTTCAGGCCCAGATTAAAGAATCTCCTTCTCTTTGAGCTGTAGCAGCTTTTTCTCACTGTGTGGCCGACTTGTAGGTTTTGGTCTGTTTGGCCCTATTCCCCAGCTGTCCATTAAAGCTCTGCAGGACAAGAGAGCATGTGCAGTTCACTGATTTGCATGAGTACAGTGCTACAGCCTCTGTAGCAAGGGTTGTAAATCAATTCCCATTTGTGCATTCTGTCCTGCATTCTATGCATTCCCATCTTCAATGCTGTTCCTTCTTTTACTCCCAGCCATCTCAGTCTCCAGGTGGTTGGAAGGGCTGATTGTTGAGACCTGCCTCTTTCCAGGGCTTTGGGTTGTCTGGTAAGTTTTCCTGCTAGTCTCTGAAGTGGTGAATTCTTCTCTATATATTATAAAAAGTCCTTCTCCAGCTGTTCTGTTCATCTCTGGCATCTGGACAGGAGCCTATAGCTCTGATTGCGGTGAATAACCAAAAGAGCAGCTGAACAGCGGCTGAGCACTTCTGGTCCTGCAGCTGGCACAGCTTATTCCATCCTGTGTGTGGTCAGGTCATGCCACAGCTGCTGTGAGCCCCTGGTGGGACTGCCCATCAGCACTCACTGTCTGGTTTCATTGCTCTAGTTAAGCAATTTTCTGTTTTTTCTGAGCATGCAGAACAATTCAGAGCAATCTAGAATTTACTCTTTGAGATTGTCTTGACTGTAATGTACAAGTCTTTGAATGCATCCCTTTTATTTAGGAATAAATAGGATATATATTGCTGAATAAAATTGTTTTCTCCTTGCAGCATAAATCAAGTGACTGTTGCTGTGGGACCAGAACTGGGGAGGTGTTTATTCATTTCTAAAGGCCACTTGAAAGCCTTTACTTATTTCTAATCAATGAGCCAGTGCAAGCTTTTATCTTTTGTTTTCAGCATTCCCGTGCAGCAAAAAGGCAGCCTGGCCAGCTGTAATGTGTTGTCACTACATTTAATGGTGGAGATGAATGTACACCAAGCCAAGGAAGGGCTGTTTTATTTTAACATACCCACTGGTGACCCTGGGTACAGTCTGACTTCTTCCCAAAGCTCAATAGTGAACTTAAATGGTTGCTGCAGGGTGTAAGCTTAGAAATATCTGTTTTCAGATCTATTCAGGTAGAGCTGGAGGCTCTGTTGTAAGTTTGGAGACATCCTAAACTGTGTCCAGCCAATACCTACAGTGTCACCCTTGCTCACTCCAGGATGCTTCACCTTTGAGAAGTGAGAACAGACTTTGACCCACCTTTTTGCCATGTAAAAACTGGTAGAATGAAAGTTAGCATCAATCAAAAGTAGACTGTGAGGACAAAACTGTTTTGAGGATTTCTTTCTGAACACAGTTTCTTTTTTTTTAACTGGTTGGTGGGCAGCTGAGTTGATTTTAAAACTACTGCTGTCTACAGGGGTAAGTCCTGTTCTGCCTTTACTTTATTGATTAACTTAATAGAAAATTAACCCCCCACTTTCTTTCCCTGCTGTTGCAACTGCTTCAGTAAGCTCAAGGAGCTGACTGTGAAAACTTCTATATTTTCAAACACATCAGATCCCTGAACGTCACTGCACATTCTTAAGTGTTAGTGCTTATACAAGGGACATGATTGCCTGGTGGGTTTCAGATTTCTGCAAGGGCAGATCAGCAGTCTGGGTTTAGACTGTATTGAAGTGATACATAATCACAGCCTTAATCCTTGAATGTTATACATGAAGTATAAACATATACCAGTACCTGTGGGGACAGAGCATCATCAGTAAATGAAATTTGTCATTGAATTTATCACACATTCCCTCCCACTCTCATTTGTGACAGGGAAGATGCTGCCAATTTTTCCTTTCCTACTTCCATGCAAAGTAAATAAGGAATCCTGCTGACAAAGAGAGCACATCCAGGAATGGGAAAATGCTTCTGCATGCATCCAGAAGAATCTTTTAAAGGAAATACAACTGCAGGATCTGTAGTAGTTACTGCTGCAAAGACAGTAAGGCTGGTCTTGGGCTTCTGAATATACATTATGGTCTCTGTATGATAATGGCACCTTTTCCAAATCTGCATGTGGTCAGACAGCACTGCATTGCCTCCCTGACAAGAAATAAATGTTTCTGTGTCTAGAACAGATAGAGAAAGCAGCTTTAGGTTGTCTTCAGATATCCTTCTTATGAAGGGCATGCTGAATAAAATGATAAGAAGACTTTCCTCTAGATCACAACTGCTCTGATATGTTCAGGTCACCTGAAGAGCCTTCTGCTTCTACAACAACAGCCTAAATATCAGAGCCTTTACCAGAGCTTTTTTTCTTCTTTATTTGCAGTCAGTAATTAATGTTATTGAGAGATGTGGGAGAGCAGTCAGTAATGAGAGCAGCATTTGGGAAGTGATTACTGGGTCTGACTCACAGGATTTGTCATAGTGCACAACACTACAAGGTGTGGTGAAGAATTGCATACAGGCAGGAGGATTATGGGTGTAAATAACCCCAATGTCTACTGAGCTTTACATTGTGTTACAGAGTAATTGATCAGACATGCATTGTTTATTTGCCAAAATGTAACATATTCAACCAAATGGGAGTGTTGGTGGAATTCCTGCAAAAAGGACACTGTTCCTTCTGTTCCTCATTTTCTTGGCATCCTCTTAAGAGGCTGAAGCAGGTCTGTTATTTTTTCTACAAAGTCCAGCATTTGATACTGGCAATCCAGTTTATTATAAAACAGTACATATTGTCCCTTAAGAACCTTCCAGCATAAAGATCTTCCAGTGGGAAAAAGATGTTACTGTCTTTTGTGGTTGTTCGGTTGGTTGGAGTTTTTTTTGGTTTTTATTTCAAAGGATGATGGAGCAAGTGCAACATACTATATGTTGGGTATAGGGAAACCTTATGGCCCTTTTCGCTGTCATAAATACTTATCATGCCATGTGATAAGGCTATTACAAATAGAGTTGCATGGATCCTTCACATCCTTTTGCATGTGAAAGATGTATTTTATTGGTGTAATTTAGTTTGCAAGAGTTAGATCAGAGCCACTTCCTACAGACTCATTTGGATACTTTAGTGTGAAATCCACTCAGCTGGAAATGTCTTACATCTACAGATCTTTGACTGATTTGGTGAATTAATGGCAGAGTTTAGCTGGGAGGAAAACAGGATATGAGAGCTGCCCTCAAATCTGCAGTTAATTATCTGTACATTTCTGTGTCCAGCACCTGCCGTCCAGACAACTCTAGCAGAGTCTAGTCTAGAGTTGGGAACTGCTGAAGGGTATGACTGAACTTCACTATAAATAGATTGACAAGGTAGTGCATTCTGTCAACAAGAAGTGACAAGTTTACTTTGGGTTGATATTGCATGTTATAAAGAGACAAATCTAATATTAGATAAAGTACAGAAGCAAATCTTGGCAGTTAAAATAAGCAGGGATTGTCAGCTCCTAAATTTTGAAGTGTTGTCCACAGTGATCAAGTTTTGCCAATAAGGAGTGCTTAATTTTGTTGAAGGCTATTACACTATTTCAGTATTCTAGGTTTTTAAAAATGAAGGTAGCCCTCAGATTGGTATCTGACTTGAAAGGTTTGCTTTCTTTTAAATGCTTTTAAGCTGCTTTTTCTGTTGTATTTAGAAGCATCTTTGTAGCTGCTATTTACAATGGAGAAATCAGTTGCTAGAGAGGGAAATGGCTATTGCATCTTGAATTACACAGTATTTATGAAATGTCAGGGTGAGCTGTGGTGAGCAGCTGAAATGTGCTTAGATCAGTGGATATCCAATTTCCGGTATGGCACAAAATATTGCTGTGCAGGGGGAAGACATCAGTTTCCTACGATGCAGAAAAAATGTGTTTCTGTGTTTAATTTCATGTGTTCTTTGTGGCATATCATAATAATGAGAAAACAGATGCCTGTAGATTATTTTCTTATAGTTTTTGAGTTTATTTTCACACAGGAATCTGAAGTAGTTTAGTTGGGTGTGGGGCTGGCTGTGGAGCTGCTGCACTAAAGCTGGAAAGATGAAGGGGTTGCTGAGGCATTGCTTTCTGTATCACTGCTTTGTGTATGTTCTGCTATCAAAACATGGTAATCTCTATATCTAATCGTTAGTATGCCCAGTGAGCAGGCAGGATTTTTTGTTAAAAGGAAAAGAAGTAACAAAATGCAGCTTTTTAACATGTACAAATAGTACATGTAACCTACTGAGGGATCAGAATACACTGTTAATACATAGGACATGACAAAGGAACCACCTTCTACCCTGAGCAATTTATGATTTAGGTGTAAGACTAAGCTTCCACATACAATAAGAATTGCATTTTATAGTACTTGCCTTGGTTTCAGGCCTTCTGTGCACATGCCTAGGCAGTGCCTAAATGTTACATACACACAGTGTGAAACACTGCTCAGTTGCACACCTCAGGGAACACGTGGCTGTTGGGAGCAGTTATGCTGGATCCTGCATCAAAGCCCTCTTCTTTTCAAAAAGATGGGAATTTGGTGGGCTCAGACTTGTGCACTAAAACAACCATTAGAGCTGCAAGACAAATTTGAATCTGATTACTGTCTGAATGGAACTGGTTATTTAAAATTGGTTATTGGCTGTTTGTTTCTGCTTGTTTACAGGTTGCACGGCCGATACCATGAAATGGCACCAAACGTTGTGCCCATGGACTATACAAAGGACCCAGATGTTAAACTACCTATGCAGCTTATAATAAACATGCCTGAGCTAAAGGTATCACTTCTGACTGCTTACAAATGGTATATTAACTTCTGTAGCTCATCTGCCAGACTTTTTGCCAAGACTGATATGCAGAAGCGTTGTGGCATGCTGAGGTCTTCCTCTTCCTGCTACTGTTCAAGGGCAAAACCAGACCCAGAAACTGGAAAACATTTAGGTGAAGGTCTTTCTTGCAGAGATAGTTGGGGTAGATGTTAAATTTAGCCATTGTTGCCCTTTGTGTACATCCCCCATAGAAGCCACGTCCCCTGCAGGGATCTCTGTGTGAAAAGCTGGTTAGAAATCTGAAGTTCTTGTCTCGGTGTGTTCATAGGAAATTTGCTAGCAGTGTGTAGAATATTCCCAATAAAAAGTAAAGGTTGTCTCCTTTTTTCTCAGCTTGCTGAGCACAATAAATATTATTTTTCTTAATTATCAGGAATTTTCATTTTCATGGAGACATTTACATGATAGGAAGTGGAGAAACAGTCCATGTAACTTCAAATAGAGAAGCAGTAGGTATAAAGCAATCAGTACAAAAAAATTTGAGACACTATTTGTTTTTATTCTCAATTCAACAATTTAATATGGTTTTAACAGGACAAATGTGGACTTCTAGCATTTATATTTTAAACAGTTCATTGAATTATGTTGTGTTTTGTCACATAGTCTGTTTTTTATGTATGCTAATCTGTTGATGGGTACAAATTACTATAATGTGGAAACAATTGTGTTCAATCACATAGCTGTGTGAAGAATTATTAAGCTTTTTAAGAACAATGCTATAAAACCCTTGCAATTTATACAAGGTCACATAATTTTAATGATCTAGAAAGTCTTCTTTAGTGTTGCATTTTTTTTCAAATATCTGATATCTTACAAGCAGAAGCAGTGCTTTAGAAATTCAGTAGTGGAGGTCGCTAAGTCAACATGAAATGAAAAATATTTGAATTAGATTTCAAGTTGAAGTTCATGGAACTCCTTTTTCCTTTAGTACCACACTTGTTGTATGTTTGATTCTGGAGCAATGTAATTTAATGAACAAGAAGCACATTTCATAAGTTTCTGTTTGTTAAAAAGTGTTTGGCCAGCATTTCATATAAATGGAAACATTAAACACAAGCATTTAATTCAATTGAAAACTTTGGAAAAATTTTTATCCTTCAGTTATTCTTCAGAATCTGATTTAGCAGATGCCCATGGACAGCTTATGTTTCTGAAGAAGCTGAGAAATAATTTAGAATTGTTTTTCACAGTAAGCATGAGCTTTTTCAGCAAAATATGTTTATGCTTTTTCTAATGGCATTGGTATTCCTTAGGGTTTATGTTATCATGTCTGGGATCTTGATAGCACAATATGAAATCCTTTGGCACACTTCTTTGACTCCCCAGAGTTTAACTGCCAGATGGCAGAGATTTGCTTTGTGACAAATCAAGGCTAAGCTTAGAAAAGAAAGTGAGAAATTATGATCACACAGAGTCTTTCTGGCTTCAGTGATACAGGAGTGAACACTTAAGGAACAGTTCATTCTATGAGAACTTTGGAGGTGGAAGGTCTGGTGCTTAAGCTGATGTACAAACCAGAAATCTTATATAGGATCATATTTAGCTTGACATATAGGAGCATATCTTGCTAGCTTAGCAAACTTAGGTGGTAATGATAGACTTCCTAAGAGACTTCCATATATGAAGTGGATCATAACCTGTCTTCTTGCCCCACAAGTCTATGAGGATTTCTCACCCTGCTTTAGAAGATGTGTCCAGGGTAGTGGAGCCGGACTTTATGAAAATAACAGGACAAATTTAGTGTTGAATTTTATACAAATCCTCTCTCAGGTCTCATAGGTCTGTGGAAGAACCTTAGAAATATTGGTATCAAACCACTCATTTTATTTCAGGAATTCTCAGAGCTCACAGAGAAAAGGGCTTTCAATAGCTACTGAGCCTGTTTTCAGTAAAATCACAGTAAAAGGAGACTAGGTCTTATTCCATAACTCTTTCAAAGCATTGATGCTAAAAGATACTAAAATGCCTGGGATCTTTGTTATAAACTGGGGTCCATCTTGGTCATGAAGCATCTTGTGTGCACTTGTGCAGATGGGGGTGGAGGGGAGAGAGAGTTTATTTTTTTTTTTATATGAGTAGGTATTAACTCCAGCTCATATACCAAGAAAAAAAATCTTTAACCTTTGCAACTTGACTAGACTGCCTAACAAATATTATGGTGTTTTGTTTCTTCAGTAAATTTTCATAAAGGTGAAGACAAAGCCAACATCTACATCTTAAAATAGAAATAAATGACCTAAATGGCTATTGAATGCTAATAAAATTAGTGCTAATTTCAATGCACCTGGTTTTTTTCATATACACATTATATTTCTAGTTACTGGCAATGTTGAGCTCAATACCACTGCAGGTTCTGACAAACGGATAGAATCAATAATGCACTTTTCTAAATTAGATTCTGCTACAATAAAGAAAGGTTTTTACCTCATGCACTAATGTTTTGAGCCAGGTTTTTTGTGTTTCAAGGGAAAAAAATGCTGATGGTAATTCACTTTAATTGGTAATGAATTATTCACTAACTCCTGATTCTTAAAAGTTGAAAGTTGGGACAAGAAATAAATAAATAAAGAAGGGAAAGGTACTTTAAGTTGATTAGGTCTTCCATTACACTGAAGTTAACAGAGCTACTTTAGTCCATCAGTTTCATTGTAGTCTCTGTTCTCTAATTTTGACAATCTTGGTTACACAGGCACCAGTCTAATAAATTAACTTTGGGGCATCTGGACACCTGTGAGATGGCAGTAATTAATATTGCAAAACTGTAGCCATGATATGGGCTGTTCAGTGTGGCACTAGGGAGAAAGCAAAAGTGATGTTTTTTTCAAATTGAAACTGATTTCAGTCACATTATCCATGTCATTTCCACAGAGCTGCAGGTGGCAATGTAACCTGGTGCCAGAGACCCCTGGGAGTGGTAGCAGGGGGTGAGTGTCCATACCCAGTCTCAAATTGTCTGCCTCTTCCCCCAGAGAGGGCTCTCTGTGGGGACTGCAGCGCTGAGCAATCCTTCCCTCTGGAGTTGGGCAGCAAAGGGCTCCTGGAGGGGAACCAGTTTTGTTTCCCTCCCTTTACAGTCTATTGCTTTCTGGGTTTTGGCTCACACAGGCCCTTCTTTGATCCTTGCAGGCGTTGTCATTGGCTGCCCTGGGGAGCGAGGGAGGTGGTTCCTAAATCCGCTGCTGAAACACGATGGGCAGCAGGCACAGGAACCAGACAGGAGATGGGAAGGACACAAAGGGAGCAGCGACTCCATTGCACATTTCAGAACTAATGTTAGCACCCTGTTTTTAGTAAGGTTAAACATGAATGCATGCGAGTTGCTTCAAAATAAAAATACTTCCTACAGTGTTAATAGGATGAGGTTTTAGAAGGGATTTCTGTGAGTCTTCAGGTTCAAAGCTTTCCATGTAATGGGAAGTGACACCTGAGAGAGCAGGGTGGTATTCTTCCCAAGCCCCAGCCCTACTCTGGCCAATCTTTGTCTCCAGCTCATTTTAACATGCTTGGCTGCATTCTGTTAGCTGTTTCTAGTTATGCTGGGATGTTTTACTCCCTTCAGACCACTCTCCTTTCTTCTCTGAAGTCCCTTTTTACCCAAGCATCTCAACTGTATGTGCTCCTGGGTGTCCTAAGTGGAGGGCTGTTTTCTCTCTGCCTAACCCCAGACCTGCACCTCCCTGAGGATCTGCAGCATTGTCTGTGCAGTTCCCTGACACAGTTAGGAATCAGTTCTTGTCACAATGCCTAATCCTCCCATGACATACTGTTAAGTTCTGTAATATTCAAGCAATTCTGTGTTCAGCCAGAACCATTGGTTATTTGGCTGATGTGACTTCAGTGCTGAGCTTTTGCTTCTGCTTTTTGACAGAACGAGATGGTCTTTGCTATTAAGACATTAACCTATCAACTTATCTTTGTCTTAGCCTTGATTTCTGCAGGAGTTCCTTAAACAGTACCCTGCAGGCACTGCAGAGAAGTTTGATGACATTAATATGATCACAGACACATAAAACCCAAGTTATTGATTTTGAGGAAGAAGAAAAACTAAGAAAAAACCCTGCAAAGAAACTTGTTTTTATCTGCTCCAGGAACAATTTGCTGTTGCACTTATTATACTTCCCTTCTAAAGCACCAGTCTTTCCTATGGAGCTTTGGTAATGAAAAATTTAGCCATTTTTATATTAATATTTGTCTGACAGCAGTTAATGTCTTTTTTTTTTTAATAACTCCTGACATTTGAGAAAGATTAGCTTTTTGCCATTGCTGAAAAAGTCCCAATTAAAGTATCCAAAAGGATTCTGACTTATAGTAGTCTGCAAAACAGACTGCTTTGTGCTTTTAGATATATTCTCTAAAGTCAGTGGGGACTTATATTCAAATATAAAAGAGAATATCATCATTGTGTTTCTGTGGATATAAAAAGTAAGTAGCATTTTGTAATGACTCTCCAGTATCTCCAACCTAATTATCTTGGCCTATCTTCAGACTTCACTTACAACCTCTTATTTCCAAAATGCAGTCAGTTTGTGGGAATAGGATTGGGTGCTTGAAATCAATTCCTAAAGCTACAAAACAGATAAAGCAAAAGGCCACTGTAGTGCTTTCCTAGAGTCTATGATGGAAATTAGAAGACAAGGGAATATAACAGGGGATTTAGCTGCAATCTCAGGAATAAACCCTCTAATAGTTTGTTAGAAAACGAATGGTTGAGTTTTCTTGTAAGGTGTTGTAAGTCTGTATGTTGGAATAGATGCAGTGTGAGATTTAAAAATGCAGACACACAACTATCTGCATAAAAGAAGTGTTCCTTACAAAGATGGATGGCACATTTGGGATTCTGTCAAACCACTACAGCAACATCAATCTGCAAAACAGCAGAGTTGTTTTTCAGTTATAGCAATTATTTCTTGTTTCTGTCTCATTTTTATTGTGAAAGTGCAGTAAAAGCTTTTTAAGACAAGTGTAAGTTTCTAGTTTTAAAAGGATTATTTTTTTCAATAATTAGTGCTTATGGGAAAGCAATCTAGGAAAGAACAATATCATTTTCCCCTTTTCTCCCTTCCCCCCATGGCTCTTCCTTTAAATATGATGGAACCCTAATCTGTGCTCTTTAGAGTAGAGGTAATGAAATTACAGAAAGGATGTGAAAAGTATCTGTGAAGGTAAGCTAATACTTTCCATTGTGTAAGCCACAGATATACTGCCTGAAGACACATAATATGAGAAAGTTAAAGGAAAGAAATCAATATGAGGAAAGATTTTATTTTTCATTTCAGTTTTAGAGATCCATTTGGCAAAGAGTTACTTAAGAAGTATGCTTAGGTCCATTTAATTAATTCTTAATTTTCATCTGTATTTTCAAGATCTCTGACATGCCAAATAAATAACTCATCTTATACAACTGCAATATGCTTATTGAGTCAGTGAGATCCTGCTCTAGCCTTTCTAATGCACAAAGTCCTGGGCTTGATATTCACTGCTGATAGGGATATTTGCATCTGTGAGCTCCTGGTTGGTTACCCAATGCTGCCTCTAAGATGTCAGTTTACAATTGTTACCATGACACTTCCTTCTGATTGGATTTGTTCCAAAGAAACCTATACAGCATTTTAGATATGAAAAAATAAATTCCTAACATGTTTTGATGTCCATTCTGATATTTGGCATTCTCAAATATTAAACATATAACACACCGTTTTTCTGTGTGCTTTTAGCAAGAAAGTGGGCCTTTTCATATGTTTCAGCCCAAATGAATCTTACTTTGGCTTATTTTTAAACTGGCAGTTTGAAACAATAGAACCAGTTGTTCTTCCCTGCATGTCTCTGAGTGTGTATCCTACAAACAGGTAAATGTGTGTTCCACAAACATTTCTAGGCACATTTCCAGGCATTTAAATGAGATGCTTTAACCAGATCAGTACCCACAGATGCACACCTGTACCTACACAGCATTCACGAGACACGAGTGATCACTGCATATCCTTTTACAGTGAGATTCTCTCAGCCATCTGCCTAATTCTGGGGTGTTGTTTTTCATTCTGAGGTTCTGGAGAGATGTGACCCTGCTGCTTTTGCAGGCAGCTGTCTTTTTTTTTTTTTTTCAGGAATCCCTCTTTTCTATTCCGTTTTTGTTTTATCTGTTCTGATTTTGTCTTCATCTGAACAGTGACCTCGTTAATCTCCTACCCTTTGAAATCTGTAGGCCTGTTCCCTGTAGTGGAATTTCTTCAGTCATCAAACCCTGCAGGAGAATTTGTATTTAGTATTGACTACTTTAATGGGATGTCATTTGAGCCTATGGCTCTGTGGTCCCTGCTTCACCTGTCCATTAAAACAGTCTTCTTCCTAGCCGTTATTTTTCAAGTCTCCACAGTTATGCCAAAAAATGTATTCTATAGATGCTTTTGTTCTATTTGTGAATTATCAAGAAAGAATTCAACTAAACTGAAAAATAACATCTTCTGGTCATTTGTCTCTCAAATATAGCTGTTTTTTGAAATTTCATTTGAAATGATTGGATGGTTTATGAATACCTGTTGAGTAATGAAATTTACAGGAAAAAAAAAAGGAAATTAAATGGATATATGATTGAGCCTCTGAACTTTCACAGTACTTCTCCATTTAAAGCCAAACAAAATGCTACATGCATATTAAAAATAGTGAACTTGATATGCACCACAACAGCTGTTTACATTTATGGATCAATGTGTTAATCAGTGTCTTTGCTTCAGATAAGATTTGTAGCACAGCTTTGATGAGATGCTACTCACAGCCCAAGTGATGTTTGTGTTCTGTTCAAATTCAACTGAATTGAATTGATTTTCAGAGTTTTATAGATACAGTTACAAATTAGTGTTAGGCTTTTTACATAGCTGTGAGAAAGATGTAGGGTTTTTACTATAAAAATATTTGGTTTGGCTTTCAGAGTAATAAAGCAGCTTTTCTTATGCTTGCTTTTGTGTTTATTGTTTTAGAATATTGTCGTATTCTAGGGTGCTAGAAATGATCTCAGGATCATCTCCTGTGGAGATTAAATTTCATTTAAATCTCTGGAATTTTTAGTCAGTCAAACCACAGGTTGGACATTGACAGGTAACAGTGAAAATAAAAGGCCAGAAGTGCTACTATGCAGCAGCAAGGACTGCTGAAACTTCCTGCTAAAGCATACAAATGTAAATTTTTTGATGCATTTTTGGGAAAAAAAAGAAAAAGTTGTCTTCAAAGAGCCAACCATGCAATTAAATATTCATTATGCGGGAGTCTGCAGGTTTTTTTATCTTCCAAATAGCAATCTATATATGTCTTTCACAGGAGAATCCCTTCAAAGAAAGGATTGTGGAGTCTTTCTCAGAAGATGGAGAGGGGAGCCTGAGCTTCAATGACTTTGTGGATATGTTCTCTGTGCTCAGTGAAATGGCTCCCCGAGAGCTTAAAGCAATCTATGCCTTTAAGATCTATGGTACTGTATGGGAGTGCCCTGGTGGGCTTTTTGTGTTTGGAGTAAAACAAGTAGGACTCTTGGTGATCTTTGGTTCTTCTGTTGTTTAGATTTTAACACAGATAACTTCATTTGTAAAGCAGACTTGGAAAAAACCCTCAATAAGCTGACCCGGGAAGAGCTGACAGCAGAGGAAATCACTCTGGTTTGTGAGAAAGTGATAGAAGAAGCTGACATGGATGGTGATGGGAAATTGGGATTTGCAGATTTTGAAAACATGATTTCCAAGGCACCGGACTTTCTCAGGTATTATTTTAAGAAAAAGAGAGTCTCTTGCATACTTCCAAATATTTTTCTGGGATATCACAGTGCAGTCTAACACAAGAAGTGTCAGACATAAGTATTTTACTAGAAAACTGACTAGGGGATGGTGTCTTACCTAATTTAGTTTACTTTTACAGGGAATATTCCAATTCTCTCCTAATTTAAGACCAAGAGCTGAATGACTTTTAATTATCACCTTCCCTGCCCCTCCACCCCTGTTGGTGTGGTTCAGGAAAATATTTTGATCTATTATCAGCTCAAATTGGTTTATTTCTTAAGCCTTTAGCAAGGATCGCAGCTGTCTGCATAGGAATGTGTGGAAATATTGTATACATGTCACAAATATACATGGAAGCACATGGATCTCTTTGCTGAGAAAATGAGAGTGGTTTTGGAGAACTTTAAAGTGTCCTGCAGAACACAGAATGGTATTTCTTTCATGAATGAAAATTCTGAGAAGAGACACTGAAGGCTTTGACAATGAAGCAGGAGCCCATGGTTCCTGTGAACCTTGAGAAACATCAGGTTCTGGAGAGGAGACACTCAATGTGAAAGTCTTTTGTACATTTCAGGTGTTCCTTGACTAATCAAGTGTATCAACAGAAACCCTTTTAGAACAAGATACATATCATTATTATGGTGAGGCTCAGCTCAGTAGGTATTCTAGTATTTTGTTTACAGATATTTCCAGCTAAGAAAACATTTCCTTCATACCACTATCTGTGTAGAAGCTGCTGGGGCCAGGTAGAGTTTCCTTTAATCAATCAAAAGGCTCTGCTGCACCTACAAATCCAGTAGAGAACAGTGATCAAATGT
Organism: Lanius collurio; assembly: GCA_020086605.1. Lineage (NCBI taxonomy): Eukaryota > Metazoa > Chordata > Aves > Passeriformes > Laniidae > Lanius > Lanius collurio. The sequence goes on from JACBWW010000021.1 coordinate 1,594,902, forward strand.
GAAGAATTGAAGGCAGTTCTGAAGATTCAGCAGAAGCTGCAGTTTCAGAAGTTTCCTGTGCCATGACTGACTTTACTGCTTTGTTGTAGAGGCTTGCAAACTGCTGACTGAGAATTCCGAGCTGAGGATGCTGTGCAGTCCAGTCATTTCCTGAGAAAGCTGTAGAGAGGAATGTTTGCCAGTGGAATGACTGTCACAATTATTCTTCTTTTCCATTTTTGTAATGTTTTGAGAAGATGAGGAAATGAGTGAAAATCACTGAGTAACTTCCCCACTGATTTACCCACTGGTCTGGGTATTCAGCAGGGCAAGATGATGAGTAGAAAGTGGGGTGAACTGAGATGTGAAGTACTATAGATTAGGTAAGAGAAACTGGAAAGTACCAACAAAATCAAAGGATGAGGCTACCAAGGGTTGGAAGACTGAGCATCCAGCTGCTCAGTTTAAACACATACTTGGATCCATGTTTGTGACAAGGTATCTTTTTCGTGTTTAAGATGGCACTGTGCATGTTTAAGGCAGATGTTTTGCATCCCTGGCTTCAAGAGAAATCATAACTTCCCTCTCCTCTCAGGTTCAGGAGTTTAGCTGGGTCATGGGATTCATCTCTCAAGTCCTCAGGCCTAAGAGCTCCTGATGACATAAAAAAGAGTCACCTTCCACCTCCTAACCAAAATACTGATTTGAAGCCTCTGACCAGGCAGTTTCTATATAACAGCAGCTTCTATGGGAAAACAGCACAAAGAATACCATTTCTTAGCTGGAAATACATGTAAAGAAAATATTAGAATCTCTGAAGAATCTGATGCTTCTCATGGTTCAGCAGCATGTGTCTTAGAAACTATATGGGAAAATGAGAATGTAATGAAAAAAAGTCTCGGAGTTGAGAAGAGAACATGTAGGTTCCCTAGTTTGGTTTCTGTTTTAAACAGTTAACAGCTACAGGAAAAGAAAGTGACAGGGTTGTGAGACTACTTTTATCCAAACCGATCTATGTGGGAGATTTGAAACCTCTGCCTTACTGTGGTTTACTGTTCATTTTGCCTGTAAAGGTATTTTATTTTTTAGGACATTTTTAGTCCTATTTTTCCTGTATGCACTGCATCACAGACTGACGTTTTTGTTAGCACTGAACTTCCTGTTCTGAGGAACTTATTCTAATTTTTAAAATACTATGTAAATGTTGCATTCTAAAGAGAGAGAGTGATTTCTCTTTTGGAATGGGATTCATTGAAGTTTATTGCCACAATAGGTACAGCCTGACTGGGACTGAACCTAAACAAGCACTCTGTGGCAATAGCCAGTGCCTGCCAGCATGTGACAGACTTTGTGACATGTGACAAGAGTGCAATTCCTGCAGCTGATCTCTCACCACAGTAACCCAGACCCTGTTCCTGAGGTTCGATTGTGCCGTAACAGTCTCGGACACGTTCCCTATTCATTTACTGAAACAATGCTTTCTTATTTCTTCGTGAATTAATCTCCAGCTCTATTCCTGGCCTCTCATGTTCTTCTCTTCTGAGTCTTCAGCTGTAATGGTTGTCTTAAGTGATAGCCTAGGGCTGTGTGCAGCCAAAGGGCAGGCAGGGCTGTGCAGCTTCACTGTGTAATCTAATACAGAGCATGCAAAGCACAGGAAGTGTCTTAATAGCAGACCTGTCACCAATCCTATATGCCAGTGGTAAACTGAACTAGCTTCTTACTATTGCAAAAATATAGAAAAGCATGTTTTCACCTACAATAAATTGTCCACTTGAAATCTTAAGCAGACATATGGAAGAAATACCAACCTAGCAATGTCAGTCACAATTTCATTTGTTTTTGCATATCTCCACTTTCTGTGCACAGTTGAATTCCAGAATTAAATTCAAGGAAGCCCAAGAGTCTAATGATTTACACTTCCAGCCACTTAGCAGCTGTTAAAATAGAACACCTAGGAACCAAAGCAATAGCCACATTGAAAATGATTGCCAGTGAGCAATTGGAGATGCTGAGTAAGTGCAGTTTGCAGGGATTTTGCTGTGAAGCCAGGGGCAGTCAATATTTCTGAATATCTGATCCCAGAATGCTAGCCTGGTACCTGGTATGTGAGCCTTTTGAAAATGCTGAATAACGTACAAGGCCTCCGAAGATGTTTATCTACAATAAAGGATTTCTTACTCTGTTCTTTTCCTTTTCTCCCCACCAAATCCACCTCTTCATATCGTAAAAGGAAGAAATGTAGGATTTTGGGCAGTTATGTTATATCCCTGGCTCTGCCATTGCTTGAGCAGGTGATCTGTACAAAACCATAGAAAGCTTTGTTCTCTCTCCTCTCTTACATGGGATCAGTGCTCACCCAACTTGTGACAAACATTGAGAATCCAGCTGTAAATTATCATCATCATTAACATGAGATTTGAAGTTGCTGAGGAGGAATACCTTCTTTACTCTGTGGAAAACCTTTGAAGGCCAGGTTCTTATAGCAATGTGCACTCAGGTTTTAAAGCACTTTTTTTATACATGTTGGGGTTCTTTTAAGCTGTCGCATTTTCTTGCCTACTTAACATACAGGGCAGACATTAACTTTGGCACCATGATCCAGGCTTTGACCTGAAGTTCATCCAATCAACATTGACTGATTTTCCTTATCTCATCACTCCTTTCTCAAACCTTTACTTAATGACCCTGTGTAGGTTTAATCTCCTACAGATATCCTTTGCCAGCTTTGTCCTGCTGTCAGGCAAATGAAGATGCAGTAAAGTCTGTTGCTTGATTTGCACTGCTGTCATTGAGGAATTTTTTCCAGACTAGAAGAAAACACTGTTAATCATTAACCAGGGAAGATCTATGCAGCTGGCTGTTATCCCAGAAGCTGGACTAAGCTGTAAATGATAATGACAGTTACTAGTTCAGAAAACTTGATCCCAGTAGTTTTATTTCACTCAAAATTGTTATCATTAACAAGCTGCTTGTAGTTTAATGGAAGCACTGGCAGCTTGAGCTGGCACTAGCTGAGTGTTCTGTTCCACAAGACTGGTTACGTTTTCCACAGGAAATTGTTTTATAAATCATCCTGGAAGTTTCAGCTTATTTGAATGCCTGAGGGTGAAGTATGCTGTAACAGTATGTAATGGGGTCTGAGAGGAATATGGCATCAGTAATAGCTGGGAGCTGCCAGAACTAGACAGGGAAACAACACATTAAACAAGGTGATGGCATTGGAAATGGAGTAGTTCTAAAATCTTTGTGGCCCTTTGCCCATCCACTAGTTCATGTTGTGACTCCAATCCTACCAAATGCTGAAGTAAAGAAAAATCCCTTATAAGGAATGTGCATCTCATGGGACTGTCCCAACATGCAGATTAACTAATTCTTAAGGACTAATATTAGAACTAGCAAGAGATGCTTAGCAAAGAAACAGTGGAAGGAAATAATTTCTGTCAGTATTTTTCACGGAGTATTTCAGCTGCTTCTTAGTAAAAAGCTGAATCTTCAAAGGCCAAAATGACACTCTGATAAAAAAATAGTTTTTTAAATCTGAACAGCAAAATGTTCAGATTACACACTATGAATAAAGAAGAAATATTTCTCTAGCTGTATAGTTGTACATTAAAAGTTTCAATTGAAATTTTGGATATTCAAAATAGAAATAGATTTCCAGTTAGGCAGATTTTGATGGATTTTTTTAAGGAGTCATGCCTCAAATATTTTCATGTACAATGTTACGGATTTTTAGCTCCTAGATATTACCTGTATGTGAGTTAAATTTTAAGAGCTCCTATTAATATAGTCCCTGGACATTTCTTGAATTGTGAACAAGATATTTATAATTCTTTTATTTGAAAAACCGTATTACTAGTAAACTATTTGCATCACTATCTGCTTTCTCTCACAGTACTTAGGCTGGTGTGCCAGGCTGCTATACAGCATATCTTTTTTACTGTCTCCCAGATTGAATAAATTCCTAGAGACAAAGGTCCCTATGGTGAATATGAAATTTTATCTCCTCCAAATACATACCACAAGCTTCCTTTAGTGAATTTCTGATTAAATCTAGTAGCTGTAATTGAGTTAGAGTGTTCTTTTTGTAAAACAAAATCCAAAAAGTGTGCATCCAGAAGCCATCAGCGTCTCAAATGTTCCAAAAAGATTTTCTTTCAGTGTAGGCAACAAAATTACAGACTTTACATACAAAAATACATAATAATCTCTTCTCATTTTACTCACTTAAAAAAGAAACTTACAGCTGATACTGTCATGACAGAGAACAGAGCTTGCTGCCTATAGGCAGTGAGGTTTCAGCACACCCTCTTTAAGTTGTCTCTCCCTGTCCTTCTGAGATGCTCAGGAGCTCTTATGAAGAGTTGTGGCAGTTGTAAGACATTCTGCTTGCCTGTATCACAGAGCAAATAGAGGATAACAATCAGGATCTCCTTGTCCCAACAAGAGAAACTGCCTAATTTGTCTTGTTTAGGACCCAAGTACTGTGCACAGCAAAAGTACCATTGAGAAACATTTAGCTTTACTCAACATCCAATAAATTGGGCAGTTTACACCTGATTTAATCCAGCGTTGAGCTTGGCCCCGAGCTAAAATTTTCGGAAGATGAAATTTTCTCCCATGAAATTTAAATCTTCTCAAAGCGTAACAGAAGAAATTAATTTTTTTTTACTACACCTTCCTTTGTGTACTTTAAGGAAAACGTTTTGCACAGTGACAAATGTGTTTGTTTATCTTAATATTTTTCTTTCTTTTGCAGTACTTTCCACATAAGAATCTGAAGATGTTTCTGCCAGTCGAGCCTTTCTGAATCTCAGGCACTCCAGGGGCTTTTGTCCTCTAATGAGGGCTTCTTAGAACTTAGCAGAAAGTACTGAAATAATTATAGTCCCCCAAGAGACAGAAGCATCATGTGATCTACCAGATATTTGGAACAGTCACATTTTTATCTTCACTGCTGGCCAAGCACTCTGGCAAAGATGGTTGGTTGTTGGATTGTGATTTTTCTTTTTTCTCCCCCTTTTTCTAACAGTCAGAATCAGAATATTATTAAAGGTATTTCCACACAGTTTTTATATTTATGAATATTTAATACTGCTCTTAAAAGTGCAAAAAAAAAAAAATTGAGAGAAAGTTTAGCTTTGGTGTGTTTTCCAAGGGTATTTGAAAGAAAGCACGGGCCTTAAATAATGAGATGCCTCTATCACTGTGTTGTACAGCTGGGGATCTTGCATGGAAAATACCCGAGGTGAGAGAACTGCAGACAAGGTCAAGCTCCCAGTGTTGAAGACAACCACAGCCCAGGTTTGCCTTTCAGCCACGGAATGGCAACTACTGGGTTTGGTGCTTACCTTCAACCAATGTTTTAGGGATTGTGGTGTCCTTATAAAACTTGAAATATCTGCCTTTTGTATATGATAACTGCATACGTGATTCATTTCTTCCTGGGATAAATGTTAAAACTGTGTCCTTATTCTCCAAGGGGCTCCTGCATTTTACTCATTCTATGGGCTGATAATGTTGAATGGAGGAACATGGTCATCTGCAACTCATGAAGTTGAAGAAGCACAGAACTACTATTAAGGACATGAAAAGACATTTTCTTTCTAAACAAGCTATGCAATCTCTCCCATAAAATGCATGAATGCAGTTCTATGTTTCTCTTTCCCCTCCAGCTGGAAATCAGCCAGATCTTTTTGGTTTGTTTTTTTTTTTTTTTTACTTCCAGTATTGTTTAGGTACTGGGGCCTGAAGACAATCATATGTGTATTAATTACTGTTCTAACAGTCAATAGAAGGGCTCTGTCACTTACATGGCTTCTGTATCAAAGTCATCACAATTAAAACTTTTGAAGCATTCTCTTGTGCTTTGAGAATTTTTAGGCTGACCACCAACTAATTTCTTTTCTGATCATTGTTCCAGTTACTGTTAAGTTCAATCTTTCAAAGGATGAGATGTGTTAAATAGAAAGTTGTTAAAGTAGAGAACCTAACCTTTTTTATAATTTCTGTAGGGATGGAGATGCCTATCTACCTCAGAAACTCTTCTGCATGGTGAGCTTGCAGGGCAGCTTGCTGTTCAGATTGCACACTATGAATAAAGAAGAAATATTTCTCTAGCTGTATGATTGTACATTAAAAGTTTCAATGGAAATTTTGGATATTCAAGGCATACAGGACAGTGAAAATGACACTTGTATGTTAGTAATAACATTTATTTTTTATATATCTTAGACCGATTGTGTTCAGTGATGTTTATAGCATTTTAACTCTTCCACCTGCTGATTTCTGTTTAGATAATGGAATTTTTTAAAAACTGAATTCCCTTACCCAAGGTAAAATTAACAGAAATCAATCCTAATATTCAGTTCTGATTGAGTGAAAGGAGATTCAAGCCTCTTTTTTGTTTTGAGCAGATTAAGGTAGATGTATTGGCTGATTCAAACTATCTGCAAGACATTGACATTAAGAGAGGTTATGTTAAAATTACTTCCTATTAATTGAAGTATCAACCTAATTTTTATAAAATTTATTTTAAGAGAGACATTTAATCCTGGAAGTCTTGGGAGGTATGTAGGAGGATGTGATTAGGATGTATTGTAAAATACCAGGTTGCAAGATTCTGGATCAGATTATCCAGACAAAAAGGATCTGGTGCTGATGACATAGGTCAGTTCCTTTTGACATTAACATTCTTCTGTGTTTTAAGATCGTTATTAGCTAAAATTCCTGTTTTCCTGACACTGTGTCATTCCTTGGCTGCATCCATACTTCCCTCTAAAAGGAAAAGTTGCCTTGGAATGTGCTCAGTGTGTTGTTTTCCTGTGTCCTCCCTGACCTAAATGTCACAAAGCAGTTAAGAGATACTTGAGTTTGCAGCCAGATGTTTGACCTTGGAGTCATCTACCTGAGCTGAGAAACAAAGAGAAAAAGAAATTGGGAGGCCATTGTGAAGAAATATTCCTGTCCATAGAGACAAGTTCTTGCAGAATACTGCAGATACAAATGTGTGCAGCTGTCCTAACTGCCTTTATTTTTTTTGACTTACGTTCGTGTCCTGTAACAAAAGCCAGCAACATTGCATTTCACTGGCGTTTGAGAGAGATCCGTGCACTAAATCCTTCAGCACTGCCTAGTGGTGGGTGAGTAGTTACAGCACCTGATGGCAAAGGTAAGGGAGACGTTTCTGAAGAGCTTTGTATTTGAGCTTTCTTAGTTTTCTGTAGTTGGATGTCTTTCGACTGAAAGTTTCCTTACAGCCAGACTGTTGAGTGAGTAGTTCAGGGTGATGCAAATTTAATCCTGTCAGGAGGTACCAAACCAGCTGGCTTTTGGCAATTGTATTACTGGCACAATCTAACAGGTTCTCTAGCAAGTGTCTTCAACCAGCCTTACTCTAAAAGAACTATCAAGCCATGTGAAAAGAAACTGAAACAGTAAAGGAGATTTAGATTTTAAACAGTTCTGGATTTGGCCAAAAAGCATTTTGAATGGCAGAAAAGTGTTAAATGTGAACAGACATTACTATGGTCCTTCAAAAATGGACAAAGGAAAATGAGAACCATTACCTAAAGCCTCTATTAAAATAGCTCTATCTGTGTGTTATCTCTCCTTTCTATACAATTAAAGCATCTTGGGGACAAAATTAGTTGTGAAAGTAAATAAAACAGTATCAAAAAATAAGAAATAACTTGGTTTTTTTAATTGTTGTTTTAAGGAAATACTGTAAGGCAAGATTTGCAACAGCCTTCAGGCCAAAATCTGATCTGCATTACTTCCACATTAATCTCCAGTAACTGCTGACTTCAGTGGAATTAACTCATGTCTGTAATTGGATCTGTGTTGGGGAAAGTACTTGAGGTTTTACTGCAGTTCTTTGTGCCCTCTCATGCCCTTTTAATGTAATCTTAAAATGCTGAATGCTCTTTTCTTAACCAATAACCACATACTCCTCTTTGTCAACAGGCTCACTGTTGGAATCTTTTGCAATTTCTTGCAGTCACAGAGGAACAGTCTCTTTTCCTTTTCTCCCCAGGGCTAATTTTTATCTCATTCTACATGTTAGAGGCACTTACGGTAAAACCTCACAAGGTGGCACCACACCACCAAAGCAAGTCATAACTTCATAATGTCATTTAACTGTTTAAATGTCCCTGAAATACAGGGTACCGTACAGAATCTATGATGCCACAAACAAAAATAGGAAACTGTGATTAATTACTGATTTTAAAACTGTACGTAATTACAGAGAAAGTTTTTTTTTTCTCAACAGCACTTTAATAAAAATACGTTTTAATAAATTACCCGAAAATTGAAATGTATGTTAAAAATTAAAAAGGGATTTTTTTGCTGAAACTGTGAAAACTCATACTCTAGACACTTGAAAGGTTGAGATTATATTCTAAAATAACAGAATAAAAAGTAGGGTAGAGTTTTTGTTGTGGATGGGAAATATTATGCTTGTCAGCTCAGAATCCCCAGTAAATCAGTTTGGGCTGAAATAACAGCAGGATTAAGAAGAGTTTATAATGTTATTGCCCAATACACCTCATCTGGGACAGACAATGGAGTGAAATTCAATGAGGAAGACATTAAAGATAATAGAATTATAATTGTTCACGTCCTTAGGAAGATGTGTGTCTGAGACAGAAGTACAGGACACAGTGAACAGATGTTCTCCTCTTTTGTCTGTATCATTTTGCAGTTTTGGGTATAGAGATGTTAGTGACACCAAATGACTATCAAATTCTTGTTGGTGGGGAACAAGAGGAGACTGTTCTTGGTAGAACTCAAACAGCATCTGCCTTTCAGATAAAAGTGCCTTTATTTAACTGTAAGTTCTGCCATTCTTGTCTGTAAGACATTTTACAATCTTAACTCCAAGCGAAACTCCCTCCTGCTCTTTCCCTTTGGCTCCCTCCCCTTGGCCAGCGCAGGGAGGAGCCCAGGTGTGTCAGCCCTGGTGCTTTGCAGTTGCAATGGAGACGAGTCCTTCCCTCTGCTCCTTCTCAGTCGGGATGTGCTCAGAGCCGCGCGTTTCTCTGCATAAAGCTCCGAGTCCCGCCCTCTCCATTCTGCAGGTACGGCAGCGGTGGCTGCTGAGGGCATGCTCACACACCCTGCAGCACAAGGCATTGATTGTTCCCTGCTCTCCAGTTCCTGCACAGGCAGATTGGGGCCGGATGTGCCTGCAAATGTAGGGCAGAGTGGTTTAACTCTGCTGAAGAGGGTTGTGGGCACCAGGCCAGCCTCCTCCTTTTCTAACTGTAACTTTTCTCCACTGAAATCAGTGGATGTGGCAGCCTGCCAGGAGCAAGACAACTCATTGCTGTGGGCTTAGTCACAGCTTGGGCCATTCAACAGGGATCAAGCTTGCCCTGTGCTCTGCACACTGACAAACTCTGGGAATTGGTAGCTGCTGGTTAAATTCTAGACTTTGGTCTGGTCTCTCATGGTCCTTTGTACCTCTAAGAAAGCAGGTACAAGGTGTCTCTGTTTACTTGATGGAAATGGGTTTCAGTTCAGTCTGGGAAAGTAAACATCTGTCCAGAAAGCCAGATCCAGCTTTTTCATAGGCCTCTCATCCCCAGTGGTTGTGGGCTATACCTCACATCGCCCCAGAGGAAGTGATAGTGAATTCATGCCGATCATTAGTTGCCTTTCTTTAGCAATCTAATATTTAGGATTACTTCAATGGCACTTAGAAACAAATTGATATTCACCAGATTTCCCCCCATCCCAGCTGAAAGGAAATTATCTCCCACTTAGACGTCTGCTTATAGAATCAGAGAATCACAGAGCATGCTGAGTTAGAAGGGACCCATCAGGATCATCAAGTCCAGCTCCTGGCCCTGCACAGGACACCCCAAGAGTCACACCAGGTGCCTGAGAGTGTCATCCAAACTCTTCAAGTTTGTCAGGTTTGGTACTGTGACCACTTTGTCACTTTGGACTAGTAGGACCTGAGAGGAAAATGATTATTGATATTTTAACCAAAATGGTATTTTGGGTTTTCTGAAAATGATGATGCTTTCTTTTTCTTCATATAGATATAAAGTTCATACAAAAAGCTACAGCTTCAGAAAGAATTCCCTCTAGAGGAAGTTTGAAACTGAAAAACTGTTTTTGTTCTGCCTAAACAAATAGGTTAATTGATGTGTATATTCACAGAAATAAATTCAGTTCCAGGAAAATCAGTGAGGCCTTTCATATGTTTAAAATTTTTCATCTCTTTTATGGTGATTTTAGTGACTATTGTTTTTCTAATGATATAACCAAATATGATAAGGAAGTATAGAAAAATTCTCTATTGTAATTCCCCACATGCTCATAATGACAGTAGCACTAGAACTTGCATTCACAAATCCTTCTTATGACACGTCTTTAAATGTTGGCTTTCTGTGGAATTTGCTAGTAAATATTCCTAGTGGAATGACTTTGTTTCATGTGACTAATTCTCAGTATTTTTTCCAGTTATTCCAGTTATCTCCTCTAACTGAAAAAACTGAGGGAATAATTGGTGTCCAGAGATGGTATACATGTTTTGAGGTACTTTCATTCCAAGGAATTCACCAAGTTAAACAGGGAGTTATTAATGCCATAAGCTTGGCCTGATTTGCTTAGAGCAGTTTATTTTCTCACTGTGATAATTCTGTAGTTGGCAGATATCCTTGGGGGCTGAATCTCCACAGGGAGACTCCTACTCACTTCAGTAGGCAGGCTGAAATTAGATCAGGTCCTTAAATAATATTTAACTTTATTCAAGCGTGGAATGCATAAACAAAAAATCAAAACCTGCAGATAATAAATTATTCTGTTTCTGAAGAAATGCTAATACACAGGCAGAGATGGAAAACAGATTTACTGCAAGTAAATTCTCACTCTTTATGAGACAGTACGTAAAATGGAAGGAAACCTTAAAACTTTGTATGATAGATAAGTGAAGGGAATTAGGAACTGGTAATTATCTCTAATATGTCCCTTTGATTTTGAAGAGCTTATGAAGAGACATGAGTAGCTAATCTGAGACTACTGAAAAATGCAAAAAAACTTCCTTGGCCATTTCATCTGTACCTGGCACATTTTGTTTGAAGGTCTATGCTTTACTACACTAAAAAAAGAACATTGGAGTTCTCCTAGAGAACACAGGCATCAGAGTTCTTGCTCTATTTTTATTTCCTGTAAAACTGCACAGATCTCAGCTAACATTCCCTCTCATTTGCTTGCTTGAAATGAGGACATTGTGTACACAAAGAGGCTTCAGACTTCCCCCTAACACCACTGCTCTCGGCATTATGAGTAAGCATTTGACAAAACAAATTCTGGTAAAGCCTGAGGAAATACTTGATCAAAGTCCTTCTGGGAAGAAACCTGAGATTTGTTATATCCCTCTGAAAATGTCAGTGTGTCCTTTGAAGGTTCACTCTTATTTGTATCTTCTGCAGAGATTGGATAGAACACCCAGTGTTTCTGCAGTTCCCTGTTGTCTTCACCTGCAGAATACCAGGGCAGGGAAGACTGAGCCTATTATCTGAGAAACACCCAGCAAAAACCTTGACTGAGTAAAATAAAACTGAGGGGGTTATGAATGCTGATGAAACCAAGGGAGCTTGAGTCAGTGACCTGAATTTGGAACCCTACAAAACCTCCTACCTTTCCTTATCCTATTTACCTAAGATACAAAGCAGGTGGAATTATTTAATTGATGTCAGATCCAATAACCTACAAATGCGATTCTTCGTGGCCTTTCATTCTTTTTATATTTCACTAAAAAAGGAGAAAATTAAGGATATGCCAGAGGAAAGAGATTCAAGGTTACTTCCCTGGATATCTAAAGATTTATTCTGCCCCCAAGCAGGACCTTCAATCACCTCCACAACTGCTGAGGCAGCCACTTTCTAAACTTTTTTTATCTTAGAAGGCCATTACAGAGGCAGGAGGAAAAGACGATAATGGCAATAATTTTAAATCAAGATTCATAGGTGATCTCATTTTTGTGAATAGAATGTGGTTTCTGTTTAAGACCATCCTTCTTTGTAATATTTCTACTGTGACACTGGAGTAGTGTTGCTGGCTGCCTGTTTTATCTTTTTTTCTTTTTTTAACTCATGAAGCAATTTTTATCCTTTCTTTAATGATTTTTGTTAGCTCACAATAGAGGTTTGGGGGTTTGTGTCAGCTTTGATTTATAATTGTCTGTGATGCATAGCAGGGATTTATGATTTGACTGGTTTGCATCTTTTATCTATGAGCATAAGGAGCTGCTAAAAAGAATTTGTTTTAACCCCCAAAAATTGTATTCAAATGTTAGTACTACTGAGAATGGAATTTTGGCCTGATGCTTTTTTGAATTCACATGGTCAGTGAAAGCAAATGAACAGAATGGAAATAGCTACATGCTTCTGGAATATTTTGGGATTTGGAGGATAGAAAATCCTCTTCATTGTATTTCTGCCTTCAATCCAGTTGAAATGCAAAAGCAGAGTACTAGCAGATTTTTTAAATAGAGCTTTTCCAAAGTTCACAAGAAGATACAAGATATTTGTAAATTTTAGATTATGGAAGATGAGCCCAAACTACTGTGCCATTTTTTTCATGGGTGTGTGGTTGCAGAGGTTTTTATTCTGAAGGGTTGTATTTTGTCCATCACTGAACTAGGAGCAAGATGTATAATTTGTATCCTGAGTCAGCCAAAAAGCACAGGAGAGTCTCTAGATACTATAAGAAAGAGTCTTTTCTTGGTTAAAAAAGCTATTCCACTTTAGGGACTATCATTTTTTCTGCTTTAAGATTAGTGTAATTAAGTGTAATTACTGTAATGAGGTTTGTCCCCAAAAATGGTATTTTTAGGGGCTCATTTCTGTTTTACTTAGGTTTATTTATTCAGCAGTAACTGCAAATGTCTCACAGTACCTTGAAGATGTCTGAACTGAGAAATAACAACTGTCAAACCACATCTTAGTGTAAAATATGGCCAGAAAGCCTTGGTGCTGAGGGTATCCTCGGTCCCAGCAGTACAGCCACAGCAACACAAGCCTGTATTTAGGTTTTACCCTGCCAAAACATTGTATCAGAGCTACCCAGCCAGAGCTGGTTCTGCTTCAGTGTCAGGCTGTATTGTTCAGTGGATCCCTCAGCTTTATTCTTAACTGATTTATTCTTGTCTCTTGATCCACTTGGTGCTAGAGCTCCCCACAACAACTGCCCACATCCTCCCCTTTTTCCTCAGGTAACTTTATCACTCCTTCAGGAATTGTGTCTCGTTTGGGACTGAAGAATCTGCATTGACACTCAATGCACTGACAGTTAATAAGCCATCTTAGTTGTCCTCATTGCTCCTTATTCTCAGTTCTTCCATCAGCCTTCTCCCAGCACCTTCTGTCAGCACTGTCTCCTTTCTGCTCCCTTTGCAGAATACATTACTTGAGATATTCCTTTTCTCACCAAAGGCCCTGCTCCTGTGTGTGGATGTTGCATGCAGGAAATAACTGGGTTATGTCAGTACACATCAGTCTTGTGACTGGGTAGCTGTTCTGGTAAATGCTTGAGGTTAACTCAGTGAAGCCCTCAGAAGATTCCAAACAAAAGTGATTTCCAGAGCTGTTAATAGCTTTGAGTAGGGTATCTGTTCCCTCACTTAGTGAACAGTTCCTCAGTACCCGGAAGGCAATAGAATGCAGTGTTCTTGGTGTAAATTGGCACTCCTCAGACTGACCACACATATGCAGTGTTTTCTGACAACTACAATTACAAAATTGGAATATATAATTCTAGAAACATTGGAAATGGGAGAACAGTTGTCTAGATATGAGGGGGTAATTTTCTCCTCACCTTTTTTAAGATAACACTACTATTCAGTATCTGCCTCAGTTGGACAGGACTTGGGGTTAGCTTGGCTCCAGATTTAAATGTTTTGACTTACTTTTGAATCTGTATTTCCTCAGTTGTCCATGTCCTTCCTGTCTTTCTACAAAGCCAAAGCCAGGAGGTCACAAACAGAAAACCACAGGAAAAGCTGCCTGGTAATGTTTGTCTTGAGCGGAAACAAATAGCAATAGAGATTTCCTGCAAAATAATTTTCATGTGACAAATGTAGCCTAGATTCTAAAATAAATAGTCTGGCTAAATCTCCCTATTTTCAGTTCAGATTATATTACTTATAGCTTTTTTTCTTTTTTTAAAACTACATAAGTGTCTTTCTTTTAGTTAACCATCTGCAGGGTTTTTTGATCCCATTCAGGTTTGACAAATACAATTACTCTTTATTAGAATATTTATTTATTGAAAAGTGATGCATAAACTTGTTATAATGCTAAAAATTCAAAAATTTAAAGGATTTGAAAAAAGCTTATTAGCAAAGAGCTGGTGTGACTGATGTAACTTTTAGCTAATACCTATAAGTATGTTAAGCAGTTCATGGTCCACACCAAAAGAAAAATTGCTGTGCAAAGCATTTAGGCTGGAATTCATCCCGCTGAAGTTCAAACACTTCAATGATTTGCTCTCCATCATTATCTGCTGCTTTCCCATCGATGCTAGATGGAAACTAGAGGGAATGGATTTCTCACTCACAACATACCTTCCATCTGTGGATTATACTGAATGTGCCACTGCAGCTTTAAGCCTCAGTTAAGTATCTAAAGACTGGGGAGAGGAATCCAAGCTTTCTGTGAGATGGACATTCAAAGTGAAGATAAAATGGTAAGAAATAAGAAGAGCGTGTGTGGATAAGAATTACTACCATGGGCACTGGTGGCACTGGGGATTGTGTGTAGCTGTAGCTATAGGATAATACAGAACCATCCACCGAGGCATACACATTGTCTGGCCTTGTAACCACCTGCAATTCCTGGGAAAAAAAAACTGGAACAAGACAGTGAAGGTTTCTCAGTATGCCCATGACTGTAATTATCTGACATCAGCATTAAGCCTTAGTTATGAGCTGTTCTGTCTTTGAGGAGGTTTCTATTACAGCTTAAATGGAGGGAGGAAAGTGATCCACAGCTACTGTACATGGAAAGAAGGAAGCTCGGGAGCTACTGAAGAAATGCAGTTTCATGGTTGCAGTTAATACAATGGCAAGGTGTCAGCCAGGCTACAGTGTACTAAGAAATGAGTTAGAAAGTCAGGGGAAAGTCCACAGTGTGATTGACAGGTGAGAAAACTGGCTGGGCCTCTGAGATGTACTGAAAGTAAGCACAGCTTAATACACTAATGGGCTGTATAACTGCTATTTAGCAGTTGTAATCTAGGTGATCACAGAATCATTCTTTTTACTGGACATTTCTGTAAGTCCCCATTATATGTATATTTTGGTTCTCCAAAGGAATGAAGTATGACATGGAAGTATATCCATTTATGTCATAATATAAAGAAAGTCTATATAAATGGAAGTAAGTTACACTATAAGCAACTGAAATAATTGTGCTTTATTAATTGCATCATTATCTTTGGTTATATCTCTTATCTATTAATCATTTAATCTCTACAACTGTACTCAAAATTCTGCTTTTCCTCTTCAGCATTCATGCCAAGCCTTGTAGCAGTTCTCCAGCCAGTGGGGATCCATATGAATCCTGTCAGGCCAACGATTATGTGCATATGGATTGCTCAGCTCCTTGCCACAGTTAAGTAATTCCTGCTTTTCTATTCATAAGGGGTCCAGTTTGACTCTTTCTCCTCTACATGGCTACCAACTTGCCTGGGTATCTTCACAAGTCAGATCACAGATGTCCAACTAGAAATCAAAGCTGCCATTCACTGAATTGTATAATTGTTGCCTTTTCTTAGTGAAGAGTTCTTGATAAAATGTAGTACAAGAACAGCAAAAAAAGTAAAGCCAGTGTATTAATGTTGTCATATACTCAACTGGTGTTAGATGAGACAGTTAACTGAAGTTAAATAAGATCTGTCCTACTGAATCAGAAACTGCAGCTAAACTTCCCTGCTTATTCACAGCTTGTATCTTTTTCCCATTTTGAGAGGGAAACACAAATAGTGAATGTGCAAGAGGAAAGGAGCACCACCTAGTGTTTAAAGGATAACGCTGGAGAATGAGATATTTCTGGCAGTTAAAACAGACCATGTAATTTTTTGGCTGACTTGGTTGCAGAGAATAAAAGAATACATTCTGGAAATGTAATACTATAATGTTCTTCACAGACCTTGTGGTGACTGAGAGGCAGGGGGATGTCGAATGACGTCAGACTGCATCAGGAACAGTCATTTGGAAAAATACTTTGCCTGTTTTTTGGTTAAAGACAAAGCTTAGGAAAGTTCTTTTCCTTCTCCACCTCCAAATAAATAACAGTAGGCCAAACCCACTCAGCATTTGAAATAAAGTGTGATACAATATGCAAGTACTGTACATAATCAGGCTACAGCAGGGTGACAGTATTTACCTTAGCAGCGACAGTCATGGATAACATTTTGCAGGAAGCTTCAAAATGTTTGTTAAAATGGAGTAAAAGTAACAGTTTAGCCTACATCTCAGCATGCAGGTTTGGACTGACACACTGTGGGAGAGGAATGGAGAGGGATAGTTGTCTGTAGTTCCAAAGAAAAACCAGTGGATGTTCTGCCTGAGCTCTGAATAACTCTGGGGTTCATCTCTAATGGAATCTCTATTTGTCAGAAGATATCAGACAAGAGACAAAGTCATTTTTGCTTTCTGTTTCATGAAGAGAAGCAGTATATGCTCCCAGCCACTCTAATTTTGGAGCTATGATCTCACTTTAATCAAAAGCACAGTACAGATGTGCTGCTCCTAATTTATCAATGTTTCCTAAACTTCTGTAAACATGACAGCATGAGCCTGGCACAGACACCAGCTGTATCCTCTCTGCCTCCACATTAATGATAGACTTTCTTTTACTTGCATATTTACCTTTTTTCAGAATTAATGTGAACTAATTCAGGAACCTTGAATGCTCATATTCATTATAAGATAAAGTCACTACAATTATAATGAGTTAGACCAGTCTCTCATTTTTGAGAGTAAAGACAATTGTTTTATGTGGAGTTACTGGCCTTGTCAGCCAAAAGTGCTATAGCTAAAATAGTAGTTAACTTTTAGGAGAGAAAACCACACCCAGAAAAAAAGGGAATTTCAAGAATTTTCATGTTTGACAAGCTTTGGGGTCCTCTTAGGAGTATAACCACTGTTTCACTGTGTGTAACATTGGCTTGCCTGCTGCATTATGCTTAGGAGTTATGTGCACACCAAAAGCTTCATGGCCCTGGCCTCTGGGCAGGAGGGAAGTCGTATCTTGTGATATGCTATTTTTATTTGTTTTCTAGATATTTGATAGCAACAGAATGTCATCTATGTCATCTATGCATCCTGGACACGAAAACATGAAAGGAAGAAGCAGGTAAAAGTATTGTTTTAATTTATATTCATCACAACAACTTATTTCTAAGTTGCTGTTATTTGCCAGGCCACATCTGGATCTATTTGTGAAAAAAGGGCATAACATGAAATAAGGAACTTATTTCCCAATAAGAGGAACTTTCTGCTTGCATGAAACAGCTGAGAAATTAGGGGATTCTCCTGCTAC
>JACBWW010000021.1:1612841-1936608 GCA_020086605.1 Lanius collurio
GGGCCAGCGGGGCGGGCCCGCACTACAAGTCCCGAGAGGCGGCGGGCGCGGGCCGGGCCGCCCCCTCTCCCTGCGCGGCCCGGGGCTGCGTCCGCGGCGGGCAAGGCGATGCCGGCGGCGGGCTCGGAGGGGGAGGAGGGTCCGGCCGGGGAGCAGCCCGGCCCCGGCACCCCCAAGCTCTGCGGGTACCTGCAGAAGCTGTCGGGCAAGGGGCCCCTGCGCGGCTTCCGCAGCCGCTGGTTCGTGTTCGACCCCCGCCGCTGCTACCTCTACTACTTCAAGGGGCCGCAGGAGCCGCTGCCCCTCGGGCACCTGGACATCGCCTCCGCCTGCTTCAGCTACCACCAGCCCGAGGCCGGCGCAGCCGCCGCGGTGGACGAGCCCGCCGCCTTCGAGGTGCACAGCCCCGGCGGCGCCGTCACCGTGCTCAAGGTAGGCCCGGGACGGGCGGGAGCCGTCCCCGCTCCTGTCCGGGACTCGTCCCCGCCCCCATCGCCGTTCCTGTCCGGGACCCGTCGCCCTCCCCATCCCCGGTGCCGTCCGTGCCCTCCGCGTCGGGCGCAAGCCGCGGTACCGCCCCGGCCGGCGGGGCTGCTCCGCCGCGTCTGTGCGGGCTTGTGCAAGAAGGAAGGTGCTGTTTCGCAAACGTCGCGGAGATCGGCAGTACCGAGCTGTCCCCGGCTGTCTGTTAGTTGCGTCTTTCTCCTTTACGATTTCATGTTTCTAATACTTCTGGGGGGGGGGGGGGGGGGGAATGCTTCTACTGAGCACGGGCTGAGCGGGTTCTGTGGAATCGTCTGGGCAGAAAAAAGATTTCCGAAGAAATCTGGTGGTTCGGGGTTTTGGAAGTTTGGAGGGAGTGGTCGGGTTTCAGTTTTTGGGTGTTTATTTCGAAAAGATGATGCGTGGCAGGAGTCTGCTTTGGGAGGAAGGAAGAGGAGG
Source organism: Lanius collurio (assembly GCA_020086605.1). NCBI lineage: Eukaryota > Metazoa > Chordata > Aves > Passeriformes > Laniidae > Lanius > Lanius collurio. The sequence continues at coordinate 1,613,784 of JACBWW010000021.1, forward strand.
GAGAATTGTTTCCTGATAGTAGCAGAGGCTGCTTATCGCATTGTCTGTTCAAGGACTCACATTTTCGTAGGATGAGAGGTAAATGTTTGGATTATTTTACATATCTTCATTGTCATGCCTAGGGGAAAAAAAAAAACAAACCAAGGAAACCATTTTCACTCAGTAAAGAAAAAAAAATTCTTCTGAGTATCCATTATTTTTGACTTCTGTTATGGCATATGTGTCCTTCAAGGAACGTTCTTCTGCATAGAATCTAACTTTTCATGTGAACTGTGTGCTTTGTGAGCAACATCCTTAGTATTAGAACATAATCCGTTAAGTGTTAAACAGTAGAACTTCCTATTGAGTACTGGAAAATACCTCTTATATGCTTACTTAACAGAGGAGATTTGAGCCAGTCATAATACCTTGCTGGGATTGTGGAGCATGATTATATCTTCAGCATTCTGTTTTGATAAGTGTAAATGTCAAAATACAGATTCATTAACATGCTTTACTAGAGAGTAAGAAATTTATTTAACTAGAAAACTAATACAATAACAATTTTAACTATATTTTCTTAAGTAAAAGCAGTGTAATCAGTTGCATGCCATCATATATGAAAACTACCTTGGTATAGCTGTAAAAGATTTTACTGCTTTCAATGAATCTGCCTTTATAGCCCAAGTGTTTGTGTTATGGACATTAAAACAGCAGACTTGGTGTATGCTTTGATTTTTGATAGTTTGAGAGTGTTTTGTTGTTTGTTTAAATTAACGTTTAGTGATTTTTAGGTGGAAATCTTCAGAAAAGATTGTTTTGAGAATGCTTTTTGAATAGGAGGGCTTTTATTGAGAAACACGGACTTTGTGATTGGGATTGGAGTGTGAAATACTACCTGTCACTTGTGTAATAAGTACTTGGTCTGTCAGTGCTTTGGCAGCTGCCTTGATGTCTTCTGCAGTCGTGAAGACAAATCATACTCAACACTGATACAGAAATGTAAGTCACGGGGGCTTCTGTTTCATATTTTAATTGGTATCTTTTAGTTTGTGATGTTACTACTCTGACCGTATTTTATGTATTTTTTGTTTTCTAATGCTGTATAGGAAAGAACTTGCATAGATTGGCACTTTCTTCTTGTTTCTCTTAGGGGGATTGAGAAATAGTGACAGTTAAGAAAGTCAAATTAATTTCTGCAATTAGCAGAAAAAATAATTTTGTATTGTGTACCTCATGTGTTGTGATGCCCTAACAGGGCCAAGTGATTGCCCATAAAAATGCTATTATGTTGTAAGTGTTTATATAGTAAGGAAGGAGTTAATGAAAATCTTAAGGGATGTTGCAGGACCAACTGGCCTTTTGTGGCCACATCATTCACCAAGGAATAAGGTTTTTGCAGCTGAAATTAATTTTCTTCTGTTTAACATGATAGTTCTTTAAGGTCTTTAAAAACATCCTTCAGTTAACTTAGGTATATGTAGAATTACAAATTAATTCAAGATGGTAAATGAAAATAATCCAAACAACCCAACCCCTCTCCCTCCCCCCTCCCCAATCCAGCCCCAGTTGAAAACAGATGTGATTTAATATGTCAAGAAAACATTACACACAGAGCACGAGGAATAAAGTCAAGTCAAATGTATTCTTCAGCCTGTAACTCACATGCTTTGTTTTCCTCAATTTGCTGCTTGTTCAAAATTTCCACATCTTATGATCTGGCCTTTCCCATTCAGTGTTATAGACTGGAAGAGCAATAAAAAATAAGCTACTGGAATTCCAGACTGAAATGATGGTGCTGTTGAGGAATGCATTATTTCTTATAATGCCTCAGTTTCTTGTTAATGTAATGATTCCATCATCGGGATTGCTCAGCCTTTTGTCAGGTAATGGGAGCTGAGAACTCTATGATGTACTCAAGCATTGTTTTTCAGACAAGAATTTTGGAAAAAATAATGCTGTGCCCTATACAGCAAATAAAGCAAATTGTTCATATTTTAGAGCTGTAGATAACCAACCTGCCACTTGTGGGACTGGGGTTTTTCTGTACATTCCCAACAGGTAGAATACAGCAGAGGAAGCTGAGTGTGTGGAAAAATCTTTTCCATTTAAATATGTATAACAGATACCATCCCTTTAGGTAAAGGAGCACAGAAAATGGTGTACTTTATGAATTATGGATAAATTGTTTGAGAATCTTTTCATGGGAAGGTATGCAAATATTGATCTTCCAAATACTTCCTGTAACACAGAATGCTGCTAATACAATCAAATGTTGGTTGTGTTTGCACAGCAGGGCCTCTCATTAAGGGGGGGAAATAATTAACGTTATGAATATATAGAAACGAACAAAGGCATTATTTCTCATTTATTTTCGTAGTGGTATCTTGTAGTTACACATTTTCTTGCTTCAGAAGCAAAATACCTCTAGCCAGTGATGCTGGACTGTGTTTGCTGAGTTATGTGTGGGTAACTTCTCTGTGAACAGTGGTGAATTGGGAGTGGAACAGAAATTGCACAGAATTGTGAAAGAAAAAAAAAATTTCTGGGCTGTTGGCCAAGTGGAAACATTCCAGACACTGCAGATTTCAGAGCCCAGATGCTTGAAAGTACTGGACACCAAACTTGCTGAACTGAGAGTGGCTTAGGAGCGTTCACTGTGATTTGTCAGTCATCTCAAAGGACGCAGCAGTGATCAGTGATGTTGAGCTTGAACAGTTTTGCTGCAGGTCCTGACACCACTGGCATCTGGCACAGCATAGGAGGGAGCTCAGCAGTGAGGGTGGTTTGTTGTCCGAGCTGATGCTTTTTGTTCAAAACTTTGCTGGTTAGTGGTTGTAGTGCTTTAATTAAAAGTTGGGCTGTCCTCCAGAAAAAGCCATCTGGCTCCATCTGTTTGAGCATAGCAGGAATAGTAAATCTTAAGAAGTGCAAATTTTCTGGTGATGTTCCCTTTTTACAAAGTAGCTTCAGGGAGAGTTTGTCTGTGTTCAGAAATGTAGCTAAAATTTTCATGAGATTTCTCACAATGTGAGGTCTGTGTTGCCTTTCTTTGGACTCTTCCTTTAAACTGCTTAATGTTGGCATATGTGTTCCACCAGTGGGTCCAGGTAGAGAATGCCAGTGCCTGGATGGTTTCTTCAAATAATTCTTCTGTTTGTGTCATGTCTGTATCAGCAGGTGACAGTTCTACATCATTCGTAGTGGGAGAATATAGGGGAGTATTTTTAATTAAATTGTAGTAATTTTCCATTGTTTAAGTTGAAAACTACATGGTACTGTATGACTCTTCAGTTAAGAGCATCTCTTACTCCTACTGTTGCCTATAAGTTTGCAGCAGTGCACTTACAGTAGTTCCTTATTTCACACCAGTTTGGGTGACATTCATGGCAGTTTTTCTTCTCACAGAAGTGCATTCATTAAAATGTGACTGCGTGGCTTTGCAGTAAGAAAGCACCTTAGCAATATTTTAGTAGCAATAAGGATTTTTTGTGAGATTGATTGGTGCTCTGCCTAATTAAATGTTCTCACTCTCATGATGGGCAGTAGCCAAATGCTCACAAAAGTTATGAGAAATGGGGCAAGCATGGAAGTGTTCCTTTTTTTGGCAGATAAAGTGAATTTAAAAATATATATCCAAATTTGTGCTCTTTATGATTAGGGGAAGAGGAATATTAAAATATTCTGGGTGGTTCTTGGTTTTGTTTTGTTTTTAAGCAGCCTATTTCAAACAACAGCTTTAAAGATCAATTTTGTTTAACCAAAACTAACTTTAACAGAGATTTTTAGGATGTTGTTTAAATAACTGAGATGCCTGTAATAAACTCAGCAAAAACTGTTCAAAGGGAGAGGAAGACTCCAGAGGAGGAGGGCCATGTATGGGAGGAAAGGAAGGCAAAGTAACAGGCAGGGAGCAGCAGGATGGTACTGAGTAATTCTTGGGGAAATTACTTGGGGGGTGAGAACTTTGTACTGCTTTGCCTTGCCACTTTCTGCTGGAGGGTGGGAACTGCTGTCTGGGCCTGTGTGTGACAGCAACGTCACCTGTGAGCTGAGAGTGATCTGTGCAGCTCAGTAGAGAATAAGAGCAGTTGGGAGTTGAAAAGCAACAAGGAGCAACTTCAGTAAAATCAATTCATGATTCTCTGTAGGTGATTGGCAAGAGAATAACTGGACAAATTGTGAGAGAGGTTCATTAAGTTCAAGAAGTCATGGGCAGAAGTTAATTGTAGGCATAAATTAGATTGCCTGCACGTGGATTGCCTCATTAGCTGTGTTGTGGTAGCAAAGAGAACCACTTAAGTACTGCATCCTGTGTTAGTGGAAGCTCTTTGAATTTTTGGTGGTTTTCTGCTGGGGCACAGTAGAACATTGCTTTACATGGCCTGTGTGCAAGTGTATCTAAAGGAAGTATAAGCTCTCAAATTTACCAGAAGTGAAGACTTGCCACTGGCTGAAGCTCCAAAGGAAATACTTCAGTGCTAGGAATAGAAGGGGAGCCGTTTACTCCTGGCGAGAAGTGACTGTAGTCTGTACACATAAAAACTGCTGCCATGGTGGTCATTCCCAAACTGCCACAGGTGGCTCTGGGGACTGGCATTTCCCAGAGTCCAGTTCTTTGACACTTTTAAACTATTCTTTACCCTATGTATTTTGGTTTTTTTTGGTGAGGGAAATGGTTTTCTCTGGTTTCCTGTGTGCAAGCAAGAAAGAATATGTGAAGCTGATTTCCGTTTCAGATTAGAAGTATCTTGGTTACGTATCTTTATTACCAACTGAATCTGCAGTGTCCTCGTGTATCATTGCTTGTTTCACTACTTGATTTATGAATGTTTATTTGATTTATGTATCTTGTATCCTACCGTGTGCATGATGTACTGAGAGGAGCTGGAGCAGCAGCTCCAGGAATAACTGAGGTTTTCTGCTTAATGGTGCTTTGGAGCCATTTGCTCTCAGGTGTCGGGGATATTAAAGCTCATAGGGGTACAAAGAGCCAAATTGCAAAATAAAAATCTTTCTCATTGCTAAACTGAGATTGCAAATTGTTGAGGCATAGAGAGCACTCTGGGGAAGCATCAGTTCTCGTTTGCTGTGCTGTTTGTGCCATGTCTTGTCATTAGCTGCTGTCAGGGTGAAAACATAATGGCCAATGGATCTTCAGTTTTAGTTCATCAGAAGTGTTGTCACGTGAAAAATGAAGACAGTTCTGTGCCATTGCTGTGCTTTATGCAGCACTTATTGTATTTCTTTTGTAAGGAAATGTGTGGAGTCTTGGTTTTTATTATTTTGCAACTGTGCCTTGCATAGGTACCCTCTTAAGTTGTGATAAGCAGAACAAGAAGCTATTTAAAATTACCTCTGAAGAGTAAACATGGTCATTTTTTTGTAGATAATGCCACCAAACACCTGGGAGAAGGTAGGAGAAAGGCTGGCTAAAAGATAAGCACTCCATGTGCTTGTAAGCCAGAGGAGTTAGAGGAATGTCCTCTCACCAGTGTTTAACTTTTTGTTCCTGAGCTGTCCATCTTACCAGCTCAGGTGCTTGTCCTAGACTGGCAGCTGAGGATGTATGTTAGAATAACAATAACTTTTCCATGGGAGTAGCTGCAGTGGGAGATAATCACTTGTCTCTTGTTGGTGTTTGTATATTGACATTTGACATGCTTTGAAATTACTTAGAGCTGTGATTCAAGGTGTTTGAATTCTTCCTCACTTACTGCCCATTCACATTTTTTACTGTAGTCTTAATAGGTTAGGCATTAATGTTGGATTTTTTGTTGGGGTTTTTTGGGTTTTTTTTGTTTGTTTTAAATACAATTTTTCTGTAGAATCTAGTTAGCTCATGGGATCAGGAAATACAGTATGTAGATTTAACCATTAAAGTAAAGACATTGCAATGCATTATTCATTTGTTGGTTTCTGCTGGTAAGAAAGCAAGTTAGTAGAAAATGGGCTTCTTCCTGAATGTGTATGGGATTTTTTTCCCATAATATAGATTTGTAGTTATATGTTTAAACAGTGCTTTGTGTAAAATACAAGATGCTGCTGCATTTTCTAATGTTTGAGTGTAAAACTGAAGAAAAGGAATGCATGAGACTACTTCTTATGGAAAGTGCTGGCATGAGACTCATGGAGGTGCATGTGAGCATAAGGTGATCATTGTGGTTATTTCTTTTAAATCATACTGATTTTGAGTGATGATGATACTTTGGTGATCTGCTGATTATCTGTGTTGAGTTTATTATTGCACTTGGAATTACTGTGCTCAGGTACCAAGGACATGCAGAGATCTCATCAATGCTCTGCTTCTGTGTCCTGTAGGCTGCAACTCGTCAGGACATGACCTATTGGCTTCAGGAGCTGCAGCAGAAGAGGTGGGAATATTGCAACAACCTCGACGCAGCAAAAAGGGACAGCCGGACTTCTCCCACACCAAGTGACTTTTCCAAAGGTCTTGTTGCCAAAGACAACCCTGGTAGGTTGGAAATTTGAGTGAGAACAGAAGGCATGGCTCTCTTCAGTGTCAGTTCATCTGTACAGGGTGTTGCATGGGGATAGAGAACAGTCTTAAGAGAGCTTTTTTCACATCTGTTTATCAAGTAACTCTATGTGAACTTTGCATATGCTGCAGTTATTAACCATAAGTGTGTAATTTTATATGTGATTTCATGTCCTTTACAAAATCTGTTGATTTCTTAAAAACAGATTTTTAGAAATGAAGTAAAATGGAGTAGTCTTATGACTAGATTTCATTAGGTACAGCTTAGATTAGATAAGTTGTCTTTTAGTGGTTGCAATATCTTAAAAATTTAGGATGGTAAATATCCTGAGATGTAAACCTCTAGTTTTTAATGGGATCAGGTATAATTTTCATTCTGAATGACTGTACTTTGTTCCTGAGAAGGCATGGTGTGCTGGATCTATCTGACTGTGATAAAAATGTCCTGCCTTTCAAAACTGGAAGACAGTTTGTACCAATATTACATATGTGAAATACAGTCTCTGAAATACCTTTAGGCAAGGAAAATGTCATTCTAGACTAGTGCCAGAGTTATAAAAATGTCTGTGCATTATACAAAGTTATTCTGCATTTTTTACTATATTGTGCAGGCAGTTGTGAATTGTTTCTTCCTGAGGCCTTAGAGAAATGGATTCCTTGCTGATTTGTTATCCATAAATAAGACTGAGTAAAATCCAGTTGTGTGCCAAGCTAGGCATTGCTAAGGCTCTCTTGGGTTTAGGCAGTCTTGAGGTCAGACATATTTCATCAACAGATGTCACATTTGGTTGATGACACTTTGCTCCTGCTGTAAACCCAGTGGTGTTGAGCTGTTGTTGCCACACCTTGTCCCCTCCCCAGGTGCAGGTCCTGCTACAGTGTTGTCCTCTAGCCCAGTTTGCTGCTCTCCTTGGAGAGAACATGCTGCTCGTGGCTGCTTGCCCCACACAGTGGGGCTCCCGTGTGTTTGCTGGGGCTCAGCTGGGCCCTTCCGCCACTGCAGGCAGTCCCTGCTGAAAGCAGAGTGCAGCTCCTCCCTGAGCTGCTGCTGGGCTGGCCCTGCCACGTGCTATTGCAGGGCCTGCAGGCAGCAGCAATCAGCCTTTTCTCCAGGTTAGTTTTTGGCTAGTGTGGTTTCCAGAAGTGGTTTCTTGTAGGGACAGGTGAGTGCCAGGATTAGCCCAAGAGAATTGTTGGCAGTGCCAGGTGGGATGGTTTGAGACTGCCTTTGTGGCAGCAGCCAGTCTGGTAGCAGCTTGTCAAACCAAATGCTCCAGAGCACGTGTATTGCTGAGCAAAAATGTAAGTGTTGCAGAAGGGAGCAGGCTTTGGCTCCTTCAACCCTTCTCTTTCTGCCTTCGGCCTCTTGTTTTCTGCTGCACGGGCTTCCTTTTTGTGTTGTGTTTAACTGACCTGTGCTGAGTAGGTTGAGTTCAAATGTTAGCCAGAAAGGAGGACTTTTTTCATTTCTGCTACATTAATGAGTGGGATATGTTCAGTGTGCAATCAGGTGACTTGCACAGCTGGTAGACAGGAGGGAACAAGGCACAGTGGCTAAATACAGGAAGGTAGAATAAAGCAGCAGACAGGCCTGGCCTCTTGGCAGCAGGGTTGGATCACATCAACTCTAATCTGTAACTTAGCCACAGAATCTGTTTGTTCTTGTTTGTGCTGCTTTCCTCAGAGCTTGGGTACAGGGTGAAACAAGCCTGCTGTCACTGCAGTGTGTGCAGGTACTGTTCCCTCACGCCTGTTTTGCATCACATCCAGTCATTTAATCACTGATCTGGTGTTTTCCTTTCCTGTAAGGCACTGGGGGCTTTCTGGATGAGCAAGCTGAACCTCTTTGTGTGGTTTTGGGTTGGTTTTTTGTTTGTTTGTTTTGGTTGATTTTTTAAATTTAAATTATTATTGTTGTTATATCCAGGATAAGGAATGTCAGCATGAAATGCATGGGCTGAGTAGACCCATTCCTTTCTGGGGCAGCCAGCAGTTAAACTGCATTATGTAGGATTGGAGCTGCATTTAGAGTATCTCATTTTCTAGGACAAATCACAGTGATGACTATTATCATCAACTGAAGTATTTAAGTAGGGATTTCTTTTGGGGAAAATGCAAATAGCCAGAATGATTGATGGTTGTTTCTTCATTTTAATCAAGTACTCCAAGAGTTTCCTCTGGAGTTGTGGGATTCTGTAAGGCACTGGTTTCATGTTGATGACTAAGATACGTGTCCTGTGGCTTTTTTTTAACTCTTTTTTTTGAAGCAGGGAATGTGCATGCAGTCATGTGCTTTATACTGGAACATAGAAATTGGATTATTTTGCTAGTGCTTGAATACAGATGCTGTCATTAATGTTTTGAATGGGGAAGTAGTCTGTCTTCAGTCCAAACCCAGAACTGCTTACTGCAGCCTTGCCTGTTTGTCCTCCCCCTTGTCCTCTCCCATCCCAGTTCAGAAATCTCGACTAACTGGAACATACATGAGGCTAGATACTGCTTTGTGGATCAGCCTTGAAATGTTTTTAAGAACATTCAATGTGGTGAAAAATACTTCAAAGTATTTTTGAGAGTGGGATGTGGGAAAGTTAATATTAACAACAATTACACTGTAGGATTTGCCCTGGAGGTACCTCACTACCATGGAAATCAAATAAATTATTTATTCTTTATAGCATACAGGATTATTATGTTTTTCTTGAAATCAATTGAATGTTAATGTAGTTTCTATAATTTCAGTTCTCAATTTGCATTAATGAAACATGCAATGCCATGCATTTATAAGATCATTGTGTTTTGAAATAAGTTCCAAAACAAGATTTATTTTTTTTTTTCCCTTGGAGGTTGCTTGAGCAGCCACATTCATTTGCTGTGCTGTGTGTGCTGTGCAGTCCATAGCTCTAACCAAGCTGCTGGCTGGTATGGGCAGGGGAGGATGTGCACTGAGCAACCTCAGGGTGCCACACTGAGACAATTGGTGTGTCTGTGAGGGGAAATGAATTTGTTGGAAATTCAGCTCTTGAGCAATTCCTTCACCTAGGCCATCCTCTTAAGGGGTTTTGCAGAATCAGACAGAACATGAAACAAGCTGTAAGTGTAAAGGCAGAATGTTAGTATTCAACCCTGACTTTGAGTATCCATAAGGCTTTGATCTGTGTGTTGTGAGTTGGGGTTTTTTTCTTTTAGGCTGTTTGGATTTTCTAGGGCAGGGGGCGTTGGGTTTGGTTTTGTTTTTAATTATTATTTTGTAGTTAAAACCTAATTATTATCTTTCCTCTTCATTAGACAGTAAATATGATCCCATGTTTATTTTTATCTAAGCTATTTTAGCTGAACTGTGTTCGGTTCAAACAGCCATGGTCCAAAAGAACTTGGAATTCCCATTGGTTGATAAGGCCCTGAAGCATCTGTTCATAAAAATCAAGACAGTGTAACTTGTACCTCTGTTTGAAACATGACATGATACATTTCTCTGTCAGATACCATTTTTCAAGGGTTTGTGAGATTCCTAGGGTCAGTGATCTTTTATACTTCATATTCTTTATCACAGAATGTTCTTTCTACTTCTAATCTTGGATACTTGATAAAAGTAACCCTCTGCTGAGTAACTGGAGGGTTCAGCTTGCTTAAAGATGGTCTTGCTGCTGGTGCCAAGCAGTTGTCAGCAAGAAGGCTGAAAGACCCATGATAAAAGAAGTCATCATAATTTGCTTGGGTTTTATTTAAGTCAGAGTCCATCAAATATGTATGTTACTTTCTAATATAAATATTGAATCCAATCTGAGAGTGTTGTCAAAAAATCTTTAATCCACTTCAGTACTTCGTGAATTATATCAAGAAGAATCTGAAAATTGCATTTGGGCTTGTTTAACTTGCCTTTTCAGAGGGTTTGTAGAAGGCTGTAAACCACTTTATGCTTCTCTCGAATGATTTTGCTATTCATAGTATATTCTATATTCTGGAGTTTTTATTCCCTCTGCATGCTGGAGGGAGAAGGCTGCTCTCCAGGCTGATGGAAGCACTGAGGTAGCACAGACACTGCAGCTTGTGCCCTCTGTTTGCCAGTGTGGTGTGTTGGAGACCTGGCTGGATGAGCCTGGCTCCTCTGGCTGTGTTTAGCTGTGCCTCAGGGCTGCACCTGGTTCTTGGCCGGCTCCTATGGAGTCCTTTGGAGCCTGTGGGGATTTGCTGGGGTTTGCAGGGCTCTGCTGCAGCTCTGCATGGCCTGGCCCTGGGCCCCACACCTGCCCAAGTGCCCAGGAGAGTTGGGTGGGATGAGGAGGAGCTGCATTCAGCTCAACCAGAGCTTATGAATCCTCCCTGCTGCAGGAGGTGTCTGATGTGTCTGCAGAGCTGTGCCAGCGTTCTTGGCTCTGGCAACGCCCAGCCTGGATTGGCACAGAACTGCCTCAGGGCTGTAAAGCTCACTGATTTGCAGCAGCAGTGTCACTTTTAGGATGAATAACTTACAGGATGAAGCACACCCTGAAAGCTGGGTCAGTGTTTTTGTGACACTTTCTGGACTTAGTTCTGATTGGTTAATTTGTAAATCACTCATGAAATAATGCTTTGTGAGCATCACACAGGTCCTGTCTGTTATCAAAAGTATATGGCTGCAGTGAGATCTCACTGAGAAGTTTGCTATTTTTAAGGCTCATTTGAACAGAATGTTTTATAAAGTAATATTGCAATTGTAAAACCTGAAGGTCACTAGCAGACTTAGCAGTATATGACTTTACACAGGCACTATTCTTTTACTTATTGAAGGTTATGCTTATTTTTTCTCTTTTTCTCTCTATCTCTCTCTTCTTTGTTTTTTTTTTTTATCCTTTTGATATAGATTTGAATGTACTAAGTCAAAATACTTCAGCAGAGAGAGCTAGAAATATTCTAGCTGTGGAGACTTCTCCTACAGACCTGGTGGGGGAACAAGCAGCTTCCCAGCCTGCACCAGTCCAAGCAAGTGCCATCAATTTCTCACTTAAACAATGGAGTACTGAGATCAAGTAAGTTGGGAACCTGGGAGAAAGAGTTACTGGGAGATTGTTAGTTGCTGGCTGAGACTATTTCCTACATCAGTATATGGTCGGTGGAGCTTCTTAGAGTGATGGGAGGTGATGTGGTGGATCTGTATGTTGTATTTTATCTCTTCAAGTAAACTGTTTCTTTGCTCTGTTTAGAGTTTGAAGGATGTAAGGGACCATTATTGTGTGGGATCACTGATACCTGGAAGGGGGACTCCAAGTCTTGTACAGCACTTCCAGTGATGGCTTTGCTCTCTGAACCCCAGCAGGGAGTTGTATTCTCAGCCACTGCTGCTTTGTCATGGAGCTGCCAATTGCCAGCGTTGGAGTAGTCATAGTACTCAGTGCATAGGAACTGAGTGATGTGATGAAAATCAAACCAATATAAATCCTTATTTTTTCTTCTTCTTAGAAGAAATGAAAGCACATGGCCCAGATTCGAAGTAGATGTAGCTTGAATTCCTGAGTAAAAATGTGGCAGACCCCTTCTGAACAACATCAAAACCCCTTCCTCATAATGAATTTACTCTTTAGTATTAATTGCTTTAAGGAAAGCAAACCCATTGGTTTTTATGTCTCCTGTTGGGTTTCTCTCTAAATGTTTTTGTGCTTTGCTTTGCCCACATAAATGGATTTTCCACTTCCACCTAAAGCATTTTACAGTGCTAGTACAGAGCAGTTCACAAAGCAGAGCTGTAGCTTTGGTTAACCAGACCATTTCCTTCTTGAGCTGGGAGGAAAATAATTCATTTTCATCAGCAGTGCCAAGTTAAAAACAGGTGCCTTTTAAAGCTTTCTTGTTTAGCACAGAGATCTGAGAGGTTACCAGGTGGTGTTGGTTTTGACTCTTGTTCTGGCTGTGTTCTTTTTTTTTTTTTTCCCTAGTGTTCTGGTTGATTGTTTTTCCCATTTCTCCAGCAGTTCTGTGCCATTTGGGACAGGGGGATGATCTGACAGCCTTTGGAATATGCATGCCCTATCCAGTATCTTGCTGGATTGTGGCTAGTTACAGCCCCAGTGTTAGAGGATGGATTGAAGTGTGTCTAAAACTGCAGAGAGTTTCCTCTCTTGCTGCGAGCACATTTTTATCTTATATTTATTAATTTGTATTAAGATGTGTAGGTATCTCAAGCAAAGCCTTGTCCTCCTCCTGAATACATTTACAGTGTGTCTGACAGAGAAGATATTGCTGTAATAGCTATATTTACATCCAGTTGTGATATAATAATGGAGAAAAAAAAGGAAAAATATGTCTTGGAGTTAAGCAATGTGTATATTTACAGTAATTAAAGTTGAAGTACGCTTTTCTACTTTTTAAAATACATTTTCAAATACTGTTTGGTATATACAGACATTTAGGCTTGGGTTTGTTTTTTTTTTTTTTTTCATTTTCATCTTCTCAGCTACTTATTTATGCAGAGTATAGACTTGGAAACATACTGAATTATAGTAACCTCCAGTTATATAACCATAAAATAAGACTTAAACCCCAAACATTTAAAAATAGAGACTCATTAGATCACATGATTGGCTCTTGTGCAGGTTGTCCGATTGTACTTGGGAAAAGAAATGCTGTTTTCAAATTTATCTATTTAATTTTTTCATCCTATCTTAGTCTAACAGAAAGCAATGAAGGGGTGCTGTTTGAGTGCCCTGAACAAACCTGGGCAAAAGCTTTACAAAACTCGACATCAGCTATGATTTTTCATGGGCCTAACAGCAGTTCTTTAAAGCAGCTTTTCTGGAAGTCACTTGACTTGTTTTTTGTGGTTTTTTCAAGCTTCAGAAGGTGGTGTTCAGACAGGCTGTAAATGCCAAGGCTGACTGAGTGCAGAACAGGCAGTTGTGGAGTTGCATGGTAAGGGATCAGCCACCATTTGGAGAAGAGATGCAGAGATGCCAGAGGACACTTACTGAGACACTTGCTGATATTGGGTGCCCTGGGAAATATGCCCATCATTGCCCAATTTGAGCTGCTTAATTCACGTGGGAGGTCTGAACAAAAAACGAGGCTTCTTGTCCCCCAACAGGAATTGTGATTCTTTCTGGAAGATTAAATTTGTAGCATAAATGAGTCTTTGCCAAGCTTGCAAATTGATTGCTGAAATAGTTTTATTAATAACCATTAGGATTATTTTAAAATTGTAAATATTTATCAGTTCATCAGATTATAAAAGTTGTGCACTGCTTAATGATTAGTTCAGAGTTCCTGTTGATTGGATGTTAAATCTCTTGTGCAGCTGAAAGACTAGCTCGTATCATCAAATGGTCTTGAAAGTAAAATATGGGTTATTTTCTGCTTAAGTTTTGAAGAGAGAATGTGGATGACTGAGTGAAAGCATCTTTATGAGTTTGCACAGACTGTGTGGAAAATGCTGAGATACCAAATATATTTCGGTTTTACGCTTAATGTGTTAAACTGGTTCATATGGATTGATTTAGAATCTCTTGGTGTAATTGAACAAAGGCTTTACAATACTCAGGGACATAAGAGTGGATATTCCTGAGTACATGATGGTTGTGTGGGAAGCTGGGTAAGGTAATCTCACCCTGCTGGGAAATGTATTGTTCTTCTATAGAATTATTTGGCTGGAATTCAGAGGATGCCCTAAGATGTTCTTGCAGATAGTTGGCCATGTTGCACCGTAGAAAAGAAAACTGCTGAGGAGTCTTGTCATCAGTGCAGCTGCAGCAGGTCTCTTGGATGATCCCAAGTTTTCCATTAATCCCCAGTATGGAACGATAACATTACATGTGTTTTGACTGCATGCTGTTCAGTTTAATGCTTGGCAGTTACTCTAAAATTCTAAACTACAACTGATCAATAAAGAGATGCTGCTTGTAAATCCTAACTTTTTGTACTTGCCCACTGCGAAAACAAGGCTAAAACAGAGGATGCAAAAGACAATGGCATTAAAGCAAAATAATTCTTCTGTTCTTGGAGTTTAGCACTATTGATTGCAAGTGCTATTTGGTAGCATATGCTTTATTTTCTTTGAGCTTTTATTTGGTATTGGTTTTGTCTGTGTTTCTAGCTTATTTTTAGTTTGCACTGTTGGAACTGTGAAAAACCCCTTATAAAAAGAAGGCAAAATGGTGAAATCTTTGTCCCTTTTTCCTGCTGCATTTTTCACAGAAATTCCATGTCCTCCTTAAGAAAAGGAAACAACGAAAATCGCAAGAGTGTATTTTATACCACTGAGGAGTGGGAACTGCTGGATCCAACCCCAAAAGATTTGGAGGACTCAATGGCTCTGGAAGAAAAGAGGAAACACCTGGCAGAAGGAAATAAAGGTAGAAGTGAAGGAAGGAAGGGGAGCATATGCCTTACCTTGTTTAGTGTCAAGTACTGTGTTATGTCTGTCTCTAGGAAATGAGTGGAAGCTTATCTTTTCTTCACAAACCACATCCACACCTCTGTAAATTATTTTTAAAAAATCAATTCCTTATGATATGTTTGGGGTCCCCTGCCATTCAAATACAAGAGAATAGAGACAAAGCCCTGTCTCTGTTTTTGGTTTCCTGAGTGTGTTACTAGTTCTAGTTTTGTCACATGAGTTGCAAAGTAACAAGGCAAAGGGAAATGCTGAGGTTTGTAATTACTCACTTGAGTATCACCTGCTGAAGCAGAATTGCCTTTAGACTCTGTGTATGTACCTGTTACATTGGCTTGCTTCTGAAATGGGGAAGAAGCAGAGATGGACATGAAGCAATAGCTCATCTGTGTGTTGTAACTGGTTCTCACATTTGATCAGTGTCTGGCATAACCTTGTCGAGATGTTTTTTTTTTACCTCTCTTTAAGAGCACTTAAGTGATTTGCTCTGTTAGAAAACATCCTGTACATGGAGGTGAAACCTTGCATTGAATGCCTCTTACAGGAGCAGTAGGCTGTGATATCAGAGATGGTTTTGAAACAAAGTTTACTTTGCCATAGTTAGGGATACCTTTTATTTTCTGTAATGAATTGTAAAATTCTCTTCATGTCTTATATGAAAGGTGTTAATTTATGAGCCAAGTCTTTTATCTGTGAGGGGAGACAATTTTGAGCTTTTTTTTTTTCCCACCAAAGGAAGCAACTTGGAAAATGAGGCATGTTTAACACTATTGTATTGAGTGGTTTGAAAGCTGCTCAAAGTCTAATGTTAATGAGTATAGTTTTTAAGGAAATCTGAGTGCTTTGGAATGCCTTTTTACTAAGTGAACCGAACTAGAAGAAATTGTTTTATGCAGGACTGACTAGTTCAGCTTTTCCATTTGATTTTGGCCGCATTCCACACAAAGCAAGGCGCCCGTTGAAAGATATGATTGGATCAAGCAAAACTCGCACCAGCAGCGACTCTTCTCCAACAGAGTGGTGTTCTGGCAATGGGAACAGACTAGTCTCTGAACTGCAACTCAAGTATCAAAGCCAGCAGGAAGAGTTGGAGAAGTTAAAGAAAGATCTTTTGAGCCAAAAGGTAATTAACCCTTCAGGCAAAGCACACGAAAGCAAATGGGTCTGGCAGGTGATTGTGAGTTTAAGCTTCTTGGTCATCACACTGCCTTAAGGCCTGGTTGGTTGTTATAAAATGATGGTTCTAAACAAACCTTTGTGTACAAAGGGTCTTAAAACAAGGACCACCTTTTACGTCTGCTGAAGGTTTGATCCCTCAGTAAAACTTCTATTTGCACAGTGTTCATTAAATTGATTTATCTATCTTCCTTATTCCCTGAAGTTAACTTGTTCAGTGTCTGCCAGGATCCTGGCTGATAGTCACAGCTTCTTTTTCCATATGTACATAAAATATCTGAGGAACTTAGCCTTTCAGGTTCTCTTTGTTTGTCTTTTGATTCTTTCAGTGCTAGTGCGGTGGGTGGGGAATACACCTGGCTTCTTTCTCCCATCAGGCATGATTTTGTAAAATACAGGCCAGACCATAATGTGTGTGTATAGACTGCACTCCCATAGTGTTCATGCTTGTATGCCCTCACAACTCAAATTTATTCAGTACCTTGGTTTTACCTAAAAGGATTCTTACCCATTTTAAGAAGAGAAATGTTTTAGGTCCTATATGGAGCTGCTGCTTCTGCTATTTGTATTTTCCTTTGTGTGAGGTGATCAAAGGGAAACCAAAGAAGGAATGTCTGAGCCCCATATTTATATTTGTTTTAGGTGTTATCTCTCCTAGGAGTACATTTGAGCTTCTGAGCCTGCTGCTGTGAGAAATCTCATTGGTCTAGTCCAACACTGTATTTATTAAAACAGCTGCTTTTGTTTTAATAAAAAGAAGAGGAAAAACAGTGTCTTAGCTAGTCATTTCTGTGGCAAGATTTTCTAAACAGCCCTTCAAAGACTTCCTTTTTGGCAAAGCAGCATTTGATTTTTTCCTCCTTTTATTTTCTCTCCATCTTAGAGAGCTCTTAGTTACCTTTACTTTTTCCATTCTGTAACATTTTCCTGTAAACTTTTCAGGCTTAAGCCTCTTCCTGTTCATCTTACAACAGGGCTGCTTGCAAGCAAGGCTTTTTTCAGCTTCCAAGTAACTGCTGGATCTCTGCTGTCCTTTACTTTTCATTGTTGTAGCCTTTCTAGGCAGGATCCTTAGCTCAGTGAAAGACACTGAAGCCATCTATGTAGGCCAGTCATTGTGTTAGCCTGCTAGAAATCATGTCATAAAGTGTTCCCTTTTTTCTTTAAAACACCAGTATGAGGTCTCAACCCATTCCAAAAGCTTTCTTTTGCTTGATGTTAGATTTCTAAGCTATAAAATTTAGAAACTTAAAATTTGATTGGGTTTTTTGCTGTTGTTTTTCAATTCTCAGGAACTTGTTCGACTTCTGCAGCAAACAGTCCGATCTTCCCAATATGATAAATACTTCGCAAGCCACCTTTGTGAGGGGGTTCCCAAAGATACCCTAGAGCTGTTGCACCAAAAAGATGACCAGATTTTGGGCCTCAACAATCAGCTTGAAAAGTTAAATCTGGAAAAAGATAATCTCCAGCAGGAAGTCAAGAATCTGAAGTGTAAAGTTGGAGAACTCAATGAACGTCTGGGAATGCTAATGGAAACTATTCAAGCTAAAGATGAAGTCATCATGAAACTCTCTCGTCAACTCAGTGAATGTGAGGACAGCACATCCTCTCAGAGTGGAGCAATAAATTCCCCCACAGCCACCTGTACTAATAAGGAGCTGCAGGAACTGGACCGACTAAAAGTAAGAGCACTGTCTCTGTCTTAATGCATAGGGGAATCTCTTCTCCCTGTAAAAGTCCTTTTTAGTCTGCTGTGCTTTTTGAGATCACTACAGCAGTTGTCCAGGACACTCATCAATGGAGGCTTTCTCAGCTTGGAACCTCCACTTTGAGCTGTTATGTGACAATCTAACCAGAACTTCCTTCCTTTGGGCCATCTCTAGTGCAGGGTGCTGTGCTTTCAGTAATTAATCATTGGTGTGGAGCAGATGGGATGTGAGAAATTATCAAAGGAGCAGGAAGGATTAAGGGTAAGAGGAAAATACAAGCATGGAGGAAAACAAAGAGAAATCTTGCTTTGTTTTTAAATATCAGAAGTGGGGCAACAAAGAGCACATGGGAAAGCAAAGGGAAGCTCTGAGGAGACAAAAAAGGAAGGAGGAGTATAAGAAGCTTTTTTACTAAAGCTGCTACAGCTCTTACTAATGCTTTATTTAACGTACCTCTGTGAATGTGTTACAAGTTCTTAAGGGAGTCACTGAAGTTACCCACTTTGCTCTAAACAGGCTTTCTTGCCTGTGGGTAAATGTTGTATTTCAAATTTATTGACATTCCGAAGAATTTGGAATACAAAGAAATAATTTAAAATATGTGTAAACATACATCATTTTCTTTCCTATAGGTAAGCCTGGTAAGTTTTAAAAAATAAAGTTGAAACTAGAAAGAAACTAGAAACTTGGCAGAGAGCAGACAGAGCTTCCTGATGCTGTGCAGTGTGAGAGTGCTGTGGCTGCTGGGAGGGTACCAACCTCATCCCACAAGCTCAGGTTTCAGAAGCAGTATTTGTAGCCAGGATCTGAGTGGATTAGGCAAGGAAGCTCATTGCCAAGGATTTATATTTCTGTATGGAGGCAGACATGAAACTTGTACTTTTAATGAGGGCTGGTGGGGGTAGTGAGAACCCAAGGGGCATTTGTGCCCCCTTTTTTGTGTGGCTGTGGCCTCTGTGGTGTGCTCAGCCTGCAGGTGCCTGTCCTCCCTGCCTGTCCCCTGCCAGCAGCCTGCTGCCTTCTACAGCCAGTGGGGCTCTGGGGGGGTGCAGGTGAGACACAGCACCACCCTGTGCTCATATTTGGCAGGTGTGTTTCATTTGTGAAACAGTCATTCATTTCATTCATGAAGTCCAAAAATATTTGATTTGAGCCTGATATTTTTAATTAAAAGTCCTAGTAGTAGCTGCTGTTTCTATGTTATAAGGTGATCTTTATCTGACAGACATAATCCACTCTGGTTTTTTTATATCAACAGGACAATCTTCAAGGTTATAAGACCCAGAATAAATTTTTAAATAAGGAGATTTTGGAACTTTCTGCTCTACGAAGAAATGCAGAAGCAAGAGAGAGAGAATGGCAGGCAAAGGTCAGCATCTTCTCACTTGGCAACGTCTAAAGCAGTTTTCAAAATTTTACCTGTAAATCTACGTAGGAACTGGAACAACTTAAATGTATTAAATATGATAGTTTAAAAAAAATTCCCTCTTCATCCTTACAGACCAATCTTTGAGTAGATTCTTAAAAGAAGTAATTGCTTTTAAAATTGTGTGACCTGGGTGGAATGTTTTGATAACTTATGAACAAAGGCATGTATATGTCTGAAAACATTGTTTCCTCAGAATTAAGGCTGCAATGATTTTTTTTTTTAAAGTGTCAGTGACAGGCTGTGTAAGGATTTGACAGGGCACAGAGTAGAGCTTTCTCCTGAGCATGCAGGATGACTGTGGTATGGAGAATGTAATTCAGGAGGTTCCATCTACATGAATTTGAGTGTAAAGATGTTGCAGGTAAATAATGAAGATTTCCAGTGCTTGGCTCAGGAAAAATGCACACATCTATAAGTAAGGCTAGATACCTGTAGCTGTAGGTTTGGTAGGGTTTGCTTTTGTTTTTTTGGAAGCCATGCACTCAGTGGCCCAGCTTAAATGCTGTATTTTTGGCACAGAGGTATCTGTTTACAATTCCTACATGCTATTACCTAACTGATATGCCACTTAAGTTTTTCTTGTTGCATGCACAGATGAAAGCTGCTACATCTCAACCATTTTGTTCTTTTAAGGTATTTCATACAATGTAGTGATAATTAAGATTTGCTCAGATTTTCCATATGTAAAAATACAAGTGATGGAAAACATCTGGTCTGCTATGCTGCCTTATGTTTCCTGGTGTTACAAAAATGGGAAAGTTAAGCTGACTGGTTTTGACTTGGAGGTTTCTAAGTAGCATAAACCAATAGAATAGTGCTGAGCCAGATTTTAAAAGAAGTGTAGTACAAAGTAAGTGTCTGAAGATGTATATAATATATATATATATATGTGTTGTTTTCTGCAGTATACCAGCTTGGAAGCCAAACTCTGCCAGATTGAAAGTAAGTATTTGATCTTGCTTCAAGAAATGAAGACTCCTGTTTGTTCTGAGGATCAAAGTCCTGCTCGTGAAGTCATCACACAGTTACTGGAAGATGCCTTGAAAGCAGAACCTAGTGAGCAACCAGAACAAGCATTTTTCAAACCACACCTGGTTAGGTAATTTGGACCTATTAAATTAAATGTATGTGTGTCTTGGACAGTGGGCTCTGTTCTAACACTGGAAAACAGACAATGGGGATATATTTTCACGTTTAGGTTATTTATTGTATTTCCCTTCATGAATGTGAGAATGGTCATGAAATCTTTTTAGCTGTGTGAATACATTTTCTTGGGGAATACGTCTGGTGCAGGTGGAGATGCAGATTGAGCTCTGGGTGGTCTTATCTGGGAGATAAGGGGCCATGAACTGCCGATTATTTACATAACAAAGGGCACGAGGCCTGGTGGCACCAGCCAGGGGAGGGACGCTGGGAGAGGCAGGAGCTGAGGACTTGGGAGGAAGAGCGAGATTTTCGAGCTTGGACTGTAAGGGGATAAAAGCTCCGGGATTCCTTTGTTGAGGGTGCTTGTGGCACCAGCTCGGCCTGTGTCTGTGTTTCTGTGCCTTGAATAAATTCTTTTATGGAAAGAGACATCTGAGACTCTGCCAAGGGAAGCCTCGGGTGGAACCGGTGAGGAAAGCTGGCCTGGCTGTGGGTGTGCAGGGGTTGAGCAGGGACCCTTGGGGTGCTTTGGCCCCAGCAGTGACCGTCTCTGCTGGGAGTGTGGCTGCCAGGGAGTCTAGGAAATAGTCCCACTGGGAAGTTTCACTGACACATTTATTCATTAACTGAGATATAGTATTAAACTTAGAAGAAGATATTGACCTATGGCTGCTGAGGAGATGGGTACATTCAAACTTGACCATGTTCTTAAATCAATTGCTTAATTTGTGTCGTAATATATACAGGAACATGGCCACCAAGTCTTTTGTATATGGAATTGTACAAGTAATCATTAAATGAAGAATATACTTCAGAAAAATGTTAATAATAGTTAAAACTTAAGAGCTATGGAGTAACTCTATGGTGGGAACTCGAGCGCTTCAGAGCTACTGAACATGTTTTAAAAGCCTTTTTCCTTCCTCTCTGTTTCAGTGAATATGATATATATGGTTTTCAGACTGTCCCAGAGGATGATGAGGAGGAGAAACTAGTAGCAAAATCACGAGCTTTGGACTTGAGATCACTTTCACTCAGTGAAAATCGAGAGATCTCCACAGGAGTGAAGTGGGAAAACTATCTTGCGAGCACAATGAATAGAGAGATGATGCGCTGTGTGGAACTGAAGAACCTTATTCGGTCTGGAATTCCGCATGAACATCGTTCTAAGGTGTGGAAATGGTGTGTCAGTCTCCATGTTAAAAAATTCAAGGACAGCACTGTTCCTGGCTACTTCCAAACCTTGCTTCAAAAAGCTCTGGAAAAACCAAATCCTGCATCTAAACAGATCGAGTTGGATCTCTTGAGGACTTTGCCAAACAACAAACATTACTCCTCCCCGACATCTGAAGGGATCCAGAAGCTGCGAAATGTGCTGCTGGCATTTTCCTGGAGAAATCCCGATATAGGATATTGCCAAGGGCTCAACAGGTAAGATTTTGCTAATCCTGGGTAATAACTATGCAGTGAAACACTTAACCTTTCAAATCACATGTATAGCAACATGGTTTCAAACAGCATTTTGCTTTATGGGTTGTATGGTCATAATTTATAATAAACAAATAACTATCACATTTTTTTAACTAATTAAGAAAGTAGTTGACCTGGAGTAAAAAAACATTTGAAATCAACCTAGCATCAAAACTGGAGTGGAATTAACTCATAAGAAAAGAGCTACTGAAATGTAGTATTACATTGACATCATGTCAGTAGTAGGAGATTGTGTTGCTTTTTTGTGCAAGAATTTGTTAGGTTTTTTTCTTCTTTTAAAGCAAGCAGAAAAAAATGTTTGGAAGTTTTTTTGTGTTGTTAAGACAACAAATTTCACTGTTTTCCACCAATGTCTTCAATCAGAATTGCAGAATTAAAAGGAGATTCTTGTGTTACAATGCTAAGAAAAATTGTGATTCATTGCAGTTGGCTTTTGCCAGAATAGCTGTGCTACTTGGAGATCTGTAGGAAAAGAAGGTGCTACTTGAAGCAGGTGTGTTAGTCTAACACCCTGTCTCATCCCTGTGATGTAATACTATAAATGTCCATTTGTGCACTATTTTATGTACTAGAATAGGCTTTTGAACTTAGAGCAGCTTTGTCATTTGAAATTGCACTGAAGAAGTAGTAGAATAGAGGCAATGAGTAACGTGGTAGAGGTGGTGAGGCGGTGGTGGTAGCAGTAGTAGTAATATGGAAACCTCCACCTAACACCCTTAGAATAAACATCTCCTTTCTAAACTAGACTCTGTGTTTAGAGAGCTCTTAAAATTGGCAGTGCCAACACTTCAAGAAATTTGTAGAGCAAGCTTTTGCCTTTCTCTGCTTTCTTATTTAGCTGAATACAAATACTTGGTGTGGCTGAGAAGGCATGTCTCTGCCCCATCTTAAATTTCATTAAGTTTTGCTGTTCAGTGCTCTGTTGTTCATGCATTTGTCTCTGCTGAATAGAAACAAATACTTTACTGTCATGGTTGTTAGTACAGCTTGTGATAGTATAATAATCTTTTTCTCCAAATAAACCCATTTTCAGGTTGGTAGCAATTGCACTTCTGTACTTGGAACAGGAAGATGCTTTTTGGTGTCTAGTAACAATAGTGGAAGTTTTCATGCCTCGTGATTATTATACTAAGACACTGCTGGGATCACAGGTATGTGCTGTGCCAGGATAGAGCCTGGTCCTATAAACTGCAGCCAGTCAAAAGCTTTCCTCTGCAATTATCTGATAGGTGTCTTTGGGAGGGGGACAAGAGTGGGGTTGACAGGGGTAGGTTCCAGACACATGGGCCCTTGTTTAGACAAGGACTCTAACACTGAGATGGTTGTTCAGTGTCCTGCTTGGAGCTGCAGTCCTTAACGCCCCTTCTCATCAATAGCTTCACAGCACTGAGCTGTGCTATCATTCCTTTGCTCACATTTGGGGCCATGGTGGTGCTGGGCTCTGGGGGAGGGCTGGGGTGAGAATGCATTTGCAGTGCTCTGGGCAGTAGCCACTGTAGCATTTCTGCTTCCAGGTGGTGCTGTGGTACAGGCACCTCCTCCAGCCAAGTGTTTCCCCAACGTGTTCTCAGCTCCCGTGCTCCTGCACCAGTGCAAGCACTGGTGGCCTGTACTAGAAACACCCCACCTGTGTGTGAGGAGCCCTGTGAGACCAGGGGTGGGTTGAGAAGCAGACAGGGGCAGTGTGCACTGGGGTAGCTGTGTGTGCTTTGGGTGGATCTAGCTTGGAAGTGTTAGCCAGACAGTCCTGGGTTTCCTGGTTACCTCCGGGAAAACTTGCACTTACAGACTGGTAACAGCCCTGCTTTGAATGATGTGCTGGAAAATTGGAACAATAACACCCTATTTGTCATCTCTTTAGGTTGATCAGCGAGTGTTCAAGGATTTAATGAGCGAGAAACTTCCACGACTCCATGCTCATTTTGAACAATATAAAGTTGATTATACTCTTATCACTTTCAACTGGTTTCTTGTGGTGTTTGTGGACAGCGTGGTTAGCGACATCCTTTTCAAAATCTGGGACTCCTTCCTCTATGAGGGACCAAAGGTGAACTGAACAGGCTAAGTTTGTTCATTTGTCACCTGATAACAAAGTACTGTGGTGTTACTGAGTGCAGAGTTGGGGGAAGGTTGTTTTGCAAAATTCCTGTCAGTTAAAATGACCAGTAGGAAAAACAACAAGGGAGGAACTGTGCGTAAATAGCCATTCAAAACATTTTCCAGTTTTTGGAAATAGAGGCTGGTGCAGGGGAGGGAGATTAAAAGGGAGATGTGATTCAAGGGCTCAAGTGCAGCCTGTGCAAGAGGAACTCTTGTTTGGAGTTTATAAAGATGACCACGAGACTCAGTGTATTCTGTACTTACAAATAATCAAATATTGTATGTATTTTTATCAGGTAATATTCCGATTTGCCCTGGCACTTTTTAAATACAAAGAAGAAGAAATCTTGAAGTTGCAAGATTCAATGTCCATTTTCAAGTACCTTCGCTATTTCACACGCACCATCCTTGATGCCAGGTGGGTAACTCACACTGGGGTGGCATTGAAAGACTTGTAGTGGGCCATGGGAGATGTCTGTCTTGTGGCTTTGGGGTTGTTTTCACCTGGATCCTAATTCAGATATAAAGCAATTAGAGATACAACCAACTGCCAGTATTTGTTATGAGCACTTGCACCTAGCAGAGACAAATCAGAAGTGATGAAGGCTTAAATAGTAATTTTTAGGTGTGAAAGAGATTACCTTGTTTAGCTGTTGTGTCATGGTAGCAACATGTCAGAATTTCAGCTATAGGTGAAGTTTCTCTCTGCATTGCAGATGTAACTTGTTTTATGATAAATAAAAGCACATCCTGGCTCAAGCATTAAAAATGTGAGCCATGTCCCCCAAGTGTTAGATAGCTTCCTGCATGGTTAATGCACAGGCTACTGCCACATAGCCCCAGCTGGCTTTAAGATATACTTAGAAGCAGAGCATAAATACAAATTGGATACTCTTCTGGTCTTCAGTCCTTGCATAGGGCTTACAGTTTCTAAGTTAGAGTCTCAATTTTTTAGGTTCCTGGTTTCAAGACTGTAAAGCAGCAGGTTAATCTTAAAAAGAAAAGTCATATTGGGATTAGTTTAATGTCTGAAAATGTTTTGCACGTCTTTTGAACCTCACTAATTTTCAATTTAGAGCAAAATTGTATATTGAAATTTGAGATGTTTGTTTTTAATGTAATAAATTCCACATCAATTTAGGCATATACTTTGACTCCTGCTGCAAGGGCTTTATTTTTACTTCTTGTGTTTCAGTTTTGACTGGAAAGAAGTTAAAACTGAATAATCTTATGCTGGAAAGGGATTGCTGGGATTGATCCAGACATCAAAAAAATTTTTTTTTGTTCTTACCTAAGTTGAAAAGATTTTTGATATTTAATCAGAGGTGATTGTGATTTGGCTTTCCATTCCTTTTTCTTATGGAAATGATGTCTTGATTCTCCTGTCTCCTTTCTGGTGCTGAACTAACCTATTTTAAAGACTTCTAATACTGCTGGAAGAGATCTCATTTTGATGTTAACAAAATGAACTAATTAGGGATCACTGGGAGATGGGGAGTTCAAGCGAGGACAGAATTCAGTATATCAAATATATTTGCAATACAAATGTGCTCTGTGCTGATCTGTAAGTCTCTGCCTTTTGGGGTTTTTAAGAGTGGAAGTAGTGGTGTAGGGCCAGCTAGGGAATAAGGATTTGCCTGCTAGGACTGACAAGACAGGATTCAAGCTGCCTGGTTTCTTATTCTGCCATGCTTGTACAAGTTTTACAGCATCAACATTTGAGCAGTACAGAAGCACATAGAAGGAGGTCTTTCCTGATATGGACAAAAAAGTCATCCTGTTGTAGAGGAAAAATTCAGAAATATTTATTTCTATAGAATTCATGGATGTTCTGATGGGTTAAAAATCATTTTGCACAGAGTTTCTAAGTTCAAACTCTGTAGTAAGAGAAAGGTCTCTACAGACATGTGCATAATTATATTCTAGTTACAGGATGTCATAGTTGAGTTTTTCTACAGATCCATGGCATGTTGTACACAGGTAGAGAAGCTGTTGGAATATGTTCTGTGTAGAAATAGCAGGAAATCATTCCTTGATCACTCAAAAACACAAACTTGGCCTTAAATAAATTGTCCAAGAAAGTTTTCTTAATATTTATTTCTGATAATTCAAATAGAATAAACTAAATATTCCAGTTCCTCTTTTTTCCTTAGTAAACAATGAGATATTTTTGGGTGTAGATCAGCAATAATGATGTAGTTAACTCTTTTTGGACTGATTAGACTGACCAGTTGCTGGGTTTGCTGGGACTGCAGGATGGTATGATGCAGCATGACTCTGCAAGGGGGCTGGATCTTCTGTGGTGCTTTGCTGTGTGCCCTGACAAGTTTAACTTGACATTGGTCCAGAGATCTCTGTGCTCAGCCAGCAGAATCCCAGAGCATTCTCACTGTGTTGGAAACTTTGGCTTGTCCATGTTCTCTTATTATCCTTGTCCTCATTTGTGTTGTCTCAGGCTTAATCTGGTCTCTTAATGGTCGGGTTATCATGGTTGACTGGATGCTGACTGGATTGATATTGGAGGAGCTTCAGTGGGTTCTGTGCAGGAAGTTACCCAATCTGTAATGGGTAACTGGATGTACCAAGTGTTTGGGGTAGCCAAACAAGCTCTGATTACCCAAGCTTTTGTCTTCTGCTCGGTGTTGTCAAGACCGTGATCTTGACAACATGGTGAGCAGAGTTTATAGGTGGCTTGGGGAACTCTTGAGCATTTGATAACACTTTATCACATGAAATAACCTTAAACCTGAGTGCTTTATAGAAATTTCTTGCAATATTGATAACATCTGAATCCTGTTATATGTGAAAGAGACCAGAGACATCTGACGTGCAATGAAAGTCAATATGGATGAAGCTTAAAACTGGTTTAAAACCCCACCAAATATGAATTATTGTCTTCTAACATTGTGTAATCTTGCAGGAAACTGACTGCTATTGCTTTTGGAGACCTGAACCCTTTTCCCTTACGCCAGATCAGGAACCGCAGGACCTATCACCTGGAGAAAGTGCGCCTGGAGCTGACGGAGCTGGAAGCCATTCGCGAGGACTTCCTGCGTGAGCGAGAGACCTGTGTAGAAAAAAGAGACCTTATTAGTGATGATGAGGAGGATAGCTGAAACTGCTTAATATAAACTGTTCTTTGGGATCATGACCAAAGTGAGTTAACCTCCAAAACACTTTATTAATCCTGTCAAACAGAATGTAAACCAGTCGCTTTTGGAAATATGCAGGACAGATTTCCAAATCCCAGCACTTTCAGAAGTACCACTTTGTATGGAGGCCAAACACTTCTGTTTACATTTATGTTCATGGATTCATTTGTAGAGCACTTAATATCTGTCTCAGTTTAGTCAATCAGCTGAATTGACAGTTGTTTTCCTACAGTGCACCATTAATACCTGGATGTGAAACAATAAAAAAAGTCCATGCTCTGTTACATTCATTGCCATTCTGAGTTTAGGGGTTTTTTGATGTAATCATGTTTTTGTAGTGCAGGCTCAGTGTGAGAGGACATCATATTTCTTGGATTCAGGTTGGCTTAGTCTAGCCATTCTTGAGGTCACTAATCAGAAAAGCACAGGAAGAAGCACAGGAAGAACTTTCACATTCCTTTGTCTTTCCCTGAAGTGTCATGCAATGGATCACCAAACAGAACACTTGAATATATGTACTCTAAAGTAAAGGTAAAATAAGTACCTGTTTTTGTCTCTGACTGTTGTGTACTGAAACAGTGGTAGCAAACATCATTTCTACTTTTCAGGGCAGCTGTGTTGATAAAGATTCTCATTAATGTGAACAGCATTATAAATCAAACTCTGTTTAGTCCATTTTATTTGGATTCACTTTTTTGATTGTAATGGTTCAAAAAGGTCACAACCAAACTGCAGATACTACAGAAGAATTGAGCTTGTCACAGGAGTACCATGCTTTAGTAGCTAAATTTTTGGGTATCTGTTGAAGGTTTGTTTTGTTATGACTTTTTGTTTTGGTTGGCTGGTTTTTTTTTTCTCTTTTCTTATAATGCTTCTTCATCTTTAGGACCTAAGGTGAAGTCTTGTTCTTTTAGAAGAAACACAGCATTCTTTGTGCATGATTGTAGAACTATTGTACAATAGTGGTAGTGACAGGGTTCATAAAACAAATATTTACCAGTCAATCAAAGGAACCTCTCAATTGAAGGTCACAACATGCACATGGGAACTGAAGATCCTTTTCCAACAGAAACACACAATATTCTCTCAATGTGCTCAGCTTTACTGTGAGTGTTGGATGCACATCCTGCAAGATGGGGTAAGGAACAACATCTGGGCTGTTGAGCTGTAGTGTTTCTGCTGTGGAAGTGTGACTGGGGGCCATTCTCTGTCATTTGGTGACCAGCAGTGTTCATAAATGGTTCTGGCAAGAAGGAGGTCTTTTTTTTTTTGCTGGCTATTCTCTGGACTTTTGCAATGTTTTTTCTTGAACTGATGGATCTTCAGACTATTGGATTGACTATAATGTGTCATGATAAAACTAGTATTCAAATATTAGGCAGCAAATCACTGAGCTATGGGGAAGCAAAAAACCAAAACTAGTCATTGGGAAGAGTCAAGTTCATCAAGCTTACATGTTTTGTTTTGGTTTTCTAGAAGTAGTAGTACTTTATTTGGTATAATCATGTAATCATTTTAGTCAACTTAAGTGTGAGCAGAGAGAAATCCTGCTTCTGTTTCACAGCACTTTTTAAAAGATTTTATTTTAGGTAATATAGTTGTAGCTTTCTCCAAGTAAGCATATTATAAGTTAGTTTATATGGAAGGGAACTGTTTAATCAGAGGTGAAGTTATAACTTAGAGGACTACTTTTGATATAAAATTTATGCTTCCTGTATGACACATAATTTTAGCCAGCAAATCCTTGCCCTTGAGGGACTGATGGTGTGATCATCTTGATTTATATATTATTGGTCTTCTAAAATGTCCCCTACCTTGTCTATTTTAAGCAGTAGTTGGGGTTTTTTCCTAATTCCCTAGTTACTCTTGGTTGTGTGCTGGAGGGCAGGGTTTTGATATTATTGCATGTACTGTATTCTTTTTCTACTTACAATCAGTATTTGACTACAAGAATGGGACCAGGTTTTCTAATTTTCTAGTTATGCTGTCTTGGTTTTGGAAGAGCTGGTCTCTGAATCAATCTGTAATGTAGGCTTTTTGTTTGTATGTTTGTTTTAATGTTTTTTTCCAAGTGTTAAATGATTTTTTTTTAAGGTGAAGATCTTCCCTTCAGTGACCACAGTTGAAATAGTAAGGTGAAGAATTCAGATGTTTGTACCTACCCTATTCCTACACTCTGTTAGTCTTTGAGTCTTTACTATGAACTAGTCCTATGACTTCAGATGTTTTCAGACTGATTCCATTGAAGTCGTTGGGTTGTGAAGATAAAACTGACTTTAAGGCAACTATTCAGGAAGTTCTTGAGCTGACACAACATGACCTGCACCATTGCAGGACCATTTTTGTCAGAGTTGTGCTGACAATTCAGTTGATGTGTGCATGTGTTGCTGTGTTTCATTCCATTGTTACCAGTTGTACAGTAAAACGAAGTTGCTCTGTTTCTTCTGCCACAGTGTGACTATAATCTATGAATTTTAGGAACCCTGTGGAAGTTGTGTTGTCTCTGGGTATTTTGTCAACTTGCAAATATGAAACGAGTTGATGCTGTTATGCTCAAGTTCCCAACAAGCTGTTGGCTTCATTTTGTTAAGCCTTGTTACTGATTTAGTGATGAGTTAAAAGGTCAAAAAATTGCAGAGGCTTCTCACCTCTGGCCACTAGAAGTCTCCATGGGGCAAAAATAAGATGCATACAGCAGGAAGTAACATCAGGGAAGTTTGCCTTGCTTGTTGTTGCAAATGTTTTTGGGTGACTTAATTTTCTAGTGGTGCTTAATCTGATAACCTTGGAAAGTAGCAACTCATTAGAGACATGCAGGAAACACAGGCATTATTTAAACCTGGTGAAACCAGGCCAAAATACAGTGTGCCTCAGTGGCCTGCCGAAGCTGAACTGCATGGAGACAAAGAGTTTGTGTTTGTGTGTCAACTTCTGAAGTGGTGCATGTGGTTTACCATTCATGCCAGCCAGGTAATGGGCACTTGACCTGTTCATGCAAATAACGACTGCCAAGATGATGTTTTTACTTCAAGGCCTTGCACATAATGTGCAAAGAGTTCCTCATGCAAGGTTCCCAGAATATGTGATGTAACCTAGACCACTAAGTTGCATCTTGCAGAATATTCCTCCATTTTCATACATATGTGCATGGCTTCCCAGTGAAACTTTTCATTAGTTGTTTCAAAGGATCTATTGTCTTCTGTTAAATAGGCAAAAAAATGGTGCACTACACCTTTAGTTACTAGAACTGCACAGTATTTCAGCTTGACCTGTACATGTGTACAGGTAGTGTTATCATCCAGTGTTATCCCATTGTTCGGTGGTGTTCTTTTTACCAGCTATGTAGTCAATGAAGAGGATTTTTCTGTTGCCCTTTAGGTGTCTTCTGTGAGAGCTTCTTCCCTTCCCCTTAGTCTTTGTAAACATAGTAAGATATTTCAGCAGAAAGGGAAAGATTACTTTTTTCTTTCTTGTATGACACCAGAAATGAATGAATGGTCTTAAATTTGACAGTTGTATGTTCAATCACATAACTGAGAAATGCCAAGTTGTTTAATTTAATGAAATTGTGTAGCTGTTTAAGTGACTGTTCCCTTAAGTGCCATGTTAAAAATCAGCAATATGTGGTACAAGAAATTTGAATCACAAACATGAATGATGTTATCTTCATATGGATTGATGTAAAGAAAAAATAAATTGTTTATTACTTTATAGATTTCTCTGGTTCTTTTTTTTCCCCCATAACAGATGGAAATATCTGCAGGTGCCATCAGAACAAGCCAGTAGTTGAACTTTTGTCTGATATTGAGGTCTGAGAGAATCTCTGTAAAGGAGCATACATGTAGATTTGGCTATGAAGCATGAAGATGTGAACCGTAGACATGTTGCATGCAGGCGATGCTGACTGGGTAAACTTGTGATTGGTGTCCTTAAGTTCCTTGGGGGGAGAGGGGAGGGGAGATAAAATTTGCATGAGTATTCAGAGGGATTTTCTGAGTTCACATACTTTCTGGGAAACATATTTGTATGCTATCTCCTGACACCCCAAAAGCTTCTTTAGGAGGCTTGGTACTGATGTTCTGCCACAGTCTTTTATAGTCAAATAATTTCAGATGTTTCTAAAATTTAACCTAGTACTCAATTAATTTGGAAATCAAGTCTCAATATCTGTCTTTAAGATATGAATTTTGTATTTTGGAACTGCTTGATTCCTTTAAAGAGGCTTGAAGTACCTAACCTACTTCAGATATGTAATTTAATAGCTAAATGTTTGTAAGGGAGGAAAAAATAAGAGGGCAGGACTGTCATTGCATATCCAAGCATATCTTTCATAGCAGAGGTGAATAGTGCACAGTTCTTGTCCTCTGGCTCTGCTGCAGAATGGCAAGCTGTTATAGGAGTAGATATTGGCACAGCTGGAAATCTGTTCAAAGGGGTTGCAAAACAGGATAGAGATCAGCAGTTGAGGCAGAACATGACTATGGCCTAAGGACCTCCCATCCTGTATACTGAAAATTTTAAGTCAGAGAGATAAACAGAAAATTCTGGGAAGAGAGTGCATGGGGAGCAATGTCCTCACTTGGATACTTGGCATGTGTAGCTTGAGTAGGTTGTGTGGCCCTAAGCAGCTGCTGGGGCCTGTAAAGAACAGCTGAGACTCCCATTTGCTCCTTAGGGCTAAGCTTGAAGCATCTGCTCTCAGTGGGATTGCAATAAGGATGTGAGTGTGGCTGATGTATGTTAAAAACCTGGTTCCTAAGAACAGCATAACTTAGGATAAACACAGCTGGCCTACTCTGAACCAAGACCAAATACCTGCAGAGTCTCACTGTGCTCTGGGTGCCTCAGAGCTGCAGAGAACACACTGAATCTGCTGGTATTACAAAGTATCAGGTGTTGCTTGTCTGGGATTTTCAGAAGTGCTAAACATAGCTTCCTTATCTGCAGCTCCTTGAACTCAACAGAAAGCAGAACCCACATAGTGCTGAAGCTTTAGGAGTTCCCACACATGAAGTATGTTCCCTCAGATAATGCAGAGGAAGGGCGTGCCTTGGAAACTTTCCCCCCTGGAAAAGAAGGTAAAAGGTTCAATCAGAAGTTAGCAGAGTGGTATTTTCCATGATATGCCATATAAGCCACACTTGTCTACAGTTCAAGGATGCCCACCTGTCATGCAGGTTTTCAGAGCATGAGACTAGAAAGCAAAACTCAGGACTATATACTGGATGTGATTTTAAAAACCACAGTTATTTAAAAAATGTATATCCACTAATTAAAACATTCAATGCTAGAATATGTCTGGTAAACTAAGATGACTTTGGCCAACTAAGATTCCCCTGGTCTTGGACAGCTGCATCCTGCCTGTGTCTCTCAAATGCTTTGGTGTGTACAAACCAGTTAGGTTTTGCAGTGAATTGTCCCTAAGATGTCATGTTTGAACTGATGAATGGAATCAGTGATGTCTTCAGGTACTGTGATTGGTGATTAAACTGTGGAATAAGCATTTCCCTGTTTTAAGAAATGCAGGTGTTGTTTTTCTGGTATTTAATCCTGGAACTCCCCCTTTGGAACATAAGGTATGGGTTTTCTGCATCGTCACTTCTGAGGGAGGGTCACAAATGTGTGGCTGCAGTGTTTACTGGTGCTGCCTGCTTGAAACACTGCTCAGGTTTGAGTTTTCCTTTCTGTTCTTGTCCTGTATGCACATAAAAGCTTTTACCTTCACCTTAAGGTGTTAGAAAGAAGTCTTGAGTTAGTGTTTTAAAGGTGGATAACTACAGAACCATGCAAGAGTAACATCCTACTTAGGTAGAATCTTTATTTGGGCTTGCAAACCCTATGGACATGGCACCAGAGGTGGGATTCAATCTACCTTTGCTGCTCTTGGAAACCTTCATTCAAATTGAGGTTATTTGGGGTCTAGGGAGACCTTGCCCCAGTTTGAGAGGCAGTTGTAGCCTCTCAGGGTGTTTTGTTCCCTTCCTTGCAGCTAGGAGCAAACAAAAGCAGTGGCCTTCCTCAAGTGCCCTTTGCTCTGAGAATTTTGTAGTATGATTGTTGTGACTTCCATGTGATCACATCCCGTTGTATGACTAAAGGTGAGAAATTAAATATCTTTATTTCCCTTTGAGAGAGTTCTGAATGCTTCTACTGCCCTTTGAAACCTTTACTGTTGCTCCCACTTCCTGTTCTCCACCCTGTGTAGTATCACTTTCCTTCTGGAGTTGGGAGAACTGAGTGGAACCCGTGGGCTGTGAACACCACTCCCAGGGCGGGCAATCAGGGCCACAGTTCAGTCCTCTTGACTTGGAACAAGCCAAGTTTCTTTTTAACTGTGATAATAAAAAGCACTGCCTTTAGGCACTTGCCTAGAATGAAATCACTCTTAAATTTATCTATTTTCACACCTTATGGCAAAGGAAAACATCCTGTTTATGTATGATCATTTGACATTAGCTTTGTGTTACCTTAATCACATGGAGGATTGGAAGTGAAGGTAACCTGGCACTTGTATTTTATTTTCAAGGTGTGAACAATTCCACATAATTTCTCATTAGCAAATGATGGATAATAACTTGCCCCGAAGAAATGTAAGGAGACCTAAGACTGTTTACTGCAATTACTGTCTGCCAAATAAAGGGGGAGAAAATCTAGTTTTACAGGTTTCGGTGATGTCTTTATGATAGGAGAGTGAAGAGATGAAGGATGTCATTGTTGGAAGCCAACACCTGGGCTAAGGCAGCTTGGGGGGAGCGGGATGGCAGAGGTTTGTTCTCGTAGTGCATGTTAATGCACCTTGAGCTGCACAGTGAGGTCTGGGAGCCTGTGCTGTTCTTGGTCACAGTGGTCTCTTGAAACAACGGGCAATATCACTGGTAATAGTGAATTTCAGACCATGCAGTAAACAATCTAGGCTTGTGTTTTGGCTTTTATAGAATATAGAACAAGACTTATACAACTTAAGTGCCTCTGCATTGGATTTGCCTCTTCAGCCTTATTTTCTTGGTATTGCTTTCACATATCCTCTTGTCTACTAAAGCAAGGAAATCGGATTCTACATCTGAGTTGTTCCCCGGTCAGCCTGGGTGAGCTGTGTCGGTCTGGAAGGCTTTGGACTGGCCCAGCATGAGCTGTCTGCATCCCATCAGAGGCAGTGCAGGGCTGGCACAGTCAGGGTGGTGCCAGGTGCCCTGGAGGCTGCTTTGGCCTCCGCACTCTCATCCAGACGGCATTTCTGCGGTCGGGGCGATCGTCCCGGTGCCCCTGCGGCCAGCCCTTTCCTCAAGGGGCTGCCCTGGGCGGAGCGCGGGGCCGGGCCCCTCCCTCAGCCCTCCCTCCGGGCCCGGGGCGGGCGGCAGGCAGGGCCCCGCGGTTCCTGCGACCGGCCGGGCCCCGCCGCCCCCTCAGCCTCCGCCCGGCCCGACCCTGGCGCACAGGGAGCCCGGCGGACGCGGTAAGTGGGTGCTTCCCTCGCAGCCGGCGGCGCCTCCGCAGGTTCCCCTTTCCATGTTCCTCTGAGTCCGTCCCTTACGCTGAGCCGCCCTCAGGGCGCTCCCGCTCCGTGTCCCGCTCGTGTCGCGGTTCAGGGTCTGCGGTGTCGCGGCCGTGCAGCCCCTCTGGCCGGGCAGCTCCGGGGGTACGGGGGGTGCGGACCCTCGGCCCCTTCGCGGTGTCTGCGCTGGCTCCGTGTGTGCCCGCAGCCCGGGGGAAAGGCAGCTCCTCGCAGCACCCCCGCCGCGAGCAGCTGTCCTTTATCCCCGAGCAGGTCCCACGGGGGCCGGGGAATGCACTTCCACAAGTGCCCCTGGTGGTGTTGCACGCCTCGCAGTCTGGCGCTGTTCTGTCCAAGGCCGTCGGGGCCGGTTAGTCCGGGGTTTACGCTCAACTTGCCGATACCATTCAGCAAATGCTGTGCAACTTCCATCGTGTTTATAACGTAAATTCTCTCCTGCCTTTTCCTTCAAACAGTTTCACTTGGGTTTCTTTACACCTGTTCCTGTGGCCAGTGAGCCGGAGATCCTGGAGCAACACAGCCCGGTGGAGGGGACTGGTTTGGCCTGGCTTGCATCTTTGTAGAGGACAGTCAACAAGGAAAATGTAAGTTAGAGGGTGAAAATGTGTGGTAATTGCTCCTGCTTTGGCTGATCAGTCACCAGCTGCAAAAAGACCGAAATCACAGTGCTCACCCGCTTAACTCGTGAGGGAAAAGCTCAACTCTGACCCTTTTCTGAAACCATCAGTTGGTTTCAGACTTTTCTGTGCCTTTCAGTTGCTTGTGCAAGAAACACAGATTGCAGACACGAGATCTCCCTTGACTTTGGGGCAGTGATGTGAGTTATGTGCAGCAGTAATCCTTGAAGGCGCCGCAGGGACAGGGAGCAGGGCTCTGCCCATGCCGTGCCAGCATGCCTGGCATTGTGGGCTTCCCCTGTGCCCTGAGCGCTCAGGCTGTGTTCCTACTCAGCTCATCGTTAAGGCATGCCAGGCTTTGAGATTCCTGGCCTTGGCTGGGAGCTGGAATTAGCTGCAAAGCCAATGTGGTTGGTACGTGTGCTTAAGTGGAGGCTTGGAAATACAGTCTTGGGTCATTCGCCACGCATGTAATTACTGCAGGGTAAATTTGGGAGGTCAGAAAGGGAGCTCTTGCGAGTTAGTGGCAGGAGCAGTGATTCTATAATGATGCTGAATTGCTCAGATGCTGGGTGCGTTTTGTGGATTTTATAAACACACGGGCAGTAATAGCTGCCTCAATTTCCTGGTAGAAAAATGTTTAGGCTGCTGTTGTTTTCTGACAGGGAAATGTTTCAGTGCAAATAAGGTTTGCTGAAATTAATAGAACTTTTAACTGGGCTATGCTTATTTGAAAGCAGAGGGTAAAACCCACTTGGGTTATTTGGGGTTTTTTTGCTGTTGGAATTGCATAGTCTTTTGTGGGAAAAAAAAAGAGAAAGAAAAGTGAAAAAAGGAATGAAAGTGAAAGAAGAAAATACTTTAATGCTTATAAGAATCTGTTTAGTTTTAGCATAAAACACCAAAACTAGAAGTCAATATAACTTTAATTTGTTTAGTGGGTTGGGGGTTTTTTGTTTGTTTTTTTTTTTTTTCCCACACCATTAATTTAAAACAGTCAGGTTTTGATTCTAAATTGGTTTTGGTAATTTTTCAGTATTATAAAACAGTCCATAAGGGAAGTTTTTACTTTGGTCCATTGTAATGGGTTTGGGATTTCGGTTTAGTGTAACTAATGTTTTGTAATATAAAAGCATGCCACAGGGAATGCTTCTGAGTTTGGTAAAGGGTTTAGTGATTGAGCTCATGTCAGGTATACCTGAGAAAGTCAGATTATTCGGCTGTTGCCTCAGTCACTTGAAACCGGTTTCCTAAGGACAGAAGATACCCTAAGGAAAAGAAACACAAGGCTGTTGGAAAGGGAAATGCTCCAACAGTTTTATTGTCACCTCTGTTTTCTGTATTCTGCTCTTGTTCACTGGTGGGTGGATTCTTATCATGGGTTTGACAAGTATAAACCAGTCACTCATTGTCACCTAATTTGGTAATGACAAACTGATAACTTACCCGTGCAGGGAAAATTTCATTAGAGGAGAGAAATAAAACTTACTTTCTTCTGCTCCTCTTGAGCACTCCCTACAGAAGAGTGAGTTTCTGTAGAGGGATGTCCTTTGCACACAGCACAGGCTGCACTAAAAAGGCATTTCTGTACTGCAATAAGAGTATCTATATCCAGGGATTGTACTGATGTAAAATATATGTGTTTAAATGGATGCCTTGGAGCACAGTGGGAAACTGTGATTTCTTAGGGTAAATATGATCCTATTTTATGGTAGGGCAGAGTTTAGGAATGTGAAGAGATGTTTCTAGTGCCTGAAACTGCCATCTCAGAGGCCTGTGTTCTATTTCTGGGTTTGCTACAGCTTTGTTACATGTCTGTAACATTCATACAGGATAAGCAATGCTTTGCTGCCTTGTGGTATTTGGCCTATATAAAGGAGAGTTGGATTCAGCAATAAAAGGTGAAGTATTACATTCTTACACTAAACATGTACTGTACTATGGAGTATCATTATGGAAACACAGTAATATAAATGCTGAGTAGAAGCTGGCCTTCATATGGAAATGCTCACTGTGAGGAATCCCAGAGCAGAGACGAGTAGAGGAGAGGTGGCCCCAGTGTGGGATGGCTGAGGAATAGACGTGGCATGTTCTGGAAAAGGACACAGCAGCTTATGTCCTCTGCTGAAGTTGCCATGGAGCAATTAAGCTCTGGTCTGATTCAAAAGTCATTGAAGCAAATACCTTCATTGCCCCGTGTTTAATGAATTCTGGTGCAGATCCTGAGTGATGGGAATGGCCCTGACTCACTGGGCTGTGGTACTGTTTGGGCACATGCACCTGAAGTGTTAGCATAAGGTGTGTGTGTCAGGAAAAAAAGTTGATCGTTGCTCTTTCCTCAGATCCTGAACAGCTTTTTTGTCTGAGTCCAAGATGAATGTCCATCCATCTCTGATTCTGTCTGCTTCACTGGCCACCATAAGAAAAATCACCACCTGACTAGGGGAAAAAAAATCAAGGCTCTTGTTCCTGCTTTTATGTACTTGTGCTCTGTACTTGTAGATGGAGTCCGACAAAAACCTTTCAGTATAAGAAATGTGAAATCACCTTAGTTTCCTAAGATCAGGGTATAATATCTGAGAAGGAGAAAATTCATGCTTGTGACTGGCACTTCTATTTCAGATTAATTTTAAGTGTGTGAAGGTTGTCTTTTGTTGGCTTACCCCATTGTGCTGTGCCAATGACAATTGCTTTGGGTCACCCAGTGTATGATCTCTTTTGGGCATTTGCTAAGTGTGACTGTTGGTGACAGCCAGTGAGAGGAAGGCAGGATAGGTTAACCTGAAGTGATCAACATGGGAAACACCAATGCATCAGAGGTACACCTGGGGTCTGAACACTGTGCAACAGTTTTGTCTTCAGCCTTCAAAAGCAAGGCTTTGGGCTTAAATGGGTTCTTCGAGGGAGATTTAACTTCCTGGTTTGACCTTTGCAGAAATGGGTGTAAGTTAAGAGATCAGCAGAAGGGATGAGAATTTCCTGGTTGTTTTTGCATGGATTCTGTGCACCTGCAGAATCAGCCGTGTTCTTTGGAGGATGCTGGGAGATGAGTGAACTTGTCAGTCAAACATTAAGTGACTGTGTTCACAGAGGCATTTTGGGTGGGTTCCCCACTCTCAAAGCAAGCTTTTTAACTTGTTCTTCTGAATGGCAATGAACTCTTTCTTAAAAACAAAGGCTTTTTAGGTGTGTTTGCATTAATGCTGTTTATAACCATATACATTGAATTCTGATGAAGGGAGTAGTCAGCTTGAGGAATTTACAATCTTTGGGCAAGTCTCAGCAGCATCTCTTATTACCTGGGCATTTTCCTGTGCTTGACTTTTGCATGTGCTCAGAATGTAATCTTGCAATTCAGGGTGAGTGAAAGGTTTGGGGTTTTCAGCAAGGCTTGGCTTTGTCCTCTGTTTGCATTTTGGAAGTCTGTGAAGGCTAAGTTCAACCAACACTTCAGAAAATTCTGCTTTGAACAATTGCAAGCAATATTATATAAATTTAGTAAGGAGCAAATAGCTCAGATATGTCCTCATTCTTGTAAATATGACTAAAGCATTTATTGACTGTGGTTTCAAGCTCT
Source organism: Lanius collurio (assembly GCA_020086605.1). Lineage (NCBI taxonomy): Eukaryota > Metazoa > Chordata > Aves > Passeriformes > Laniidae > Lanius > Lanius collurio. The sequence goes on from JACBWW010000021.1 coordinate 1,652,531, forward strand.
GAGCAATAGTGGTCAGTGATCTTTCAGTGAGATTATGAAAGGTTGCTTGAACAATACAGTAATTTGCTTACAAAGTGAAATTTGAGTTGCTTATTTTCATTGAGGAGAAAAACAGACATTTTTGTACCAGGCATGGACATGGTTTTGGGCAGGAAATTATTGAGCAAGAGAGTAATGAACAGTTCACCTGGCTTCACCTTGAAAAACAATGAAAATATAGACAAAGCCAGGGTGGAAAGTGGGAAAAAAAACCCCTCATTGCAGTGCATCATACTGACCAATGCAAGTGTTGGTTTATACAGTGTATTTTAATAGTGTGGTGGTTATCCTGGGCTTCAGTGTCACAACCTGTGTGGTTTCTCTCACTTGCCTTGGGTAGCTGGATGAGAGACATCATTGCTAAAGTACTGTTACACAGGAAGGCAAGGGAGGCCCATTTGTCTCCATTGCAGAGCTTTGAGACTGGGGTTTGATCAGGTTTGGTAACAGAAATGCAGCAGCCTCAGAGCCTTTGAGTCATCTCATGTGCAGGGCAGACCTCCAGCAATGCTGCTCTCGAGAGCATGAAAGCCACTCTGAGGGGTGCCTTGCACCTCCCTCTCCTCCACTGAGGCACCTGCAAATGTGTCATGAAATGGTCACTTCTGACATGTGGCAGAAATCCAGGGGGGTTTGGGTCATGTGCCAGCTGCACATGGGTCATGTCACACGACACCAAGCCTGTCACCCCAGAGGTGCAGATACACACCCTTCAGAGAGTACAGGTCAGTTCTGATGGATAACTGAAATACTTCTCATCTGACAATGGTGAAGCTGTGGCTGTAAGCATTGGTGTAGTAGCCCTTCTGCTTGACATAAAGCAATCAAATAATTTTTCTCCTAATGTGTAGCTTTTGCTAACCTAAATTTATGTAGAAGCACTAAGTGACTTTCTGTTCCTTTGAAGTAATAGAAGGAGCATATTTGGAAAGGAATTGATATTCAACATGCCACCCGTGTATTAGAAGCCAGTGGTTTGTAAAAAGGGTGGGCCAAACAAAGCAATCAGTCTTTTTTCTGAGGTGATTGAATGACAAAATCTTGGGTATATTTTGAGAAACTGTTAGATTTTTATAATGTATTTTCTGCTTACAATAACTGCTTTTGTTGGAGAAAAATCTTCAATTTGTGTGCATTTCAGTTTGACAGGAATACTGCAATACTGCTCTTTGGTACTGAGTCTTGTTTAATGGGTCTGCTGATCTATCAAAACAACTGAATCTTCTTGCAACACTTAATTGAACTTACTTCTAAAGGATCAAAACAGAGCTTTGTTTGCTTGTGAAGTATGCTTCACAATATGCCCCAGTCAGGTGCCAATGACTGCTATTTAAAAATATGCAGGAGCTGTACAGAGATACAGAACTTGAAAGTCCCCAGTGCATCTGAAGCAAGCAGCATCTGTGATTTATAAAGCAAAGCACATTACATTGACAAGCACAGATATGCTGTTGAGTGTAGAGCTGTATGAGAATAACTATATGTCTCAATGTAGTTGGATTTTATTGTGGTGCTGGAGGCCTTGCAGCTATTTTACATGTTGTGATCTAAACAGTGGATATTTGGGCCATTGGGCATAATGCTGGTGTTCATCTGCACAGGGAACATCAAATAGGTCATAACCTGACTGGCTGATTATTCTGTTCAAATCTATTCTGTTATCAGAACATACATTGCTGTGGAGGTGTATCCCAAGGAATAATGTGATTTCTTATCTTCTCATCCAGAAGCAGCCCAGCATAATGCACAGATGCTCCAATGCACCAGTGTGAGGCTTGTATTTCCAGAGCTCACAGAGCTTATCAGCTTAAAAGATTGTGTTCAGGAAACTGCACAGTTAGAGTAATACCTGCAACAGATGCTGCTGGTGTTCTCCTCATTGGAAACATCTACTGTAGGAGATGGAAGATGTGCTGAAAGCTCTGGAGATGGAATCACAGAGCCTTTTTCCAGCACCATGTCTGTGTGCTTCAGGAGCACTGCCTGACCTGAGAAAAAGACCACTGCCTTGTGGTCTCCCTGACTCGGGATCTGTCTGCTGACACGTTACTGAGGGAGTCTGTAATGTTAATTCTCATGCTGGCTCTCTTTAGTGTGTTGTGGAGGCTTTACTGTCCAGAACTCCATCAGATTATTAATTAATTCCTTTCCTTTCATCACATTTGTGTTGCATGGTGTGTTCTGTGCTTCTGGTTAAGTATATGCCTGGGTACATCAGTGGGGCCAAGAATCCCCTTCACTTAAAGGTGCTCATCTCTTTCCAGATTTGAGCCCTCACAATTTGGCTGAGACTGCTGAATTAGTTATTTTGATTGATCAGTGGTAACTTTGGCCACGAATGAGCTGCAATGGATCCAAAGTGCCTATACCACAAATGTGTGTTACTGATACTTAGCTCTTGGAAGATGGTAACAAATGTCATTCTTCATTTGTATTGTAGTTGCATCATCCTTGAGCATCAATGAAAGACCAAGTATGGCTTTCTTCAAGCAACAGAAGGTGGAGGAGATTTATGAAATTGGAGAAGAGCTGGGAAGGTAAGGTTGTACTGATGACACCACGTGATTCTAAAAGGTGACACATGGGGATATTTGCTACTTCTTTTTCTGGGTGACAGCCTAAATCCATTCCAATATACAACAATAGCAACACATGCCTTGACAAAGACTGCACTTTGGATGGGTTTTTTTGGTTTTGTTTTTTTTACATTAAACGTGCTAACTATTTTTCCTGTTTCTTTTCTTGCAACTAGGACAACAAAAGGTATGTTTACATTGTCTTTTGTAGATAGGTGTCACCTGTGTCCGTACTTTAGGCTTGAGTTCACCTGCCTGTTCTCAGAGCCAGCTGGGACCCAGGAACCCATGGTCCTGTCACCACAGACACAGCACTTTCACTTGTCCTGTTGTTTTGAGCAGCACTCCACAGCACTGTTGTTTTCAGCTGGCTCCAAGCACTGACATCACATGTTCATATGTGCCTGCAAAAAAAAAAGGTGCACATATTCCTGAAAGGCTTTACCTCTCAAATCTTCAGCTGGACTGGTTAATGCTTGTATATAGCTTTTAATGTATAAAGGCTTATCTGCAGGTATTAATTATAGGTGTAATTACCAACTGTTACCATGCTTAGCCATGAGCACCTGCTTAAGCACTGCTGGGTTTGTGAGCTGAATACCACAGGGCTCCCCCAGTCACTGAGTAACATACAATGCTCTGAGTGAGAATGTCTGGTTGCCATTCTGTGTACACCTCTTTAATGTTTTTCTTTTTAACAGGCAAATAGCTAAATTAGGGCTATACACAGGTTGGCTTCTTTCCCAATGTCTGGCAGTTGGTTTTGATAAAAGGGTGTATGTGCCATCACCCTTTTTCAAGGGCCAAAAATTGAGTTCCATTAAAACACTTCAGTTGAAGCTGTGTCCCTGTCAAATCTTATTTTTTCACTCTCAACTACTTCATCTTCAGAGTTATTGAGAAAACTTCTTTTAAGGGGAGAATGGTTGAGGTTTGTTTGTTTATTTGTTTTCCATTCCCTTCTCTCTTAGGAAGGCCTCAACTGTTAAATTTTCTGTAACTCCTTACTTTTAAGTATTGCCTAGTACTGGAAGTATTGGTCTGACTGATAACCTGACAACAGTGAGCAGTAAAGAAATTCAGTGTGTATGCAGGGTATGAAAGGTGTGGTTTTTAACCTAGGAGGCCCTAGGTTAAACAGTCAAACTACTAACATGAGAAACTGGAGACTGAGTAGTTTATTTTTACTTTGGTTTCTGAACTGATTTTAGGAATCTCTTGAGATGATAAATATCACTCTCCAAGCTGATGGATATTGGGGATTTTGAATGGAAAAGTGTAGTTTAAACAATCTGGCAAAGGCTGGCAATTGCTGCTTGAGTCAGCCTGAGAGGCTGGTCAAGGTTTGTGTGGTCACAGCAGCCCTCCTTCTCTTCTGTCTGCGTGTACAATGTCACACTGTCTTAGTGTATTTTCACTTTCAGGTTTTGTGTATTAAATGTGCAGTGTCAACTTGGGTCGTCATGGCTCTGTATCTCTGAACAGTAACTCCTGATAAGGACCAGTGACAAATGGTACCTCGCTTTGCTAGAAGGAAGTTAACATGCTGGACAGATTGCAGTGACTGATCTTTTCCAGAGCTGACTGGTGCCCTTAGAACCTGTAGGTGCCTTTGATTTGCTCACTGTTTGCAACGAGCTGTTAGTTACTGACGGGTAGAAGTAGGTTAAGGGATTCATTTATTTTCATTCTGGCAGCAGAAGTCACTTACAAAACAAATGTTCTCAAATAACATCTGTGAAGAGTCTGCCCTGTTCTTGTCCTCCTCTCTGGGGTTGTCACTTCTTGAGAGCAAAACTAGTTGTTAACATAGGCCTAGTGCTTGTTCTAGCTGGGATTCAGCCCTGAGATGAAATAGAGGATCTCACTGCCAGAGCCAGCACCTGTTTATCTGAAAGTCTTTGCACAGCACTCAGGGAAGGATGCTCCCACCACAGACTGCAAAAAAAGCTCTGTCTGGTCTGGTGATGAAAGGAGGCACTTCCTGTCATTGTGCAGCTTTGAGGGTGACCACAGCAAAGCTCCTCAGCTCCAGCTGTGTAAAACCCTGCAAATGGGTTGTGTGGGCACTGCCCAACCAGATCATCCTCAGGATCCCTGTGGAGCTGGAAGCAACTGGGAGGGGGCTTTCAGTGCAGTTTTCTGGTGTGCCACGGCAGGGGTTTTGCAGAGAGGGGAGCAGGTTTTCCATGGCTGCAGCTGTGTGCTCTGACCAGCAGCTTAGCTCCAACATTCCCTCAGTCTTTCAAATATTAATCTTAGGTTTACACCTCTGTTGCCCAACTTCTCCAAAGGGTACATACAGGGAACAATCTATCAGGTCTGTGGCATTAGAGACAACTTGCTGATGGCCTTGTCCATTATATCAGCTCTGTTTGGGAAGCTTAACCTATGCTGACTGCATGCAATACTTCAAATATGCATATGTAGTCATCTTACTTCCCTCAAGATAATATCAGTCACTTTGCAAGTCTGTGGGGAATGAGGTTCTCTAAACATAGGTGAAAAAAAGCTTAAAAAGAGGACGCTAAAGTGAATTTAGCCAATTCCAACATTATAAACAAATAATACAGCTTTAAGAGTTTGGCCTGTTTCGAGGAGGATCTGGGCCTAAGCCATTTGCAGGGATGTTAATGGCATGCCAAATCAGTGGAAATACTCCTTGAAAAATGTGAAGAAGTGAAGACTAACTTGTCTTCTTGGGAATATGCAGCAGGTCAAATAACTGCTTGTTCTTGTGGGAAGGGAGGTGACAGCTGGAGACAACCAAGAATGGGAAGTCTTAAATCAAGGACAAAGTAGGCCCAGAGAAAGAACTGCCCTGCTAAGCCAGGGAAGTGGCAGCAGTTTCCAGGAAAGTGCAGCAATAATGCTCACTGGAAAGCCTTTAATATAATGTGTCAGTTGTTAGGGTTTGGAGGGGTAGCTGTGGCTCGCTGAACAAAAAGTACCGTTGTACAAATGTGCAGGAGCCCTTTCCAGCTGTATTAGCAAACACTGGTGGTGGTGGTAGGTGCTGGAATTTGAGATGTGCAGTGTGATTTATTAAAGGATGATGTACCATAGAGTCATTAATCTATTGCCTAAATGTTGTGCCAGCCAGGCTATGAGAGCTGTTGACATTTGTGCCTTCTGGGTAGTGTCACTGTTACATGTCAAATTGGGGCTGAGGGTAGGAAGTGGGAGCTTTTCCCAAAGTGTTTTGTGACAGTGCCCATTGAGAAAGTGTGTTCCTGCAGGGTGGTGTGGGCCTGGCACTGCTGGGTCATGGGACAGTGTCCTGCTCCTGTAGCTCAGCTGTGTAGCATGCAAGGACTCACACTTAACAGAAAAAAACAGACATAGCTTGGAGTGATATTTTTGGGCATGAAAGTCTTCCCCTTCACTGTTATCCTTTCCCTGCAGGGAAGGGGCTCTGCCTTCCACCATAGTGTGGGCCAGCCTTACCTTACCTGCCACTCCAGTTTCTTGCCTGTCTCAGTAACTGGGAGCTATGCTCATCTCTCATCTCCTGGGCCAGTCAATACCTTCATGCAGAAAATAATCACTGTGATTTCTGTTGATTAGTTAGGGCATAATCAAGCCTCCAGTTTCTCAGCCCCTGCTGACCTGGGCTGTGATTTCATGGTTAAAGCCAAGCTCCTTCTTTCATCAATAGCTTGTTATGCCTCCTGTAGCTCCCCATTTCCAGCTACAAGTTCCTACTTCCTCTGTGTTTGTGTGTGGAGGATCAACTCTTTTCTGAGACAAGAGAAACCCTATTTTCTGGGTGAAGCTTTAAATACAGCAAATGCAGCATTTTATCTGTGGTAATGGGACCTTGGAGCCTGGCACAAGTCACTGTTCTGACAGTGTAACTATTAAATATTTATTTATGTAGTGAAAACAAAAAGCAGAGATAACCCAGGTACTCTTTGTAGGGCAGGAACTTGGAAATCTATGATAAAAAAAGTCATGGCACCCAGCTAGTTGGGATCTCCCTTCTAAACAGAGGGCTGTGATTGCAGATGGGAAATTTACCCTTAATTCACACCACACAGTATCTTCATACCAGGAATGTTTTTTTCTAACTATAGAAATTGCTTAGTACTGCACTTTGTCAGACATGAACTTTAACTCTGTTCTTAGATTAGTTTGCACTTTGAATTAGTTCTTTAAATTTTGAAGAATAACTTTGCATTATTTTATCCTACAACACACACAAAGCAATGATGTTTGATGCAAAATGTATCAATGGTGTTTGATGCAAAGTGTAAATTTAATGCCTGAGCACTACCCAGCACTTTTGTTAATGTTTCTTGTTGCACACCTTCTAAGTCATGTTTCATGTTGTGAATCTGATGCTGAAACAGTTTTGGGATCTGGTGCTTGCTCACAATCACTGTGATTGTTATCAGCTATCTGATACAGTCACTGTTTTTGAATTTTTTCTTCTAAGTCATTTCCCTGTTAGTTTTCAGTGCTACTTTAACTATTTCCAAACTAAAATATTTGTTACAGAAAGTGCAGAGAAGATGGAAGGTTTTGTTGTTTGTTTTTTTTCTAATAACAGAGTTGCTCTATGTATGATAACAGAGAAGAACTGGCCTTGGCCTTACTTTGTAACAAAGGCATTCCTTATCACCAGAATCCATCTTGATGATGGAAATTATCTCACTGAATCTCCTCAGTCCATGTCTGGCTTTGAAAGTATTATTAGAGAGGAGTGACCTGTGTGGTAGTGCTCACAAAGCTTAAATTTTGTAATGTATTTAACCACTGAATATTAAGCAGAATATTAATCCCAGAAAAAAAACATTTAATATTAATCCCAATCTTTGTTTTGCCATTTCTGTAAAAATAAAACTATTTTTTCCATTTTGCATTGCAGTTGAAAGCAGACGGAAATTTCAACAGCTGAGTAAATATACTCTGTACAGTATTCATTCCATACTTTTATAATGAAAAAATATTACTTTTGAGTAAAAATGCATATGAAATAAACATTATGCACCATAAATTCTAATAAGTATAAAGCATTGGACAAATTGTTGGCATCTGATGCAGAACAGAGCTCGCAGGTACTTGTCTGATGGTCAGGCTTAATTTATCTCAGGTGACATCTATTAGTCCTTGTTAACACTCTACACTAGCAGTTTGAACCAGAGTGAAGATCTGTTGTAATAGCTGAGCAGTGAAATGGGAGTTTTGGCCTTACAGATAATTTCCTAAAGTCCTGAATAAAATGCCAGCATAGTTTCCATGTATTTGATACATGTGGAAAGAGAAAAATCATTTAACTATTTGACCATAATACTGCTCCCCTCTTAAAATTCATGTGCTCCCAGGTATGTTACTCTCAGTCCATATCTGGGTGATTTGGACCTTTAAACACCCAGGTGCAGGGTGCTAACCTTGCTCATGCCCATTACGGCTGCCCTGCTGCTGCTCCACATAGTGAGGGGAACAGCTTATCAAATCAGCTGTTCCTGCTGAGCATGAGTCAGCTGTGACCTTCCCTGGCTCTCTGCACTCTGCTCATTACCACTCTGAGCACTGATACTCAATCCAAAAGCCAAGTCTGATAAGCAGAGAAGATTTTTCATCATGTGCATTTTGTTCTTGAGCTTCAGATTACACAAAAAGCTTGCCAGGCTATCAGGAACTTGCCAGAACTGCTGGGTTCATGCTCTGTCACTGCTGACTCTGCACCTCCAGTCTCAGGAGGAGCTGATAAGGGCCACATTGATGGGCAGGATTGGGAAGTTTCCAAAAACATAGAACAGCTTCAGGAGATACTGGTGATAATTCAGTAGGTGGCACAATTTCTTGTGACTGACAGCTAAGGACTCCACAAGGTGTTCAAGGTATTAATTGTGTTACTTCACTGATAGCTTGTAATAATTCATAGCATTGTTCAGAAACATTAGTTTTATCAAACTTTCTTTGAATTTCAAATGAGCTGCTCTCTACTTATTCCAATAAACCAGATGCTTCTGTTAGAGTCCATATTCTACTCTTCTGACTCTTTCCTGGCACTGGACACAGAGCTCACCTTTCAGTCAGGGTGTGTTGGTTACCTTTGTGTGAGTTTAGAGAGATGTGGATGAAAGGTGCCAGACAGTGACTTTATCAGAGACAGAATGTGTCCAAAGGTGCTCAGCACTTCCCTTCAGGAACATTGGAACTTATCCTCTAAAGTCACTGTGCTCTGGAGCACTACACAGGCAGTAAAACATGAGATGTGAGTGAAAATGCCAGTGTGTTTTAAAGTTGCAGCTGATTTTTTTTTTCCTCTTTCTACTACTTTTTAGTAGTCAAGCAAAATTGCTGTTAAATGCTCTATTAAAAAAAAAAGTTTTGGATCATTCTGGTATAATCTGGCATCTGGTAGTTTAGGTTCTGTGTAGTTGCTTTAGGAGAGGTAAGCACATCTGTTGCATTTTTTTGAGGGGAATAAAATTCAATTTTATTTGAAGCTTAAACAGAAGTCCAGGGACATTTGTGACAATTTTATTCTTAAAACTCTTCATGAAGTTGCAAGAGGTGTCATCAGAGGATTTAACAGAAGATGATTTTGGGGTTTTTTTTTTAGTTTCATTCTAGAAAGCCTTACAAAAGCAGTGAGATATTTTCCCTTCAGTGACCTTGCCATGGAATTGCTGGTTTGCTGTTTCAACTATCCTACTCCAATTTCTTTATAAATGCTGTGCTATTTGACTTTCTATTTATTTACTGCTTTGATTAAATTTCTGCTGTACCAAAATCCTGGTTTAGTCTAAAACAAAAAGTCTGTAAAAAATAAAATGTACTGCAAGTTATTGTCATTTACAGAAGGCTTTTACAGCTTCATAGTTGTGACCACAGTCTTCCTGCAAAAACCCTCCAGCAAAGTGCTTTTATGCGTATATTTTGTGAACCTTGCATGGCCATTGGTTGAACTGTGTTTCATAAATGAACTGAAAGCATAAAAATGGATTCTCAGTGTTGTTCCCAGCAGACTGTCCTCTCTGCTGGGAAGATCATGAAGTGCAGTTTCAAATAGCAGAAGTCATCTCTGAAGTGTAAGCAAAGCAGAGGGAGAGTATTTAGCTTAATAAAACTGCAGTTGAGCACTTGCTTTAATCACCTGAAAAAAAAAGGCTGAGAAATATGTTTTCTTCAAATTCAGGAAGAATTCTCCAGGGCTTTGTTTGGAAGTTAGCAAAAAATACAACCATAAATGGATAAAATTATTAGTGTATTTTTCCCAAGAAAAAGGAGTGGAAAAGATGGAAAAGTAATAAGATGCAGACTTTCTAAGCTTGAGATGACCAGTTAAAACCAATCCAAATTTAATAGTGGCAAAAAGGCATGATGAACAAAACTGTTGACATAGTAACAATTGATGTAACTGAGAATGAATTACCCTGTTTGCTGAACTAAACATACCAGCCTTGAATGGAGAGGAGCCCTGTGTTCAGGCTGGCTAAACACTATTATTGTGGCTATATTTCTGTCTATTAACTCAGACATATGTACATGATGATTTCATAATATATTTTTAGTATTTTAGGCTATCATGCATTCACAGTAGTGCCTGTGAATTTAAGCAGTTAAAAACTGGTTTATGTACTGTTGGGTTTTATTTTAGCTTCCTTTCAGGTCATGTATTCTTGTGCAGGAACACCTAATGAATAAAATATGAATGATTATAATGGCCCTTCTAGTGATAAGTAGAGACATGAAATTAGTTTTTATCCTTACCCCATATAATGTTATTTCATTTTCCAGTAGCATTGCTTGTATTTTACAGACTTCCAGAAAATAGGTACCAAAGGACCAAGGTGTTTATTTTCACCAAGTGTGTAGGAACCTAATTACTGTTAAAGTCAGTGGGAGGCTGCCTAAAATCCCTTCCAAATCTGTTCCTATGTAAATTGTCCTGGCTCGTATAGGGAGTTGTGTCACCTCTTGACTGGCAGAATGCCAGAGCACTGTCCTTTGCCAGGTTCATTTATTTTTCAAAGAACTTTTTGAAAGCATATTTCAGTGTAAAGTGTATCTGTCAGTGTGTTCACGTATATCGTGTCTTTTATGGGAATTTCAAGTTTTAACAACTACATCATCATTATCATCATATTTTTTAGAATTCTTTAATGAATGAAATGAAGCTGAATATGAACAGGACATAAAGAAATAGACTGAACATGCTGGAAGGGAGCATATGTTTGGTATTTGGGGAAGAAATGGTTTGCTTTTCCCAAATGACAGAATGACCTTCCTGACTTCTCCCCACTCGGGCCTCAGAAAGCCTGACTGGAGTCAGGTAACCTGTACTGTCATCTCAGCACTTTGTTCATGTATTTTCAGTGTTTTGAGAAGTGCTCCTGAGCCATGCAGGGTTTCAGGAACGCTGGAGGAAGACTGGAGTAAACCTGTACCTGTGCAGGCAGTTACTTAATGGCTCTCTGTATTCTAAAGCTCTAGAGCAGCAGCACTGCTGGGCACTGGGGCATTCCAGACTGGCAGCTGCACTGCTCTTGCTCTCAAGTAACATTCTTCCCCAGAACATTAGCCTCCAGAACCTGTATTAAAAGGAAGCTCTGACAAAGAGCAGGAAGTTGTCCTGTTGTTCTGGGTTGTCCAGCTTCTCTCTTCCTACATCTTTTCCACATCCTCTCGTGAACTACATGATGATTAAATGAGCTGAACTTGTGCTCCTCTAAAACATGCTTCTGAAAATATACTCCCAAACCACCCAGTAGTACTGTCTCTGTGTTCTTATTCAGTGACAAACCTCCTACACAATAGTAGCAATGCAAATGATAGGTTGTGTTCATTGCTGGCATAAATTCCATCATTAATGATGGACAGATTTGATGTTGTACCTAATTATATTGTAACTTGACAGGATGCAGCTGCTATTGTTCATACTTGTGAGCTGTTTCCACAGTTGAGGACAGCCTATGCTCAGTGTGTGACTGTTGTACAGCTGTCCAAATTATTTCTGGAAGGGAACAAATGTAACTTCTTGGGAAAAAAAAATTAAAAATTAGGGATTGTAGTATCATTAAGTTTGGAACAGACTTCAGAATTTAATGTCAAAGCCATGTGCAGCCAGTTTCTCCAGGAAAATGCTGTGAGGGATAGGTAGGCTCTACTGAGGTCCAGGTAGGCTCTACCCAGAAGTGTCAGCCTCTGAGCTTATCCTGTGTGTCTTGTAAATACTGCTGTTCATGATCCAAGTCATCTTCATTTCAGTTATGTACTAAAACCCACGAATTCTGGCAAGGTCTTTGGCTGAAATCTGAGCTGAGAAATTTGGTTTCAAGTCTAAGGTCAGGTACAAATGCCCCATGTGAAATTATCTAAATTGCTTAATTTCTCAGTGCCATCAGCTTAGGTGTCAGGGAGACATACTTTTCCTTTCTTCTGTTTTTTTCCTGGCCTCAAACATTTTGGAAGATGACACTGTTTGATTCTTATGGTCTGAATGCAGATGCATGGGGAGGCACAAAAACACTGTTGTGTTGGTCCTGACCTTACAATCTCTGTAGCTGACAAGAAATCCAAAGTGTCTGACTGTGACTGTCGAATGCCAGTGAGGCATCCACTTGTTTCACTGCTGAATGGGCCTCCACAAGCTCTTCACTGGTAATTGCACTGTGTCTTACATGTCCCAGGCTAAGAAATGGTGCATTTGTATTATTCCCTGTGGCTTGCAACCTCTTCTCAGTCGCAAACTGTCCAAGTGAAGACTTGTCTGCAAAAGCCTGTTTCTGCATGAAGGCTGGGACAGGAGCAGCAACAGTGTATGTTGTTGGCCACACATGCAGGGGAGCAATGGTAGATTACAAGGGAATTGGTACTGGAAATAATTATTTATGTCAAAGGAGAAGACAGGAATTCCTATGATGTGTCATTATTACTTTTGTAAGCTTTTGCATAAACAGAAATGTACAAAGTCCACAGTATCACTGGAATTTCTAAATGCAAAAGTTACTGTGTTCTTTCCCATAATCAGCACTCATAAAAAAATGTTTTCTCACGAACTTTGACAAAATTTGTCCCAGAGAAAATTCGAGGAAACAAGCACAGGAACATCCATACCATGTTTCTTGAGAAAGTCTGTACCAAGCAAGATGCATGTCTTGCAAAATATGATCAAACAAGAAGAACATGAAATCCATGATGTTTTACACAAGAGGCTCTCAGCATTACGAAACAAACTCTTTTAGCAGAATGTTTAAAGCAAGTTTGGGGATTTTGTAGGGGGAATTTCTCTAGGGTTTGGAGGCAATGATAAAAGCAGGAGAAATATGAATCAATTAATGCATGTGACAAATGGCCACAGTCTCGATTCCATTTGTGAATGATTATTCCTAAAGGGATAAGTACACTTGTCCCATCTGTTCCTGCCTCTCTCCTGAGAAGGGTTTAGGATATGAAAATGAAAACCAAAAAGAAGTATGTCAGGCTGCCTGGCATTTGAACTCTTTGAAATGAGAGGCTCTCTTTGCTATAGGGGGTGAGCCTTTGAGAGCAATTGAGCACCAAGTAACAGCCTTAGTTTTTAATTTCTTTGCCTTTGTATGTTTAAGAGAGACTCCAGTCAGATGTGTGTGTTAATGAAGCACTAAGTACAGCATTTAATGAGATGCTAAATATAATTGTTGTGTATGCTGCATAATTTAAATACCAACTGTACTTGCATGTCTCATTTACCAAGCCAGTGAATGACACAGTAATATTGAAAGCAATAACAGCTCAGTGCTTATGCAGAGTAGTCATGGGGGGGATGCACTTAGCGAGTTTGTGACTCTTATAAAGAGATCCTGTCTGATAAAATCACGGTAGCTAAAGGTTAAGATTACCTGTAAGATGAGTCTTTTCCTTCCAAGTCTGGATATAATACCCTGAATAAGGAAGTATCTGATACTAAATGTGTATTCTGGGACTGGAGATCTGCTAATTCCTAGGAGATAAGGCAGGAATTTTGCAGTTGGACTACATTAGGAGCCACAGTAAGGAAAATTTTATTAGCAATTTGCAAGTGCATGCCTTTTAACCTTAATGCAGCCACTGTACTATTTGGTACAGGGGGAAATTCTTTGTCCTTGAGGTGCAGTGAGAAACCTGTGCTTACTCTAGTTATATTTACAGCTAAATTATCAAATGAATGCATAAATATGAATAAACCATTTTTTATTTGAAAATTAGTTACTGGAAGCCAGTTTTGCATTTCCAAAGAGTTATCATTCCTTTGAGTTCTTCTCTAGGGACTATACTTAAGACAAATATTTTAATGTATGTGTGTCCTTTCAGAACACCCAGTGATGTGTTGAAGACTTGAATGCCTTAAGCATTACCGAGTGAAGGAGTGGGAACTTGAACCTTTTTAGGCAGATCTTATTCATTTAAACACGAACTGATTTTCAGAAGTTGTAACTCCCTTTTGTCAGACATTGTTTGGTTTTGCTAAATTTCAGACACAGTAGGAGCTTACTTTGTTATGCTCTACTGCCTTTGACTGCAGAGTCCTGACAGTCCTCACTCCTGTACCAAGAACAAGCTTAGTAATGCTCAGCAGTGCTGCTCAGGGCTTGCAGGATCAGGCTTTGTGTAGGACTGGCTTCTTTGGGAAGCTGTGATTATATGAAAGCCTTAAGAGCATTTCTGTTATCTCCTTGTCCTCGCAGTGGCCAGTTTGCTATAGTGAAGAAGTGTCGAGAGAGGAGCACGGGGGTGGAATATGCTGCCAAGTTCATCAAGAAGCGCCAGAGCCGGGCCAGCCGGCGTGGGGTGAGCCGGGAGGAGATCGAGCGGGAGGTCAGCATCCTGCAGCAGGTCCTGCACGCCAACATCGTCAAGCTGCACGACATCTACGAGAACAAGACAGACGTGGTGCTCATTCTGGAGCTGTGAGTAAGGGCACTTCCCTCCAGGGATGGCTGAGGTGAATAGAAACCAGAGAGCGCCGCAGAGGCTGCCAGAGCACAGGGGCACTGATAAATGGAGCTCTTGCATTCTCAGGCTTCACAAATCTTGGCAGGAGCGTTGAGTGAGGTTGGTGGTAAACAGGCCCCCCAGTTCATCCATGTGCTCTGGGGATACAGGTGCACCTGAACATCAGCTGAGGTCATTTGATACTGAGCCAGGAGTCTTGTCAACTTGTAAACAGTTTACTAACAGAGGGATTAGCTCATTTCTGCCTAGGGCTGCCCTGACATGAACCTTGGAGGAAGTATAAATGGCCACTGAATGCTCATTTCCTTTTACTTCCTAGTTTCAGCTCTTTCAATACTTGTGAGGCCATCAAGCCTTTTCCAAAATTTGCAGCCATTCTCACTACTCCCTTATTTTCCTCATATAGATCAGATAGGGGAAAAGAGGGAAGGAGGGAAAGGGAAGAGGGTTTTTTAATCCCTAGGCATTTACTATTAAGGATGAATAGCAGCAGGATGGGAATGAAGAAAAGCTGTTTACTCTTCTGCCACTATGTGAGGGGGGCAAGCCCCTGCCATTTAGGTCCTGCTGACAAGTGAACTTCCTCACCCCTACATGCAAAATGATGCAATTTTTCAGTGTGTATGGAGCAGGAAATACAATCACCATGGTGGAAGTTAGGTAGACCATATATTCCCTAGGACACCAGCCTGAACTTTGTATGGAATCCTGGCAACAAGGCTTTCGTCCCTGAGGGAGCTTTCTAGGGAGGGCAGCATTTAAGTCAGGGAGCATTCCTTGAGATTAGTGTGACTGCTGGAAGATGGCATGTGAGTGATGATGTGCATCTGTTAACTTTGACGTTTATGTCTATGGCCAAATGTTGGTCTCGGTAGCCAAGCCCTGGAAGACAGGGAAGGAGCTTGCTCTTTCTCACTGGTGACTACTTTGGGCTAAAGCAACCTCCCATTTCATTACCTAATGCTTTTTTCTGTCCTCATGTGGCCTGACACATTTTGTGTGTCCTTTTGTCAGGCTGTAACATATTGCAGTTTGTAAAAGTCTGCGTGCAACAGAGTTTTGACCTGATTAAGGCCTCTGCATTCAGCTGCTGTTTACAAATTGAGGATAATGATAATTGCTAATAAAGATAATTAAATTCTCCCTGTAAATAGATAATCTCTTCCCTTTTACACCCTGCTCTCAGAGTCTCATATTCCCTGCTGTTTATCAAAGTAAGTGTTACAGCACCTGGCCAACCAATCTTATGGTAATCTACAGTGGACTTCAGCTTCAAAAGAATGGCCTCAGTATTGCTGATAATTGAAGAAGCTGGCCTGATGTTTAAAAGAGGATTTGCCTGAAACGTTGACTATCTCCCATACTCACAGTGCTGGAACAGGCAAGGCTATCTCCTCTTTTCAGAGAGATCAGTTCTGCACGTGCTGGTTCTCCCATTGGAGAGCAGTGCCAAGTCCAGTGCTGTGAAGTGCAGTTTGGCAGGTACACGGGTTCTCCTTCCTTCTGCACGTTGTCCAGGGACTTGCTCCCCACAGCTTTCTGTGACTTTGTTGTTCCCTGTCTCCTGGGCCCTACCTGGAGCCTGCTTTGCCCAAATAGAAGCAGCCTGGAGGCAGGTTGGATTGATACACCAGTGTCTCCTCTACAGGTAAGTGTCAGGTTTGTGTACACAAAACAGCTCTGTCCAAGAAGTAAGGCAGCGCTGTTTGTCTTTTGTTGGACTTCAAATGAAAAGTAAAGGTATCATTTACTTGCTTCCTTGCCATGGTATTAGGTGACATGGTAAAAGGGAAAGAGATGGAACTCAGAGGAAGGAATTCTTCTGTAACAGTTGAGAAATGAGCATTTGCAGGTGGTGATTTAGAAAACAAACCTCCCTGGATGTTCAAATGTAACTTGATGCAGTTATGAATGTTTTAGTGCAAAGGAATAAGTGTTGAAGTGTGGGGTTTTTTTCTGGGATTCCATAATGGCTGGCTTTTGGAATTGCTATATCTCTTCTGTTTGAGGGTATCTCTGAATTCCAATTCTCTGAATTGGATAAGAATGATCTTGCAATAAACTGCTTACCACTCTCTAGGTACAATTTACTGAAGCCTGGTTTTAAAGCCTGAGTCTTTGTTAATGAGAAATTATCACGTCTTCTACTGAATTTTCCTTTAAATTACTCTTTTAAGAGTAGTTTAACGTGTTAGGTTATACCTCAAGAGACTGGAGATGAATATACTGTTTTCCATGTATGCCCATCTCTGATCTTCAGAAAATGAAATGCTCATGTGGTTATTGTAGAAGAGAGTCTTTTGCTGATAAAGTAACAGAGAGACTTCAAGCTCTCTGAATCTTTTTTCTTTTTGTTTCCTGTTTTATTTTTATGTTGTATTTTATGTTGTATTCTGTTGCTGGGAAAGCCCCCTCCCTAGCCTCATTCAAGGTCAGTATGAACTAGAGAGAAGTGAGAAAATACATCAAGGAGCTCTCAAGTAAATGTCCTGTGATCCTCTTTATCAAAGGCTGCAGTTTCTTCAGTCATGCCTTGGGCATAGCTGGTTGCCCAGGATGTTGGTGAGGTTGCCATTGGGGCAAACTCCCTAGTGTGCCCTGAGCATCTGACCCATCTGGTTTAAGTGCCACTCTCAGAGGCAGCAAGAGAGAATGAGAATTAAGTAGCTCCAGTCTGGGCAGCTGAACTATTTTCTGACATTGCTTTGTGTAGCAAAGGAAGTTGCTCTGAAGGGAGTTCCAGTCTCCTCCAAGCAGGAAGGCATCCTCAGACAGCCTTAGCAGAGCAGAGTGGCTCTTCCAAAGTGGCTCAGCTTCTGAGCTCTCCTGAAGATGAACCTGCTTCTGCAGGACCAGAGACTGGGCCACCTGGGCTGTCCTCTGGCCTTAGAGAGGTTAAAGAGT
The DNA here is from genome assembly GCA_020086605.1 of Lanius collurio. Taxonomy (NCBI): domain Eukaryota; kingdom Metazoa; phylum Chordata; class Aves; order Passeriformes; family Laniidae; genus Lanius; species Lanius collurio. Next base: position 1,669,978 of record JACBWW010000021.1, read on the forward strand.
CCACCTTAAGAAACAAGGAGATTTTACAGGGTAAAAGAGGAAGAGAGAGCAGTGTGCCTACATGGTTAAATTCCAGAAAAGTACAAGAACATCCCTCAGTCCAGCTGGCTTCCTGATGACCGGATGGGTTGTCTGCCAGAGGTGATTGCTTAAGAGCACTCTGAATAGAATTCATTAAATAAATGGCACTCGCCTGCTCACTGTATGCAGATCTCACCAAGACACTACCACGTTTTTCTTACAGATTTCTTCACTTGTTTGTCACAGTAGGCTGTGGTAATCCTAAAACTACTGAACCAAGGCCTCTAAGCCTCCTACAATATGGAAAGGAGACAATGTTCCCTGTCTCCTGAAATGCACAGGGTACAACAAAATCTGTCCAGAAAGGCTGATGGTAGTGCTGAGACCCTTGGTAGGTGTCACCTAAAAAATAAAATCAAGAGATCAAGTAATAGTTTCACAGGTTGAATAACAGAGATTAATAGGAAGGAGAAGGTGGCAGCCGAAGACAGCAGTTGCAACATATTTCCAGGTGATTTAAGCTTATTTTTGTTTGCCAGCCATTTAGTTGTTACAATTAAAGCATCAAGTGATTCTGCCCAGGTGAAGAGTCCTGCCTCACATTGTTTAGAAAAGTTTCTGACTGTATGAGAGATGTGAAAAAACTATCCAGTAATCAGTGGGCAAGTCACTATGCCCTGTGTAAGTCTGTGGATCACTAAGCCATGTGTTCCCCCACAGGAACAGCAGGGGAAGCTAAGACACAAAGCCAAGGTCTCTGTGGCTTTTGGCATGCTGTTCTTGCTTGCAGTGGACTTGTCCTTGCAGGTTTTGTAGCTGTTGACAATACCTTCCTCCAAAAGAGGCAGAGTATGGAATCACCCTGTTGTCAGCACCAGTGTTGTGTAGGAGCCTGGGGTCAGAGGAGTGATTCCCCAAAGGCCTCTGGAGCACCCAGTGTGGACTGACTTGTCTGTGACTCACAGCACCCGAGGAACTCAAAGCATTTGGACCTGCAAGTGCCTTGTTTGGGCAACAGGGCCAAGAGCTTGTTTTCCAAAATGGCTGTAGTGTCTCTCAGGTCCTTTGCTTGCACTCTGAGCGCAGGTGGGAGGTGCACCAGCACCCAGGAGTAACAACTGTTTTGTGAGTGCTCCCAACGGTGAATGTGAATGAGAATTAAACAATAATATTAATGACAGCGTGAACTGGCAACAATAAATGTAAACATAATTATGAATAACAGCTGCCAACAATGCCCAATTCAATATTTAGGTCATCTTGTTTGAGATAAACAGAAAAATAGCACTGGAACTCTCAGGACAAGGCACAGAAATGAAAATAAAAATCTTATGTACTAATAAGGATGGAATGTATTTCACTTTTGATGTGAAAACTCAGAGTAACTAAGAGTACTTCTTTGATTTGGGAAAACTGATTTTGGTACCTTCAAGCCTTCTACAATCTGCTTTCTTCTTAAAAAATTCAGCACCAAGTAAATGCTTTTCTGTTACTTACGTCAGGCAAGAATGGTATTAGAACAGGGTAATGGCTGTTCTGGAAAGAAAAGAGATTCTGTTGGCACATTTCACTACCTCAAGTTCTGATGGCAGCTGCTGAGAGAAGTAATTCTTTAGCAGTTGTTGACTCTTACAGCTTGTTCATACAAAATGAAAGTGTTGAAAAGTAGCAGTTGAAATGGTTAAGTCAGCCTTTTAAAATAGGTACATATCTGGAGATTTGGCAAACAACAAAACTTGGTTTGATCCTTTGTGATCCTTGCAGCAACAATGGAAAAGCTGGTCCTTAATTTACAGGGAAGAGAGCTGAAGCCAAAAGGTAGTTTGGGCACACCTGGGACCAGAATACAAAACTCATGGTTGTCTGCAGGAGTAGCCTTTTTCTAACTGTATTGAAGTTCTTCAATGCTTTTGTTTTCTGTGCTTACACTGATTTTATGGATTACAGTGCAGGAGATAAAGGGTTGTTTTCTGGTGTGTTTTGCAGGGTTTCTGGAGGAGAACTTTTTGACTTCCTGGCACAGAAGGAGTCTTTGAGTGAAGAGGAAGCAACCAGGTTCATTAAGCAAATTTTGGATGGTGTGAATTACCTTCACTCTAAGAAAATTGCTCACTTTGATCTAAAGGTAAAGATGCTGATTTAGACTTTGGCTGATCTCTAGCTGCTAATTTTGATATTTAATACCAGTAATATCAGGTGGTCAATGAAGATGTTGCAAGAATTACAAGATAGAAATCAGAAAGCATAAGTAAAGAATAATTTTGCTGATAGTGACTATCAAGTGACCTAATATATATTCACTTAATAACTCTCCTGGGTTTTAAAGGACTGGGTGTGGAGTTTGGCAAGTGTTAAATTAGACATGTATTTTTAAGCAGTTATCTGATTCAATAGAGGACAGTTCATTATCACTTGACAGGGCTCCATTGGCTGCAGTGGAGCTACAGTGGTTTATACCACCTAAGGAATAAAACAGTCCTCCAGGAGGTAGTGACAGTGACTTTTTGCCATTTTAGTCTGTTCTGTCTGCTCTAAAGAAGCTTCCATTATATATCTGTGGTGAACATATATGCCTTAGTTCCATGGAAAGAAAACAGACTTGTTACCCTGAGGCTAAAACATGCTTGGTCCAATGACTATGACAATAAATTATTCATTTGCTCTGTTTCCCAGTGCAGCTCTGACTAAGAGTACATGTTAGCAGGAGCACTTCCACGTTAAGATCTGCTGTGGAAAGGCCAGGCAGCTGCCAGCAGGGAATCAGATTCTCTCACTGCTGCTCTTGAACTTATGATTAAGTTATGGCAGATTAATGCATTAAAGCTCATCATGGGAGATAAATTGAACCTGTAGTTTACTCTGAAACTGGGAATTTGGGCCATGGTAGGGAGTAGCTAAGGCTGAGAAATTTAGTTGAAGAAAGAAGTTTATGAAACATGTAAAAAAAATAAAGTCTGTGGTTGAACATGTAAATTTTGATTTCACAGTTCAAGCTTCAGCTTTTTCTTACAACACTGTGAGGCATGCCACATTTTAACAGCTCATTATCATATATGATCTAGGACCTCTGATCCTAACTCTTCCCATTTTCTGGCCTGTTCAGTTGGTAAATCCTGTATCTTTCCTGGCCTTGTTGCAGCTGTAAATTTAGTCTCAGAGAAGATAATTTTCCCTTCCCTGAATAGGTTCAGCATTTAACAAAACATCTTCCATTGGCCTACAATACAGTATAGAGTCAAATGGGCAGATGTTGTGAAGTGTAAATTCACAAAAGTCAGCAAAAGTATTGAGCTGTGCAGCTCTCACTCAGGGTCATGCAGTGGCATTTTGTCTGCACCAAACACCTGAACTGCTTTGGCTGCCTGCTACCTTTATCAAAAGAACTGTAAATGATTAAGCACAGGTATGTGTTTCTTGTTCTATGGTGTTGTATATGTAAAGGGAAAAAAAGCCCTTGAAAACACTGTTACTTTCAAAGATATTAATATTTTATTAACATAGATCTACCGTTTGTTATTTTTAGCCTGAAAACATTATGCTTCTAGACAAGAATATCCCTATTCCACACATCAAACTCATTGACTTCGGCCTGGCTCACAAAATAGAAGATGGAGTTGAATTTAAAAACATATTTGGAACTCCAGAATTTGTAGGTGAGTGACATGTTCCTTTGCAAATTCCAGAAGAAGTTGATACAACTTGTCAAAGTTAAAAATTGAATCTTAAATCTAGAGGTTTACTTTACTTTTCTGGAATCGGCAAAAGTGCTTTCTGTAAACTAGATGTGCGACTCCTGTCAGAGTAGGCTGCTGCCAAATAAATATTTAGAGATGTAAATTCAGGATTGAGATTGGGAAACTCAGCCAATACAAATTGTAATCTTTGTACTTGCTGCCTGGGTTAAGTAGGTCTCTGCACTGGGTACATGAGTCACAATTACAGGAGTATCTCTGTCATTGCTTTTTAAGTAAAACTACCTCACTCACACTGCATACCTGCTGAGTACTCTCATCTCCCCTTACATTTTTCCATGTGGTTCTCTTTTTGCTCCTCACTGGTCATAATTCTAATTTGTCTCACTTGGATTTTAAGTTAATCCTGCTCCTTTCTACTAGTTTCAGATTTGGGCTTTGTTTGGGGGCTGGCTAGAGAATTGTTATTAATATTCCAGTCAAACACAGCTGTCACAGATAATTTTTTTTAACTTATTTCACCCTTGCTCTTTTCTCTTGCATGCAGTCTTGTATGGGGATGTTTTTCAATGAGGAAATGTTTCTTATAAAGATAATAGAGTTTGACATGGATAGCCATGTAGTCTGGGAAGTAATTTCAATCTCTTGCTCAAGGGCTCTTTCTGACTGGCCTTTACAAACTTCCTATAGTGGCACCAGTTAAAAAAACAAAAGCTCGTGCTTAGCGGCAGCAGCATTCTTGGGAGGTGAAATAATTTGTTATTTGTTGTATTTTGCACTATAATTACTATATAATGTCTGCTTTACCCTTATTCTTGAGTTGCATTATGCTCCAAGTTACTCTACATAATCTCTTCAGAACAGCTGTGAACTTGAACAACTATTTGGGCTACAAAATTATAAACAATGTATTCTGTAACTAACTTTCCCCTCTCCCCCTTTCTCCCTCTTGGTAATTCTTGGCCTGCTACTACAGCCTGGTAAAAATTTGTTACCTCAGTTGTTGATGCTTGATTAAATGTTTTTTACAGCTCCAGAAATCGTAAACTATGAACCACTTGGACTAGCTGCAGACATGTGGTAAGTTTTGTAATGTATTTGTACTTTTTTTCCAGGTGACTCTACAATTACTTTTTCCTGTTTTCCTCTTAATAGAATCCAGTGCACTGCAACATATTAAAAAACAAAACAAAACAAACTTAAATACAGTTAATGACCCTTTGTTCTGTCATTCTATTTTTACACATTCTTTTTAATTAAAAGATAAGCAATTAATTTCTGCAAAATAACACTGAAAAACTGGAGTGATGGCAGTTAGAGAGTTAACTGTTTGCCACTGTCCATGCAGAGGAGCACTCTTAGAAGGGAACATGTTCCTGCAGAGCTTGTGACAGCCTTATTTATAAGAGCACTTCATGCAGAGCAGACCTGCCTACTAATGTTGTCTGCTGGGAAGGCAGGCAAAAGAGGTCATCCCAAATAAAACATCCTTGCTTCTGTTCCTTTGTGTTCCATATATGCACTGTAGTAAATACTGAGTAGAAATACACAGAGACTTCAAATATCCACATCACTTGATGTTATATGTAAAATTATTTTTTTCCCTGGACCCCCAGTCTGTAAGAGATGTTAGCAGTTATCTAAAGCCACGATGGCTCTCCTGCCTGTACTGTAGCTCCTATTGACTTTTGTGTATTCTGCACATTAAGAAGAATACTGGTCATGTAGAACCCCTGAAATGAATGTCTTTTGTTTTTTAGGAGCATAGGAGTCATCACCTACATACTGTGAGTACAGCAGATTCACTCCTGTAGAAATGTTGCTGAAGCTCTGTTGCACTAATACAGAACAGTTCTTCCCTTCAGTCATTTAGGGACCTGCACATGTGGGGTGGGCAGGGGTTTGTCTAAAGGACAGGAGTTATTCTGCAGCCTTTTCAATTTAAATTAAGGGGTAAAAGATGAGGGGCATTCTGAGCAGACAAACGAGTGTCTCTGCCATCACTGGGCATTTCTGCTTCTTATGGGATCTCATTAGTTCCAAATGGTAGAGGATGGAAAAGCCAAGTGTATTAATTGTTCCTGAAATTACTGTGAGCTATCAGTGTGAGAGCATAGAAAGTGCAACAGTGCCATTTACAACTTGGGTTATTTCAGGTGGCAACAGGGAAGTTTTTATTTGCTTGTAAAGGTAGCAATCTAGATTATTATGAATAAATAACATCACCCATTTCAAAAAAGTGAATTTAAGCTGAAAGAGGAGCAGAGAAGTTGACCCTGGGAACTGAGAATTCAACTCACAGGAGAAAAAAAGGGTTTATTAAAGCTAGTAAAGCAAAGGTTGGTTGGGGATATCACTACAGTCAGTAAGCATGAAGGAAAAAATAGATCACAGAATACTTTTTAGATACAGATACTCTTTAGAAGAAAAGTGTGTCAACTTTATAAATAAATAAAAGGAGGGAATTACGACATGCTTGGGCTCTCAAAGAAATTCGTTTCTGTGGGCATCTGGGGACAAGCAGTCAAGAGTTTTAAGATAGAGCTTGACAATTTGGGGAACTGCTTGTGTGACAATGGATGCATGCAACAGAGGAACAGCACTCCTTGCTTTTTCTCTCATTTGGCATGAGACTTACAGGAATGGTCAACCATCCTTGATCCTACCTGCTTCTATTGAAATCAAGCTCCTGTGACTCCTGGGGAGCAGGAAGTGGATACTGTATGCTGGGAATGTCTCACCCTGGGCTTCAGCTGCTCATGATACTCAGAGGAATAACTTGCTGCCAAACCTGAAGAAGGTGGACTCTTTTATTAGATGAATTTTCACTACACAGCTCAGGGGCCAGGACAAGTACAGAGGCTTGAAGGGGAAGGATTGTCTTTTCAGTGTGGAAAATACATCTTGGCCTATACACATGGGTTAGACCCCAAAAAGCTGTAAAATCAGGTCTGGGGAATCAGATTCAGTGCAACAAATTCCCTTCTTTCCTGCAGTGCAAAGAAAAGTTTGGGATATTGGTTGAGCCCAAGTTCAAGTAAAGGGGTTTAGAATACTGTCCAGACCTTTGTTTTTTATCAGCTGTGATACTGGTCTTCACTGACACACCTGTACTTGCCAGGACATTAAACTTCATAAATTTGTAAAATGGGTGTTCCTATTTGATGAGAAGAAACCTTAGGAGTTGAGCAGGTGGGAATACTTGTGATTAGTGATGCACAGAGCCAGCTGCTCTTCAGGTCTTCCTGTTGCACTGAGAGGTCTGTGCTGGGGCAGAGGAACGAGCAGTTTCTGTACTGCATCCAGCACAGGAGATGTGTTTTACCTGCCTGGCTGCTAAGGATTGCTGTGGTCCTCAAAGTAGAAAAATGTCTCCCTACAAATGATCAGAAAAAAGAGCACATTTTTTTATGGTGGGGAGAGATCAACTTGCCTGACAGGCTATGGACTAGAATTGGCATGCCTTCAACTCTTATTGCCTCTTAATTTTAAAGCCTTTTGCTCAGAAGTGTTCTGAGTAACAGGGGTGGGTCTGTGATTCCACCTAGTTCAGCAAAAGTGGCAGCAATCAAATGGATGTCATCATCAGGTGTAGAGATCAAAATGCATCCAAGTCCTCAATTCAGTAACTCTGGAGTGATTCAGTGGGTTTTAAGGACAAAGCTTTTATTACTGAGGTCTGCTGGTACATTTTTACAGGCACTGAGTCAGAAAAAAGCTATTTGCATTGGATATTAGGATTTGAGAATCCACCCACTTCACTTCAGATTTCAAAACTGACTCCCAAAAAGAAAAAACTCAGAAAATAGAGTTGATTTTGGCTTCCAACAAAGGGCCAGAAGGTGGAATTTCAGCTGCTTCATGGCATAATTTGGGGAAAGGGAAAAGAAACCAAGGCCCTAGGGCAGGTTTCCAAGCTTCAGTTTTGGAACAAAGCCCATGGTCTGTGGAGAGGTGCCTGCTTGTAGCCTTCTTTGTGGCCAGCAGAAATGGGACCAAGGCCTAAGAGGAAAACCCTTTAAGCATTGAGACTGTCTGTGGTATTTGAGATGAAATTTACTGCATCAGAGAGGACCTCACTCATGCTGTCTTGGTGTGTCAGATGCTTTGGTGGTGTTGTATGATTGTAGAGGGAGAGGAAGCAGTTTATGCACTCAAGTGTTTATTCTGTGGATAAAAACCACATGTGGTAGCTGGAGATTGGGCTGAAAGGTTTGAGTGGTCCCAATATAACTTTCCCAGTTATATTGGTATATTCCCAGTTAACCTGGTAGTGGCAATACAGACAGGGTGAAAAGTATGTTGAGAGTGGCATCATGTAAGCAAATGGTTTAGTATTCAAAACCTCAGTTTAGTTCCCTGGAGTTTGCTGCAGTCCTGCTTTGAGCCTGCTGCATCCTGAAACTGTGTTATCAAAAGCTGGACATAATAGATAAGCACAATAATAGCCCAGAAGATTATAAAAAGGGGTGAATCAATTTCCTTGGTATAAATAACATTTCCTGTAAACCAGGCTTTTGCAAGTCAGCATCCCTCTGTGTTGGGGAGGAGGAGCCTGGAGGAAAGGCAGGGCAGGAGGGGTCTGGGATGACTCTGTTCTGACACGAGTTTTGTGGAGCAGAGGTACAGAGTCATCAAAGATGAAGGTTGGCAGTCACAGCTGAGAGGCAAAGCAGGAAAAAGGAAAGCTTTTTCTTAAGTGAAGATTGTGAAATGGTGTTTTATGAAGATGCTGTCTCCATTATGTCCTTGCAGTTGGAGCACGGTGCCACAGAATGAAATTTTGTGTTTTTCAGAAACATTTGGATTTTATTGCAGCCAAAGCCCTTTTGCATGTGGATTCCTTTTACAGAGCAGCATGGTTCTACTTCCCCAGTGGAGTTGGTCCCTAGGCAAGGCCACATGTGTGGCTTCTGATCACACATCATATTTTGCTTCCAGCTGAGAAAGGTCTCTTGGTTGAACCCATTGTGCAGGGAACTCATCAGTAGCTTTGCAGGAGAAAAGAAGTAGGGGCAGAGCTTTTCCTACCTGAAGCAACTGTAGAAACACTACTTTATCTGCTTGAAGGTTGTAGGAGCTTCTGCCTGGTAGTCTTTGTGGGTTCACAGGGGTAGAGGCTCTTCTCAGCTGAAACTTTTTCTAGTTTGATTAGCAATGACTTAAATGAGACAGGAGAGGAGAATCTGTGCATTTCTCTCTGCATGCATTAGTGCTGCACTAGAGACTTTCAAGGCAAGTCTGGCTCACAACCACAGCTGTAGTGAGCCAAAGCTGGTTCTGTTTTTTCCTACATGGCAGAGCTGCTTCAACACAAGAGTTGCAAAAGTCCTAAGAGAACATTCCATGGTCACTGTAATTTCATTAGGGGACTTCTGCTGTTTATTTTTCCAACTGATTCTTCTTTCTGGCTTATCTAGGCTTAGTGGTGCCTCACCTTTCCTTGGAGAAACTAAGCAAGAAACACTTGCCAACATCACAGCTGTGAATTATGATTTTGATGAAGAATTTTTCAGCAATACCAGCGACCTGGCAAAAGATTTTATTCAGAAACTACTGGTGAAAGATACACGGTAAGCAAATATTCAGAAAGACCCATTTATCTCTGAAATAAACCTGGTGAAATGTGGCTTGGTAAGTGAAAAAGCTTTTGGGGTGGGGTGTATTGCCATTCAAAAACAAGACAGGAGGATGCTGCTGTGCCCCTAGTTAATCACTGCACCCAGAAACCCTGAGGAGAGGAACCAAATCTCCTCAGCTAAATGCCATGTTCAGGACTGAATTCTCACCTGAGTCAAGCTGGTACAATAGGTTGTAGCTGAAAGGCTGAAAATGGTGTGCAGAATCTTGTATTCAGGTCAACTACCACTCCACTATTTCAGTCTCTTATGAACTGCTTGCAGGGAGGTGATATCATCCCAGAATATGGCTCTGGTGGTACAATGCCAGAAAATTACTACATGTGCTGATCAGGAGTTGTTCTAAGTCTCTGTCTGTAGCTGTCACCTAGAATTTGTATGACAGCTATGCAGATCTTTGTTCCCAGCTTACAGAAACCAGAGTCTCTTTTTTTTTAGTTTTTCTTGCTTTTAATAAAATTCACACAGAAGTAGCATCTCCTTCCCTGTAACCTTCTTTGTCCTGGAAGAAAGTCAGACCATTGTGGTTCTTTCTAATGGCTTCATTAGGGGAGAAAATAGCTATGAGAGAGAAAGAGCTGTGCAGTCAAGATTTCTGCAAATCATGAGCCCCCAGTCTGGCATAGAGTAAGTGTTTGATGAGAGTTTTGCACAGGTCTAGCAGCTCCAAGGAGAAGTCAGTGATGTTGATATTTGTCCCATGTACAGACATGGTGCCTGTGCAAGGCTGTGTTTCTGTCTTTGATTCTCAGTGCTCTTAACGTGCTGGTCACCAAACTGCTCCAGTGAAGAAAGAAGTTAGGTTTGATCCACTTTGATTAGGTTTGAAGTATTCCTTTCAGAAATGTTGCTTTCTGGAAACAACAGCTCCTGCAGTGCTGTAATGCCATGTTCCAAAGGACAGCTTGGGTATAATTAGTGTTGATTACCTCTGGTATAATTACTGTTGATTCAGACACAGTCATATCAAAGGTGTATAGCAAGAATGTATTTCCTAAGCATGTTGGATGAACAAAACAAAGGAATGTTGTATTACTTTTTATGGAAGGGTGCACAACAGTACAGGCATGTTTTGATGAAGAATTAAAGTTGTGTGGAGTAAGAGCAGTTACCTACTGAAGTTTAGAACAGTAACTAAACAGCACACAAGCAGTGTGCCTCAAGGAGAAACATAACCCTGAAATTTGAGGGTTTCCCCTGGAATTATCTTGATAAACACTTTATAGGAAACCCAGGAAAAGTGTGAGTCAATGGACTTGTGTACCAAGTATTTTTTATTCAAGTCTTTGGGGGTTTTTTGTGGTGTTGTTTTTTAGGAAGCGGCTGACAATTCAGGAAGCTCTTTCTCATCCATGGATAACGGTAAGACTGAATAAAGAAACAGATCTTGGTTTTTTCCATGAACAAAGCAGAGATCATATTCTCACTCTTACTGGTGTGTTAAATGGAAAACTGCCCTCTTTGTACTTTGTGATGCTGGGTGACCCAAGGAGATGTACTGGGAGGAAATTGGTTGGGTCTGACCAAATCCTTGGATTTCTGCAAATTGCTTCTTTGATTATCATAACTTTCAAAAAAGAGAGCAATAAAGCTCTGGTGTTTATTGCACATGACAGTATCCCATATTGGACTGGGCTTTGCATTTTTCCATTCTTCTTTGTTTGCATGGACATATACTGTGTGTTGGCTTTAGTGCTTTCTTGAACTGAGAGTTGACTGCAATCAATATGGAAAATATAATTTCTCTCAAGAGAGAATTGCTGTACAACGTGTTCTGGTTTGCTTACTTTTGTGTGTCTGTATTTATTTTTTCATCATAAACATTGCTTGCTTATATGGATAAAGTCTCTTACTGAAAATACATTAAGCTAGTCTCAGCATGACTAATCAGGATTTTTGAAATTCAGTTTTTGCTTTGCATTACACAAAACATTAATTGGAGTGGGTTTGGGGTTGTTGGTTTTCCTTGTACAAATATTGATAGTTTTGACACTGTTAACTGCTAAAAATTTGCATGAAAATAAGTTGCAGCCATGTTTTTTGCACTTACCACATTGGAATGACTGCACATGATTGTCACATTCAGTTCTGGGCTTGTGTGTTTGGTATTTGTTTCTTTTAATCAAATGCATGAAGGAAAATCTGTGTGAGCAGAGAACCTCCCAGCATTGTGGAAGCCCAGGCTGCATCCTTTGTGTAGAGCTTTTGAATTGCTGCAGTCTTGTAAACGTTCAGTAATATTGGTTCCTCTGTCTGGCGACTCACCAGCTGAAAGATGAAACCAAAGTCCAGGAGAACAAGAAGGTTGAGAACGTGCAGCTGAAGACGAAACGCCTGAGGGAGTACACCATAAAGTGCCACTCGAGCATGCCCCCCAATAACACCTACATCAACTTTGAGCGCTTTGCCCGCGTCGTGGAGGACATTTCCCGTATGGAGAGGGGTTTCAGCACCGTGGCTGCATCCCACGATTCCTTGCAGGAGGACATGGATACTCTGCTTTCCATTTACAATGAGAAAGAAGCTTGGTATAAAGAAGAGAGTGAAAGTGTGAGGCACAAGCTGTCCCAGCTGAAGTATGAATACCGTAAAATGGAGTCCCTGAAAAGACATTTGCACGATGATATCAAGGCTGTCGGTGCCAGTCTCGCAGGCATATCTGGGAAGTACACTGAGCTGCAGAGCCAGTATGAATCCCTCCGACAGGAGCTTGCTGAGGAACTCAAGTGGATACAGGATTTAATGAGCACTTTTCAACTGGAAAATGAAGCCTGTGTGAATGGAAACTTTGACTCTGTTTTTAACAAAGATATTAATGAATCGTTAATGGAGCTGTTAAATAGATCTCGCTGTGAAGAATTCCTTGCAGGGTTGAATCTTGATGTGACAGAATCCCATCAGTAACACTGAGATCAGGCTAAGTGCAGAGTTTGCTGCTTGTTTCAATGTACATCAGTTTGAAAATGTTATAGTACATAGATTCTACACAAAAATATGACCTAGAATTAAAGTAGAAGTTCTGATGTATTGCACAAGGTGCTGACCAAAGCCATAATCTCCCAGTGGTTTGTAGTGTCGAAGTTGTTGGGGTTTTTTCCCATGTTCAGTGTCTGAACTTGCAGAGACAAGATTATCACAGAGGTATGGACACATCTAACACCAAAGCCTTTGGTATTGCCTATATTTTACTCTGCATCCTGTATTGCAGTTCCTAAACATTACTAGGCAATTAACGTGGCATAAAGAATACGTCAGTCTGTACTTACTAGAAACTGGGTGCCTGAAAACTAATAAAAAACCCCTTATGAGAGAAATATTTGCAAAGGTTAAATCTGTCCTGTAAATAAGCAAATGGTGTAGTAATTTAACATTTAGCTAGTACTGTGGAAATTCTCTGTGAAATGGCTGCCAATGAAGAATGCTAGGATTAGTGTTCAGGCCAGTTGTGCAGGGTGAACTCTTTTACCATCAAAGAGTGAATTTTAAACTAAAGGATTAATCAACAGCTGAGTGTCCTGTCCTATACCAAAGAAATCCTATTCAAAAGACACCATTGGGAAGTTGTAATGATCAAATGACTCTGTAATTTTACAGTGTAAATGTCAATTTGTGACTAAGTGATAACATAGTCCTCTGGTTTGTTTTCTATAGTGAAGAAGATTACAAAGCTACAACTAACTTAATTTATGGTGTGGTATTTGAGACTAGTGTTCTTCCTATAAAGATTTTTTTTCTTAGGTTTTAAAAAGTAAAAGAAAAGTCAACCTACCTTGAATCATGCCCTGCTGTCTTGTATTTCAAAGAAGTCATTTGGTTATACTGTATTAATATGCACAGATGTATCAATCTTGGTTTTGAACACAATAAATAGTTATTTATGCAGGATGCAGTTGTTCCCTGATGGTTAGTGACTGAAAAAGATGCCAAGTTTCTGTGGGCATTTGCTGCAAGGTGACTGTTATGCAGCTACAAGAATCAGTGAGATAAAAGCTCAAGTCCACCTAGAGTGAATCTTTAAATATGTATATATTGGAGTATATCTTTCACTGCCCCTCCTCCCTCCTCCATTTGTAGAGGAGTTAATGACCTAAATAAATTGAATTGCTGTTGTTCCTAGCATGATTAAGAATAATGTTTCCTACTTTGAGATAAAAAGATAAAAGCATACTCTCATCCAATTTGTGCAGAGTGCAGTGGACCCATTACTGCCATATCCTCACAAAGATGTGCAGAGGCTGATGCAAATTCAGAGCTGTGAAAACAGTTCTTCACTTGGGATATTGTTGCTCCCAACATTGTGTTTGCAGGAGGATGGAAACTGGATGTGCTCTCTATGGCATTGTTCTTGGCAAATATGTGAAATTTTCAAAAGCTTCAAAGTAGTGTAGATAGCCAGGAGGTGACCCTGGCAAACTGGTGTTGAATTGGGCTCTACTGTGACAAATAGTGTTGAGAATTTTGCATGTGTCCATTTTTTATTGTCTCAGAATGCTTTTTCATGTTTCTTTGAGCTGGAAGACCCAATAAAACTGTCCAGGGGAACTGGAACACAGGATTTTATTGTAAAGGGGGAGAGCTTTAATTCCTAAAATGTAACTTAAAGCTTAGTGAAAGTTAGAATTTGCAGAAAACACTCTCAAGAAAGAGAGTCTGCCTCCCATTAGCCATCATCTCATATTCTTTGTTCATATAGATTTTCTTTATGAACAAATGCACTCTGGCACAAGAAGGAGCATTAAATGAGGCCCCCTTGTTGCTGAGCATGTTTGGGTGAGGGTAATGTTGTTGTGACTCGGTCTTTGAGGCTAATCACACACTGCTTTTGAGAAGAGATCCTGATGATTGAGAGAATGGCAAGGTCACTGGATTGCAGGGTACTTAAAATGGAGAGGTGGTTATTAGCAGTCTGCAGTAAAGTGAGTTATTTAGAGTTGGTGATGGTTCTGCTGCTGAAAGGGCACTGGGAAATTTTTCATAATGATTGTACAGCTGACATTTAGCCAGTGACATTTTTTCCACTTCATATTGATTTCTGCTTGCCTGTTGCACCACGCTGGCTGTTTGCAGCATGAGGAAATTATATTTAATGCTTGACTGTCCTAGTTGAGTTGAATGCAAATGGTGTGTACATCTAAATGAGAAGGAGGCCCAGCTGATAGCTTGGTTCCTTGAACTGCTGCTGAGATACCTGCAAAAGTGCTAAACCTACAGCATTTGATGAGAAAAGTGAATTTGTTGTCCCAAACATTTTAAATTCTTTTGCTGACAAACATGTTTAAATCCTCACTGATGTGTTTTCTATTCTCCTTTGGTAGTCCTGCTGCTTCAGGTGTGTGGCTTGGTTGCATTCCAGTCCAGTTCAGTATAAGTATTTCTGTGTTATCCACTTCCTACATACACAGATCAGAAAGGCTGGCATGGCTGTCACTCCATAATCTTTGAAGGGTTGATTCCTGGCCTTTCTCTTTTCACTCTTGCCTAATCTGGGTTTGAACTATATTTTTTTCTCAATCTGTCAAGATTTGGTTTTATGGTTTATGCAAATTTTGATGTGCTTTTGGAATTGAAATGTGCTTCATTTTCAGAAGGACTGTGTCAGGATTTGTGGAACATCTGTTCCTTAACACCAGGTTGACATCCAAAATGCTAGGCACATATCTGAATTCTGACCTATATTGGTTTTTGTTCCTATTTTTCCATAGTTGTATATTGTGATTATATTATTGCCAGGGTGTCAATGCATTGTGCTCTCATACTCTGGCTATGGTTAAAGGACAAAGCTGGAGTTTTTTCAGATAGCATGTATCCTTGTCACTAATACTATGTGACAGCTAACTTTGTCCCATTTTATTACAATGATGTCATCCAGAGAAGAGGGAGATGGGGCAGGTGTGCACTGAGAAGCCCTCAGCAACTTAGCAACTTTACAAAGTGAAAGCATAGCCTTAGCACCCTCTAGTTTTAGGGTTTTATTTGAGATCAAAAGGGTCCTGTCTAGGCCCAGGCTACATTTAATTCTTTTTCTTCTGCTTTTACCGGTATGAATCCACAGCTTTCCCAGCATTCTTTCAGCCAGCCCCAGTGCACATCAGGTATCTAGCACATTTTATGTACCAAAGGGAGCCAAACAATAAAATTGCTCTTTTATCTTCCAGCCCATGGACAAGCAACAGGCTTTGGTTCGGAAATCATCTGTTGTTAACATGGAAAACTTCAAAAGGCAATATGCTAGAAGGCGATGGAAGGTATGACAAGCCTTTAATCCTTCTCACCTATGGCTTCCCAAGCCTGATGGCATCAGAGAACAACATAGAGCTTGAACATGAAATTGTAATAGGCAGTAAATTAATGAAATGTGTTTGGATTTCTCTGCACGGGGTATGTGTGGCCAAATTGGTTTTGTTCCCTCTCTCCACAGCTCTCGTACCGCATCGTCTCGTTGTGCAACCACTTATCGCGTTCGCTGGTGAAGAAGGCCCGAGTACAGGATGAGAGTTCGGTAGGTACATCCCTTACACAGGAGGAAGAGAAGAACCAGTTCTACTTTGCAGTCATTTCTGCTGTCCTTACATGGATGCACAGCCCAACAGGACAGCAGTGGCTTGGAGTGGGAAACCAGATAGGACCATGGCATCATTTTAGAGCTGCATTTGTGTCTGTTACTGTGACAAGAATCTTGTGCAGGGAGAGCCAGTGACTTGACAGACCTTTTAGGGGCTAACCACATTTATTGTGTAAAGGAGCAGCAAGAAGCCTGCAGATGCTGTTTGGATCCCACAGCAGTGACCATGGGGTGTGACTGAGATCCAGGCAGGCGCAGGGGAGTTCCCTGCTCTTGTGCCCAGCTCTGTGATGGAGGGTGGGGGACCCTGGCACTGCCTGTTACCTTCTGGAGTGAAATTGTGAAATTAGCTCTGCTCTTCTCAATAGATGATACTGATAATATTAGAACAGCATGTTTAAGAGCATGGTATCTCATTTACATGACAGAGACTGTGGCCTTTCTATTTCAGAGAAACTGTGAAAGCGACAGTGAGGATCTTTCACAAAGAAAAGCTCCTGTTCAGAGGAGAAGCAGCATATCATAATGAGATGAGAATTCCATGGGCAGGAGACAGGAAACTTTCATCCTTGCTGAAACAAGCAGCCCTGGCAGCAGACTTGGACTTCTTGTCTGGGTCCTTGGTATGATGCTTCTTGCTTCTCAAGCTACACCAACAGCTGGATGATGGTCTTAAATGCCTACTGAGCATTTTAGAAAATTGGAAATTGAGATTTCCAGGGAAATGCTACAGCACAAGCACCAGCTGGAGTGCTTTTATATGCTGAGTGTTTCAGTGATACTTCAATCTATTTGTGATGTCAACTGCACTCAGGGTGTAGGGTTTCTACTGATATTCTTTTGCTGCAGAATAATTCAAATTCCACACAGTGGTTAAGACTGTGTGCATTATTATTTCAATCAGGGAAATCACTAGTGAGTCTTAAGGAATTTTTTTAATGCAATTTTTATATTTGTTAATAGCATAAATATTTGATGGCAGATATCTGTCAGGTTTTGTTAGCTGTGTGCAGTACTCTGTTATTGCTGTCACTGAAAAGAAAATCACAATGCCGTTACATATGATAACCTTGTGAACCTGGCAGTAAACAGTTCTGAAATGCAACAAGAACTGTGCTCTGGCCATTGTGTCTGGCTGAGGACTAGCACAACTCCCATTGTCAGTGGGAGTACAACTGACTGTGGCACTGAGGTAGGCCAAGGCAGTTTTTGGATGAAAAAGAGAAAAAAATTCTGTCGTGATTTACATGCACCCAAATACAACATTTTCACAGGATGATGACAGGATGCCTCACCCAAAAAAGGGCATTTAAAAACTTAAGACGTGAAGAAATAGTCTTTGTTAGACTTTGTTATTGTTGTCAATATTATTTATTGTCAGGAAATTGGAGACTCATTAACACCTATTTGTAAAGGTGCTGTTTACATGTAACCCAGACTGCAGACATCTGTATTTTATTCAGGGGGTTGTATCCAAAATTGAGGAAATAAGCACTTTGATATTGATGTAACATCTTTTCACAGGGAAGTTGCATCATTTTAATTATTTTAATTTCTAAGCCAGTATTGTTCAATTGGTACCAAAAAATGTGCATAGACTAGGGTATTTTTTCATTGAATGTATTTGCTGGTAGAAGTTCCTATTTATTTTGCCATTTAATAAATTAAAAATCAGAAAGCAAGTCTATTAGAAACAACTATAGATGGATGGGGAAACTGGTTTTGTTTGGCTTTACACTTGTTGCCTCTATGCTGAGGTTTTAGACCAGAAGATGTGAACTGGTGTTGAAAACTAGTATCAGCTTAATTTTGACAGCTTCCAGTTTCTAAGAAATGAAAACATGCTACATTTATTTGTAATTTTGTATCCTTCCTTAGTTAGAGACTAAAATGCAGTTGATAAGAAATTATTTCTGTGAAAGGAAGGACATGTAGGAGAAGCTTTGGAGGAGAGAGGCAGAAGTAGGATTTGATGGAAGAAACATGAAATGAAGGAGGGGGTGGGAGGAAAAAAGCAGTGGAGAGGAATGAGAATGAGAGGGATGTGAAGGTGATCCTGGACTAGGAAAGTTGCAGGAAAGGAAAGAGAATGTGGGTATATGAATTGTGGGAGCTGGAGAGTGAATATTTCTGCATATGGCACTGCATTTTTATACTATTTATTTAATTTCTTTTTATTTCTATCTTGTGCTGCCAAGGCCTGTGACATGCCTGGCCAAGGGATAAGGTGCAGGGCATGGGCTTCTCTTCATATTCAATTAGAAGGAGTATTTCTGAACTTTCTGTTTAATTCTTGAGACAGAATGTTCAAAAAGTGTGGTAGTAATGTATGTATTAAGAGGGAGCAGTAACAGGGAAACCTGAGGTTTCAGTGTATCCTCATTTCAGCTGGAATGGAGTTAATTTTCTCCTTAGTAGCTGGTACAGTGCTGTGGTTTAGATTCAATTTGAGAATAATGTTGTTGATAATATCCTGATGTTTTAGTTGTTGCTAAGTAGTGTTATCCTAAGTCAGGACTTTTCCGTTTCCCATGCTCTTCTGGTGAGGAGGTGCACAAAAAGCTGGGAGGGACCACAGCCAGGGACAGCTAACCCAAAATGGTCAAAGGGATATTCCAGCCCATGGAATGTCATGCTCAGTATGTAAACTGGGGTGAGTTGGCTGGGAGCCACAGCTCATTGCTCACGGATGGGCTGGGCATTGGTCACTGGGTGATTAGGATTTGTGTTGTGCATCACTTGTCTTTTCTGGGTTTTAGTCATCTCTTTTCCTTTCCATTATTATTAATTATTATTATAATATTTTGCTTTTCCATATTTTTTGTTCAATTACAAAACTGTTCTAATTTCAAAGTAACCCTCAAGGTTTGCTTTCCAATTCTCCTCCCCACCAGGGCCAGGGGAAGGTGAGCGAGGGGCTAGTTGCCAATTTGAGTTAAACCATAGCAGTGTTCAGAGGGAATCTTTCATGAACAGAACACTAAAAAATATATTTGGATAAAAAAGCCTACCAAATTTTACTTCCTGCTTTCCTAAGGATATGGAAAACCAAATAGACTCCAAGCCAGTCGTATTTATCTGAATTTCTGGACTTCAAAAACACCTCTGGTTTCCAAATTTGAGATTGTGGGATGTGTATGTAAATTACACTTCTGAAAATTAAGGCCTGGTTAAAATAGGTGTTACGTTGTGGGATCAGGATTGTGCTTTCAAGGAGATGGGGTCATTCTCATGTAAAATCCTAGCAACTATTGAGAAAGATGGGACACAGCAGAAAGGCAGACAGAGGAGTGCAAGGCTGTACAAAGGTCTGGCTTATTAATTCTACCTTTATAAAGATGTAAGGTGGTGTTTTAACAAAGATATTATAGACAGTTCATGATGTTCAGTCCTCAGTCATCTTTGTGCCCAGGTGACTCAGTCACTCCACGTGGCTCCCGAGCAAATCATTGCACAGAAACCACAAGATGCAGCGCTCGTGTCCAGCCTGACTGTTCCAGGTAGGAGCACGCTGGGAGTGCAGAATCTCTTGTTCTCCAGACTGGTGTTTGTGATTCGTGAGGAAGTTTTGCAGGGGTTGCCAGCTGTGGTGGTCTGTGTGTTCCAGGGGGTGGCAGCTCAGCCCGCTCAGGGCAGGCACAGCCTCACCGTGCTGCTGCCAGCACTGGCAGGGGGACACCTGCTCCCTGCACCATGGGTGGGTTTTGAACAACAACCTACAGCTTCCTTTCAGGAAGGGGCAAAAAAACCTAAAAGGCATGGAAGGAAAGGGAACATTAAAAGAATTTGTGTTACAGAATTTGCTTTGTTGGAAGAGAAAAATCTGTTTTCTGTGTATTATTCTGTGTTTTGCAGTAGGGAATCTAGAGAGAAATAAAGTGATAGTCTGGGAAAAAAAAGAAAAAACACAACAAAAACCCCACAAAACCCCACAAGTATTTTCATTGAAGTATGGCTATTTGGCTATTTTTTTATTTTAGTGGTGATGTTTTTTACTCTACCTATATTTTTATTAAGAGAAACACTGATTTTTTTTTTAATCTTATTTTATTTTTTTAATTGGTTTTTTTTATTTTTGGTGCCTGGCAATAGTACAGACTGTCAAAACCAGCAGAGATGTGTGTTATTGTGATTTGCTAATAAAATTCTGCACAGCAGGCCGGGTGTGTGTCTGTGTTTGCGTGCGGGCCCTGAGGCGAGGCCCCTCGGCCGGAGCTGCGGAGCCCCTGAGGGCGGGAGCGGCAGCGGGAGGGAGCGGGCCTGGGCCGGCGGCACCGGCGAGGGTTTGTGCCGTCCCTGCCCCTCAGTGACGGCCCTCGGGGGGGAGGGTGAGTTCATCGGGGCTCTGGGGCAGCGGAGGAGCCGCCGCCGTGACACCGGCTCGCCTTGTGGCCCGAGGGGCTCGTAGGGGTGCTGAGACAAGGCTTGATGGGCCTGATGGACCGTGCTTCCCCCTCAGGACCGAGGTCCCCACAGCGCAGCCTGCTGTCCTGGACCCGTGGCAGCGAGGTAAGCCCGGCGACTGCCGACCCCAGCAGTTCTGCTCTTGCTGCCCTCATCTCTGGTCTGTGCTGTCTTACTCCATTTACTTTTTCTTTTAATAAGAGGTATTGTTCCTATCCCATTTTGTATGTAAATGAAGGAAGCTGTGTGTGTAGGGAAAAGGAGGTATATATTTAACAATGTTCAGTTGAGCATCAAAGAATTGGAGGCATTTCTTTTCCCCCTCTCATTTCTATATGGTCACTGTAACTGGCTGACATTCTCTGTATTTCTCACTTCAGTGTCTACTCTGTCTTCACATAAACTTCAGACTTTAACACTTCAGTTCTCAGGTGGTAGGTAATACGTAATTGGCAGCATGTGTGTTTCGGCGAGAAGACTTAAAGACGGTCAGGTGCACCTTGTTGCTGGGCGGGGCTGGCAGGGAACCATCACCTGCAAGTGATCATGAGTGGGATGAAGTGATATTACAGCAAACCTCAGCCAGCTGGGGCACGAAGCGTAGGAGGTTTGGGGGGGGGGGGGTGGCCAGAGCTGTACCCCAGCTGGAATGACTAGATGTGTTGCTGAGGCTCAGAGGCAGAAGTTTGGCTGTGAGGCAGAGCTCCTGAGGAGCTGAGAACGTGAAGATTTCAGATGGACAAGTTAAGGTCTTTGTCACAGTGAGTAACTGCTAAGGGAAGGGTGGATTGAGGAGAAGCCTCGTGGAGCCCTGATGGAGTGGAGAATGGGCTTTGGCTGTGTGAGAAGAAGGGAAAGAATGGCTGAATTTACTGTGGGGCTGGTGTGGGCATAGGGGTCTGTGACCATTACCTGTGCACAGTGTACCCCATATCAGAAACATGGGTCGTTCAGGAGCCTAAGCATGAATCTAGGGCTCTCCCTGCAACTCCTTGTGCCAGAGCTTGCTCAGGTTGTCTCCTCACAGTGTCATTGCTGGTGTAGGTTGCTGTTATTTTTGAGAGGTAGTTGCAGAGACTGTCACTGAGCATTAGCTTTTTATAGCAGTTTGCTACAACTTGTGACCATCCATCTCAGAAGTGTAACATTTTCCCGTTCTACTTGGATCTGTGTTCAGTCACGGTCTTTTTAGGGTGGGATGTATCTGCTCAACAGAAAAGCTAGAAAAATAGTGTCACATCAGTATTTCCTAAAATATGTTTTTTCCCCAAGGATGAATGTCATGAGCTACATATGATGCCTTGTTAAAAATAATTGTTCAAAGTATCTTGTATGTGTGTATACTGTCTTCATATAACAATTATTTGGTAAGAAAAAAACTTTTAGGTAATTCAGTTACCTTTTAAATCTTTTTGCTCTGTCGACAAAAAATATGCTGTAATGTGTTGGTATGAAACTTGAATTTAATTAGATTTGCTGTTTTGAAGCATGGAAAAGCCTTTCTAATTTTTTAACAAAGGACATGAAATGCTAAATTAGGTTTAGTCCTAGTCATGCAATTCAAGTAAGAGAAAACAACATAAAGAGGCAGTTTTGGTCTTGGTGCTGAGCCTTAGTCTTGTCTTAGTTTACGCTGGGCCTTTAAAAGCTGCAGCATATGAAGTTAAGTCCTCAGAAGTCTGCAACAAGTGAAGTCTGATTTTGAAATGTGAATGACTCAAAGCCCATGATCATGTAAAGTTGGGAATATGTAATGCTACTCTGTCATCTGGAGTGCTCCATTTCCCTGCATCTGCAGCTGGATCAAAGCAGGAAGAAGGGCTTTTCTCAGTCTGGCACAGGAGCACTCTGTAAGCCAGTGGTAGTGGAAGTGTAAGTACTTAAATATGCAGTGTTCCCTGCACAGTGTGGGTCTGTGCCTCTGTTTATGCTCCTATGAGCAGATACAAAAATTAGATATTCCAAATCCTTTCCTGGAGTTTGGTTATTTTGCCAGGAAAAGATCCTACAGGCGTCTGTAGGACATCTGGGATGACATAAAGTAGGCAGCTGTGTAGTTGAAGTAGATCCAAAGGGGGCAGATCAGTTACCAAACATGGTGAGTCATGCCAGGGGTCAGAAGTTAACTCTGTTGGTTAACAGAGTTGTGACTTGTGGCCCAAGGTTGTACTGTTAGGGGAAATACTGACCTACATTTGAGGTTTGGGGTTGGGTTTTTTTTGGTTTTTTTTTTTAATCCTTAAGACTGAATTCATAGAGGTATTCCATTTGACATGCACAATGTTGGAAAAAATATAACGTACAGGAGAACATATGATCTTCCAAAGATAGTAATGCAGAGTCACTATAATGTCATTGTAAATGGAATCATGGTAAATGAAATGACTGATCAGTTAGCAAAGCAAACTGTATACAAGTATTTAGATCTCCAGTTTTGGGCTTTCTAGAGCATATGAGACAATTTATCATTTTCTTGAGGAGTGCATCCTGGTATTACTGATGGAGAGGTAAAAATGGTTGTGTATGTGGAGCTGTAAGGACCTCAGCTTTTGCTGTAGTTGGTAAATGTAGATTTTTTCGGAGTGCAGTTAGAGGAAGCTGGGTAATGCTGCTTACAGGAGGGACAGCTGTGTTTTCTGCACACAGAGATTTCTCAGATGCAGTGAAGTTGAACCAGTTCTGTCCCTCAGAAGTCTCTGCTCTCTGGAGCAGAAACCTCCTGTTTCCTTCCTGTAGTTTCTCTTCGTAGTTGTAGTTAGCTGTAACAGCTGCATTCCAGAAGTGATTTCCGGGGTTTCAGTGCTCGGACCCACCGGGTGTCACCTTGTTTTGCTCTGAAAGCTGAGGCCATTTAGTCTGCAGTAGTGTGTGCTTCTAATGCATTTGAGCTAAAATACAGAAATGGTCTTTGTGTGCCTTGTGGCTACCAGAGGTCCCACCCCTTCTCAGCTGAGGGCTCTCAACACCGGGGTAGTGACAAACGCTCCCTCCCTGTGCTCTGAGCAACCTCAAAGTGCAGCGAGTGAGAGAGAAACAGCAGCACCTTTCCTAGCTGTGCTGGCTGAAGGACTGGGCCATCTCCACAGGAGGAGCCTGGTGCCCGATTCCAGCGGACAGTTCAGGGCTGCCTCCAGAGGCAGACGCTCTCCCACACTCCAGGACAGCACCGAAGGAAAGAAGGAAGCCTTGATGAGGAGTTAGGCTTCAGGTCTGCAGTTTTTATTCTGAGAGTCATCCGGGGTCCATTAATAATTACAGAAATGTTCTTCTATCATGTGTAGACTGATTTGAGTGCTATGAAAGCACTTAAAAAGCTTTTTTAAAAAAACTTTAATTGTGAGGAAAAGCAGCTGCAGCTGTTTAGCTTAACCTGGTGTCCTAAGTCCCTGCTCTTCAGTGTGTTTTTTTAAGATTCTGAATGCACTTCAGAGGGCAGGCAGTTTGTTGGATATGCTAATTAAAAATTGCGGAGTCACACCAAGAGTTTTGAATGTTGGCACATATCAAAGTTGCTGTTTTTAGTGGAAGAGTTCTTAGAGCCTCCCAAACATGGGTGGGATGCACCTGAGGTGGCACAGACTACATACCATAGCCCAGACTAAGTGCTCGAGATAGCCTTATCAGTGAGATCCATATGGTCATAAGAAACATCTGCCAGCTTTCACTTTTCATAAAATACTGTGGAAAAAACTGACACAGTTTTCACGAAAATGAAAAGTTTGATTTTTGTGTCATACATGCTGAGGAGGCAGAAAACATAAGTTCACTGCATATATTCTACTTAGGAACGTATGGTATGGGCCAGATGGGATGGGGAGGTGGAGTTTCAATTGCTTCTGAAACATCAGTGATCTTCTGTAAGAGTATCTGGAAGGGAAAGACCTCTGAACAAAATCTCTAGGGAGCAGAATGAAGATAAATGTGCTAGTATGCCTCTCTAAATTGTCAAACAAGGGTCTGTGGGTTCCTTTCTTGCTGTCTCACTTTCGATGCAGATTTCTTGCCTTGCTCTACTCATCCCAAACTGTACCTCCACTCAGATTTTTCATTTCAAGGAGCACTGAATGTTTATTTCTTTTAAAAGACACGCTGGAAGAATTCCAGATGTTAATTCTGTTTGTTTTGAAAATCAGCAGGCTGCAGACTGTTACAAATGGGACTGAGAATTTTTTTTCCCCATTGATGTTGAGGATGAACACTTATTCTGTTTAATTGATTTGACTCCAATGAGTAAAATAAAACCTAATGGAGTGTTCAGGTGAGTTTCTTTTTTGATAAGTTCAGGTAACAGTTACATGGGCCAAAAAGCCCTGTGGGGAAATAGAGGCTGTTTCACCACCAGATATCATGCCAAGCCCATGTGTCTTTGTTTAGAACTATCTGTGCAAGTAATTTATGTCCAGTGTTAAAGGTAGACCAAGCAGGGTCTCATAGCACTGAACCTATTTGCTGCTAGAAAACTCTCTTATTAGCAAAAGAGGGCAATAAAAATCTCTTCTGTCAACTTAAGCTTGAAATAAAATCACAGCAATACCTGAATGTCACAAAAATGGCAATGCTGCCTGCAAGTTTGGGACATGATTTTCAATGGCTTTTGGGACAGGATCTTCATGACAAAACCTGCACTGGCAATCTGCATGCCTCAGCTTCATTCAATTTCTGTAATTGAAATTAATTAAAATACTGATGACCTGCTGTGATCTGAAGTGTCTGTCTCTATTGTTGTTACTGCTTATATAAAAGGGGGATGCCTGATCTTTTATCAAGTGTGTGATCTACAGGAACTTTGAAAGATTCTGGCAGAACAATACTAATTTGGGAGACACAGATCAGCACTCCAGCTCCAGCAGGTGAATGTTAGCAAGGAAAAAGACTGACCTGTCCTTGTTAATGTTTCTGTGAACACTGGAGCTTCTTAGAAAACATGCTGAAAAATCAGAGGGCCAAATTCTGGGGGTTGCTGATAGCTGTTCAGAAGCTGCTCTGTGTATCTCAGGTAAGTAAGTGGTCCCTTGCATAGAACTGAAGCAGCCTTATGTCTTTGTTTTGAGGGGTGATAATTAGGGAGACACCATCTTTGCCCCTTAAAGGATATCCAGTGTACAGTACATTTTAAGGGAGGCAGCTGACAGTACTACTTATCTGTGAGATGTTATTTATCTGCAAGTGGCAGATAAATACTCCTCTAAGGCTGTGGTGGATGTAACGTTTCCTTCTCCTTCTGTCATCACATCTGCAAAACGCAGCCTGGAAGAGACACTCTGGGTGATAAACTCTTGGCACTCCAAATGGCACTGACTGGAGTGTGGGATTTCTCGTCCCACCAGATAACAGGGCTGACAGAGGGAATCCTTCAGGCTCCAGAAGGGTGACTAAAGGCCTAAAGGAGACTTGCTGAGCAGTCCCCACATGGTTTGGCCTATGTTCCTGACTGCACCCAGAGATCATCTGGGAAAAGAATTAGATTATCCTCCACTCCCTCGTGGAAGAGTCAGTGAAAATCCCTTTTCTGTGATTGCAGCAAACAAATTTTCCTCAAGACAAAGCTCTGTTTTATGGGACCAAAAGGCACCTTTCAAAACAGGTATTCTGCTATCTTTGTTCACATCTCCTACTTGAGCATCAAATGGGCTCAGTGGGGCTTTCCTGGCCAGCTGATGGAACACATGGCCCTAAGTGACTAAAACAGTCTGATTCCCTTTCTTTCCACTGCTTGTGAGCAACACAGATGGTACTGAATCAAGTAAATACACCTCACATGGCAATGCTTGCTGTGCTACGCATTACACTTGTGCCAAGACGGGAGAGTGGGTTCTGAAAGGTGCTTTCCCTATTGAATCTCTTCACCTGAATTTAAGGGTGATGAAGCAGTTGATAAAACAAAAAAATCAAAATTTATTAGGGAGTTCAATTAAACCATCCTATAGGATGTTAGGATGTATTAAGAGGTAGCTGAAATGTTATTTCTCTTGGCCTTGGTTAGTACCAGTGTCTGTCTTAGTCTTTTTTGAAGCTAATTAAACCTAAGCCTGCAAGGTTATGTGCAGTAATTAAGAAAATAAGAATTAATTAATAAATTAATTAATAAAAATCAAGAAAAATCTGCTTAGGAACCAAAACACGTGACTTGCTTAGTGTAAGGCAAAAAATACTACAACTAGATGTAGCTCTTCAGGATATATTTCTTCTCAGAAGGAATGGAAACTCTGTATGGAAATTGAGCAAAATGAATGTCCAACATTCTTATGGGAATCTAAGAATCAGTTGAAAAGCCAGTTTTCTGTATTGAATCAACACGAGTGTTCATTCATTATCAAGTTAAGATGTTTTATTTGGTAACAAAGGAAAGCTTAGAATGTTTAAATGCTCCTTCACACAGGTTTTCCCTTACCCCACTGGGCCTCTTATGCGTTCTTGTATTTGTAGCAGCTTTGCTTAACAGCTCCTAGAGAAACAGAGAACAAAAGATGAATTTTTTTAAAACCACCAAATAAAAAATAATTATGAAAAGTTATAAAATATTATGTACTTTTCAAATAAATTTTTATGCAGCTGCTTTTAATCAAGCTTTCATAATGTTTACGTACAGTAAATTTTCCTGTATTTAAAAGCTATGTACAGCTATTGCCAGCCAAAGGAAAGGTCATGTTCATGTCCTGGTATCATTCTAATTGCATGCAGTAAAGATTTTCTCTCCTTAGCAATTTTTCTTTCTAATGACTACTGCAGATTTCTTATGCTCTGTTGAAATAGCATGTTACTGAAACTCCTCAGGCAATTCATGCCAGATGTGTGGTTTGCACCTGACCATGTGTTAATTCTTAAGTACTTTGGAGGTGACACACTGTTTACTTTTGAATTTTATTCCGTAAAAGTGTAAATAGGATGGTGATTTTGAGGGCAGTGACTTCAGAGAAAGTTATGTGTAGAGATATAGAATGTTAGTCCAGATCTCTTCTGGCCCAAATGCTAAAGATCAGCAGAATTGAGACATAAGTAATAAAAATTTATCTGGTCTTCAAATGGCTTAGCTAATTAACACATAAAATAAACTAGCAAATTTGTTAGAGTATTCTATTTAAAATCCCTTACCATGTTTGTACATGGTGTCTCAGCACCATCTAGTCACGGGCAGCTTTCAGAATGGTGTGAAATATCCTCTAAAGCTTAGCAAGAAACTGATCAGCTTGACTTGTCTTGTCACCTGGGTTCTTGCTCACGAAAATCGAGCATGGTCATGAAAAGACTAGATTCATACTTATTTTTAAATACAATCTTAAAACCTTCTAAACTTCTTACTGAACTGTAACTTAAGGAGAATTAAGCATCTGATAACTTCATAGACAAGATACAGAAATCACAACTCACTACTGTGAGAAAGAAGTTGCTGGGGATTTGCTAGGTGGTATTTTTTGTTCTCTGATCCAGTAGCCCAAAACATGAAGTGACATTCTGTGTTTGGAGGTGCCCCCTGATTGGCACCCTGTCAAGCTGCAGTGCAGATGCCCTGTAGCTCTTGTGCAGGATGGCTGCTGGCGGGGCAGGCTGGCCCGTTTCCCATGGCACTAATTGCTGTCAGCATGCCTGAGCTGTGCCCTGCTGCTCCACTGGGATGCAGTGCCTGTCCTTCGTTTCCTGTCCTACATTGTCCTGCAGTCCTTCTCCCACATCACGTTTGGATGTCAAACTGTTGTGCAGCACAGCCTGATTTCTCGTGCTGTAAAAACCATCATTTTCAGATAGAGAAGAACATATAGAATTTAATTAAAAGTCTAACCCTGAGCTCTCTGAAGGACTGGGTTACGCATCTCTACCAGATGCTCTTCTAAAGGAGCTTTGACCTATGCTGCACTCTCTCTCTCTTTAGATCTAAGCATTCCTGTCTGTCTTTGCAAAACCTGAAAATCCTTCTCAGTGGCCTGCTTCAGAGGAAAAGCCCCTGTCTATGCTCTTTTCATTGCTGTAGACTTTCTGTCTCAGTGTAGGCATGACTATGGATCCTGGGGCATGTCAGAGCAGCCAGGAATGGAATGAACTAAGGTTTGAAGATTCAAATGTCCCACATTGGTGCCTGGAAAGATGGACAGGCAGATACCTTCCCTCCTGCCCTCCCTGTTATTTCACTATTGTTTTGCCTAATTGTCTCCCTGCTCCATGTACTTGATAGCCTAATCTCTTCTCTAGTGCTCAGCTCTGGCACAGTTTCATCCTTGTAATTCCCTGGTAGGGTATGGGATCATAAAATAAGCCCTGAGGCCTGGGTGTGTGCAGGGTTGGCAGAGGGGTGCTGGAGAGCAGAGAGGTCCTCACAGAGTTTCTGCCCAAGAACAGCAAGCAGAGTACTCTGGATTGATGTGTATTATGTCAGGGAGATTCCTTTTTGCCCAGGCCACCAGGACTACACTTCTGTTTTTGGAAAGGCCTGGTGTAAGCGATCACTCTCTCTTTCACCAATCATACCAGTGTATTTATAAAAATTTTTCACTCTATACCTTGTTCTTTGAAATCTGGAGGCAAGACCCCATAGTGCTTCTCCTGGCTACCTTCTCTTTCAAATCCTTAGCAGGGTTTTCCTCTCAAAATTCTTTATGCAAATGTCCCAAATTACTTTCCTGCAAAACTGCTGCTGCAAACAAAACTTCTGCATTACCCTCCCTACACTCTTGTAGTGTTGATTCCCTGTTTTCACAGTAGCATTTCAGGTTTTGATCCACGGAGGACACCCTTACATGAAGCGTGCAAATGCAGTAGAAGGTGTTGTGCATGTTGCTTCAACTGCCTTGCTGCTTTTGGTTTAGCTGGGTCATGACTGTTGCATCATTTCTAAACTGTGGCCAAAGTAAATGACTAGTTGGTTTTTTTTTGGTTTTTTTTTGCTTTGTCTTAGTCATTAACTTTAAAAATCATTCATCCAGCAGCACATGAACAATAATATTAATTTATATTGTTTTATTCAACTGCTGCACAAAAGGATGACATCAGTTTTGGTTTAAATTCCTTTGGAGTCTGTTTCTTAAGACACCTGTTACATGGAAGAAGCGCTAAGGACATTTCTTGGAGTGGCATCTCCAAAAAAACTATTAAAATAGTTTGTTCTTTGTTGTGTATGGTTATACTGCCTAGAAAAGTCTTGTGAATGATGATGGGCCAGTTGGAAACCAGGCACTGAAAATATTGCAGACAAAATAAAATACCAAACTGTGTCGCTCCCCCGCTTCCCCCAACTTCTCCTGTTGTACCCAGCTGATGCTGGAGCCTCTCCTCTGCTCAAGGCTCACGTGAACGAGGACTGAAGTGGGACATGTTGCCTTTCCAAGTGCTGGATCACAGTGTTCCCCTGGAGTTCCTCCGTGCCAGGCTAAAGGACACGCGGCCCCCGGGCAGGGCAGTGGCTGCTGCGCCGGTCACGTTGTGTGCATTGAGCAGAGGCCAACTGGAATAAAGTGTGTTTGCAGGCTGGCTGGCCTTGCAGTGCAGGGGGCTGGCTCACATGTTGATGAGAGAGAGACAAATGGAAAATGTCCTTAAAAAGGGGAGAAAGGGTCGTGGATGAGGGCAGCAGGGCAATGACAGTGAGGAGAAGCTGGGAGAGGTGGGAAAGGGTCACTGTATTGGGCAGTGTGGGGAGCAAACACTGCGGGAGGTGTAGGAGATGCAGTGGGTGTGGGCCCATCCAGTGTCCTTAGGCATTGTCCATGTACCATGTCCTGGTACTTTCCAATACAATAGGAGTTTTTATTTCTGTGATGCCCCACAGCAACAGAAAAGAGATGCCTATTGTCATTCCCATGTCACCATGCTGAAATTAGCCATTCTGGCACCCATCTTATCAGTATGTTTAATTCCATAGCTTGGACTTTGTTCTTAGCACCAATATTCAGCACTGGATAACCTCACTGAAATACAAATGTGAGAGCAAAACCAAAAAGGGGATCTCAAGGTCTCTCCTCACTTTGAAGGCAGGCACAGCAGGTATCTAATTGTACCCTGATATTGTAAACTCTGTATGTGATAGCAGAGAGTAGGAACTTAGTGAATGCTTCAGCTGGAAGCAGAAAACTGATATGATGAATTTCTAAGCTAATTGAAAAAATGATTCATAAAGTTCAGATGGGGTAACTTAAATCCCATCCTAAATATGCAGATTACTCAAGAGGATGGACTGTTTTTTAGGACACCACCTTGGTTAAACAGGATGCTCTTTGCAACCCTTTTTGTGCAGTGAGCAGAGCTTTCTATTCATCTAGCCAAACATTTCTGTATAATGGAACTGCTTTTCATTTCAAAGCAAAACATGGGCTTATTTTGTGAGTTTCTGTTGGGAGAATTCCAGGCTTTTTTTAAACAAACCAAAAGAGAAAACTTCTAAAAGTAAGGTGTGTTGGGTGGTGGTTTGCTTTCACTCTTGGGAAGAGAAGTGAAGGGTTTTAATGTTATTTTTACCACATGATTCTATAATTAAATTGATTTAACACTATCTTTGTAGAGCTTGGTGTAGAACATATGGAGAAATTTCAAAAGTAGATGTAGGATGGGGGTTTAAATGGATTGTCTGTTGTGTACTTGCCTTGCTGTTTTTTTACTTCACCTTTTTATTTTCTTTTAATCAGTTTTATTGGCTCCTATCTCTTCATAATTCTCATTGTGGAATTGGTTGTGGTGTTTATTAGTGTTTCATGATATAAATGTTTAAACTCATCTCTCTTCTGGGTGATTTAGGGCTGAATTAACTATGACAAAGAGGAAATGCTTGTTTGTTGCTCTGTGATTCTGTCTATCAAGTCCAGGACTTCATGGCACATATAAATCCAGACACTTGTGGAAGGAGTTCTGGGCTCTTGGGTTAAATCCTGGTATTGGAAAAGTTGCATCATCTGTCTAGGCTTAGTTTTTACCTCTCTAGAATGTTGATAGCACTCCAAGTGAAAGATTTCTTTCCAATATTCATTTGGAAAGTGACCTTTACACTTCTGAGTCTCTCTTGTGAGTGGGCATGTTCTTTGCCCAGTGGCAGGCAGGTGTTGTGGTGGAAGCAGCCCAAGGAGCTGTGTGGGACAGGAAAAAGCAATGCTGGAACTTTACCACTCCTTCTACACAAACCACAATGAGCAGGGGTTTTCATGCTGAACTGCAACACAGTTTGTGCTGGACATACTGGGGTAACTCTGTCC
This sequence comes from Lanius collurio, assembly GCA_020086605.1. Taxonomy (NCBI): domain Eukaryota; kingdom Metazoa; phylum Chordata; class Aves; order Passeriformes; family Laniidae; genus Lanius; species Lanius collurio. Next base: position 1,701,467 of record JACBWW010000021.1, read on the forward strand.
CATTTGTATCTTTCCCTCCCACCCCCATCTACAGGAAAGCGGATTCTTTTAGAAAAGTAATGTGAGATCTCAAAGTGAAAGGTGTGGGAGGGTATTATTCGTCTTGTGTTTGCTGGAAAAAAATTGAATGCAAGAACAAATGGAATGAGAGGAAATGTGAAAACAATGGGAAGAGAAAAACTGCTTTTAGCCTTACAGAGTAGTCATTGATTCATGAAAGCACAAGGATAATTCCTCATTGTACAGCTTTCAGACAACAGTTAGAATATTCACTTTGAGTTAAAGACTAGAAAAATGTTAATGAACTGACAGAAGCCAAAGAAAAGTCAGTTAAACAGCAGTAGAGGACTAGACAAATAACTAATAGAAAAAGAGCGGGAAAAGTACTGAAATTGTGGAATGGAGCATAAGCAAGGAAGGAACACAGCTGTGAGAATTGAAAAGGAAGATAAACTCAGAGAAAAATGAATTGCTTTTGTAGCTCAAGTTCAGAAAGAGGAATTATGGGACAAAAACAGAGTTGAACATTTGGTTTTTTCCCTAAAAAGATTTTTTTTTTTGAAAATATGTTTTTTTTAATCTGGGTTGTTCTGAGGAATTATCTAAATAGCATTGAAAAATAAATTCTTTCTAAAAATGCTAAACAATGTATTTGAATATGCTGTACAGACAAAAGGTTTTACAGTATCTTTCACGCCTTCAGTTTTCATGTGGCACAATTAACTGAGTACTGTGTGTAATCATGGTCTTGGAATGTTGCTAATTTTGAGGACAGCTCTTATCTATTTTATGCATTTGTATTCTGCAAAGAAACTAAACAATCACAATTAAAATAATGCTTTTCTTAGGTTTAATACTTGTATTTGCCTTTTATAAAATTAATTATATATTCTGACTTATTAAATTCTTCTTGATGAAAGAAATGATGCATAGGATCTTGCATGGAATAATTGTGGTAAAGGATAATAACATTTTGCATTTGTGCAAAAAGAGTAATTTGAAAGCAGGCCTATGCCAGTACTTTGATGTGTAACTTATTTCAGAGAGAAATGAGGAAGGGGACTTACTCAAGGTCAGACAGCCTTGATGAAAATAACAGAAGCTTTTTGCTTAACTGAAGCCCTCTAGATAAAGTTTTTTTTTCTTATTATGTAAATGGAGACCGGAGCAGTGCTGTGCTTATGAATTGCATAAACTTTAGTCTTTCTTTCCTATATTTTTCACCTGTCTTGGATTCCATTGAAGAAACCAGACTAGTGCTTGCTCGAAACAGCTCAAGCGTTACTTTGCTACTGAGCCCTTTTTGATATGATGCAACTCTCTGTAAATATTAACTGGTGTGACATTGCTGGTGCTCCCTTTTGGCAGGGCTGTGAGTTTGCTGTGCATGAAGTTGCTGGGGATGGGAACACAGCTTTTGCATGCTATATTTGGCAGAGCTCAGGTCCTTCCCCCCGTGTCCTGCCAAGAGCAACTGGTCTGTTTGCCCCCACTGCTCCAGGGCCATGGAAGTTGGATAACCTCTCCACTCAAAATGCAAAAGGAAGGGGAGTCTCCAGTAGTAAGCACAAAGGTGTTATTAGAGCTCTGTGCTGCCTTTGTCCGTGTTTCCATTCAAAGGTCTTGCTCACTGAGTAGGAGAGACTACAGGGCATGGTGGGGGGGCAGTTGTGACGGGCACTTTTCTTTTACTAACTGTATTGCTAAAAGCAGGGGAAGTGGGGACACACTACAGGATTGTGCAACAGGAGTTTTTAAAAGACAGCAACGAACCAGCATTCACTGATGAGGCCCTGAAGGGATTGTGAACCACTTGAAGAGTGCAGCTGGGCAATCCTATGAATGGTGCTTTGACCACTGGCCATTTTCTTTTGTTGTTTAGCTCTCCCCAGTATCTTTATACATATAGGTATTATTGTGACACAATATTTAAGAAGCACTTTGGCTGTGCACTGGATGCCACCAGCTATTGAGCTAATGAGAATTAGTAATCCTCTTAAAGTTCTAGTAACCTGCTTGCCATATATGCTCAAGAAGTTTCATACCCATGCATAGATTTGTTTGGAACTAGTCTAGTATGAATTCAGTTGTTACTTAGTTGTTCACATATAATCCTTTTAATTTCCTCTGTATATTATCACTAATTGTCTTCTAGTGCGAACCCCTCTTGTTTCCCATGTGTTTTCCCCAGCTGATCTCTGGAATGTTGCTTGGCTTGGCTTGGCCAGGGGCGTTTCTGAGGTCTGGAACCTTGATACAAAGCTAGGCAGAGTGAAGCAGTTTGGAGAAGTTACCAGCTAGCTAAAGAAAAGGAGAGAGGACCATGGATTGTACCAGATCTTAAATTTGAGGTTACTTCAGATTGGTTCCTACTCTGTATTTCACAGTTGAGTCCAACAGTAGAAGAAAAGAAGTGACCCAACCACCTGCAATCCTGAGCTCTGAAACTGCTGATTATGTGGCAGTGATGATTTGTACTGGGGTGAGAGCCAGCTGGCCGTGTGGATGTGGCTTTAGATTGCTTTCTAATAAGTAACACTTAGTATGGCTCAGCTTGGTATGAACAGGAAGTGCCAGAGGAACTGTCACTCCAGAACATGAGTCAGAAGATGAAATTAAGGACTGACACAGATGCATATATTTCAGTGCCTTCACATTTGGCGTCTCTGCACAGGCAAATGATCTAATAACAGCTCCCCTCCTATACCTTGTATCCACAGGAAAACAGCTAGTGTTATCATGAGTGACATATGGAAGACATAGGTGAATGGTATTTTTAGCCTAGCTAAAAATAATTTTTGCATGCACTTCACAGATTGGTGTAGGTCAGCTTTAGTCATGTTTTTTAATGCTTGCAACTGCTCTGCCCACACCTCCTCAGTGACTGACACAAGCTCCTTTCCTCATCTTTTAATTGGCAAACTTGCCTTTCTTTTGCCTCATGTAAATTGTAAACCATAAGAAGAGCCTTGCCTTTGAATGAGCCCTCAGAGAGATGATGGCTTCAAGACAGTTTTTATTGGGGTAAGTCCACAGTACAAGACTCCTCGTATTTCTGAACACTAAGAACGTTAACTTCTTTGGGCAAACGTGGGTTCTGTTCTGGTTAAGTAACTGCCCAGGCAAATCACTGTGACTTTAATAACTCTTAGGGGTGATAACGTTTTACCCACACAGAGACCTAAATGCAAGAGAGGATCAGAAGTAAGAATTTGTTGTCTTCCATCCAGTAAAAGTTTGTTCAGTATCATTTGTTCTGATTTGGGATCTTTCTTTTTTTCCTGTTGACCCTTTAGTAACTGGTGGTGCAGAAACATTCAATGTCCTTTGTTCTAATTGTTGTCCCATTTCTGTATAAAATTTTTTCTGAGTCACATCCCAAACCATATAGACTCCTTTCATTGCCATGACAACAGCAAGGCATGCCAATGTTAGCAAAGTCTGCTGGAAAAAGAGAAGTCAGTAAAATCACAACATAGTTAATTAAGGTATTTCATATATAAATTCCCATTTTCTGTAACGATCCAAAATTATCCTGCATTGTGGAAAAGTAGTTAAGAACAAGTCCTAGATAAATAGCATAGCTTCATGCTGGATGTTGGGTCTTGTCCTAGGCACTGTGTTACAAAAAAAGATCTTACAAAAAATATGAGAGTGGAATTGGTCATAGCCCTGGTGAAATGTTTGGATCAGAAGAGGATAAAGAGTTAAATGTGGTACTAAAACAATAAAGGATAATTACCAGCAGTTTTAGGAAAAAAAATGATGCTAAGTTGTGCATCATTCTTTCATTATCATACCTTTCTCTTCATTGCCTAAGATTAATAGTACATTTGATGGGATTACATAACAGTACATTTTAAACTAATAAATAATGCAGCAACTCATGCAAAGTAATAGGGAATCATTGATGTAAAATAGATCTTGTAGAGCTGAATGCTAGAAGAAATATGCCTTAGTCCAAGTGAAGCTGGGAAGGAGGAAAACTGTAGGTGGGACTTGAAAAGTCTGCAGTCATGAAGGATTATTTCTGTTTTAAAAAAGAGGTGAGAGCACAGAGATAACAGAGGTACTATCTACAGCCTCCTTCCCTTGAAACCTCCATGATTGTATGGGCTTTCTCTTGGCCTCCCTCTATGCTTTGAAGCTAAAATGGAAACTGTTTTGGAAATAGAAATGGAGAATGAATGTCCTGCAGTCAGGGGCATTTTCTACTGAACTCTCAAGATTTGTAGTTTTGAATACTTCAGCTTATGCTTGCTGTGAACAAGGGAGAGAGGATGAATGATGCTGCCCACTGAAATGCTGTGATTCAGGTATTTCCGGCCTGTGTTTAGGGTTGTCCCATAAAACTCTTCTCAATTTTTCTTGTTACTTTCACTCTGTTAATATATAGCTGCAGGTGGCTGGAGGGTTCATCTTTCCTCTGGTATGTCCTCAGGGTACCCAAATGAATTTCAGGAGCCTCTGCAATTTCCAAAGGATGCAAGTGCTCTGTTTTCATTTAATGATAGTTGACTCTCCGATGAGGTGGCTGAATTGTGGTGACAGCCATAGGTAGTGTCAGATCAAATGTAGAGTTGTTCCCCTTGTTGATATCCTTATTTTCAGAGCTACTGGTGCTCCTGTAGGCTAGAATGCTGTTTGCTTTGTTTGGGTTCTCAGTAATTCTGACAATACGTGCCTGCTTAGAACGGGGTGATGCAATAGACCTCCTCATCCTCCATCACTTGCCATGCTGGGTTTTACTGGAGTTCAGAAGGTCCTGAGTCTAGCTGGCTGTAGATGTAAACAGTAGCTCAGGCATTGGGGCTGCAGCTCTGAAAGAGAAACCATGGAAGTTACGTGACTTACCCAAGATTGTAGCTAATATCAAATATTAACAGTTGCTATCTAATAAACAAGCTTCATGTGAGAATTCGCAAATATGAATAGCAATGGTCCTCCAGTGTAACTGAAATTGTGAGATCAGTGAGCCTGAGGAATCAGCCCCTGCACCTGCATCCAGGCAAATGGCAAGGGGAGAGCCCTTGACTCTCAGTGCTGCAAAGGGATTGATGGGCTGGATCGAGACATGAAAAACAAAGCAAGAAAACCTTGTGGGTTTGTGAACTTTATATTTTAAGTGTACATAACTTAAAAGCATGAGACATTTGTGAACTTAAGAAATTCCTTGAGAATTGTACAATGCTTGGCTGCATGTGGAGCCTGCAAGCCCTAAAAGCTGCACTTAATGATAAGGTTTTGTCTTCATGTTGTGGCTCATGTGTGTGGTTGTGGGGCATGTAAGCACGGAGAAGAGTACACGCTGTTGAGTGTGTCTGGTTTTTGTGTGTTTTCTTCTGTGGAATGGCAGATCTGCTGGACATGTGTGCACTGAATGTGTTTATATGTATCTGTTGAATTTTGAAAATTTATTTCTTACACAGCATCCTTTAGCTGACATATTTGAAATATTTAAGGAAGCATTTAAATTTTTTTTATAATTTACCCCATTATGGTGGTATGTGTTAGCACAGGTGGTCTCATCAACAAAGAAGCTGCTCATTCACAACAGAGTTTGAATATGGCTTTAGACAAAAGATTAGCTGGTGTAGTTAGAGGTACAAAACTAAAAAAGAAATCTTACAACTTATTGAACAAAAGTAGATTGTCTTGACCATTATCCTGTGGGTTGATATTACATGAGTAAATTGCTAAAAGAGACTTCTTTCTTAGTTTGTGTTTTTTAGCTTGTTTGGAGTCAGACTTTTCAAAGCATTTGGGTTTTATTCCAATGCAAAAAACCTCTGAATCTCTGAGTAGCCTTTTAGGTGGCAGAATGAAGAGCCACCAATACCCGGAATGTGTCTCCAAAGTGGCCAGTGACATTTAATCCAATTTGGGTTGGAACTTGCATTATGAAACGCAACAGTCCCCTCTGGGGAGCTGAGCTCTACCCTTAGGGACCTCCCCTAACACTTCCTAACTCAGAGTAAACCATCAAGGCTACTGAGGAGAGGTCTGGGAAAGATGGGCCATAGGACAAGGACGTAAGGATGGCATCTCTGGTCCATTGGCACCGTGTGTCTGAGGCCAGCCGTGAGCCCATGCCTTGGGAAGGAAGGGCAAGAGCAAGCACAGAGTAAATATTGTAGGGCCTCCTGTGGGCCAGGGTGTTTTTCAACCAGAGGAGATGTCTTTGGTAATCTGTGATGGATTTTTTTCTTTCTTGGATTTCTCCAGACTCTTTTTGAGTCCAGGTAAACTTTTACTCCATTTTGTCCTGCATCAGGGTGTTCTACAGCTTAATTATATATGAATGAAGAAATAAACATTCTTTTCCTTGTTCTGAAATTTTCACTTACTAGTTCCTCTTGTTACCTTCTAGCTCTTCTACTGGCAGAGTGTAAACAATTGTTCCCTGCTCACCTATTTCACATCACCAATCTTTGTAAGCTTCCATTGTATTCCTACCTTAGGCTGACATACTGCAACATATGCAGTCCCTTCTTGCACAGTTTTCCTCTTGCTTTTTGCCAGTTTTCCCACTCATTTAGTCATTACCAATATCTACTGATTTAGTCATGACAACCCTAATATTGTATGGACTTTACCAATTCATGTGGTTATAACTGAGATTTCTCATTGTGTTCTTTCTTGCCACTGTGGCCTCACTGATCTTGGCATGCTGTTGTTTCTGCCACCATCTAAGTCTGTGACAGCCCTCACTGAATACTTTACCTTACTTTAGACTGGGAATTTAATTCCTCAGTGACAGTTTTACTATTTATTATGTTGTTCATTTTGTTTAAGCAAATGCTTTAATATACTCCTGCTTGTCCACGGATTCATTCTGCCTTTTCTACACTTTTTTTCCCTGCATACAACATCCATTTCTCTTCTTTTCACAGACTGTCCAATACATCAATTCTCTCAGGGTTCCCACCTAAATTAGGTGCTGTATTTCCCTGACCCGTTTGGTCGTTTTTATGCAAAAGCATTTGTCCGCTCTTCCTGGCGCTTGCAGAAGAGAAATGAGCCCGAACCGTTTGGGCGCTGCCTCCGTTCCCAGAGTCAGCAGCCGCCTTCCATTTTGCCGGCCCGAGCGCTGCCCGCCGCAGGTGCAGCCGCCCCGCCCTCGGCCGCGAGCCGCGCGTGCCCGCGCACGGGAGGCGCCCGGCGGGCGGAGGCGGGGAGCGGCGGCGCTCTCGCGAGAGCCGCGCGGTAGCCCCGCGAGATCGCGGCGGCTCCCCGCCCGCGTCATGTTTTCCCTGTGACAATCCGGGCCGGGAGGACGCGGCTCCCGGCGGGATCTCCGCTCCCCACCGGCCCCGCGGGGCTCCCGCGCTGAGCTCCGCCGCCACCCCCGCCGCTGCCTGGTGAGCGCGCGGCCGCGCGGGGCTGAGGAACGCGGGCAGGGGCGGGAGGCCTGGGCGAGCCCAGGGCCGGGGGGGCTCTGCTCGCGCCCTCCCCGCCCGACAGCACAGCGGGGCCGCAGCCGCGGGCGGCAGGGAACGGGGGAAGCTGCAGGCCAGCGTGCGGAAAAGGGGAGGCAGGCGGGCCGTGCAGGTGTCATTGCCCTGTTGCTGAGGGTGGGAGAAGGACGGGCATCTTCTGGCAGCTCTTCTCCCTTCATGGGGGCTTTTTGTGCCTCTTTAAAGCTCTATAAACTATACGAATTCTGCATTATGCTTCGGCTGAGGTCCTCGGAGCCTGTGCTTTTCCCCATGAACTTCATGAATGCGGTTGTAGTGTGGCCGTGCATTTTCCTCTTAAGTGTTAAATGTATTTCTGGCTGTGTGCATCCCAGGTGGACCTGGCAAGTGTCACAAAATTAATCTGAAATTTGTCATGTTTGCCTTCATCAGCTGTATGCATGACTGTAGGTAGGTGTTCCTTGTATCTCCAACCTGTCATCTGAATTGCACCGTCTTCCCATGGCATATTTGCTGGCTCTTGTTTGCAATACTGAGACGTTATATGTATACTTTTACTTAGAGATGATTTATTTTGTATTTCAAAGTGAAGTCCTAGCAGATGTTTTATTGTGTTTTGGGGGCCGGGGGTTAACTGCATATGGTTTATTTCATTGAGATGTTGCTATATACAGGCTGCTTTTCATGTTTTTTTTTAAGGGCAGAACCCTATTGTTATGCCCTCTCCTTTTCACAGTGTATATAGGAGAGGTTTAGTGCAGTTGAAACATTTTTATTTCTGTTATCACATATCTAAGCTAATTATTTCTTCATGAATGGTAATTTGCTGTGGCTGGGACCCTGTGCTGTCTATACATGTATACATGTCCTGTATGTGTCTGTGTACATACACGTGTGTATGGTCTCATGAGGTTGATCAGATTTGTAGTTTAGCAGAATGTTCTGTGCTGGTATTTCATAATAAATCCTCTAAGCTCTAAGTTTACATGTCCTGAATTTAATGCTTCTTGTTAGAGACCCCATATATACCACATCTGTTTCACTGGGATGTGGGATTGCAGAGGATTTGTATCTCAGGGTTAAGTCTCACATAGTTTTGGGGAAAAATATAATAGGTATTTAATCTGGAAAGGTAGACTGTATACCTGGTTAGTCTGCTACTGCTTCCCCATTCTGAGAGGAATAGGTTATTTTGTATGAAAGATTAAAAGCTGTACAATGTTGTGCTACAGGACAGAAGGGCACTGCCAGTCTCCAGTATCCTTGTACGTGTAGGGAATTTGTTGGATGACTTTATCACAGTGGTTGTGTTTTAAATTGAAACGTCTTAAAGCTTTTTGTCTCTGAGTACAAACTTGGAGTATTTTCTCTCTGCTCCTATGTTCGTATTTAAATATGTCGCACAGGTTTTGTTCTTTGTCTGAACATTAAGACTAAACATATTTTTGTGGTTGGAAGTATATAAGTTGAAGGGGAAGTGGGAGTGTTGAATTTTTTTTTTAGAAACTGTGTAAAGAAGGTGTTTATCTAATTGCTGATTAAGTGTAGGGATGTAAAGTCTTTGATTTATTTTTGCCGAGGAACTGCTTGGCATAGTAAGAATATAACACAGCATTTTTAAATTCATTTAATCATTGAATTGAAAAACAGTTTACCAGTGAAAACTTGTTCTTCTGCTGTTTCAGAACTGAATTAAATGGATAGTAATTGATTAGGAAATGCTTTAAGTAACTTGACTAAAGACCTTGTTCTGGTTTTGCCTTTAATCTTTATTTTTAAAAGAAAACAGTACAGTTTATGCAGGTGCTCTGCATATTTTAAAGTATCATTTAATGACTAGAGTAGGACTGTTTTACAGATGGGGAAAGCTACATGTGAAATCAGCAATAATACTTGTGTTTGAGTAGTAAAATTATGTATGTTTAAGTACTTTCATTTCAGACATTAAGACACATGCAGTATTCCAATCTTTCTGTTTTTAGTGTAATTTTTCTTGTAGTACTCATGGGGTAGAGAGGCACTTACCCGCATTTTAAAAATAACTAATGGAGACAGAAAATATATGTATGTCATGTAGACTTGGTGGAGCAGACATTTGATTTCTGGTCATAAGTTGTTAGGAAGTTATTAGCCTTTCAATACAACAGTCTTAGATCCTGTGCAGATACTTAATCTTTCTCTGTTCATGTAACTCAAGAGATTTTTATCTTGCACTGGTGTGTTTTAGTTAAAAGTAGGATGCAGTTCTCTATGGCTGCTTTGACTTACTGCTGTCAAAGTCGTTGTAGTAAATGGTGAGTACTGTGCTGGTTGTGTTTCTCGTGATTGGCTCTCAGAAATACTCAAACTCTGAAACTGCTGCCAGGTTTTCTTTTTGTGTGTCTCCCTTGTAGTGACTGACAGTGAAGTGGAACATTCAAATCTAATAGGTGTTAGCTTTTTAAAAGTAACCCTGAAGTAGCCCTCAGAAATCAAAGCTCTGCTGTCACAAGGCTGCTTGAAGTAACTGCCAGTGTGCTGCAGCTGCTTGCTGGGCACTAGAGTCATTCAGAATAACCCTTGTAAATTCTTAATATAAAAAAAAAGAAAATGATGCCCAGTGGCCTCAGGATTTGCCCATCAACAGCAGGCGTAATTGTGACCTTGGAACTGGCCAGGTGTGTGCCCTGGCCTGGCCTGCCTGTTGTGATTGACCTGATGTCACCAAGCTACGTGGGGGGGTGTTCAGGTGGCTCCAGCAATCATCTCTGCTGGGAGCTGGAATTAATTTGCTGCTTAAAGAATAGCTTGCAGTTTGAGTCCTGTTTACTAGTAATAATTTTTGTTTTGCTGTCAGAACTAGATAATACAGAAATTTCATCCTCAAAACATTTCTTTACAAACAGAAGTTTCTTTTTCAATTGGTTATAACAGGAGCTAAGTCAAGAAATGCACATGTTAACAGCAGTCATTAATATGAAGGGGCATCCCCAATTTTCCTACGCAACCTGTGTCTCAAAATGAGACATTTCTTCTTTATATCCAATCTAAACCTACCCATATTCAATTTAAAACCATTTTCTGTTGTCCTGTCACCACAGACCCTGATAACAGGTATTTCTCTATTACTCTTTTACATCCCCTTCATATCTATATATATCTCTCTATCTCTCTATCTCTCTATATATGTCTCTGAAGCCTGCAGTCCACCTTTCTGCTTGCATACAGCTAACTTGAAGGTAAAATGTGTTTGAATTTTGGCTGTCTGTACATATTGCACTCTCCTGTCCATTGCTGAGTTCCTCAATTGCAAGTAATGATTTCTAGTAAATACATCTTCAAAATTTTTGTAGTTTTTGCAAGAAAATATCTATGTGTTGTAGTGTAGAAAATACCATAGCTACATGGTAGAAGTACAAGTTATTGTAACTTTCGGGGAGAGTGCTAGTGCTAAAACCTTACCAGAGTTTTCATCCATTTTCCAATGCAAGATTAGGCACCTTTCTTTGCTCAGATTGTTGGGATGTTTTTCATGCAGGGGGATTTTTGCTTCTCAGCTCCTCTTTTCACTAACTGCTTTTGATGACTGTGTGTGGAGCATCTTGCATTCTCAGTTTTTGTTTCAGTAACCTTAAAGCATCTGAAGAAGTAATGGATTAAATTGATTTTTCTAAGTTTATCTGCTGAACAACAATGATAATTTTTATTTCTTCTCTGCCTGGGTAGATTTTGTACAGTCCCCAGGGTTTACATTGACAAACTATGATTAGTTTTTTGTATCACTTTCTTTTTAAACCTAAGGGCAAAAGGGCAAATAGCTTTAATTTCATATTAACTTAAAAATAACTTTGTCTGTCTTTGGTTTGTCTCCCAAAAGGTGTTTGGGATGACAGTTGTGACCAGCTGAAAGCACAGGGTTATATTGTTTTCAGTACTCTATCTGAATGAATAAATAATCCCACAAGAACCTAAAATCATGTAGGAAAATTAAAATTGGAAGAATATCAAGTAGAACCTCACCATGGCTTACTTAACAAATATAAGGCTAGGTGGAATCCAGTATTTGGAAAGAAAAGTTGATGGTTGTTTGCGTAATTAATCTTATTCTGAATTATGAGGTCATTAATTTGGTTTCCATATGCTGAGCAGGAGGCTAATACAAGGAGGAAAGGTAGTGGTCATTGTGCTCAGTGGAGACAGATGTTCACATGAATTAATGCTGGTGTGTATTTCCCTGTAAGGTTTTAGGAGTGAAGAACAATAAGCAGTAGCTGCTGTTCTTGGTTGCTTTTTCTGGATTAATTCCTTTTGCTCCTTGCCTTCCCCTTCATGTAGGAGACCAAGGTGCATTTTTTCTTCATTGTTTTACTGTCTGTCCCCTGTTACTTAGCACCACTGTCTTTTTTTCTTTTTTGCTGCTTCTAATGGCACTTTTTGTCTGTTTGCTTTCAATTCTTTGTGGATTTGTAGTAATTTCTCTGCAGTGTCAGTATTTTCTAATTTATCATTTCCTCTTTTTCTTCCCCATGACTGTTTTGGAGGGATTCCATTCACCTCATGTTGTAATGGGGAATCCTTACAAGTATCAGACAGCAATGAACTTGGAAGGAAAGATGAAGTGATGTTGGGCACACGTGACATGGGAGCAGGGACAGGGACAGACCCATACCCTGCAGGGTCCCTCTCCCTAGGATTTCAGGGGAAGGCACCTCCACAGCCTCACATCTGTCATGACACTGTGTGCAGCCTGTGTGGGTAGGCCAAAAACAACATTTGAAGATTGCTGCCATGCATAGTGACCTACAGTGCTTTTTGGCACCAGTGAAATATTGACCAGACAATTTTGCCTCTTCTAGGCAAAATTATGTCCTGTTGGTTTCAACTGGCCATGAGCAGTATGAAACATCTTGCAGGTTTTGCATTTCTGTACATCTCATATTGTTGGCCTGTGACAAGGCAGGATTTTAATACTTTTATATTTTCTTGGTTTCTAAATCACCTATTAAGTAAAAGACTGTACATGTTGTTTGGAGCCTTGATACCTGCTGCTAAATCCTATGTATACAACCCCTTATTTATGAAAAGAAGGGAAGCAAATCACTTTGGTTTAGTTGTACTTTAAGATTGTAAAATTTTAATAAGGATTGCAAAAATTGCTGCACTCACATTGAAGCAAGACTCTTACTGGGACTTTGTGCCTTCTTTGAAAGAAGCACGAAAGACTGGAATGATAACTTAAGGTAATCTGTCATTTTATGGAACATCAGGACCTGTTAGGACTGGAACTTGGCAAAATCAGAGAACAGTCCTTCTGTTGCACAAATTAAAGGTATAGTGGTATGTTGAATTCCCCATGCAGCTCTGGAATCACACATATTAGGAATTTGACAGAATATTGAGGTAATAATTTAGTAGGTGTGGATACAGACTAAAGACTTTGGTTTACTGGTAAGAATGTTACATTTATTTGAATTAACAAAATCCTTTAGAAGGGTTCTAAGTGCTTAGGCTACAAAGCTGAAATGTTGCAGCTTTGAAGAGATCCATTTGTGTAATGGAGTTTTAATACTGTCATCACAGCGAGGCAGTAAATAGACACATATTGCATCAGGTTTTTTGTCATATTTTAAGTAAATTATCTTTTCCATAGCTATGATTGGCAGTGAACTCGGAACTTCTACTTACCAAAAACTTACCTAAAATAACATCCCAGAATAAAGTTTTTCAGTTGTCAGTGTCCCTTGCAGTGAGTTAATTGAATTATATTCTTAGTGGGCTGGTGGAATTGCCTGATTATCCTGATTGTGAAATCTTTCCTTTTTATGTGAGCCACAAAATGCTTGATTCTTCTGGCTCATCACAGAAGTTAATTTCTCACTGTTGTAAATAAAGCTTTATCTACTTGTACCAGTATCAAGAGCTGCAGTGTGCTTTGGCTGCCATCTGTTTAAATATTAAATTTTCTAATACTTTTTAGAAACTATCCAGGTGATGTCATGTTGAAGGTACCTTGAGCATAGGAGGTGCTGTAGGAGCCCCTCATGTTTAAAATAGTAAATGGAACTGCTGCAGGCTCATTGTTGATGAACACACAGTGAAGAGCTCTGTATATGTGTGTTGTACAGCATCACAGGCAGACAGTGAATAGAATTCAGTTTCACAACCAGATGTTTGTATGTTTGTTAATTTTGGTGTTTCCTGCCTTTGATTTCACTGTACAGACAGACTTCTTGTGTTACAAGCTTTTGTAATTAGGTTCCCATAAAATAAATGTAGTCAGCATCTTACAAAGGTTGCTGAAATTGCTGATTGCAGAGAGGGAGAGAGTGAATGCTTGTGAGGCTTATTTTTCCTCTGAGAAAACTTTTATTTCTTAGTACATATAATATTTATGGCTTTGTAGGTGCAGTTTTTCAAGAGCTTTGCAGAAAATAAAGCTTTTGGCTACTTTTGTAGGAGTTCTAAGAGCCTGAGCATTTGGCCTCTGTCAGAATAATTGTTTTTGTGTATGCTTGATATCTGCTGTAGTCAGACTAAGTTAAAGAAAAACATGGTAGTGTCAGTGTGTGTGTTAGTGTCACTGATTTAAGAAAATGGGTTTTCTTTATACTGATGAAGATGTTGTATATAATTTTGTGCATTTTATATATTTGAAAATCTCCATGGACTGGTTAAAGACTAGGTTAAAATATATTCTCCTTGTTTGCTATGTTCATTTGACAACACTTTATGTAAGATCAATTTTGCTTTTTATCCCTGTATTACAGTGTTTACTTCTTTGGACCTTGTACGGGGGGAAAGCACAAAGCTGTAAAATAACAATTAAGCAGGAAGATTCAGATTTGTACAAGCAGTGGGAAATCACTGTACTTCAAGATTTACCTACATTTCTGAGCTGATTGTACACATTTTCCTTTTCACAGCCTGAGCAGCAATTGCACCTTCTTCCTCCTTATCTGTGGACCTGTGTTATTATTGCTTGAATACCAGTGATTACCTGCATTTGGCAATGAGGTAGAGCCACTGTGTTGGAGATGATGCTGTTTTGGGGAAAAAAGAAAAAAATGGGCCCTAAAATTAGCTCCTCCCCTCCACATGTTCGGTGGTTTCTGTCTGTTGATAAGCTGAGTGTGTGTGCTAAGGACTAAAAAAGCAAAACATGTTTAGGGGAAACTATGCTGTTACACTCTCTACTTCTTAAAATAGCATTGCAATAATCCTGTCTTTGACTTTTTAAGGATCTTTTTGACAGCTTTCTTTTAAACAAAACATAAACCCTTCCATTTTTTCTCATCTTGGCTTTCATACTTAACATCTCTTCCTGCAGGAATTTAGTGTTACCTCTCAGGAATTGCCTAGAGCTGTTCTTTATCTTCCTATTTCTCCCTCAAAAGGAGCTACAGAGTGTGATGTAGCCACACTGTACAGCTTCTGCCCAGTCTCCACCTTTCTTTAAATTGTCCCAGCAGTCTTTCTCTTAGATCCACATACAGCAACTTTGGAGGAGTTTTTTCTAATCTAAACCCTAGAAGGGAGCTTCCTGTTTACTTATGTTAGGACGAATTTGTTGCTGCATGTAGGTGGTTCTGGGGTGAAAAATTGCAGTATCTCCCATCATTTCCAAGCTGACCAGGAAAGGAAAGACTATGGCAATTCCTTCAGGGAAGTGTATATATACTGTCCAAGACCCATCTTTCCTGCTGGACTCAGAAACAGGATCTTTATAACTTTACAGACTTTAACCTTCAACCCCATGCTGAAGTCCTTTGTAAATTATTCTCATTTTCCCCTGTGCCCTTGGAGTATAGGAGTATCTGGGGCAGTTTCCAGATTCCTCAGTCCTTTGACTGTGTTGAAGTTGAGAACTTCCCTTACTAACTTTTTTAGTAATGTTTTTTTCCTCTTTAGTGAGTTCTTATTCTTACATTTGAAGGTGATCAAAGCTGTCCCACTTCCCTCAAAGTGAGAAGACCTATATACTTCTTGGATTCCTGAAGCTGTAGTAAAAATCTGAAAAAAATGTTTGTTCTTAGAGGTTTGACAGTCTTCATTTCTGAGCCAACCAGGTGGATTTTTGAGAAATCTTTAGTGTTTGCTTTGTTCCCTTTCTAGAAAAATCTACTTTTCCCGTAGCGAATTTAGGAGATGGGGGTAAGTGGCTGGGAAATCTACTGTTACTTTTCAATCAACGGTTTACCTTACATATGACACATTATATAAACACAGAAATATATTCTACATAATTTTCTTGATAATTTCACTTTGGCATTAACTGTAATGCCTTGCAAGAATTATTCCACTTTTGAAAAGAAATAATTCTTGCAGAAAGATTACTTGTGCTTTCAGACACATATACATGAAACACTGAGATATTTATAGTCTCTAATATGAATACCAATATGTATATGTGTGTGTGTGTGTATATATGTATATATATATAATATCGAAACATTTGTAGTGGAATACCTATTTTGTTGTCTCTCCTGGTCAGTTTTACATTTTTACTGCATCCATGCAGTCAGTAACTTGGTATTGTATATATAAAATAAGCAAGCTGGGATTAATGGCAAGATCAAGGTCCTCTTTCTGTTTCTGTGTTTAAATTGATGTGGCAGAGAAAAGGAAGGAACAGCATTCATGGTTTACCTCTTATTTCTGTTTAATGGAAATAACTTTAAATGTAGTTAGATGCATCTCCAGTCTCTTATTTTATTCTTATTTGAGATAGGGGAATAGTTATTTTTCCTTAGAAAAGATGCAGTTTTTCTCAGTAAAAGAATTGACTGCTTGGCCTATTCCATTAGTGACAGAAACTTAATTTTAATATGCCCAGTAGTCTGTTGTATTTAATAATGACTTGCAGCAGGCCTTTCACACTTTATTACATGTGATTTATTAGTTATTGTAGGCAAGCTTACACCACAAAAATTAATATTTTAAGTGATCTGTAAAAATTAGCTAGTGGTTTCAGGCTGAATTAATTCCTATTTAAGAAAAAACAAACTCTTTAATAAAACACACAATATTTAAATTTTTTTTAATTGTGTGCTAGGCCACTGAAGACTGCATACTTTCTCTGAAATACGAAAACTTTCCTCTTTTTCCCCATATTTTAATTCAAAAGGAAGATCTTAAGTGTATCAATTATTATTAGTGTTTGCTCTGTCTTGCTGACAAACATTTGCAGGCTCTTGGTTTTGTGTTTGATTTTTCTTAGGTGCAGCAAACACATCTAAGACAAAACTTGTTTAAAATCGTTGCCTAACTAAATAGAAGTACAGAAATATATGGATAAAGGGGTAATGGAATTTGTCATCAACTTTCTTGGAGTTCTTGGCTGTGTGGAAATGCATGCCAATCAATTATTATGGTTTCAGAATGATTATGGTTGCTTGTAAGTTGATTTCTTTTAATTTGAAATGCTTCCTATTACCTCCCATCTATGCTTACTAATTATTGCAAGATGTGGGGACTTGATTCGAGGTTAGAATTCAAGTGGGAGTTTGGCTGTTTGGTGTGATTGTTTGTATAATGGGGAAAACCATGAACAGACCAGAGGAAGCACCTGGTTTTGACTTTGGAGCTTGAAGAGACAGACTCTGAAACCCAGGGGATGCAACATTCCATGTGCAGTGGGATTCAGCTTTGGAAGCTATAGATGTTCCTTCAGGTGCACTTAAAGCAGTGGTCTGATAAAAGGAAAAACAACTTTTGTCTCTGCTGCAGGTAATTTCCATGTTTCTTGTAACATTAAAAGAGAGCTCTCTTAGGCATCTTTTCTTCCATAATTTAAGTGTTTTGCTCTCCTCTTAGCTCAGGCAAAAGCTTTCCTTGATTATATTCCCTGTGTTTTCACAGGTTTCATTTTAAAATTCTTTTCCTCGCATTCCCTTTTGGCTGATGGAAGAGAAACAAACAACATTTGGTGTCCAGTGCAGTGATGGCTGACGGGAGCTCTCCCTGTGTTTGTATTCCAGTGGAGCATTTGATGAACCTGAGCCTTTCCTTGAGTTCAGCTGCAGCACTGGCTGTGGTTCTCAGGGTGAACAAGCTCTGAAAGCAGGCTTAGTTACCTTCACATGTCTTCCCCTGCAGCTCAAGTTGCTGCCACTGCTATTTTGAAAGAAAAATTCTGCATGCAGGATACATTGAACTTGGCTTTTAGGGTTTGATATATACATTTTGTTCCCACTGTTCCCTAGAGTAAGCTTTTGAAATAGGTGTTAAATTTGGTAACAGTGTTGGAATCCTTGTTCAGCTATGAGTTTTAAGTCCCATTTTAGTTGACTTACCAATTGGCAACAGTAACATATATGTGAACATTTACTCCCCCAAAACGCTGGTTCTAAAAGATATGAAAAATGAGTTGTGTTCCACATCCTCCCAGTTGACTTTTTCTTTTTTCCTTGAGGAGCAGGAGGAGAAAGGAAAGAATAAGGGCAGGAGAGCTGGTTTGTTTTTGTTTGTTTGTTTTCATAGAAATCCCAGAAAGATCTGGGTACTTGAGTTTGATGTGTTTTAAATTTTCCAGTGTTGAAATACTTTAATAAAGCTGTTGCTATACATTTAGATGGTTTTAGGTTTATGATGACTAAAGAAAAGTACTTTTCTCCTCTTGTCATGTTGCAGGTTTGTCCCTTTGTGCTTTGCCACATGACCAGCATGTTCAGAAAGTGTGTGGGCCCTGCACCCTGTGGGGCTGTCCCACCCTGCCCACTTGGTACCTTCCACATGTTCACCTGACCCTGCAGTGGTCAGATATAGGGAAACAGCAGTGAGCACTCACTTGAGTTTTCAAAGCCAAAAGTGTTTTCCTTTTGCCTGCCCTAAAAAGAAGTGAGATGTCCATGTCCAGCCTCTGGAGCAATTATAAACCTTGTGTTTGTGGCTATGAGCTGGAGGAAATAAACCTTACCTATACATTGTGCTACCACTGTTAACCTGCTTTTTGCATAACTTCAGTGAGCTGTAGTCGTTCATGCAGAGACAGATCATTTAGATTTGCATTCAGAGCACATTTCCAGGATTACCAGCAGTGTCTGGTTAAAGCTTTCTGTCTGTCACATGAAGCTGAATGGCATTTTCAAGATGGACCAGTGTATTTCTTCCAAAAGCTGCAGTTGGAGAGCAGGGCACTGCTAAGAGCTCAGCTTCGAGATTCAGTCTCTATTTTCAGAGATGCATACAAGGGCAGGAGAGAAAAAATCTGTCCGTTTTCAGGAAAAGCAGCAGTATTTGCCCCTTTGAGGTACATGAGCCCATTTTTAAGTTCTGAAAGAAGAATAGCTGATGAAAGCATAACATAAAGCTCATGAATGAGTCTATTCAGGGAACTTCCTAATGGAGCTCCATCCCCCTATTTTACCTCTTGCTTGAGAAGGTGCAAACTCCATCAGATAAGACCAGAGTTTGGATGTTTTCATTAATTGGCCTTACAGTTTCTGCTAGGATCAAATGGTAGTTAGGAATCCTTTCTGACAAGTGAGACAATGTTGCCCTTTCTTAGTAAACAGGGTCCTGGGTGTAATTGTACCTGTCTGTGTCACTTGGAGGCTGAGCTGTTGAGGAGTTTTGTGGTGTGAATAGACAGGTGTGTCTTGTATGAAATGCAAGGAATGCTCATTGCTCTGGATAGTACTTAGCTGTGGCTCCAGTTTCTGTGGGATAGACCTGGGTAAGGGTCTGCTGTAGTGCAACAGAAGTTTCTTGGATAAGGCTCACTGGAGCTCACGTAAGGCTTTATCCGAAGGTACTAATCTGTTGTAGGGAAAATATGGCTGAAATAAAAGCAGATGATTAATAGCACACAATGTACTTTTTGGGCAGATATATTGGCAGAAGAACTGTAGTTCTTTATATTTTTAATTTATGTTTTTCAAATGTGAAATGTCAAGACAAAATGAGGACCAAGTTGCTCTGCCTGTTACCCATTTCCCTATGAGGAAACAAGAGGCAGCAACACTGGCTTTCACTGTGTGGCAGAGACTTCCTCCACCCCCAGGCGTTTAGTTTGAAATTAGATCAAATAGGGCTCACACTCCCAAAGGACACAAAACTGCTTCAAGAAATTGTAGTACTTTCTGGTGAAATTGTAATACATTAGGACTTTAAGGGTCAAAGAACAGAA
Source organism: Lanius collurio (assembly GCA_020086605.1). Classification (NCBI taxonomy): domain Eukaryota; kingdom Metazoa; phylum Chordata; class Aves; order Passeriformes; family Laniidae; genus Lanius; species Lanius collurio. Next base: position 1,720,991 of record JACBWW010000021.1, read on the forward strand.
AGTGATCAATCAGAACCTATGTAACCCATGGTTAATGATTACAAAACAGGAGTTAAACAAATCTGTTTTGTACAATAGGAGATAAAGCGTTACTTTAAAGAAAATTCTTTTAAAATGAGCAGTTTGAAAACACTCACTTTGAAGAAGCCTCTTTGCATGTTAAGCTATAAATTAGCTTGGCAAAATTTAGAGTTGACTTCAAGCATCCTCTTGGAGGAACTGAAGTTCTAAATGCTACCAGCATTAAAATTAGTAACTTGAGTGTCTCTTTGGGATCAGAATGTTCTTTTAATTTTTAAAAATTTTCTCAGACATAGACTTAGAAGAAGCTTGGACTCAACTATTTGTGATCAGTCCATGTTCTTGTATGTAAGAAATTTTTTGAACTCCGTGTATGTTTTTGGAATTACAATCCTTTATTCACATATAGTAGCAAAATATCATACCATTACATGGATGATCCTGCAGAGATAAATCATCATAGTGCTGAGATATGCTTATCAGCCCTGCACCTTTGTGGTTCTTGACATCTAAATCTTAAATTGCCTTATCTGTTAAATACTGTTCATGTCCCATAGCAGAATTAAGTTTGCTTTGTGTGAATTTTTCTGTATATAGATTTAGAAAATGCAGACTGACTTATGCTAAAATTCTTACATCATGTTAAGTAAGTTGCTCATTGATGTAGGTCAAATGGTGAAACTGGTAATTCTTCGTGGTTTATCTTTTGCTGCTTACCTTCTGAAAGGATTATTTGGATTTGTCCTGCTGTGAGTAACAAGATCTATAGATAACATTGCACACCTATTGACAGTTTTTTCATCTTCAGGACTAATGGCAAAGAAGTAAACCAGCATGGCAGCTATGGTCCCACCTGTGAAGCTGAAATGGCTTGAACATCTAAACAGCTCCTGGATCACAGAAGACAGTGAATCTATTGCAACAAGGGAGGGAGTTTCTGTCTTGTATGCTAAGTTAGTTAGCAATAAAGAAGTAGTGCCATTGCCCCAGCAGGTTCTGTGCCTCAAAGGACCTCAGTTACCAGATTTTGAGCGGGAATCTCTGTCTAGTGATGAACAGGACCACTACTTGGATGCCCTTCTTAGCAGCCAGCTGGCACTGGCAAAGATGGTGTGCTCAGACTCTCCGTTTGCTGGAGCTCTTCGAAAGCGTCTCCTTGTGCTGCAGCGTGTCTTCTATGCACTTTCTAATAAATACCACGATAAGGGGAAGGTGAAACAGCAACAGCATTCGCCAGAAAGCAGTTCTGGATCCACAGATGTGCACTCTGTCAGTGAACGCCCGAGGTCGAGTACAGACGCACTCATAGAAATGGGAGTTCGGACTGGACTGAGCTTGTTGTTTGCACTGCTGAGACAAAGCTGGATGATGCCTGCGGCAGGACCTGGCCTCAGCCTTTGCAATGATGTTATCCATACTGCAATAGAAGTTGTGAGCTCTTTACCACCTTTATCTCTAGCAAATGAAAGCAAGATTCCACCAATGGGTTTGGACTGTTTGTCACAAGTAACAACTTTTCTTAAAGGAGTAACGATTCCAAACTCTGGGGCAGATACTTTAGGTCGTAGGTTAGCTTCTGAGTTGCTTCTTGGTTTGGCTGCCCAACGAGGTGCCTTGAGATACCTTCTTGAATGGATAGAAATGGCTTTAGGTGCTTCAGCTGTAGTGAACACCATGGAGAAAACCAAGTTGCTGCAAAGTCCGGAAGGAATGATCAGCTTTGATTGCTTTATGAGTATATTGACCCAGATGCGACGATCTCTGGTAGGTATAACTACCTTTGGTCTTTCTACATTGCAGTGTAGTTGCACTCTTAACTGAGTAGTTTCTCCACACCAAATACCAGCTTGCTGAATATGTTAGAAAGGGAGTTGTTGTGAATTATTTTTCCCTGTATTTCCTTTGTTACCCACCATCTCTTTCGTTCCCTTCCTGCCCATCTGCTTCCTCATAGGTAAAGATGAAACAGCAAATACTCTCTGTCTTGTCATTTTTGGTGTTATGCTTTAACTTCAGAGAAATAATTGAGGACGTACTTGATCCACTTGGACTTGTACATTTAAGTTCATAGCAAAAAAAGTTAGAAATCTCAAAGCTTTATAATACACCTTGTTTCCTGCTAGTTATTTTTATTGAACCTTCCTACTCCCTAATTCACCTGGGCCTCTGCTTATACATATTCAGGATGTTCAGTAGTTTTGCTGGTGTTCAGAAATTAATGTGGTAAGAAAAGGAGCTAAATTGGAAGTATGGCACACTGTTTTGTATGGTGAGCGCTTACTTGTGGTCCTAGATGAATATTACTTTTAAAGGTATGAAATTATTGCACAGTATGCAGTCAGAAGCTGTGCCAAGCTTCTGCCTCGTGCGCTCAAACTGAAACAGAGAATGACTTTTTCCCTCAAGTTGTCATTCTTTTCTTTCAAGCTTGTAGTGCTTATTAATAATCATAAACTTTGAAATCAAAAAAAGATTCTAAAGAAGATCTAAAAAATCTTTTAAAGAATGAGGTCTGTGAGAAGAGCATGGCAGTGGCAGTATCTGAATTGGATTAAATGTCCTGATGGGCAACTTTATTTGTTGTTGGTTTTGGGCTACATACACAATTAGAAACCAAAATATTAAAGATACGTGAACATTATTAGTAGTAGTAATTTCAAAATAATTATTTAAACACAAATAACATGCATTTCATTACAATACAGTATTAGGAGAAATTAACTCTGAACACAGATACTTTCATAAAATTGAATCAGTAACAATGTTGGACTAGCACTTGTGACAGTTTTGTTTTGCTAAAATGTACGCAGGTATCACAGCTCAGGAAAGAGGTACTGTACTTATAGAAAGAGCTGTTTGTTTTTGCTTAGCTGTAAGAACAAATCCCTACTATATTTTGTTCAGGTGGACTGTTGCTGTATTGGAAGTGTGTTTCTCCTAATAACAACATTTAAATGTTGTAGGGATCATCTGCTGATCGAAGTCAATGGAGAGAGCCAACCAGAACATCTGATGGCTTATGTTCTCTGTATGAGGCAGCTCTGTGCTTATTTGAAGAGGTATGTATTGAAAAAAGCTTTTAAGTTATTGTGGTTTACTTCCCCTTCAAACATGTGATTGGTGTGCACGTGTGGCCGTAGTCCAGTCTTGGCTGAGTTATTTTGGGGTAGAAGAGGTGAAAAGAAGATTGAAAAACTAAGATGTAATGAAACAATTATTTGGGCAAGGTAATGATATGGTCATTGTGATTTGTATTTTAGTCAGTTACCATGTTGAGGGGCAGTTCAAGCTGTATTCAACATTGTGACTGTATAGGAAAAGTATAAAATGCTACTGTGTAATAAATCCCTGGTTTGAACAGGTTTGTCGAATGGCTTCAGACTATTCAAGGACCTGTGCCAGCCCTGACAGCATTCAAACAGGCGATGCTCCCATTGTGTCAGAGACCTGTGAGGTGTATGTGTGGGGCAGTAACAGCAGTCATCAGCTGGTGGAAGGAACTCAAGAGAAAATACTTCAACCCAAGCTTGCTCCAAGTTTTTCTGATGCACAGACGGTGAGTGATGTTTATTAGTGCTCCATGATGTAACATTCAGCAGCTTCATAGTCGCAGTATAAAATTGAAAAATAGTACTTTATTTCTGAGTGTCAAGTTGTAATGAAGGGATGATGCTCAGAACTGCTCACACAGGTTATTTTACTGTGAGTATCTTGGTACTTTTATTGATGCATGGCAAAAACATTCTGGTTTGTTTGTAATGACACACAGAGGTAAATATCCATGTAACAAGAATGACCTGACTTGCTCTGTGGAGACAAGTTCAGTTGCCTGCAGCTGTTTTTTGTTGGTTGGTTTGGTTTTTTTCTTCTTTTTTTTTTTTTTTTTTTTTGAATATTGGTTAAAAGGTGTCTTAACTACTCCATATTGTTTTCCACTGGGGGTTTTCGCACCCAAGACTGCCAAGTCTAAAACTCCAGACTGGGCTAGCTGCTGACACAGCAACCTTAATTAGCTTTCTGAAAATCAGTGTACATGCTCTTTCTGCTCTCAGTCACAGATTCTAGAGTTGCAACTGAGCACTTCTGTTGATGCATGACCCAGATTATAACAGTTTGCTTTTCTGGTGCTATATTGGCTTTGCAGTGTTGACTTAAGTAAAAGCACTTTTTGGTCACTAGACAATTTAGGTGCATTTTCTGAAATTGTTTCTATGGACATGATTGATGCATTTTGTATTCCAGTGGACTGCAGGACTGGAAATCATAAAACAAGTTTATCCATTCAGAAAACTTTTAAAACATTCAGAAAACTAATACACAAGAATGGAATGCATGATCCAAATGAATGGGATACTCTTTTATAGTTCTGTATACAACTCTACAACAGATTAATGTGATTTTTCCACTTAGCCTTCCTTGGTGATTGTTGTAGGATTATCTATACGAAGACATTAATTCCTGTTAAATGAGGCTGTGACCACCTGTTTGGGGCTGTTTTATGATGTGCTTTTATGCTTCAGATGGAACCTGCTTTGCACTTCTGCTGTGTTAAGATTCCTATAGGGAGTTATTTCTGTATTAGTCCATTTGCAGTTGAGACATTCCTCAGCTGAGCCCTGACTTCCCAGTAGGGGCAAATTCTTATTTTCTTAAAAGCTTTTAATCTTATTTCTTTGATGTTCATGTAATTAAAATGCATAGTCTCAAGTGACTGGATTTTTAGCATTTGGTGTATTTCTGTAATGTTACCACTAGGTACTGATTAAAATTAAGCAAAACCTACAGTGTTTCATCAAGCTGTTACTTTATCTTTTTTGCTTTAAAAAAGTTAAGATTTCCAGCCATGAGTTTTGGAGATCTGAATGCAGCACAAGTTCCGTAGTCTGTAGAAGAGATACAGATAAAATAATCACTGTTTACATCCTTTAGTCATGAAAGTAGATTCAATCATAAAATATTTTCCAAGAATTTTAGTTCTACTGCTTGCTGAAGTCCAAATTATTTTTAATTTTTACATTATGTTATGTGAAGAAACCTGAAATTCTGTTAAAAAATACAGACTTCTAGACTTATATGAGAATTTTTGATTTATCTAATCTCTGTATTTCTCTGTACTTTTTTTCTCTTTGTAGATTGAAGCTGGACAATATTGTACATTTGTCATTTCTACAGATGGTTCTGTTAGAGCCTGTGGGAAAGGCAGCTATGGGAGACTGGGACTGGGAGACTCCAATAATCAGTCTACATTGAAAAAATTGACTTTTGAGCCTCATAGGTCTATTAAAAAGGTGTCATCTTCAAAAGGATCTGATGGTCACACTTTAGCATTTACAACAGAAGGGGAAGTCTTCAGCTGGGGTGATGGTGACTATGGAAAACTGGGACATGGAAACAGTTCAACTCAGAAATATCCCAAACTTATTCAGGGCCCCTTGCAAGGAAAGGTATGTTTTGTATAGTAGAGCACCTGCTTTGTTTCTGTTCAGTTGGGATGTTGTGTAAGGTTTGAAATACATAAAATCCTAAGAAAAAGTTTTGTGGTTTTTCTAAGCTTCTCTTTGAGGCTGGGTCTGCTTTCAGCAAAACACCAGAGCTTATGGTTGCCTCTGGGCCTGTGGCTTGGGCAGTGGCGTTGTCAGGAGAGCTGCTCATAGTCTTGAGTCAAACTTGCTCAGCTGCTTTTGCTGAATTGCAGTTTCAGTTTTCCTAGCTGCAACATCAAGGCTTTCACATAGAGCTTTTTAGTGTTTTAAACATCCACTGATGCTTCTTCTTTCTCCTGTAAGACCAGGATATCATGATGTTAAAGCTACTTGACAAATAAATCATTAGCAGTTTTACCTATAAATATCCCTTTTTATGGACTTATTTCCCCTTATCAGATAAATAGAAAAGATTGCAAAGATGACATGTACTTGATCCGTGTGAATGAACAAGTTAGTTTATGTAGACTCCTTCTGGAACTTGACTCTCCCAAGCTTTCCAACTTCCTACATGATTTGTGTAAACCTTAATCTTTCTTTTTGCATGTAATGTAGGTGGTAGTGTGTGTGTCAGCGGGCTACAGACACAGTGCTGCTGTTACAGAAGATGGAGAGCTGTACACATGGGGAGAAGGAGACTTTGGAAGACTAGGTAATTTGAAAATTTCTTGAGATGCTTTTGGAAAAGTTCCTGTGTCCAGTAATGATTTTATACATCTATTTGCCATGTTCTCTAATTGTCCCCTCTATGTACACATACACATGTACTCAGGTATATGCATACAGGTGACCAGTGCAGAGACTCTTTAAAAGTTTTGAATGCAGGTAATTTTACTAAGTTTTTTTTTTAAAAGACTCTTTCATTTCAAGGCAAGCTGCTTTTATTCGTTCCTAAGACTATGTGGTTGCTAATGCCACTGTAATGTAAACAGTTGACATTTTAAATAAACTGAAATTCTGGGTAAACCTCATCTAGTGTGATGGTAGAATGATTCTTTGAATGGTCAGCCATAACTGGCTAATAATATCAAGGGTCTGATTCTAATATGGATACTTGATGTTAAGTTGCCATAGTGGTTTAGTGTCCTTTTACCGTAATGCATCTAAAAAGTTAATTTTAACCAAAACAAGAAACCCTGTATACTGTTTGCTTCAAGTTCACTTGTCTGTTTCATCATCTTTGCTGTACAGCTGCTATGCTATGCCTGGTATAAAACCCCCCTTCTCAAGCAGGTTCAGTTGAACCAACAGGTTTTGCATAGAAAATTCTTTCAATTTGGGCTTTAGTTCCCTTCTGTTTTCTCTTCTTTGAATGTTGCAGTCACCAAGTACAGAGGAGTAAAAGCAAGCAAGTGGCGGGGGGGTGGAAGATGGGGACAGTGTTTAACAGTCACAGCTTTCAAGGGAATCAGTAGAAGTTCTGAGGGTTATCCCTGTTGTTAAGGAAAGAACTCTATGTTGGAGGTTTAACTGGAATTTTGGTGGGAATTGTGGAAATGTTCTCCTTGAGTTTTAGATTAATGTGGAGTTTTGATGTTTTGGGGGGGTGGGGTGGTGTCTTGGAGTGTGCAGTGTTCCAGCACACAGCTAAAAAGTAACGTTTCATTAGGTTATAGAGAGTTGTGCTTGTTTAATCAGTTATGGATACCACTGGTATGAATTTTCCTCTCTTCTCTATTTTTCTTCCATAATCACAGAATATCTGTAGTTTAGTAGAAATAAAACTTCATATAAAGTAAGTGGTAGCTGTAATGTAATTGGTTTATGCAGAAAGGACCCGTTAGAACTGTGGCTGTCTGAAGGCAGCTGAGGGCTGATCTCTTCTGTCTGTGCAGTACTGACGGGAGTGACAAAGTGCCCTCATTGCAGCTTCTTCCTGCTGTGCAGGATACCTACAGTATTGGGAAGTCCAGCTACCTAATCAGCTGGTATTAAAGGCAGTTGTACTAGCAATTCTTTTTATTTCTTTTCAGCTAGATAGAAAATAATCATAAGTTTTAGAGGCAGTGAGATATGAACAGGTGCTCTGGAGTATGTCATAAAAATTAAATGTTTAACTTTACCACAGATGTCTTCTAAACCTTACTAGGAATCTTTCCAAAAAGTGGGCAGAAATCATCATTTGTGATGACTGCAATACACATGAAATTTGCAAAATCTTATGATTGCAAAACAGAAATAGAACTTAAATCTTCACCAAAAAAAAATACTTTTTTCTTTTTTCCTTAGGTCATGGTGACAGCAACAGCCGCAACATTCCAACTTTGGTAAAAGATATTAGCAATGTAGGAGAGGTTTCCTGTGGCAGTTCACACACAATAGCTCTGTCTAAAGATGGGAGAACAGTGTGGTCGTTTGGAGGAGGAGACAATGGTAGGTAAAACTAATATTTTGGTAGTAATTTTTGTCTTATTCCAACTGCCTCATAGTTTGAGTACTCCTTGCAGTTTGGTTCTGGTTTTTATTAGTCGTTTGGTAGCTGTTCAAGGAAGGGATTCTTAGAAAATCTAAATACAATATTTGAAATTCACCTGCAAGATTATAGGATTTAAAAAAGGATTTTCAGCAGGAGAGGGGTTTCACAGCACAGAAGGGTCAGTGAATGGATGAACAATTCTGGAAAAAATGTGCTGATGACTTTCAAATGAGCTCACTCATGATATGACAGTAGCTATTCCCATCCTACAAACTATTACATTTAAACTGCCCGAGATTAGTATTTCAGTGCTAAAATAGAGTATAATAAATATCAAGTCTGTAATTAATTACTGTAATTGAAAGAGAATAGGTTTTATAAAATATGTAATATTTTATAAATAATGTTTTTTTTTAAAAAATCCACTCTGACATTATTGGTAATCCAAAAAGAATTCTTTTAGGGTACTTCTAATTATTGCTTATTCTTTGAAAATACCTTCCAGTTGTGTTTCCTCCTTTTGCAGGCAAACTCGGTCATGGTGATACAAATAGAGTGTATAAACCTAAAGTTATAGAAGCCTTGCAAGGAATGTTTATCCGAAAAGTTTGTGCTGGGAGCCAGTCTTCGCTTGCCTTGACATCAACGGGGCAGGTAGGCAAACCCAAATTCACTCCAGTCATGAGTGTTGGTGAAGGTGTGGGTTCACATTATCTCAGCATTTATTATTTTGACTGTTGGGAAAATGTTCAATTAGTACTTAAGTAGAAGGGAAGTTCTTGATTAGAGATTGAAGTACCTAATGCACAAGAGTAATTGAAAATGTGCTAAGAGTCATCTAAAAAACACTTTTCAAGATTCTTGCTTAGTCACAGAAAACATAGTTTTAGGTTAATAAATGTAACCAGCGTAAAATCAAATTGGATCAAAGAAACAAAGAGCGGTGAAATGCTTGTAATTTTTAATACAGTAACCCGCTCAGGTGATTAGGTGATTTAATAGGTTTTTAAAATATATGTGTATATTAGAACATAGGTTTTAACTAAAGGTTTTATTTCTAACCTGAGAAGTCTCAGGAGAGACGTTAACTAAAAATTTTATTTCTAATCTGAAAAATCTCAGGAGAGCTTGGAGGTGAATGTAGAGGTGGTAAAGGAGGGCCCTTCCTGGTGTCATGGATACGTGTAATCCAATAAGCATTTCCATGTGTGTAACCCAGCTGGCCTCCCCACCCTCAGCTCTGTGACTCAAAGGCAGTGCATTTTCCAAGTGCAGGTTTGGAATGTTAACATGCACTGAAGCAGTTGGTTTTCCTGCAGCAGCCTCCCCAGTGTGGAGCTCTGTGGCCTGTCACCTCAGTGTTTGGGGGCAGGAATGCACACTGTGTGAGATGGATGTTTTAGTCAGGAAAGTCCTGTGCAAGCTGTGTTGAAAGTGTAATTGCAGTTATTGTGCAGGTGGTTTGCTGGGTTGGTTGTTGTGCTCCCCAGTAACACGAGTCTGACCTGCACCTGTTTTTGTGATTGGTTTGCTCCAGGTTTATGCGTGGGGCTGCGGGGCCTGCCTTGGCTGTGGCTCTTCGGAGGCAACTGCCCTCAGACCCAAACTCATTGAAGAGCTGGCTGCTACCAGAATAGTTGACATTTCCATTGGGGACAGTCACTGTTTGGCACTTTCTCATGGTAAAGAGAATAAGGTGTAAAAATACATAATCTTTCTCTTGATCAAAAGCAGTTGTATCTCAGCTTTTGTCTTCTGCTTTATTTATGTTTATAGATAATGAAGTTTATGCTTGGGGTAACAATTCAATGGGACAGTGTGGGCAGGGAAACTCTACTGGCCCCATTACTAAACCGAAGAAAGTAAGTGGTTTAGATGGAGTTGCAATTCAACAGATTTCAGCAGGAACATCCCATAGCCTTGCCTGGACAGCTCTTCCAAGGGACAGGTAACAGTGACATTTGGGACGGGTATCATTTTATTCTTTTACACAAGTCTACTTTGGGATACATTTAACTATTTCCTGAAGGTGTTCCCACATCCTGTGTGTCAAGCATTCTGGTTGTAATGTTTTGGTCTGGAAAGTCTTCTTCCTCTCCTCTTCCGTCCCTCATCTTCTCTAATTGTTGCATGTTACAAGTGAAAATGTATCAGCACCAAAGATGTGGATATTTCTTTGTATAAGACTGTTTCTTTGTGCAGTTAGACAAAACCTACCTCTTTACTAAAAATAGACAAGTTAGTCAGTGGGAGGTGAAACAACTCAGTATTTTTTATTTTTTTGCTTCTGAGGGGATTTTTTATGGCTTGGGAAGTTTCTTTTAGTGTAGTAAGGAGTACACTAATCAGGAGACTTTAGGAAAGGGAGAAGTTCAGACAAATTACTGAGGTGCATTTAGAGATCTTAAAAAATTTCTGTATAGCTACATGTTAAACTAAAAATAGGTACCTAAATAAATAGTTTGGTTATTGATATACAATAACTCAAATAATACTTCTACACCAAAGATGTTAGCAAATGATTGAAGTGAACCAGCAAACTTTTATGTATGGATTAACAAAAGGAACAGAAAAACGTAGTATTTGGAAGATAATTCAAGAATAATTTCAAGTGCCCTGTTTTCAAGGGAGCTGTCAATTAAGGGAATAGTGAGACTCAAATCGGACCATGTGGTACTTCCCCTTTTAAATTCTCCCTGCATTTTATCAAAGTCTCTGATCTGGCATTTGTACTAAAACCAGCTTTGTGAGTACTGGTCAGCATTTGCACAATTCAGATTAAATGCATATGGCTTCAGGTTTATGGCATTGAGGTGTTTTTCTCCATAAATGTGGAACGCTTGATTATAAAGAGTTTTACAGAAAAGAGTAGAGAATACCTTCATGGGTCAGGAAGCTGGTCTGCCACAGTTGTACTCGTTTGCTTCAAGAAAGAAGCTGGTTTAGTTTAAGTGTGTATTCAACCTGTTTAAACTGTTAATTTATTAAAGCAGTTAAAACATTTCCAGAAGGTTATTTACTTTGATGTTTGATTCCAGGCAAGTTGTGGCGTGGCACAGACCCTATTGTGTCGACCTTGAAGAAAGTACCTTTTCACATCTTCGTTCTTTTCTCGAGCACTACTGTGACAAAATTAACAGTGAGATTCCTCCTCTTCCTTTTCCTTCATCAAGGTACATACAGCATTTGCATGTTACAGATTTTTATATTTATATTTTTTCTTTCCAGCAGTGGTGAATGGCTTCGTCCTGGTTAGTCTATTCTTTAACAAACATAAGTCTGGTTTACTTGCTCACTCAGGTGCCATTTGTTTTGAATTATTCTAGTGCCTTTGTATAACAGAGGAGCTTTACGGTGTCTTAAATGCAGCAGGATCTTTAGTCTGAAATGTATTTTCACTGTGCAGTGAATTAAATGCTCTACTTCAGGGTTTTTCTTTGAAACACATTTTTCTTTGTAGTTGAAATGTGTTTATTATTTCTCTGTTGTCAGTTCTTACTCCTGTAACCAGTGTTTGACATTCTTTTTAAGAGGACTAGAAATTAATATCCAGACTCTTTGTTTTTAACCTGATTGTTGTCCTCCTAAATCTTCTGAGAGATTACATTTATTAGTTCTTAAAAGTCTTTTTTTCCCTCTCTTTTATGATATTACTGTTTATTTCTGTATTTTGGGATGGTTTTGTCTGATAATTCGTGGGACTGCTAATCTAAAGTGAATGCCTCTTGCAATCGTTGTCCACAAAGACACTTCTCTATTCTAGTTTCGGGTTTTTTTTCTTTTAAGCAGATTGGCAGTAAGTTTCTCAGAGGAGTTTCCTTAAACTCCCAGTTGGAATTTACTTGCCTTTCTGATATGAAAAATCAAAGGAGAGTTAAAAGCTTAGTGCACAAATAAGTTGAAGGGAGTAATGCTTATAACAGAAGAAGTTAACAGGTATGTATTTCTTTTACAGGGAACATCACAATTTTCTTAAATTGTGTTTGAAGCTGCTTTCTAATCACCTTGCACTTGCACTGGCTGGAGGTGTAGCCACCAGCATTCTTGGCCGGCAGGCTGGTCCTCTCCGAAATCTCTTGTTCAGATTGATGGACTCTTCTGTCCCTGATGAAATTCAGGAAGTAAGTAATGCCTTGTTGGTCACATGTGAAAATTGTACTACTGTCTTCTCTTTTCTTTTTTTCTGGCTGTATAGTTAGATATTTATCTGATTTTCTGAATGATTCTGACTTGCCAGTTTTTCTCATTAAAGTTAAAAAATGTAGTCACCATCACTGTTTTATGATCTGAAATCAGAGGATAATGTTTGCCTAAGAATTTCAAAAAACTGCTTTATTTTGTAACATTTAAATTATTATTCCTTATAATAATGAACCTAAAATGTTACTGTTATGGATTGAGTAACTAACTTGGTTGAATAGTTCTCCTAAGATGCACTCTTATAGGAAATAACAACTTTCGTTGGTCTTGTTTCACTCCTTCATTGTACTGCATGTGTTTGCCTCACAGCATAAAAGATGAGTGTGCTGGTAGAATTCTGATATTAAATGAAGTTAAGCAGATATTTGGGATATATTATTTTGATGTACACATTTTTTTAAGGATGCAGGTGAGTTGATTATTCCTCCTCCTCCACTGAAGAAATATTTTCTGCTGCTCTATTTTTAGGTTGTAATTGAGACTCTGTCAGTTGGAGCAACTATGCTACTTCCTCCATTGCGAGAGAGAATGGAATTACTACACTCTCTTCTACCCCAAGGTCCTGATAGATGGGAAAGCTTATCAAAAGGACAGGTAAGGTCAACTAAAAATATGCCTGAGAGCAGTTGTGGTTTGCTTTGGGTTTTTCTGAGAACATCTTGAGCTCTGAGGTGAGCCTCATTTGCAGAGTGCAGGCACATTTCTGGGGAGATGGCAGTGCAAACCCCAGTGTAACAAAATCTGTAGGGTAGCCTGACTAAACCAGAATGGAGTGAGGCAGTGAAACACTGCTTGTTTTCTCAAGTGAATGTCAACTACAGAGAACTTAGGAATTGTTGTGGTACTGTACCCAGATAAGTTTAAAGATTAGGTATTTTTGAATACTAGATTGATTTAACAGGCATTGGTAACAGAAAATTTACTGTTTCCTGGGATACATCTATAATGCTTTCCCTACATGGATTTCACCCTACTTTGCAAAGATGACTGCAAGGTTCTTTTTTGTACCCTTCTTCCTGTGTACAATGTAGAAAAATTGTGTGTCCCCCAGCTGTCTTCCCAAATAATCAGATAACCAGGGCACATTAGGGAAAGTGTTTGGTTCAGTGTCTTAACCTCATTGCCCACCATATGGACAATCTAGTTTCTGTCTCTCTTAGTCTCAGATTTTTACTAGGTATGGTCACTCTAATTCAATATATTTATCCATTCTCTAATAGTACAGATCTTCAGGAAAACCTGGAGTATTTTAGTAAAGCCCTCCAGCTTGTTTCTGTGTCCCATTAGAATATTTTTATTGGGTAACTATGCCTAATGCTTTTTTCTTCTTAGCTCATTATTTTATCTTTATTAACAAAGACTGATTTTCGTGTCTAAATATTTTTCTTCAGAGAATGCAGTTGGACATCATTCTGACAAGCTTGCAGGATCACACCCATGTAGCTTCCCTGCTTGGCTATAGCTCCCCATCTGATACCACAGAAACTTCCTCATTGTGTATCAGCTATGGAAACCTCTCTGATCAAGCATATGCTGTCCAGAGCAGTCATCCAGATACTCATCTAGCTGAAATCTTAATGAAGACTCTTCTAAGAAACTTGGGATTTTATACAGTATGTGTAGGCTTTATATTAATTTATTTTTTAAAATTAAATTAATTTCTGATAGTTTGAAGGGTAGCTTCCACCCCCCATCATCTTAAGAAAATGATGCTCATTTTGTTTATTTAAAGTAGCAATGTCACATGTATTTGTCTCTAAGTGGACTAAAGTCAGTTAAATCATCTCTTAACAGTATGGTTCTGATATTGCTAGTACAGTATTTATTGAGATGCCTTATGTAAATGCAGCTGATTTCATATCAGACTGTTTTATTGCTCTTGCTTTGACTTCAGATTTTTTGGAAGATAAAATGTAACACAAGAAGTAAATTAATTGTATGTGGTGTTTGTCAGTATAATTTCAGCCACCAGGGAACAATAAGCAGACAGCAGGAGCATAAATCTGTTTAATTAACTTCACTAAGGTAACTACCTTGTAGTAGAGCAGCAAGTGCAGGTCAGCTGCCTTATTAAACACAGTGTGTCAGCCAGATTGGTGTTCTTAGAAAGTGTAGGGGCACATGAGAGCAAATCACTGACTCCACTTTTTATTCAACCGGCCAGTTAAATATAACAGCAAGAAGAAATCAGAGGTGTGGACTTGGCTGGCCTAGTGTGGAGCTCCTCAGGGCAGGGTGGCAGTGTTTTGTTCTTCTCTCTAGACCTCCCCCAGTCAGGGAGGTAGAATTGTCTGCTTTGAATTGGCTGCTTGAAACTAGCTCTGTTTTTCCAATGGATTCCAAAGGAAGTCAAGCAGCCATGTGTGTTCTCCTTGTATTGCCATCCTGGATAATGCAAGGAAGGATTTTAATGTGAGACATCTTATGCATCAGCCCCCAACAGACCCTAAGGAATTATTACTTATTTAACACGTTGTGCTTTGGGGGCTGGGTTAGGAAGTGAGATTTTTTTTAATGTAGTTATTGTAGGGGAAGTCAATAAAAGCATTGCTGCATGTGAAAGAAACATTTTAAGGAGTGTTCACCTGACAGCTACCACTGTCACTCCTGTGAAATTATAAACAATTGTAGTTTCGACTTTGGTTATCTCATGATCCACTTGACATTATCCAGTTTCTCCATTAATTACATGTACACATAGTAAAGATAAAAATGCTTCTTATTAGGGTGATAGCAAAGTATTATAGCACTTGAAGCAGAGTTGATTGTTAACTTTTCCCCCCTTTTGTCTTAATAGGACCAAGCCTTCGGAGAACTGGAAAAAAACAGTGATAAATTTTTACTAGGTACATCATCATCAGAAAACAGCCAACCTGCTCATCTGCATGAGCTTTTATGTTCCCTGCAGAAACAATTGCTGGCTTATTGCCACATCAACAGTGTTACTGAGGTGCGTGTCCTTATTTCTACCATTTAGAAGAGAGAAAAAAATTCAGTATCCATAAGCAGAAGAATGTTTGAATGTTTTAAGATTCCTTTTGAAAATCTTCTGAGTATTTGAAAACGAAAGTGATCTTAAATAGTGACTCCCTTATATATATTTACAGAATTATTCTTATTTTTGTTTCCTTCTAGAATTCCAGCAGTGTGGCACTGCTTCACAAACACCTTCAGCTTTTATTGCCTCATGCTACAGATATCTATTCCCGTTCTGCAACACTGCTTAAGGAAAGCTCTTGGAATGGTAGTGTTGGGGAAAAACTGAGAGGTAAATGTCCATAGAAAAATCAGTGATGGTGGCTCCCTAAACTTGGGGCAGTTTTTCTTTGCTTAGGTTTGAGTTAAAAAATCCCTTAGTTTTCCTATGTCTGCATAAAGTAGGCATCCCTAGTCTCCCCCAAAGGAGGAGAGAGGTGTCTACCCAGGAATGGCATCTGGTTCATGTTTTTGATAGGACATCTTGTGTGTGGGAAAGTACAGGTTGGGGAATGTGAATTCTCCTTTCTGTTCACCTTCTCTTCAGAATGTGAATGTGAACAGAATACAGAATGTGCATTGTTGTTTCAGTTTCATTAGTTCTAGGTTTCTCTTTTTAAAAAGTACAATTGTGATTACTGAAAAGTGTGTAACTAAGAGATTAATAAACAAAGCCATCAATTCAGTCTTTATTGTTTAAGATATTCTGAGATAGCTGAGGTGCAATTATTTCACTTGTTAAATTGTGCTTAAATAATTCCATAACTGTAACTAATTCAGGTTTGGTTTTTTCTCTGCAGATGTGATTTATGTATCAGCTGCTGGCAGTATGCTCTCTCAGATTGTCAACTCACTGTTGCTGCTGCCAGTGTCAGTAGCCCGGCCTTTGCTGAGTTACCTGCTGGATCTGCTGCCACCTTTAGATCGTCTCAACAGACTCTTGCCTGCTGCAGCCCTTTTAGAAGACCAGGAATTACAATGGCCTCTTCATGGTAAGTGTAATAACAAACATGTTTTTAATCTGAAAAATAAACAATGGCACCTTTTGTAGTGTAATTTAGCTTTCTGTTGTAGGATGGCTATTTTTTTAAACTATGTGTCTTGCTACATCTCCTTTTCAATTTCCTTAATATATTAATAACCCTTGCTGTGAAATATTTATTCTGCTCAAATTGAGTGCAATTTCCAATTATATCGTTTATTAGAACACAAAGAAGTGTGTATTAGACAAAACAGATTCTTGGGCAGAGTTTAAAAGAGCTTTTACTTCATGAACAGCTGTGCCATGAATGGTGGTGGCCTCTGTGCTGCTGTAGTTCTAATATTTAGCAGTCTATGTGTCCTAGCTGCTGTTTGTTCAGTTGAAAGATTGCTGATGGAGGGGCAAATCTATTAATTAGGAAATATTAGCAAGATCTACCATTAATTTTGGAATTGTTTGTACCACCTGGGCATCGGTGACTAACCTGGCAGTGAATGCTTACAGGTGGCCCTGAGCTAATCGACCCTGCGGGCGTGCCCCTGCCGCAGCCTGCCCAGTCGTGGGTGTGGCTGGTGGACCTGGAGAGGACGGTGGCCCTGCTCATCGGGCGCTGCCTGGGGGGGATGCTGCAGGGCCCTCCAGTGTCCCCCGAGGAGCAGGACACGGCCTACTGGCTCAAAACCCCGCTGTTCAGCGATGGAGTGGAGATGGATATTCCTCATTTAGGTGAGCTGTTCAGTGTGAGTGGCTAATGGTGGTTGTAGGTATTTGTGTTCAGGTGTGCAGTTTCTGATGGCGTTAGAAGAAGTGTCTGTACTTAAGATTTGTCTGTTCTTGTCTATTTGTATTGTAAAACTAAAAGTTCCAAAAGGTATTTAAGTATATGATGTAGTTTATGAAGGGTCTTGGAAATGCATGCAGGAAAAAAAAATCACAGTTTCTCAGTGAAATATTACAGACTTTACAGAGTTAAGTGGAAATGTTTTAATCTTAGATGCTCAGCATTTAACAAACACTTCAGGGACTCAATTTTTCATATTAATTATTGGAAAAAATCTCTTATATTTTATTCTACTTTCAAAATGAATATTTTATTAATTGGAAACAATGCTATTAATAGCAAACTTCAGTCTTTATGCTTTACCAGAATTGTTAATGACTCAGTAATGGTATTCCAGTCATCCCTTCCTATCTGAATGGGGCACTTACTTTTGCTTCTTTGTGCCCTGTTCCTCTTAGTTCACATCTCCTCCTCACTCTGGTTCTGAGTAGATTACTTCAAGACTTACTTACAAGACAGAGTGTTTCAAAATGGGTGCAGGCAGTCGTTGCAAGTGTACAGCTGTGCAGTTCAGGTAGAATTAGTGATACAGATTTATGCTATTGAAGAGGAGTTGGATAATGCTTGTAAATCTCCATAGGTTTTATGTAGATTGTATTTTAAGTCACTTCCTTACGTAAGGTAAATTTGTGGAAGGACAATGACATATCTTAATTTTTTTTTTTAATAAGAGGAAAGTGAAAGCTGGTTTTTAAATGCTTTTAGATAGAAGTGTGTAATCCTCAAAATTTGCAGAGTTTAATTTCTTTGGTATTTCCCTTCTGTTAGACAAATGCATGAGCTCCTTGTTAGAAGTGGCCCTGTCTGGAAATGAGGAACAGAAGCCCTTTGATTATAAGCTGAGACCAGAGATCACAGTCTATGTTGATTTAGCCTTGGGCTGTACAAAAGAGCCAGCAAGGAGCCTCTGGATCAGTATGCAGGACTATGCTGTCAGTAAAGGTAAGGTGTTGAAAATACCTGTGTATGTCGAAAGCAAGTCAAATGCTCCAGCTACAATCCTAGCACAATCCTGAATTTTCTTCGGCAACAATTTTTAATTCTACAACATGATAAACGTAATTTATTATTATGTTCCATGATCTTTCTTTTGCTTTTTCTGTTACTTACTTTTGACACTGATTTCAGTGCTTGTCAGATGTGTAACTCAGTGTTGTTTTTCCCTTTGAACTAGTAAAAAGAAACTCTTGTTTGCTTACTCAGTTGTTTTTTCTGCTTTCTGAGTAGAGCAGGGTGAAACTTGCAATTAAAAATTAAAGGGGAGGAGATGGGGAAAGGCAAAGTAACTTGCAAAATATGTTAGGAATGGAATGAAGGAGTAAGTCATGTTTTGTTTTTTAAGTCTCTGGGAGGCTGGTCTTACAGTAGTAATAGTTTTTCAGGCTTATTGCCTAAAATCTGGGTTTCCTGCTCAAGCTTTCCAGGTTCCTTTTAATGAGATCCACTGAGCACTGTAGTTGTACTGTAACTGCTGTATCCAGAGATAATTTTCTGTAGCTCTGGCCAAGCTGAACCAGATGAAGAAAAGAGCTAATGGTATTTTGTGCCTGTTGAGAGCAACACAGGGAATTCTGTTACAGAATTCCACAGAAATGGGAATTCCAGTAAAAAAAGTGCTGGTTATCTGTTTGCAAAATCTGAGTCAAATGGGCTAATATGTATAATTTAGGTTATGGAGCTGGGTTCCTTAGAAGCTGATGTGGGTCTGCTCTGTTCAGCTGATTGAAAGTTGTATGGTCACGTTAGCATAGCCTCACATGCAAAGTCATGGAACTTGCTGAGGAGCAGGTGTGTTGGACTAGACTTATGTATGGCCAGGTAAGCTTTGTCATTTCTACAGCAGTTTACAGGATTTATACATAATGTTTAACAGAAAAAAATATGATAAGCGTATTTGTAAAGAAAGGGGACAGTAATGTTTTATTCCCCATGGAAAATTGTGGTGCTTTGTGAAGGTTTGTTTGGCAGTTCAGTTATTTTATAGCAGAGCAATATTATTTTCATAATGGTTCTTTTTAAAGTGGGGAAAAGTTAAAAAATCAGTTCCTTAAATGGATCAAGATATTGAATACAATACTAAAAAAACCAAATGTTTTTGGGAACAGTAGCCAGTTTTGATGAATCCTTTCTATTTTCAGATTGGGATACTGCAACTTTAAGTAATGAATCACTCCTAGACACTGTGTCCAGATTTGTCCTTGCAGCTCTTCTGAAACATACAAGTTTACTTAGTCAAGCTTGTGGTGAGAGCAGGCAAGTAACTTAAAGCTGCTTTTAAAAGTTCAACTTGACTCTTTGAAAGGAGGTTTGTGTGATTTTTTTCTGGCTTGGGTGTGATTTTCTGTAGGTACCAGCCTGGCAAGGCCTTGGCAGAAGTTTACCGCTGTGTGTATAAAGTTCGGAGTCGCTTGCTTGCCTGCAAGAACATGGAGCTTATTCAGACCAGATCATCCTCCAGAGACAGATGGGTAAGGCTGTACATCTTGTTTCAGTTCTTCTGGCTTTACTGCCTATTATGAAAATATTACATGATGTTAGTTTCAGATATATTGCCAGTATTTTCTTCTATCTTGTTGAAAAACCTTCATGGATTTTCAAATGAAAATGGGCAGGGCATAATTAGGAGTCCATTAGTCTCGAGTATGTGATATTAAATCAATTAAAGCAAACGATCCAAATGAGTCAAATGATTGGTTGGCATCATTTGACTCAAGCACAGCCTGGAGCCTTGTTTTCCCTGTTCCCATCTCTAGAGTGCTGGGCCACAGAAGCCCTACACCTTAGCTGGAGATGGCTCAGCTGTGCTGAGCAGGCCACAGCTTTGTCTGGCTCGCCATTCCTGAATCCAGCTGCATTATCTGGGCCTCTGATCTTCGAACCTCTCTCTTCCACTTCCTTGCCTACCCCTTCTTCCTTCCTCCATGGCCACATTATCCTTCTTAGTTCTAGCATTACTTTAAGGCAACTTGTCCTTGTCAGCCCTATGTGAATGTTTGATATGAGAGCACTGGGCCTGAGACTGGCAACTTCTGAATCACTTTATTAGGCCAGGTCAGCATTGATGGTGGAAGTGTTCAGTAAATTACAGGGTTGGGGCCTATTTGGCAATACAAAGTAGTCCTTAAAGCAGATTTCTCTGATAGGATTATTGATTGTGTTTTACAATCTACAAGCAAGATATTTTTAATCAACAAAATTTTCAGGTAACATCAGGATTAAGAGGCTTTTTAGCTGTATTGTAAAGCACTAGTGGTTCTCTTTAAAATAGTGTAGGTGTGTCTCCAACTTTTGGTTAATGTTACAGGGATGTGTGTGTCTTACCCACTTCCTTTCTTAGGGTAGGGGTCTAGCATAACTGCAAGAGACTCAGCACTTCTGAAAGCATTGGATGTGCATGCAGTAGGTTCTGTTCCACAGATTCTCAAACTTTAGGATGCAATACAGCAAATCTGATACATGCAGTAGATTTGTTGCTTCAGTTTTAATAGCATTGGGATAAAGTACCTGGTTTGCTTTTGCACAGCATACCCAGGCTTACAGTTTCTAAATGCTTTGGTGCTGAAGTGTCAAAGTTTGCCTGTATTGTCTAAGTAAGCATTACAAGGAGACATTTTTCTGCAAATAATCTGAGTCACAGTTACAAAATAAAAATTAAATTTTCCAACTTAAGTATTTAAAACCTTGAATGTAAACAACTGTCTTTGTTGTTTATTTCACACAATTTCACAAGTATTTTTTGATAGAAGAGAAACTTACTCAATACCTGTGTCCTTGTACATTTATCTTTCATTTTGGTGAGAATTAATTTCACTTCATGTGTGTATTTTTTTAAATCAAGATGTTAGATAATCAAGAATCTGCCGATGTTGATACTCAAGAACATTCTTTTACTCGTACAATTGATGAGGAAGCAGAAATGGAGGAGCAGGCAGAACGTGACAGGGAGGAAGGACACCCAGAGCAAGAAGATGAAGAGGAGGAAAGAGAACATGAAGTTATGACAGCTGGCAGTAAGTACTGGTTATGTGTGTCAGTAATGCCATGTCCTTTGGAAGGACAGGGTCTTTTTCTCGCTGAAGTAAAATTGAGAAATTATTTAAAAGATTATGAAAGATTTGCCTGCATAAACATTTTGAGAGGTTTATACAATGGTGTAGTGTTTTTTATTGGTTCAGGAAAGTTTTTAGATACAAAGGAATGTGAATACTAAGCAAGTTTACTGCAATTCAGGGCATCTGACATATACCAGCACTTATGTATGCACTGTCTACAAGACTAATTGGTTTCATCTTGTGTTCTCTAAAGTTCTTGTCATTAGATCTGAGTTTTCACCACAATATTTGTATATAGAAGTTTGTATGTGTTATTTTATGTAGTAGGCTTTGAAGGGTAATCTTATTTTGAAGTTTGGAAACAAAACTGCTGATAATAGTGGGCTGATTGTGTTGGAATTCACTGCTGTCTTTGAATATCTTTGCTCTTAAAAATGTGGAGGTTTTAGTCAGTTTTGTGTTTTTAACATTATTTGCTATATTTTCTCCTTTATGAGCATCTTGTTTAATTCTTCAGAAGATAGCTTGAAAAAGGTGAAATTCACAAACTGTTGTTACACCGATTGAGGCTTGTAGTACAGTTTGATGGGGTAGTTAATCCTCAGTTTTTGCAGTTTCAGTGAAGCAACAACACAAAGTTGGTTTTTCTCTGTTGTGAGCTGAGTGTTCTCCAAGAGAACATTTGTGTTAGCCTTGGAAAATTTCTGTAGAATGCACATAACTTAAAAAATTAAATTGACTGACTTGAAATATTTTCTATATCTGCACATTTTTTTTAATCTTTTCCAAATATTGTTCCTCTGGATACTGTTAGAATATTTATCCTTTTCAGCCTTTGCTGTCATCACCTGTTTTGCTGACAGTTTCCCATTAGGACTCCCACATTTCTATTTGGGACCTTACTGACCAAAATGTGTGTTACACCTTTAGTTTTATAGGATTTGTCATTACATGGACAGCACAGTGGGCTTTCCTGAAACTGCGCAGTGGAGCTGAAGTTCACGTTTATGAGATGATTTGTAGTTCTGGAAGATTTACATGTCACCTGCTCAGTACATGCAGCGTGTTTTGCTGCTTGATTTGCTGTTATTCTGAGCAAATGCTCAGAGTTCTCAAATTCCACCTGGTCAGGGCTTCTGGGCACAATGAAGGAAATGTATCCCAAGAGACCCAGACAGATAGTAGTGTTACATGCACAGATAAGTAGGAGGATGATGATGACTCTTTCACTTGTGTTCCTAAGGGATGCTGAACCTGTCATGTGGGGTTCTATTCATGTCAGTGAAGGAAGTATTTAGTTTTACCTTTGCCTTCCAAAGGGGAACTGGATCTTTAAAATTAAAATGATTAAATCAAGAGAACTTTGGTTATTTGGACATGGATGAGAAGGTCTCTCTCATACTCTTTAGAAGAATCTGGCCCTTTAGACTACAGAATTAAGTAAAGTGAAGGCTAAGAATTTTGATAGGATCTTCATTGTACTGCCCAAAGCTAATAAAAGCCTGAAACTGTTCCAGTATCAAATTGGAGATACTCTGGTGTCTGTAACACAGATTTACAGAAGCATTATTTTATATGCATCTGCTAAAAGGCAAACATGAAATAATCTCTTTCTCTTTGATGCTATCCAAACAGGAATTGGGTTGCAGTAAGACACTGAAAGAGTGTTTGGTGTTCTGTCAAAGTGCATTGTCCTTCATTTTAAAATTAACGTTGTTTAAACGCTTCATTTTAACTTGTTTGCATGACTTCTTTTATGGCAGTGTATTATTATTGTATTCTTTTACTGTTAGAAAAATATTAGTTGTTCTTTATAGTGGGCCAGTTTTTGGCCCAAGATGTAGATGAATATTTTATTCTCTGTAGCTTTGTCTAGAAGTTAAGACTTTCTTTTTGTGTTGCATGTTACAGAAATATTTCAATGTTTCCTATCAGCCCGTGAAGTAGCTCGCAGTCGGGATCGAGATAGGATGAGCACGGGGACGGGGACTAGACTTGATGATCCACCTCCTCAGTCCCAGCAGGAACGAAGGATCAGCACTGATCTGACAGAAGGGCAGGATGTGTACACTGCTGCCTGCAACTCTGTGATCCACAGATGTGCCTTGTTGATCTTGGGAGTGAGCCCTGTCATTGAGGAGCTCCAGAAGCGAAGGGAGGATGGGCAGCTCCAGCAGCCTCCCTCTGTTGCTCCGGAGGGGATCGGGCTCATGACAAGGTGGGCTTTGCTTACTCTGCAGAATGGTTAACTCTTCTCTGCTCCCTTTAGAATGGATTAAATAACCTCAGTTTTCCTCTGAGGGTTATTGTGGGTTTTTTAGAAGAAAATTCCTGCTGAGAGCAGAGTTATGCTTCTGTTGAGAATAGTGATTTTTTTCTTAGTTTTCCTTGGCCATGCTGACTAAACCTGAAGAGTTTTATTCTCTGTGGACCCTATTTAAGTTTCAAAGTTGGGCTTAGGGGTAAGTAGTTCAGATGACCAGGTGTTCACACAGCATGAGGTACATGGAAAAATTCTTCATTTTTCCTGTAATTTGTTTGTGTTTGGATTTTTTTTTACCATATTTGTGGTTTTTTGAACTGTACCAATGTCCTATATAGTACCATTAAAAAAAAGTATACATTTAAAAGAAAAGTTTCAAAGCCTATTATGACAAAAGCGTTGTTAGTGATTGATTTTTATAAATATTCCTAACATAGCCATGGGTAAGACCAGTTGCTAGGTGTAAGAGAAAAAAAAGATAAAGCCAGAGCTCACTGAATGGGAGAAGTGTTTAATTTAAATACTATAAGTACTGCATAATGCATTTTAATTTTCATAAACTGGGATATTCTTGGTAAAACAGATTTATTCTAAACTTGACCTTCCTAAACTTTTATTCTAGAGATCTTTGAGTTTAAAGTAGAATATAACATAAGAATTGTGATGCTACTAGTCTGAGTCTGCTTAAGCTTGTACAGTGAAAAGAACCCATTTTGATATTTTAAATAAAGATATTGATGGGGAAGATATTAAGATATTAGAGAGGAAGATTACATTCATTCAGTACCCTCTTATTCTTTTTGCCTCTCTTTGGAAATCTAGTCCCTAAAGCATGGGTGGCTGCCTCTATCATTGTCAAAGTGGCTTTCATCTCCAGCATACCAACTTTAGGATGCATTTTATGGGTGGGTTTTTAATAAGTTCGGTGCTTTTTCACCCACTTACTCTGTCTCTGTTTCTTGTCCTCTCAGCTCAGAGTGTTTCTGTTTACTCTCTGTAATACTTACCAAGGCTCTAGAGCAATTACTCATTTGAGGTTGCCAATTGTTCAGTTGACCAGTAAGGCTGTTAAGAAGTAACAAAGTGTACTAATACCCTGTATAAAAAGCCATCAGACCACTCTTTTCCTCTTTAATGTGGTCCTGTGATGTTCTGTGATAATCTACTCCCAAATAAAACTTTGGTACCTGCTAAATTTGGCTATCAGCTCTTACCTTTGTGTAATAGCAGTATTTTTTTTCTGTGTGTGTGCACCTGAAGCAGGAGTGAAAGTCTTACAGCAGAAAGTCGCTCAATCCATGCAAACTCAAGCTACAGACTGATGAAGTCAAGAAGTGAATCTGATTTGTCTCAGCCAGAATCAGATGAGGAAGGTTATTCACTGGTAAGTAAACTAGCATGATGTATTTAGGGATTGTCAATAGAACATTTAGATGGGAAATACATATGAAACATGTGTTTAGCACTGTGTTTTGGTACAGTAATTTATCATTGTTAAGAGAAAGAACTAATGGTAAAAATAATTTGAAATAATTACAGCTCTGTTAACTGTCTCACTTTTATGGGTGAGGGATGAAATTTAAGTACACTAATATTATGCCCCACGTACGATCACCTGAGGAAATGAGGCTTTTATTAATCTTTTAATCTAGAGTGGAAGACGAAATGTTGATTTGGATTTGGCAGCATCACACAGAAAGAGGGGTAAGTTCCATTGTTTACCTAGTGAATACTAACCTGATAAATGTTAATGTTTCTTAAGTTAAACTATGCAGTTGCATACAGTTTACAGTTACATAACAGGTGCTAAAACAGCATTTAAAAATAGCATTTAAAGTAATTGTTACCTACCGTGTGTTGTGTCGAGTTCTATTGCTTTGTGGCTTCCTTATAGTGTTTCCTTGGTTATAACTCTTCACTCTAGTTTCTAGAATTGTAATGCTCTTTTGAAACAAGTGAACTTTTCTATTTAGTGAATCAGGAACGTTTATTCTGGTTTTGCACATGGGGCTTCAGGAATAAAAAATTGTGAGAGAAGTTCATGTGGAATGTTCTATTCTTGTGCTAACGAGGAATTTTTACCATAAAATGTGCTTGTATCTGGAGAACTTGTATTCAAAAAACACTGCTTTATTTTGCATCCCTTGAACACCAGCACATCTCCAGAACCAAGCAATCACATTTTCTATTGCTCTTTGTTGCTGCTTCATTCTGGAGAATTGCAGTGAGCTCCTTAACAGAAGGTGGTGGAGGGACCAAAAAGTCCCACTTCCCTCTGGATGATGCAGAATCTCTCTGAGAATCATGACTCAGGTCTGCTGTATCTTTAAAAACCATGGGAATATGCAAACAGGAATTGGGTTGAATTAGATATGCCTCAGTAACGGAAGCCTATTTACTGTTGGTAAGGTAAGAGTTCTAGTTTAAAAGGCTTCATCATTAAGCAGAGTACTCATAGGTTTCATACCTTCTGAAGTCTTTTGGAATGGTAAAGGATGCTAGCAGTGGCAGCACCCATTAGATTTTCAATATTTAATGTAATGTGGAAAGAAATGCCTTGTCCATGCATAAGCTATTGAAACAGTTGAACAAACAAAGAAATGGACTAGAGCTGCTGTTACTGTGACAGCAAATGTGTCATGGCATTCTCAGGGTTAGATCTCTCAGAAGGCTTCTGTGCACCCCCTGATCTGCAGGACATTCTTTGAAGTCAGCATTTTTAGCTCTGCTACTAATCTGACACAGAACTCTGTACTTGATATCTTCTGGGTCTAAAAGTAACCTAGGAAATGATCTTGGATTAGCTCTCAGGTACAATGTTTCATTATTTGTGCTTCCTGGACTGTTGCTTAGGCTGATACTGCTTTGATCACGAGCCTCAGGAAGTGAGGAACAGTGCAAGAATAGATTTCATCAACTTTCATTACAGCAAAAAGATTCTTTACCAGGTCTGTAACACTGAGGAGAAATGGATAAATCAGTGAATCTGTCCAGAACCTAAAAAGAAGCTCAAATAGCTCATTTGCAAACTGAACACTGTGACAACATGTACAGATGCCTCTGTTTTGGTGCTGGGAGACTTCCTTGGGAGTTAGCCAGCACACAGCAGTGCAAGCTTGTCTGCTTGTGCTGGATGATAGATATGCCAGATTTGGTTGATAACCAGTACCAGAGCTGGTGAATGCAGGGTCCACCTACAGGGAAACATTCCTCATATGCCTGTCAAGGTCAGAAAAAGATCTATAGGTGTTTGTGTGATTAATGGATGAGCTGTTCAGCTCAGCTTTTTATGGTCTTTTGTTTCTTGTGACATGTCTTTTTTGTGAATCCTAGTTATCTCCTAGAACTGAGGCATGTCCCAGTGTTTGGTGAGGGTGTAACTTGCAGCTTTTTTGGATTGTCCACCCCTTGTCACGTGGCCAGCTGTGGCCCCTGTCACAGTGCAGTGCCAGCTGTGGATGTTTGGTGAATCCCCTTCAGTTTTATCTTCATTCTTGTGTGCTGTGACTAATAAAGGGGATAATACTATGAGTTCCTATGGTCTTGCAGATGGCTATGGAAGGAAAAGTATTCTCTTTTCAATTAATTAATGTTTTAGCTACTCAGTCCAATCTTTATTCTAATTGCCTTCTTTATTTATTCTGTCTAATCAGAAAGAGAACTGGGCTATTCCTACTTCAGCCTGAGGATCCTTTGAGTATTTGTTCCTTGCTATTATTCAGTTATTTCTGAATTAGTAAACTTTTCCTTCCATCCCTACGGAAAATGCCTTTTTGAGTAATTTTGCAGTAAGGGATGATGAGCAGCACGTTGTTGTTTTCCCCTCATATTTAAGCCCTTTGTTTTTTCTGTTGCTTAGATAATTTTTTTCAGTTTTGCAGATCCAGAGAGTGTGCCTCCAGGTGTTGTACCTGTTGTGTACAGTGCTGGTGGGATGCTGTACACCACATTAGGGACAGTAAGGAAAGCACAGCAGTGCAGTCACAAACACAGCTACAGATCAGTGAGAGTCCTCCACTCTTGGCCTTTCATCACGTACATCTTAGCACATTTCAGTGTGTTGTGTGTACTGTTCTGCCTTACTAACACAACTGGGCTACTCCAAAAAAAGCAGCAACTTAAATGAAATCCAAATGGAATTGAAATCTTTTAGTGTACTTGCAATAATGAATTCTGCTGTTGAAAACTGACACATCGTGCTTAAGGAGGGGACTTGAACATCCAAGAATACACACATGAATGTGTACAGCAGTGCTAAAGGGGATTATTTCTTTTTTCTTTGAAGGTGGAGAATTTAGAAAGACTGTTATCTAGGCTATACTAATTCAGAATAAGAGTAAATATTTTTTCCATGTACCCTGCTGCTGGTGTGTTGTATTGATTGAGATGAGACTGATTGTTTAAGTCAGAATAATATGAGGCAGAGATTTTATGCATATGTTACCTTCTGTTTCAAATGTCTGCTTTTGTCTTCTGATTCTTGTGTGGTGTAGTGTATTTACTCCTTTTTGGCCAGTTGAGCCCCAGAAAAAAGAAGAGCTTCAAGCAAGTAACTGATGGCATGTTTATTTTTTTGTCTCTATAGCTTCCCTACATATTTTTTGTTTTATAAAGTGTGCATTGCAGCTGTGCCACATTCATTTAGAAAACTCATTATTACAAGCTGGCTTATAAGGACAAGTAAATTTTTTTTTACTTTAAGCTTCAGGTTTATTTGTCCATGCAGCTCTGCTCATGTGATTGTAGAGGCTTCTGGAAGTGCTGTGCTGCAAATCAATTCTGTGTGATTGATGTTACACAGAATCAAGCTGAGCTCCAATGTAGTCACAGATTTGATTCTTCTACTGATACATAATATCATCAAGAGGGAAAAAAAATTACTTTTAGCTCTTTGTGCCCTAATTGTTAAATGTTTTTAGTTCTGAAGTATGCTCCTTTAATTTCTGACATATTTGTGTTCAAACTCTATCCTTTCAATTATAACTTGTTGTTTTATGTTTAGTCTGTAACTCATAATCATTGCACTTTTCTCCAAATTAGAGGTAATTTTACATGGCTCTTACATTTAAACATTCTCATATTTTGTATTAAAACAATTAGCTAAGACCTCATCATTTCTTAAAATATGAAATAATTTAAGGTTTTATTAATACTTGGTTGGGTTTCTTTCTTACAAGATTTGTTGCCTATCAAAACTAAATTTTCTTCTGATGTTCTGTAAATCTGTGGAAGGTCTCCTTTAGCTTCTGATTTAAGACACTGGAATAGGTTTTTGTTTCTTTACAAATGCTTTGATTCTGTGCTGTGGCATAGTGTGCAGTGTGGGGCAGGTGGAGGGGAGGAAGCTGAAGTCACTGTTGGGGTGCTTTGAGCTCTCCTGCTATGCAAAGGCTTGGGGGCTTATGGGGGTTTTTCAAAGAGGTGTTGTGTAGATAGCATTTTTTGGACTTGGAAATGATTTCCTGTGGGTAATCTGAGGCTTCATTTATCTTCTCCCCTGGGCTCTGTTCACCATGCACTTGCCAGGAAACTGCTTCCTACATGAAACTGAGTATTTTAGCACCTATTTATTCTCTTCTGTCTTATTTATCTTATGTTTCTCTCCTGCCGCTTCCCCATGTAACTTAGATTTTAAAGGAAAGCTTTAAAGCAACTACTGAAGAATTAATGTTAAAATTAATGTAAGGTGATCTGTCTTTACTTTTGTTTTAAATGTTATTGCCAGGTATAAATTGTAAAATTGAGCAACAGAATTTCTTTAAATTTTTTCATGGTAAACATGACAAAATAGGTTGTCCTCTGTAAACCATGTAATGTTACCGTGCAGCAGAAATTAGGAAGTTAGATTGCACTTTGAAAAGTAGTGTTTGAACTTCATCTTTGCATTATCCAAAATAAATTTGAGTCTGCATGACCTAAGTACTGTGATGGTTCTTTCTGAAGCCATAGCAGTCTGCTTAGTAGCAAGTATAGGGAGTACTATGCAAATGCACATGAGCACTATTCACTGAAAACAAAATGGGATGTGAATAGATTTTCATAATTCCTAGCCCTGACAATTAATTTTTTGGCAACTAAGTGAAGGTAACCTGGTTTACAAAAGACAAGCAAAATTTCACAGTATTTTGAGTTTGTAAGTTTTGTCTTTGTTCCTAAGAGCAGCTTCTGTAGGTAGGCAGCATTTAAAGGAGGCCCTGAAATTTGGATCTGGCTGTTACCATTGGAACTCAGCCTTACTGATGAAAGCAAGCTTTGAGCAGATGAATTCCTGTGAATTTGTGGGACTTTTCCCTGAAAATGGCTACGTTTAATAATGTTTGAGGCTGATACCCTGCAGAAAGATGTTTAAAACTGAAGTAATACAGATTTGTACAAGTACTGTGAGCAGGTTGCAGTTCTCCAAAGGTAGATAAATATTTAAACATTTTTTGTACGTTATGTAAATAATTCAGACTAAAATTTCAAAGTGAATTTTAATATAGTCTAGGTTTCCACAAAGGTTTCCAGATACTGCCTCTGTACAGATGGGAAGTTCTTCTGAGCAGGGTGTGCCCTCTTGTAATATTTTGCATGGCTCCAAGTTGGCAAACAGCACTTGCAAAAGGAGGAAAATACTGGCTGATGCCTATCAATTGACTGCTAATGAAGTAATGACTTGAGTGGCATGGCACTTATTTGTGCCAGGGAGAGTGTTCTAGCAAAACTGTCTTGGAATGAGATCAAACCTATGGTGAGAAATTCCAGTGCTGCAGACTTATGACTGATGCTCATTTGAAGAAGTCCATTTATTAGTGGCAGTAAAGTTTCAGGTGATGACATGCTGATGTCATAGGAAACACTTGAAAACAAATGTGAAACTGCCAGATAACAGATATCTAACACTTCCTCTAGATAGTGTTTAAAGTAAATGTTCTGCATTAGGCTAAAAATTTTTCAGTTCTCTTTTGCATGAGTTCTCTAAATATTTCATTCAAAATATCATTGTGCTTTTTCAAGGCTATGAAATATAGTGGCTTGATTAAAACCAAAACCCCTCTTGCTTTATGTTTAAACCTCAGAGTAAATATCTAAGTGCATAACTTGTGTTGGTAGAAAATCTTTTCTTTACTGTTTTGTCATTTAGCTGCAAAGCATTTTTTATTCAGTGTTCCAGCTTTATGCTGAGCAGTTTGAGTGGCTTCTTTTTGTTTTCTTCACGTGGCAGCGTGTTGCAATAGTGCTTACCATTTAAAAGAAATACAGCCTTTTCTTTAGGGATATTGTTGTAAATTTAAATCAAGTGTTTTGCTCTAAGTTGCTTAATGCATGGTATAATTAACATGAATATTCATTTTCCACCTGTATCAGTAGCAGCAGCTCAGTCTTTACCTACAGCCAAAATGTGTTACCTGAACTGGAACTGATGATACTTCCTTGTGTGTATCTTTAGGAGCAATACACAGTCAAATGGAATCTCTGAGTGACTCGTGGGTTCGACTGAAACACAGCAGAGATTGGTTATACACATCCTCCTACTCATTTGTTGAGTCTGATTTTGATCTCTCAAGATCCCTTGGAGTTCATACTTTGATTGAAAATGCTGTCAGTTTTGTAAGTGGGGATGTGGGAAACTCCCCAGGATTTAAGGAACCGGAGGAAAGTATGTCCACCAGTCCACAGGCATCAGTAATTGCAATGGAGCAGCAGCAGTTGAGGGCTGAGGTAAATTTCAGTTTAACAACTCTTCTTACATTATGCTCATTATAGGATTTTTTTAAAAATTCTATCTACTTTTTCTAAATTCTATCTATTGAAGACATTTTTCTTTATTTTCTATTAAGTATCTTAACTGGAACTGGGAACTTCATGTAAATAAACTCTAAAACAAAACCAAAAGTATTCCCTTTTTAAAAAAATGTGTTGAGGAGGAAACAGTAATCCCATTCATCCTTGCTTACAGTTCAGTATGATCCAGTTTCAATTTCTAAGAGTACTGGCTACTTACTTAATATTGTCTTTTGCCTGCCTTTATTTTTAGCTTCGTCTGGAAGCACTTCATCAGATTTTAGTGCTTCTGTCAGGGATGGAGGAGAAGGGCTGTGTGCCGTTAATGGGAAGTCGCCAGGTACCAGGATTTCAGTCTTCTTCACTGCTCACTTCTGTTAGACTCCAGTTCCTTGCTGGCTGCTTTGGCCTGGGCACTGTAGGACATGCAGGGGCCAAAGGAGAGAGTGTAAGACTGCATCACTACCAGGTGTGTACTTCAGCAGTTTCTGCTGGTTCAATAACCCAGTGATAGAAATGTCTCAGTTGTTAAAATACCTATTTGTTTGTCTGGCCCAGGATGGTATCAGAGCAGCCAAGAGGAGTATTCAAATTGAAATCCAGGTGGCTGTGCACAAAATTTACCAGCAATTATCTGCTACGTTAGAAAGAGCTCTGCAAGCTAATAAGCATCACATAGGTAAGTGGAAAGCAGATTTCCAAACCAGATGTTCTCTAATATACAATACAACAGATTGTATGTTTACCAAGGCATATTAGTGATATTAGTGACCAGAATTCACTGAATTACCTATCTGACTTCTTTTCCTAAAAGAGAGAAATCTGCATTTTTTGGTAGAGCCCAGTGGCCATTCTTACCTGGGTTGTTTTGTTGTTTCACTTTGAGAAACAATGTGATGTACAAGTGAAAAATGAAATATTTCACCCAGTTATGCTTACCTTAGAGAGAAGATTCTGGTTTGAGATTTAGCCTCAGAACATTCATATCACAAACTAGATCTGTGTGCTACTCTTCCTTGGACAGTTTTGACACAGTAACATTGAATTAAAGAGGAATGCAGCGGTTCATCTGAAAGACTATCTTAAAGTGTCTGACAAGACTCACTCTTTCTTTGATAATTTAATTAATTAAATTGTATTTTAAAATAATCTGCTGTTCTTCTGTCTTGGTGTTCTCACTCTGAACATCTTATTAATTCAAAACAACTGTATTTTAATCTTAGAAGCACAACAGCGTCTTCTGTTGGTGACAGTCTTTGCTCTCAGCGTACACTATCAGCCTGTTGATGTCTCCTTGGCCATTTCCACTGGGCTGCTGAATGTGCTGTCCCAGCTGTGTGGCACAGACACCATGTTAGGACAGCCCCTGCAGCTGCTGCCCAAAACTGGGATTTCTCAGCTCAGCACAGCTTTGAAAGTAGCCAGCACGAGACTACTGCAGATCCTGGCTATCACCACAGGGTGAGTGTCCCTTGCTTTTGAGAAACTTCATCACTGAACTTATCAGCACCCTGAAAAGTTTTGTGTAAGCTTTCATTAGGGCAATAAATGTTGCTGAGGAGTACATAAGTGAAAGAGGAGTGGAGGAAAGAGTAGTCACATTATTCATAGGAAAGCTGCACATAAGACAAACAAGTATTTTTCAGTTGTGAGGGACCTGAATAGTCACGACTTTGTGGTCTGTAAACACTCTATTCTAGTAATCCCCACTTTGCTATTTCAGTTTTGTATGTAGGTGTGTTCAGTTGGTGTGATGAGACTTTCTGTTGCTGTGTCATTTGTGTAAAAGCAATACTAATAATGTGAGAGTTCCTCAGAGCAGGATATTGTGCTTCTTTCCATAACAGGAAATAATTTTCTGAGGAATAGTGGTCTCTGCCAGACTGGGACAGCATGCAAAGTCCTTGCAATACTTAAGTATTTAGTCCTACTCAGTAAAGAAAACACGAGCGGAGAAAGTATTTTCTAGTTGAAATTTGATATATGGATATATGCATCTTCCTTTCAGTGTTTGTACAACATGTTGCATTTACCTGCCACATCTATTATGTGAAAAAGCCCAATAATCCTACACCAAAAAAAACCCTCCAAACCCATAGAAACATCACTCCATCTTTAGAAATTGCATTGGAATTATGATTAATTAACATAGTTACTCTTTTTTCATTAGAAAGTACTGAAAATGTATCCTTTGACTCCAAAGATTGGACAGTTTTAGTGTGTTTCAAAAATAGGGTTAAAATAATAAGAAGAATCTAAGCCTATGGTGGAGGATGGGGAAGAGTAACCTGCAGCAGTTGTTGTTCCTTGGATCAGGTCTCAGGTACACTTAGTTCTTCTTTGTGTGTACAGAACCTATGCTGATAAACTGAGCCCAAAGGTGGTGCAGTCTTTGCTGGATTTATTATGCAGCCAGCTGAAGAACTTGTTATCACAAACTGGTGTGATGCTGATGGCTTCCTTTGGAGAAGGAGAAGGTGAGGAAGGTGAAGTGGAATCAAAAAAGGCAGATTCGAATGGGGATAATGAGAAGAGAGACTTCAGAGGTAATTATCCTGCATAATTTCTGTTACAATTTTAAAATACCACAAAACATGATATAAGAAACCACTGAATGCTGAGGTCTTCATCCACTCTATTGTGTATTGATTTTTATTGGGTCATTTTTAACTCTGTAAATTAGATTAAAGTCATCAAATGATTTTGTACTCAGTTTAGAATTATATAGAATCAATACACAGAGCTGCAAGGATAGGAGCAGGCTGAGAATCAGAATGACTTCATTTGGTTTGGAATTAGGAAGAGAATACAGTTTTCCTTGAAAAATGAGTTGATGGTGGTAGTGTTTTTCATAAATGTCGTCATAGGAATTTAAATACCTAAATTTCAAACCACAAATTAATATAGCTTTATTCAGGAAATTGTTGTACTTGCTTTGTATAACAGAGTTTTGCAGTCTGAGTGGATGGCAGGGAGGTAACACTACTGTGTCTTATGAAAAAATCTGCAAGAAAAGATTTTCTGAAATACTGGTATCCTCACATAGCTTGCTGTCCCTTAATGAGCATTTTGAATTTCTGTGGAAATTGAGGTTGAAGACTTTTTAATTGTAGCTTGGTTTTAAGTGTACATATGTTTTTGTTTGTGCTTTTAACTGTCTTCACTTATAAATAATGCAATGGCTAATGAACTAATAGAATAATCAGGAATTAGAATATGAGTTCTTCCCACAGAGGTCTCCCTCCCTTACTTTGACCCACAAAAGTTTAATGTTATTTTCTCTCTCTGTCTTGCTGAGCAGCAGGAGTGAGAGCACAGCTTGGTGGGCACCCACCAGCCAGCCAAAGTTAACAGCCAGCCACCATGTAATAACTGATCATTGTGCTTTTACCTGCAGAACAGGACTGCCAGTTAAGTTGTAATATTAAGGTTGTAAATTGTGAAAACTTTTGGTTTAACTTCCCAGCTGCCCTCCGAAAGCAACACGCAGCAGAATTGCACCTGGGAGACTTCCTTGTTTTCCTGCGTAGAGTTGTGTCTTCAAAAGCAATTCAGTCCAAGATGGCATCTCCAAAGTGGACAGAAGTCCTTCTTAACATTGCTTCCCAAAAGTGTTGCTCAGGTATGATCATGTCAAAATGTGCTCCATGGTTACTTTGCATTTCTGTAGTGCAGTTCCAAAAATTAAACCCTGTTAGAACATATATTCCATAGTGAATGTTCATAGTGAGCAGTTCAAACCAACTGCTGTACACGTGTGCAAGGATTGCACTCTGGGGCACTGGGGGCATGGAGCCAGGGGCAGGCCTGAAGCAGAAGTAATTTTAAGATTATTGACACATTGTTCCATCTTCAGGAGTTCCATTGGTTGGCAATCTGAGGACCAGACTGCTGGCACTTCATGTACTAGAAGCTGTGTTACCTGCTTGTGAATCTGGTGTTGAAGATGATCAAATGGCTCAGGTCTTTATAAGCTTTTACACCTGTCTCTTCAAAAAGTCTTTTAAACTTATAAATGTTTCATAGTTTTGTTCAAAATCCAAATCAAGTGAGGCTCAGTGTAGTTAATTTTTAATCAAAGAGCACTAAGTATCTTGATGTTTATACTTACAAAGCAAAGTAAAACAATATAATGTTACTGTTGTCGTCATGTTGGAGTTAAAATGATCTGAATTCTGTCCCAATGCCCCAGGTTGTTGAACGGTTGTTCTCACTTCTGTCTGACTGCATGTGGGAGACTCCCATAGCCCAGGCCAAACATGCAATTCAGATTAAGGAGAAAGAGCAAGAAATGAAGCTCCAGGTAACAATGCTTGTACTTTGTCTCGTGACTGAATGCAGCTGGATTACATTTACCACAAATGTTTTGTCCTATTTCTGATAGAAGCAAGGAGAGTCTGAGGATGAAGATGAGAATCTTCCCATCCAGGAAGTGTCCTTTGATCCTGAGAAAGCTCAGTGCTGCATAGTGGAGAATGGGCAGATTCTAACTCATGGAAGTGGAGGCAAAGGATATGGTTTAGCATCCACTGGAGTTACTTCTGGGTGTTACCAGTGGAAGGTAGGTTGCATAAATGTGAATTTCTTACCTTCTCTCACGTTGTTTTGGGAATGTGCTGTGCTTTATTAACAGCAGCTGCCTGTGCTTCTCGCTTATGACAAGATTCTTGAGTCGATAGCAGTGTTACTTTTATGGTTGGATCCATGATCTTAAGGATCTTCTCCAACTTAAATCGTTCTGTGGTTTTCAGTCCAAAGGGAAGAGTTTGTGGCTGCTTTTCAGTGCTGGAATTTGAGTATTTCAGCACACAGATTGGAGACTGTGAATGTGTGTTATGTATTTCTAGAGGTAATGGTACTTGTCCCTAAGGTGTATAGCCAGCATGCATGTGCAGTTTTGCAAAACCTACCAACTGAATTACGTAGATTTAAGATTTTTTTTTTGTAGAAAAGCATTTCACAAGGCATGTTTTTGTAGAAAAACATTTCAGAAAGGCACATCAGCCTGACTACTAGAATACTGTTTAATACATCATTTTGAGTGTTTTTTTTAATGGTTTTACCATATAAACGTACTATTTTTCTTATTAAAAGCTTCTGTGAAAAACAGTTAAAAGTAGACATACATATGTTTAAGGAAGATTTTCACTTCTTTATTGTGTAAAAGTATATATTTCTGATTTTTTTTCCCCTATGTGTGTGTTTTCCTGCTAGTTCTACATTGTGAAGGAGAACCGAGGCAATGAAGGCACTTGTGTGGGAGTGTCTCGCTGGCCAGTGCATGACTTCAACCATCGCACTACCTCAGACATGTGGCTCTACAGAGCCTACAGTGGCAACCTCTATCACAATGGAGAGCAGACTTTGACTCTGTCAAGCTTTACCCAAGGAGATTTCATCACATGTGTGTTAGATATGGAAGCAAGAACTATTTCCTTTGGTAAAAATGGAGAGGTATTTAGCATCAGTTGGTTTATGGTGGTTTTTTTTGCAATGGTAATATGGCGTGGATAAGCATTAGAGTTAAAACATGTGGCAGTTTCAGTACTTAGAAGGTTTATAATACAGATACAGCTTTTTCATGTTTTTGCTTGTTAAGGTGTTCTAAGATTGAAAGAATTTTGTTTTGTTTCTTCCCTAGGAGCCAAAACTAGCTTTTGAAGATGTGGATGCAGCTGAGTTATACCCTTGTGTTATGTTCTATAGCAGTAACCCGGGAGAGAAGGTGACTCAAATGTTCCTCTGTGTAGGCTCATTGGTTTTGGCTGGGATGAAGTCAGAATTTATCGTAGCAGCCTGTATGGTGCTGCTTTGAATTACTGACCAAAACAGTATTGATAATACAGTATTTTAACTACTGTAATCTATTGTAAATTGAAAATGTATTTCATTGTTTAGAATAAATTTACAGACTTCATGTTCTACACAAAAATTCTGTTTTCCAGAAACCAAGGAGAATATAGCATTAGGATTTCTAGATAGTCTTGTGTGAGAAACCCTGAAATACATAATTTCAGCAGCCTTGAATCTGAATGATGGAGGTTTTGCTCAGTGTTAAGGTGGATTTCCTAGGGGTTCCAGGGAAAAAAAAAGACAATGCTAGCATAACTATTTCTGTTTAGCAGGGGACTGCTATATTTATAAGAGTTTATTCAGGGAAGTTGAGAAGGTAACTTGTAAACTGTTCTCTTCAAACACTTAGGTGAAGATCTGTGATATGCAGATGCGTGGGACCCCCAGAGATTTGCTGCCTGGTGACCCCATCTGCAGTCCTGTTGCTGCAGTGCTGGCAGAAGCCACGATCCAGCTCATTCGCATCCTGCATCGCACAGACCGCTGGACACACTGCATCAATAAAAAAATGATGGAAAGACTGAATAAAATCAAAACATGTCTTAAGGAAGCAGGTCAAAAACTGAAGAAAAGTCGCTCTGTTCAAAGCCGAGAAGAGAACGAGGTGAGAGAGGAGAAAGAAAATAAAGAGGAGGAGAAAAGCAAGCACAGCCGGCATGGCCTGGCAGAGCTTTCAGAGCTGCAGCTGAAGATGCTCTGTGTGGAGGTGTGGCCTGTTCTAGCAGTCATTGGTGGAGTGGATGCTGGGCTCAGAGTTGGAGGTCGATGTGTCCATAAGCAAACCGGCCGTCATGCCACCCTGCTGGGAGTGGTGAAGGAGGGCAGTACCTCTGCCAAGGTCCAGTGGGATGAAGCAGAGATTACAATCAGGTATGCCCATTTCCTTTTCACAGTCTAGTAGCAGTGGTTTGTGGCTGGAAATCTTCAGAAGTAACACAGACTTTTGGAGTCATGCTGATCGATTACTTTTAAGTTTAGACTTCAGTGGTATTGAAATTAATGCTGCCTTGAAGTAGTGTTCATTCTTTTTCCCACCTGCCTTAGAGAGCTCAAGGCTGGAAGGAGATAAGCCTTTTTCCACCTGTCTTGCAGACATGCCTTCAAAGGAAAAGCACCTGGAAGGAAACTGAAATGAAGCTTCTCTGAGCTTCTTGGTGCTCTCGTAGGAATTGCCTATGGTTTTGTGTGGAAAAGATTTGATTAACTTAATTTCTTGAGCTCCTCCTGCCTATAGCTGAGGTAGTCTTTTGAAGAAGTTCAGCAGTGATATTTTCCCCCCCTCCCCCCAGTTAAATTATGTTCTGAAATAGCTCTTGCAGTTGTTGCAGCATTATGTCTGTTGTCTTTCCAAACGCTGTTGTCACTTTGACGAAATATACTGAAGTGCAATTGATTTAGTTCCAGATATAAAGTCTTTCAAGTATGCCCATGTGACAGTATAGCCTTAAGTAAGAGTGCCCTTAAAACAATTCAAAGTTTTATTTGAGTGAAGTGGAACAGGACTTGAATACAGGCAAGCTTTTGTAAAGCATTTAATGAGGTTCATTTTATACCTTCTTAATTAAAACCAACCTAAAGCTTGCCTTCATTTTTAGGTAGCTATTTACATTATTACTTTCTGGGATAATAAAAGAAAGATTTAAATGTCATTTATCTGCTGGATATATGGAAAATGCAAGGTGTATGGAAATAAGGACTGGTGAATTTTTGTCCTGCTTCAAGTGAAAATTAGTCAAGTGTAACAGTCCTAAACAGCCCCAGAAAATATCACTGAATGTAGATGGACAGATAGATAAATGTGTCTGTTAGGTTTTCTGACCTGTGTTTTTCAAAGGTCACTGTCCTCGCCAGGTGATCTGTCCTGACACACCAGAGACAGAATTGTCCCGAGATATCAGTAGTGTGCTCCTGGTGATGAGTAGCTGAGGTCAATCAAAGCTTTTCCTTAATGTTTAAAAAGCTTTTATACTTGTTCAGATTCAAGAATGATGATAATATTTACCTTAAGGTAATTTTTCTTAAATTAAGTCTGTTACATATTTCTAGTAAATAATAAATCCAGAGCCTGTGTCTGCACAGAATGGATAGCTTCTGTGGGACTTCTCTGTTTCAGAGCTTGTTGTTGAAAACCTGTGCATGTTTTGTTGCATTTGCTTGGAAACCACATCTCCCTGTTTTCTGATCATAACCTCATTTTCCCCTATTTGCATTTAATTTTTAGAATTGGTTTGTTTTATTAAATATATTTTACATCTTATTTGCCTACATTATTTCCTGTACTTTCCTCCTGTCTCTCCCTCACTTGCTTTTTCCTGTGTCATTCTGATCTTTATTAAAGCTTCCCAACTTTTTGGTCGCCTAGTGATACTCCATTGTATAATCTGGAGCCCTGTGAACCCCTGCCTTTTGATGTTGCAAGATTTCGTGGGCTGACAGCTACTGTGTTGCTGGACCTTACCTATCTGACTGGCATTCATGAAGATACGGGGAAGCAAAGCACCAAGAGACACGAGAAAAAACACAGACACGAATCTGAAGATAAAGGGGAAATGGACCAGAAAATGGAGGGTGATGTTGGATCAGAGACACGATTAGGCCCAAATGCCGATGATAACAAAGGACATGGTGCTACAGCCTCTAAGTCGGAAAATGAAATTGTTTCCTTTTCTTTAGAACCATCAACACTAGGTATGGAATCCCAACACCAACCTGCTGAAGGAAGAAAAAAGAATCACGAACACACCCCAAGAAGTCACGATATAGTGCAGTCAGAAATTCGAGCTGTACAGCTGTCTTACCTTTATCTTGGTGCTATGAAGTCACTTAGTGTTCTTCTTAGTTGTAGTAAGTATGCTGAGCTGCTGTTAATACCCAAAGTGCTGGCAGAAAATGGTCACAACTCTGACTGTGCCAGTTCCCCAGTGGTCCACGAGGACGTGGAGATGCGAGCCGCGCTGCAGTTCCTGATGCGGCACATGGTGAAACGGGCGGTCATGCGCTCGCCCATCAAGAGGGCGCTGGGGCTGGCAGACCTGGAGCGGGCACAAGCCATGATCTACAAATTAGTGGTTCATGGGCTGCTGGAGGACCAGTTTGGTGGCAAACTTAAGCAAGGTACCTTTTCAAAATTGGTATAAAATTACTAGTAACAATGATAATACATTTAACATAATCTTGTCATTTTGTAGTCATAATTCAGGGGAATCTTAATCAGACAGAAATTTTGCAAAGCTTCACTTACTGTTTTAAGGATATTATACTGATATTTTGCCTTTTTTCTAATTCCTTATTTTAATGAAAAGTGAATGCATATCAATCAGAAATAAAAGTTTTTAGTATGTCTCTAATACTTTTAAAAATGAGCAGTACTGTATATACTTCTCAAGAGGATTTGCACTTCTTCTAAACCAACAAACAAAAGCCTTAAAAATGCTACTCACACAACTGAGTTAAAAATAGCTTTATAGTTAATCATCTCTATATCTAAGACCTCTTCCCCTTTTTGCCAGTTTTGTGAGTAATCCTAGCTGTTACAACCATAAATCTGAATGTCATAAAGTCTGGCATAAGTAAGTGGTTTGTTTACTATTTACCTTGTGTCGCTGTGAGAACAGCAAGAGTTCCTGGTCTGATTTCTGTACTCAAGTCCATGAGTTAGTGGCAAAATCTGCACACCTCTTTGTTTCTCTGGGGTGAATTCTAAATAATGATCGTTGGTTTTGGAAGTTAAAAGTTTAGCAATGGCTACTATTTTATCTACACAATTATATCAATGTTGCTGTAATGTCCTTTTTTTCTCTTGCAGAAGTGGAGCAACAAGTAGAAGAAGGTGATCAGTCTCAGCAAGCCCAAACACCAGTTACAACCAGCCCTTCTGCTTCTAGCACAACATCTTTCATGAGCAGCTCTCTGGAGGATACCACCACTGCTACTACTCCAGTAACTGATACAGAAACAGTTCCAGCTTCAGAGTCACCTGGTG
Source organism: Lanius collurio (assembly GCA_020086605.1). Classification (NCBI taxonomy): domain Eukaryota; kingdom Metazoa; phylum Chordata; class Aves; order Passeriformes; family Laniidae; genus Lanius; species Lanius collurio. The sequence goes on from JACBWW010000021.1 coordinate 1,761,824, forward strand.
TTATGCCTCTCAGTCTCCTGAGGTAAAATATGCTATCAGCATATGTGGTTCTGTGGGTGTAGGGAACCAGGTGTCTGGTTTATATAGAATATATGTCTTTAGCTGCCTAAGCCTTTGAAAATGCTGTCAAGAACTGCCTCTGCAGAGGACACAGTTTAATGGTACTTTGCCTTGCAGGTTTTGTGGTTATTATTAGAAAGCTGTTAAGCTTTTGCTATACACTGTATCTAAATGTAGTACCTGAATTCTTGAAGGAGAAAATTCTCTTCTTAAGTCGTCTTTCAGTTCTCATGTTTATTTGGTACATAAGTTTAAATTTTAAATCTCTGAGTTCAGAGTTTAAATTATAAATCTCTGAAATTCTAGATTTTTCATGAATGTTCATTTGATCCTCAAACTAGAATAGATCTTAGTTGGTAGGTAACATCCTGTAAGCTGTTGTTTCAGCTTACCCTTACATACTGAAATGGAAGATAAACTACTGAATTTGCAGAGGCAATTTGTGTTGTCAAAGGAAATCTGCTTTACTTTGCATAGAATCCTTTTCTAGGTTTATTAATTCTTAGCGGTTTTGCAGATATAATTTGATAAAAGCCAAAAGGAATGTCTTCCTACTAGGACAGTGAAAATCAAGTACTCACCTAATTTGTTAGTCAGCCTGAGTTCTGAACAAACCATGGACATAGGAAAAGTGTTTATTTATCTTTTATCTCTTGGGACAGCTCCTGGTCTGGGGGGAGGGGGGGTTATATGCATGCTTAGTACTTAACTGAGCTGTTGCCTCAATGCGTGTGTTGTGTCTGACCCTTAAAAAACTCACTTGCATAAAGTAGGATTTGCCAGATGCACTCTAATTTGATGTATTTCTTGTGTCAGACCTTTTTTAGCACAGTTCTGTTTAATAGCAATGTACATTGTTCTTTTTTCAAGGCAAATGTTCTCCAGTTACCCTACTACAACTGTGCTTCCAGCACGACGTGCTCAGACTCCTCCAATATCTTCTTTGCCAACATCTCCTTCAGATGAAGTTGGAAGGAGACAAAGTTTGACTTCTCCAGATTCCCAGTCTGCAAGGCCTGCCAATCGCACAGGTAAACTTGTCAGTGTAATAGAAATGGGGACAAGTTAGGAAAGTCACAGGAGTTAGGGGCTGTGTTGTAAGGGATGGAGACCCAACACAATTTCTTTTTAAGGCAGACTAAGATGCAAAGCATTGTTGAAAACCTTTTAGTGACTCTCTTAGGACAAAAGAATAGGGTTTATATAGCTGTGTAGGCTTTATCAAGCAAATGACATGAGTTTTTAAAAGCTGTGGATTGGCTTATAGAATGCATGTGTAAAACAATAATGAAGTAAAATTCATAATTACTTCAAAATGTTTGTCTGATTTGAGCTTATTTCCTTGATTGTGTACTGCTGGTAAGTGCACTAATTTTCTAGCTTTTGTTAAATCACATACCACACAGAAAACAACAATTGATGTATTTTATGGTACATATGCAGCAATACTTTTTATTCTTGCCCTTACATCTGTGTTATTAGTTGGGGAGTTTAGTGGTTCATGTGTTGCATAGCAACTGATCTGCTCAGTTTTGTGTCTCTTTTTTTCTCCTTTTTGATTTAATTGTGAGATGACTTACTTTAGTCATGATAGTGTCTTTACAACAGTGTTTGTTTGATAGTACATATTTGCCTTTACTGATTAGACATCACTTTTTTGGCAGGTCATAAAGAAACTGTGGGTTTGGGGCAGTAACTGACCTCTTTAGAGTCCCTTGAATGACTCTCTGCACAGCCATCATACAGCCATCATCCACAAAGAGATTTTTCACATACCTTCCCAGTTTGGCTGAGGTCTCTTTCTGTACCATAAGAGGAATATATAGTGATCTCACCATTTGGGAATCTCAGTGATTTGGACAAGGATAACTTTATCTAGGCTACGTAAATATAGATCAAATAGATAATTTAATACAGTTCAAAATGAAAACAATAGAAATTGCTTAAATAGTTTTTTGCATATTATCTGTATCATACTTGATCAGACAGAGTCAGTCAACCATCTGTGTTACAAAGAATGAACACCATCTGGTTTTATTACAGAAAGTATCTTACCTTGTGGAAAGTAATTGAGAGAAAAGTTGAGAGCAGTTATTCCCTTTGTTGAAGCTGATATATCAAAGTAAGGTGTAAAAAAGTAACACGAGAGCAAGATTTATGTGCTTTACATTTATCATTTTCTGTCTTTTAAGCTTTGTCTGATCCAAGCAGCCGACTTTCAACATCCCCTCCTCCTCCAGCCATTGCTGTTCCCTTGCTAGAAATGGGGTTCTCCCTCAGGCAAATTGCAAAAGCTATGGAAGCTACAGGTAATCTATAGCTATAATATCAGTTTAACTGAAAAATTGTGTACACCTGAAACACTTGTTTTCCAATAGAGTACTTAATTTTTAAATTCTGTAACCGTTTCTGTGGAAAAACTAGTTGCTTTTTTTGTAACCGTAAGTGCTAAAATACAGTTCCAAAGTGTGGTTTTCCTGCTTTCAGGTGCCAGAGGAGAAGCAGATGCACAGAACATCACAGTGCTGGCCATGTGGATGATCGAGCACCCTGGAAATGAAGATGATGAAGAGCCCCAGTCAGAGGGGACTGCAGAGTCACGGCATGGGACGATCGCCTCTGGAAGTGGTGGGAAATCCAGTGATCATTGCTATTTGCAGTCTCCAGGTGATATCCCTTCTGCTGATGCCACTGAAATGGAGGAAGGCTTTAGTGAAAGGTAAAATAATTGTCTTACAATTGATTGTAATCTGTTCCTGAAACTGGAAGTCTCATTAATTCATTGTGGCTGAACAGAGTGCTACTTTGTAATGAAGCTTTAGAATTTTGTTACAGCGTGAGTAGAAGGAAAGATGCAATTGAATTAGCTGTACATGATACATGGTGCATTTATTTTCCAGTACCATTTGTATGTGGAACTGGGGAAGAATGTAACTGAGCATGTTTTCTTCACTACAGAAAAAGAAAAGAATGAAAAAATTGAGGGCTTATAGTTGCATTTTCACTAAAAGATGTAGTAATAAAGCAAAATTGATGTTTTGCCAAATTCATGTGTAAGGCCAAAGGCAAATTGACTCAGCCAGCAACAACATTTTATTTCTTTGAAAGAAGAGAAAAAACTAATTCAAGCTGAATTAACCTAGTATAAAATGAGTACTCTCCAAAAGTTTCTGCCATGTTTAGGCACTCTGGAAGATCAAATAGGTGTTGACATGGCTGCATCTAATTTGTTTGAGGTAAATCTCACAGTCAAAAAGACGGTATATATGTGCTCATTGAAACTGAAGAGTCTTGATTTACAATTTTTCCTTCCATAAAAGAAAGGAAAAAATGCTGATAAATATGACTTAGTTACTATATGTGGTTGTTTAAAACTGGGTTTGATTTACCTGTGACTTACAAATCCCTGCAGCCCTGATAACATGGATCACGTGGATAATGCAGCTGCAGCGAGCGGCCCTCCCTCCCGCAGTCGGTCGGCTGTCACACGGAGACACAAATTTGATTTAGCTGCCCGAACGTTGCTGGCACGTGCTGGTAAGGGACTGCAAGAATTCCAAGGGCTTTGCTTATCCAGGAAATTATAGGAGGGGGGCTGGGACTTAGCATGACATTTAGAAAACTCCTCCTCACATATGTGCCGATGTATATTGAAGAGTTTTATGTGGTTATAAGTAGATTGTTTAGCAGAAGAGTTGAAAACAAAATGGAAATTGAAAGTACAGCCATCTTTCTGCCATGGAAAATAAAAGTCCTGCTTTCCTGTTTCTCTCTTTTCCTACCTTGAGCGGGATTGTATCGCTCAGTGCAGGCCCACAGGAACCAGAGCCGCAGGGAAGGCATCTCCTTGCAGCAAGATCCAGGGGCACTGTATGACTTCAACTTGGATGAGGAGTTGGAGATTGACCTTGATGATGAAGCAATGGAAGCTATGTTTGGGCAAGACCTGGCTAGTGATAATGATATTCTGGGAATGTGGATCCCAGAGGTACTGGATTGGCCTACCTGGGTGTGTGTGACTGCAGCGGGGGCTGCTTTAACTTACTGCTTTCTGCATGCTTATGTTTTTAAATTTAAAGTAACATGTATGCCTATAGCCTGTTTGAAATTATCTTACTAAGTGCCAGCAGTGCTTGAAATCATCTTGTGTTCTGTAGCATCACTTTCAGATTAAAAACAGTGATTTCTTGTGTTTCTTGCTCTGCACTTCCACATGTATGTAGTTTTTCTTCTCCCTCCCCTGAAAGATGAGAACAGAACTTATATAGTTGTTCTGATGATACCAATTAGAAATTAAGTAGGTGTCCCAGATGGCTTAGCTGTGTTAACAAACACAGTTGTAAATGTTTCTTCTACTGCTACTACTAATAGTAACTGGTCTGTAGCAGCAAAATTTGCACTTAAATCAGTTTTTCTTAATTTAACTGTGCCATGTATTTTATTCTCTGGGGAAGGATGTGGTGACACTCCTCACTGAATTGTTGTATAGAGCACTAAAAATCTGTTGAGGTGGAAAACAAATATAGTAACAATGGTTTGTTAATCTTTAGATTATCTGTGTCAAATTAGACAATCAACCCATAAGACTCAGTTTTTCATCTCCTAATTATGATGTTACCTAGCTTTGATATGGAAGCAAGTTTCAAGATACATATTGAATTTTTCAGAGCACTTGTTTCACTTAAGAATATCAATGAAATTACTGACTTAGGACAGGAATGTAATTATGAAAAACAAACTTCATATTGCAGTAAAACCTTGGTATTTATTGACACAAATGGTGATTGTTGTTGCTCAGTAAATGTAAAATCCAATTGTCTGAAACCAAAAAAGGATTCTTTTCCTTTGTTCAAGTCTCCTCAGACAAGTTCTGAGGAGAACCAGATGGACAGTGTTGAATGTGACAGGGTTACGAATGAAAAGTTATACTGTCAAGAATTTTGAGTCAATCTGAAATTAAATAGGAAATTATCTCCTCTGAAACTTAACTTCCAAATGTTTTTCCTGTTCTGAGACAGTCTTCATTACGTCATAAATTGTATGCTTTGCTTTTGTAAAAGTCAACCATCTAAATATCAATCAGTGACAGAAATGTGCAGGGACATTCACCTAAGAATATTAGCATGTTTTATATCTAAGGTGCAGACACTTATTCTGTACAAATAACGTGTGAAAATCTTACTGTGCAGCACGTTTGTGAATCTGAGGACAGAGAAGAAGTAGTGGTTTGTGAGCTGTGTGAATGCAGCGTGGTCAGCTTCAACCAGCACATGAAGAGGAACCACCCTGGCTGCGGGCGCAGCGCCAATCGCCAGGGCTACCGCAGCAACGGCTCCTACGTGGACGGCTGGTTTGGGGGGGAGTGTGGCAGTGGCAACCCCTACTACCTGCTGTGTGGCATCTGCAGAGAGAAATACCTAGCCCTGAAGAGTAAATCCAAAGCATCAACCTCTGAAAGGTACAGAAATAGAAGACAGTGGATAAAGAAAAGAAACTAAACATGTTTACCAGCCATCATCATTTTAAGAATTTGATTTAAGGGATAAGAATTCCTAGCAGGGTTTTCTGATACATAAAATCATTCTCTGTATTCAACAAATGCATATTTAGAAAAAACAAGGGTTGACTTGATATTTCTGGTTTTTAAGTTAAGAACAAGGAATAATTTCTTGGGGTGTTGCCTACTTCCTAGTGACTTTTGAAAACTCTTTATCAGTTTTGTCTGACAGTTCCAGTATTTTCTTATGGACCTTCTACACATTAGTACTGCAGAGTGCTTGCACCTCCACACACACTTTCAGAAGCCATCTTGTCTGTTTCTCTTTCCTCTCCTCTGTTATTATACATTTCTAGAATCATTTGTAAATACATGTAGACCTGATAGTAAAGTTACACTAAATAGGGAACCAAATTTTACATTACATGTATTTACAAAATGTTAGAGCCACTCAGTAATTTTCTTTGTTATTTTTTCATACAGGTACAAAGGCCAGGCTCCTGATCTAATAGGTAAACAAGACAGTGTCTATGAAGGTATGTTTTTAAGTTGCCTGGTTTTGGTTTTTTCTAAAAGGTACTTTCATGCAAATAAACCTGAAGGTGTATTTTAAAATCTCTCCCAGTTAGATACAGTATTTTTGTTTTGGGGTGGGTTTTTTGTTCAAATCAGAAAAAAAAAATCAGTGACTTCTTTTCCGTTTTTCATGTAAGCAGGTGAAATGGCAATTACCTAACTTGGGGTGGTAAGGTATTGTGAGGAGATGTTACATCCAGAACTGCACATACTAAATGTTCAAATATCTTTCTTCAGCTGCCTTTGTGGGAGAAATTAATTAGTGTAAGTCAGTGTGCCAAAAGTCTGCCGTTAGTCTTGTTCTTAATTTTTCTCCCTTTGTCCGAGCTGAGAGTGTCCTAAGGGTGGCTTTCACTTTAAACAGATTATTTCTGGTGTCTGTAGAAAACCTTCCTTGGATGATTCTTTGATTCTGGTCCTTTCTGTAGCTCCTGTGATCACAACTGTGTGATTTACTACATTTGTCTATTTGAGACAATGTGGGTGCTCCAGTAATTAGGACAAGTCTGTCTGCTGTAGATCAAAGGTGTTCTGATTCTACTCTGTGTAGAGTGAGAGCAGGAGAGATGAGTAAATATAAGCTGACTTGTGTGTAAATGGTTGGCAAGTGAAGGATGTGCCTCACTGAACTGCAGTTAAAGTGATTTTTCTTTGTTGTTTGGGGTTTTTTATTCTCTGGGAAGGAAAAGCAGAAGCCTGGCTGTTCAGTTATACCTCAGTAACTACTGCACACTTTTTTGATAAATATGAAGACGAGAAATTTCTAACGTCTGTGTTTACTATTCAGTCCTTCGGAATATGCACTTGTTACCATGATTTAAAGCACAACTGTATTCCTTTTCTCTGTATTCCAGGTTTTGGAGCTGTCTTGTGCTTTATGCGATGACCTCTAATGTCTGTGTTTTTAAAGAACAGCTAGTTTGATAGTTCAGAGACTCTTCCTTAAAACTTAAGTGCAGTGTAAAGATCAAGTTGAATAGAGAGGGGCAAGAACAGGATTTTGGTTTTTGATTTACTTTGTTGTGTCTATGTCAACATCAGAAGATGAGTTTTTAATGCCTGCTGTGCTGCAGATTACAGTACACATTTCATATCTTGTACTGTTCTTTTAATTGATTGAACTTATTTAATATTTGAGCTTTTGTAACCAAGTCTAATTATATTTCTCCAATTCTAGAAGACTGGGACATGTTAGATGTGGACGAAGATGAAAAGCTGACAGGAGAAGAAGAATTTGAATTACTGGCTGGGCCTCTTGGGTTAAATGATCGACGCATTGTGCCCGAACCCGTTCAGTTCCCTGACAGTGACCCTCTGGGGGCTTCAGTTGCAATGGTGACAGCCACCAACAGTATGGAAGAAACATTGATGCAAATAGGTACGTTTAAAATGCATTTTGTTTAAAGAAATAATCATAATAGCAACAACAATAGCGATACAACTATCGCCCCCTCGTCTCCTTTGGTGTGGTTTTTCTAGGGCCAAGCCAGGAACATCCTGACAGTATTTTCTGCCTCCCACCATGAGGAAGGGAAGAGTGGCCCTGAATTGTCCTTTTATTATAGGAAAATTAGAGAGAGGAGTATTAGGCATTGTGATTTGACAGAAGACTTGAATTTTGCCAGTAAAACTAGTGACCTTGGTCAAACAATAGATGCCAGTCACATAATTTGCAGAACTCAATGAATGGATTTTTTAAGCTGGGACTTAAAAGTAGTCCCCTCTGATGGAAAAGGGAGTTAGAGGAACTAAAATGAACTTGAGTATGTCATGTTGTGTTCATTGTCTCTTTGAAAATAAGGAATGATTAAATAATGGAATATATTTCAGGAGTGTATTTTCTTCTCAGTCATTATCATTGTAGTTCTGTACGCATGAAGTAATGTATGAGTAACTTAGGCCAGCTTTGCTTCTGTTCTTATTACTATATGATAATGGTTTGGTTTTTTTCTTTAAACACTAATGCAAATCATTATTATTTCCAAGGTTGTCATGGCTCAATAGAAAAAAGTTCTTCTGGCAGGATAACCTTAGGAGAACAAGCAGCTGCACTGGTAAATCCACACGACCGTGTCATGGCTCTCAGAAGAGTGACAGCTGCTGCCCAAGTGCTCCTGGCAAGAACAATGGTTATGAGAGCTCTCTCACTTCTGTCTGTCAGGTTTGTGGCATCTTTGGCAACACTTCCACTTTTCCTTTTGTAACCAGTTACCCAGTTCTGTTTGATAAGGATGCTGTTTTAAACTCATTGGGGAAGCAGTTCTCATTTCTGTACTTACATAATACTACAAAGAGAAAAAGTTCATTGATTTTGTTTTTTTGAACCAAGAGCTTTTGTATCTGTTTCCCCAGTGGTTCCAGTTGTAGCCTGGCAGCTGGCCTGGAATCCTTGGGATTAACTGACATCCGCACGTTGGTTCGTTTGATGTGCCTGGCGGCAGCGGGCAGGGCAGGCCTGTCCACGAGCCCGTCCACTGTGTCCAGCTCGACAGAGAGATCCAGGGGCATCCACAGCAAAACCAGCAAGCCCATCTCTTGCCTTGCCTACCTGAGCACTGCAGTTGGCTGCTTGGCATCAAACACTCCCAGTGCTGCAAAGCTGCTGGTGCAGCTATGTACACAGGTAGGACTTTGGTACTTACTTGAGACTACTTTGATTATTCGTGCTTTTACCTTCTCACCTGGGGTGAGACTTCCCTCAGTTTGAGGATCTCTTTAGAGTCGTTTAAGGATTTGCACCAGGGGTGTGTTTGATTGTTGGTAGAAATTAAGTAACTGTATGTGTTTTTGCTGAGTACTCTCTTCAAGTGGGGAAAATGGATGTGCTTTTTGTGTTCATAGGGTTTTTCTGTTAAGGTTTTGGTTTTTTAATTGAGTCAATTTTATGTAGAGCACAGGAGAAAAAAAAGGAAAAGCCGTAACACTATGCACAATTAATGCAACTGAAAATGTTTATAAATTTGATAGTTCTGTTTGTTCTAATTATTTATCATCAAATACTTCTTTTTAGAATTTGATTTCTGCAGCAACTGGTGTGAACTTGACAACAGTTGATGATCCAATTCAGAGAAAATTTTTGCCAGGTTTTTTAAGAGGAATTGCAGAAGAAAACAAACTTGTCACTTCTCCAAATTTTGTGGTTACTCAAGCACTTGTAGCATTGTTGGCAGACAAGGGGGCCAAACTGAGGCCAAACTATGATAAAGCTGAAATTGAGAAGAAAGGTATGATACAGCTTTGTTTTTAAATAATAATCACTAGATCTTTAGTTCCTTATTTATATATAAAGGGGAGACGTGCTAAAATAATGTACAAATAGATGCACTCTTAAAGATGTACAAAACTTGTTTTGATTAAAGGTACTTTACAGTTTATGACACGTTTTACTTAAAAATACAGTCTTATTCCATAATTGCGTCTTTTACCACTTTAAAACATAGTCTGAGTGTGTGTGCTTTCAAAGCCATAGAGATGAAACATTGAGCCTTGTTGTGCCTCCTGATGAAATTAAGGAGGTTAACAGCTGATTGCTGCTATCCAAGTGCTGTCCTGTGTCTGAGGCAGAAATTTGTGCTGCCTCTGCTTCGAGAGGTCAGGGAACCACAAAGCAACAGCTGTGCCTCCCCTCAGGCTATTGCTGTGATGGAGAGGGAAGGACAGGACTGTGGCAGATCTTTGTCAGAGGAGATCTTTCCTGTTCAGAAAGCACTCACTCTTTGACCAACCATTTTCCATATGGTGGGAATAAGGCTGTTCATAATTCTATTCTTAAGGTTCTTTTTGTGAAAATTGAACTGGGGTTATTTTGCTCTTAGTATCAGAAGAGCATTTTTACTATAGTTCATGTGATTGCAATGTTCTGCTAAAATGCTTGTTAATGTCTTTCTGGAAATGCTGGCTATTGCTGTGTTCCTGTAACTCTGTGTGGTACTCATCTAGACATCATCTCACTGTTTTGTCTAAGCAGGTTTAATTGCCCATTTGTATGCCCATCCTTCCTATGATCCCTCTGCTGTAGGCCCTCTGGAGCTGGCTAACGCGCTGGCCGCGTGCTGCCTGTCGTCGCGCCTGTCGTCGCAGCACCGGCAGTGGGCGGCGCAGCAGCTCGTGCGCACGCTGGCCGCGCACGACCGCGACAACCAGAGCGTGCCGCAGACGCTCGCCGACATGGGCGGAGACCTGCGCAAGTGCTCCTTCATCAAGCTCGAGGCTCACCAGAACAGGGTAAGCGCGAGCTCCCCCAGAGCATGTCCGCTGCCGTGCTCTCGTTGGCAGAGGAAATAGTATCCATTTAAAAACACACTGACTGAAAGGGTTTTCCACATCATTTTTGAGATGAATTCCTTCAAAGTTCTTTGGAGATTAAGTTATTGCTTGATGTAAGCTATTGCACAAAAGTGTTTAGTTTCTTTGAGGCTTCAATTAAAGGGATCAGGAAGGTGTTTTTATGGTATATAAAGTCAACAGAATCGCTCTGAATCATTCCTTAGATCTTAATTTGCATTAATATTTCTGTCACAGTAGTTAACGTTTTTGTGCGTTATTTTGTGCACTAGCGGCCTGTGGAGCATGGGGCTGTATAAAGTGTGGCATCCTTATCAAGCCTGCTTAATTGCAGTAAATAATGCTGTAAAAGTAGAAAGATTAATCTAGTTTGGTTGTTACAGTGTATTTCAATACCTCTCTAATTAGTGTTTGCATAATATTAGTGAGCAAACGTACCTGTGTTTTAAATTTCTGTTTTTCCATTATTATTTTGGTATTTGTAGGTCATGACATGTGTTTGGTGCAATAAAAAGGGACTTTTGGCAACGAGTGGAAATGATGGCACCATCAGAGTGTGGAATGTGACAAAGAAACAATATTCATTGCAACAGACCTGTGTGCTCAACAAGCTGTGAGTTGATTCTTTACAATAGCCAGATAATTAGTTTAAGCTGTAATTGTGCAAGATAACACAGGGTTGGCTGTTCTCATTACCTCCTGCACTTAAAATCTCTCATTTGTTTTCTGTTGCTGTGTTTATGACATGCAAAATAAAGTAAGTAGCTTAAAACTGAAAACAGAACTTAAATATCAACCTAGTTAGAGTCTCTATAAAAAAATCATGTCAATGCTGTTTAAAAGCATCCTTAATTAATTGATATAAGACATGGGTAAAATAAAACAGTAAAGGACTGTCATATAGCAGAAAAGGGAATATCCCTTCAGTGAGTTCCAGTGGACAGCTCCATCATATAACATGATCATTGCAAATGTGATCATTTGAGTCAAGTGTGAAAAAATAATTTTGGCTTCTGAGATACAGGAACCAAATGTAATTCTTCATGAGTATCTTAGAAGTACTTTTTTGTCATTTGGATGTGTCCAAAAAAAGAAGAAGACAAAAGGAAAGATGAAAATCTAATTCTTTAGCATGGCATAGGTGAGTTGAACTTGGAAGAATGAAGAAGCAGTAGTGAACTACAAGGTTGTTTTGTCACAATTTCTTAGTAGTTGGCTTAGTTCTTGTTTGCTTGCTGATGTTAGATGTGGCCTTAAAAGGAATAACCAGAATAATATAACAGTATTGTAGCCTTCATTGTTCTGGTACTACAAGCAGTAAAAAATGTTGGCTGTTGTGTATGATCTTAAGGGCAATTAAAGGTATCTGTGGCCCTGTTACAGTTAGCCACAGCAGACTTCAAAATGGAATGTTCGAACACTATAACAATATTGTGTAATAGGAGGAAGGGTTTAAAGTAGATTTGATAGCAAGATGTGCCTCTTTTATTTCTTGTCTAAGCTATTGTTTGATTTCACGACTTCCCAGAAAAGTCTGCCTTCGCTGAAGATGTTAAAATTGAGAAATAAGTAGGTAAAGAGTTTCTAATTTGAAATATCTTGGAAATAAGTAGTATCTCATTCTGTAATTTGAAGTGATTTTAGAGGCAGTGTAGTTCTATGAGCAGAAAAATGTATTATGGAAATATGCTGCGATGGCAGGACTCCAGGTTCTAGCTCAGATATTTTATGAGTTGTAGGTTTTACTGTCTGCTTAAAGGAAATGCCCTCTTAATTTTATTATTTCATTCTATTTCAGAGAAGGTGATTCTGAAGAAAGTCTGGGGTCACCCAGTGACCTTAGTTTATCTCTTATCTGTTGGAGCATCAGTGGCAAGTACCTGGCTGGAGCTACAGAAAAGATGGTGAACATCTGGCAAGTCAATGGTACGTTCTGAACTGCCTGTGGGCACTTCCTAGTGCAGCATATTTCTAGGGGAGCTGCCAGGACACTGCATGTTTGTTTACCCCAATGTTTAATTGTCCAGTTTAAATGCTTAGCATCTCCTGCAGTGTCTTGTGAACCTGCTTAGGTAGAGCAGGTTCCCAAGTGGATGTGTGATACACATCCTTGAGAGGAAGACTTCTAAACCCTGTAACTTGGAGTCTTGGAAGCTTCGTTGTGTTGCTTTGCACTTATGAAAGTCACCAGTTACCCTGCCTGTGGTAATAGACAGTCCCCAAGAAAAGTATAAATTTACTGGGTACTGAAGAATTCAGCTTCCTTCCACAACAAAACTGTCTAATTTGATGATAATTGGGAGTTGTTACCTAGATTTTGTGTCCACATAGGTTAGTGAACCATTGAGTTGCATTCCTGTAACTTAGGTAAATTTGTAGTATGTCCTGAGTCTAAATAAGATCTCTTGATTTTTTTTTTCCTGTGGAAATTATTATTGTTTTCTTTATTGAAGTAGTTTTAAAAGACTTTTTGATCTCCTAGGAGGAAAAGGCTTATTAGACCTTCAGCCTCACTGGGTATCTGCTCTAGCCTGGCCAGAAGAAGGGCCAGCTGCAGCATGGACAGGAGATGCTCCAGAATTATTGTTAATTGGGCGCATGGATGGGTCTCTGGCTCTTATTGAAGTTGTGGATATTTCAGCCATGCACCGGCTGGAGCTGGAACACTGCTACAGAAAGGATGGTAAGAGACTGGATCAGTATTTGAAATTAACATGGTGAACATACTTGGCACTTTTTATTAAGGGAGTATATAATCATTTTTGATTATTGTTCATGGGATACGATTTCTGGTTCATGGGAAGAGAAAAGTCTATGGGATCTCTATCTGCACTCTGATTCCCTCATAGCAGAGGCAGTTTGTAGTGACCTGATAAAATCCTGCCATTCCTTGCCAGTGTGGACAGTCAGTAGAGATCCTCTGTAGTGTCTGCTCTGTCTGCTCATAGCACATAGTCAGTGTCATATGAATTCCTGAATGATTGCCATTTTTCCTTTATAGTTCCAGTCCCAGAGGACATGAAGTAGCACAACTTTGATGGTATTTGTGTGGATATTGCTTCTTCAGTAAGCCTGCAGATTTGTTTTTTGGCAGAATCAAGTGAAGCAATATCTACTTGCTAAGGAAGGCAAGTTGTTTTCAGAGCACTTTTCAGAAGCCTCTCTCAGATACTTGTATAGTATTCAGTCTGCCTTTTTTCTTTGCCCTGGTATAGTTCTTTTCACTGTGCCAGGAATATAAATTTAATTATCTTAATAAAAAGAAGAACGAGAAAACTAATCCAAAGCAATCTCAACAGCTGTCGTTACAGTGACACTGAGTTTTATCTTTGCTATATAAATTCAAGAAAATTTTCAGACCAGAAGTATTTTAAGTGACCTTGGTGGTGGGGGACATTGTTATGCACTTCACAGTTAGACAACTACACTGCAAAAACCTCTTCAGCAGGAATGAAGCTCAGTTTAGTTTAGTAAATGTTTGTGTTGTCTGTTCATGCAGTGTCTGTCACATGCCTGGCCTGGTTCAGTGAAGACAGACCATTTGCTGTTGGCTATTCAGATGGAAAATTGCTCATAGGAACAAAGGAACCAACTGAGAAAGGAGGAGTCGTTCTCATTGATGCACATAAGGTAGAGCTGGTCTTTTTAAAACTAATGTAGAATTTTTGTAGGTAAAATCTGTTTAAGCTGTTCTCTTTGTTTGAAAGCTATTTATAAAAACAAGTGCAGATTATTTTAAAAACTCACTCCTATTGCTGATACACATATTAACATAATGTATTTTAAAAGAACAGTCTACCAAATGTAAAAGGAAAAATGAACCTGATACTCTGTTTACTAACAGAGACTGTGAAGTGTTATGTACATACAGTGACAGAAGTGAATTAAGCACACAGCTGTGCATTAACTGCATTTAAAGGACTAATTGTTTTACTTGGTAAAAGTACTCATAATAAATTTTAATTTTGATCATGTCACATGTTTTTGTTCAGCTTTCTGTGCAAAGCAAAAGGTGATTTTCTAAATAGGCAGTTGCAAAGGTTTAGAATCTCCGCTTGGCCATTATGTACTAATGAGTCATTAATAGTACATGAATTATTGGTTAGGCTAAGAGGAGAACTCCTCAAATGTAGGCTTAGTGAGAGCATCTTGAGTGCTTCCAAGAGCTGCCCTGGGTGTGTGTGAAGCAGGGCGATCCCAGAAGGGAGCACACTGTGGCAATAAATCTGTACTTATCTTTCTTACTATGGGCTGACCTCCTTTCCTACCTCAGACTCAAAGCTACATCTGTGGAAAAATAATCAAGAAAAAATTTACAGTGAAAAGAAAACATGTTTTTCTATCCTTTCCATTTATTTTCTTTCAGCAAACTTTAAAATCTTTTTAATTTGGTAGTTCTGAAATCATAGTATCACTATGATTTTATTATTGCAATAAACTATCTGTAATTTATATGAGAATAAACTATTTTTGTTACTAGTAATTAAAAATTACATTAGATCTGAGAGTTAACTTTCTTCTCCTTACTGTGTTACTTCATAGCAACTTTTCATTTTGTTAAATCCAATAGGATATGGTTGTTAGTATGAAGTGGGATCCAACTGGTAAGATTCTCCTGACCTGTGCCAAAGAGGAAACAGTGAAGCTCTGGGGCTGTCTGGGCGGGTGCTGGAGGCGCCTGCATTCCCTGTCCCACCCAGCTCTGGTGAATGGCATTGCCTGGTGTGCCCTGCCAGGGAAGGGACCCAAGGCCCAGCTTCTCTTAGCTACGTAAGTCATTTTGTTGTTGTTATTTCTGTAGTTCTTTTGCAGGTCTTTTCTACCAGTCTGTAGTGTCCAGAACAAACAAAAGGGTCTGGTAATTTTAAGTAACATTCCTTCAGTAAGTCAGTTGCCATGAGATTTGTGAAGTTCTGGAATTCCAATTTAAAAAATGAGCCTGGTTGTGTTACCAGCTGTTTTCTCCATGACCTGTGGGTGCTGGTCCTGTTCGAGAGATTTTTTGCTTCATCCAAATATTTTTTCTGAGAACATGTTGTCAGTAGAAATGGAAAAGCTACAGGGTGTGAGGAAAGAATAGCATTTGCCCCTTGGGGAGCAGGCCTTTCTACTTTAGATTGATTGATTGATGTGCTATAGTTTTATGGGAAGGTGCTGGAGACTACTGATACTAGAAGTTAATAAGAGACCTACTGATATTTTGTTAGTCAATATCTTTATTTTGTTTTTCTAATTTCTCCTGACTTGCTTTAGGGGATGCCACAATGGTTTGGTGTGTGTCTGGACTGTTCCCCAGGACATAGTAATCACTTTGCAGTCCAGCTCAGCTTGCTCAGAAGGATGGTGGGAGCAAGAAACAAGTGCTAAGGTAAAAGGAGGAAACTTGGTGTGTAAGAAATTCTCTTTGCTCATTGTGAACTTGAGGGAGTAGAAGAATGTGAGTGAATTACTAGATTCTCAACATTGTCTGAGAGAAGAAATTTGCTTTAAAAAGTTTACATTGCATTTGTGTATGTGTAGGCATTTTCAGAACAGGAAGTTGAGAACTTTATTTGGCTGAGGATTGTATTTTGGTGTGTTTTCTTTCTTTCAAAAAAATTGATCAATTTATCCTAAAATTTAATAAGAATTCAAAGATTTTTATAGATAAAAAGTCAAGGTTAATTTCACCGTCATAAATTGTAATATAGTCTTTTAAGTTGATGGCATTTTGTAAGGGGAGGAAAGCTGATAATGTGATCAAGATATCTATAAAATATTGTCATAGTACTGGGGTTTTTTAATTATTTAGTGGAACTTCCCCATCTCTGTGGATGATCAGTTTTTATTGCAGAATACAGATGCTGTCATGCTAGTCCATGTCCTGAAAGTATCCAGTGTCCCATAAGTGTGCACTTGCTTGCAGGATGGATACAGGAAAGCAGTGGAAGTGAAGTGTGTATTCCAGCTGAGAGGCCACATCACTCCTGTCCGCACTGTTGCTTTCAGTCCCGATGGGCTGGCATTGGTGTCTGGGGGACTTGGTGGCCTCATGAATATCTGGTCTTTACGGGTAAGATCATCTTTGGTATGGCTTGATTCTCATTTTTAGAAAGAGTATCTGAAATACTCAGTATCAGACCAACTTCCACCCCATCACCTGTTAGATACATTAGAGAAAGCAGGTGTAAAATAATGTTCTAACATTGTAAATAATGAAATATAAATTGAAACTGTACTTAACATTGAACAGTATTGATTGATTCTGTAGGTTTGGTCATGTTAGTTAGGCTTTGCAGAACCAATGACTTTATTAATAGTGAGGAACAATATTCCCTTATGTTGAGGACTCTGAATAGTCACATAATATGGATTATTAAACACTTCTAAATCCTTAGTTATATTATCTCGTAAATATGATAAAAATGGGGGTTTGTGTCTTTAGGTTAAGTAGTTCAGTTTTTAAATAGATATTGAAAGCTTGTGAGAGTATCATCCCTTAGAATGTGTTTGTATGCACTTGAACAGAACTGTAGCTGTGTCTGCACCTGACTCAAACCCCTTCTCTCCTTAGGATGGTTCAGTATTGCAGAGTGTTGTGATAGGGTCTGGAGCTATCCAGACTGCAGTGTGGATCCCTGAGGTTGGAGTAGCTGCCTGCTCTAACAGATCAAAGGTGAGACAGAAATGTTTGAACCTGGGTGTTTTCTGGCCCTTCTGGAAACAAGATGCTTGTTGATAAGTCAGTGGAGCTGAATGATCCTGCTCTGTGAATTTTTAGTTTCTGATGTATCATGTGACTGTTAAACAGGACGTGTTGGTGGTGAACTGCACCTCCGAGTGGATCTCTTCCAATCACGTGCTGGCGACGTGTAGGACTGCGCTGAAGCAGCAGGGAGTTCTGGGCCTAAACATGGCTCCGTGCATGCGAGCCTTCCTGGAGCGCCTGCCCATAATGCTGCAGGAGCAGTATGCTTATGAGAAGGTAGGAGTGATGCAGGTGTTTAACATCCGTGTCTGACATGAGGTCACTGTTTAGATCTCAGCTGGTTTCAGTCTTTTCACCAGAGAACCCAGAAGACTTTCCTATGTTCTGCTTGCAAATATCTTTCGCTATTCTCAAAACTGGTAGTCCCCTAATGTGAAAATATTTAAAGTATTAGAAAAACTTTGATTGAGCCAGGAAGAAGGTGTTGTTTTACAGGACTAGCTTTGAAGGACTTGTATTTTAAATGATTAAAGTGTGTTTCTAACTCTTCCCTTTCTCTTCCTGCTGCCCTCCAGCCACACGTGGTGTGTGGGGACCAGCTGGTTCACAGCCCCTACATGCAGTGCTTGGCGTCCCTGGCCGTGGGGCTGCACCTGGACCAGCTGCTCTGCAACCCCCCCGTGCCCCCTCACCACCAGAGCTGCCTCCCTGACCCCTCTGCCTGGAACCCCACAGAATGGGCCTGGCTCGAGTGCTTCTCCACTACCATAAAAGCTGCTGAAGCCCTGGCCAAGGGAGCTCAGTTCCCAGAGTCCTTCACCGTTCCAGATCTGGAGCCTGTTCCAGAGGATGAGCTTACTCTCCTGATGGTAAAAGTTGATGTATTGTCTCAACAGCCAAGTGTGTTGTTACTGAGCATGTGGTATGATGCAGTTAACATCTCTGAACTGTAGAGATTTATATTTAGTAACATAAGCACCAGCAATAAGTGTAAGTTTATTTTTTAATTAACAAGTTAGAATATGCTGTTAAGATTGCTCTGTCTGTGTAATGAGTACAAATCAGTTGAATATTAAAGTACAAAACAACCCAAAACTGTGACAGTAATTTTCATGTGATAGAAGCAAGAAATTTAGACCTTTGTTAAGTGCTGTTTTAAGAGTAGCATTTTGTCACATTCCTACACCAAATTATTTTGCTAGTGTCAATTTTCTTCATGACTTGTTATATAAACCAAAACAGAAATTTTTATTAAGAATTTTTTATAAGCAAGCTTGTAACATTGTAAGCTTGTGTTTCCTATTGAAACTTCAAAAAGCCCTAAGCATTAGTAAATAGAAAAAGATTTCTTTGTCATGAATTACTTTTTTTTCTTTGATTTGTGTTTCAACTCATGGATAACAGTGTCATTGCTAGTCTGCACACATTTGTTCTTACTGCTAAATTGTTTAGAACAATTTAAATATTGTTCTTAGGAAAATTTGTACTATATAACAGAAAAAAATAATGTGCATCTCTCGAGGTGAATGTGGTAACTGTGGCTTTTGCTGTGTAGGATAACAGTAAATGGATCAATGGCATGGATGAACAGATCATGTCTTGGGCAACATCAAGGCCAGAGGTCAGTAAAATTTATGGTTTGGAGGGGTTTTTTCTTCTTTGAAACTTGGCAAGGTTTTGAAAGTACTCTTGTTCTAAAGCCTCCTTTCACACTCTTCCCTAGGACTGGCACTTGGGAGGCAAATGTGACGTGTACCTGTGGGGAGCAGGACGGCATGGGCAGCTGGCAGAGGCTGGCAGAAATGTCATGATCCCAGTGGCAGCACCTTCGTTCTCCCAGGCTCAGCAGGTGATCACACTAATCATGATTTCATCATTTGCCATCTATTAATTGTAAACCTTGTCAAAATCCCTAAGTGCCTTTGCAACTTGTTTGAATTTACTGCAAGTATCAGAAAACATAGATTTCACTAGAAAGGAAATCTTAAATTATTTGACAAATTCAAACCAAGAAGCTGCTGAAATCTGACAACACAGAATTATTTTATATGAGCATGATTGGAAAATAATTGCACAGCTTTCACATAATACGTGTGGCAGTTTCACTTTCTGAAATAACACTGACTTGATAAAATACTGTCTTGCTATAATTACAAAGAAAACAAAAGGAAATGCTGCACTTGTAATACAGATATTACGGCATTACTACATTTGGCATAGAATTTAATAAATTTCCTTCATATCTTTCTCACCTAGGTGGTTTGTGGTCAGAACTGTACTTTTGTCATTCAGGCCAATGGCACGGTTTTGGCTTGTGGTGAAGGGAGCTATGGGCGACTGGGACAAGGAAATTCTGATGATCTTCATGTCTTAACTGTCATTTCAGCACTGCAAGGTAAAGCTGTTGGGTTTGAAAGGAATCCAGTGAAGGAGCACAAATAACCATTTTGGTAGTGTAATTATTGGTGCTGATAGTCTTATTGCAGATTTACACATGAAAATATTGTAGTTTTTAGTTAAAAATTTGAACAAATAAACAAGATCTTTTTATTTCCTTAAGATTTCAGTAGTAATATGTTAAAATTCCTTAATGTTAAAATAACTTCGGGGAAAAGTGTTGGCTCAAATTTAGGAACATTTAATTCCGGAACTAATGGCAGGACAGAAGCCTGAGTTCTCCCATGAGAAAACAAAGGTTTTGCTCAAAATAAAAGTAAATTAATTGCTATAGAAAGAAGCCTTATTGTGGTTTGTTCCTTTCCTCTGGTTTAACTGGCTACCACAAGGCACACTTGGATAAATATATGTTCAAGTCTATTGTAAGTAATGCTAAGCCTTGTTTTCTCACTTGTCTTTGACAGGCTTTGTTGTAACACAGCTGGTGACCTCCTGTGGATCTGATGGACACTCCATGGCTTTAACAGAAAGTGGAGAAGTCTTCAGCTGGGGAGATGGGGACTATGGCAAGCTGGGCCATGGGAACAGCGACAGACAGCGCAGGCCCAGGCAGATCGAGGCTCTGCAAGGAGAAGAAGTTGTGCAGGTTGCAAAATATTTTTGTCTCTTTGAAGCTGCAGGCCTGGGAACCCAGTGCTGTATAACTGTGCAAAAACAGGCAACGTCTTACTTCTCTGGGGTTTATGAACCAAGATGGTGATTTCCAATTAAATTATTAATTGACAGCTAGTACTGGAAAGGACTAAAAATAGAGCATGGGAGAAAGGGGTGTTTTAAAGATGATCCAAATGCAGACATGATTTGTAAGCTTTCCTTTGTCCTTGTCAAGTGACTTTGACCTACAAAACTGGTCACCAAGACCTCCTCCTAAGTACTAACAACATACCAAACCATATTTTGTTTTGGCTGGAGGTTTCTTTATAAAGATATTAGATAATCGCACATCAAATTCTTCATGCAAATATCCTCTGGTCCCTCTGCATAACATTACCATTGAAAAGGATAAGAGATGAATTGCTGGAGAAATCATTAATACTAAAATGTCTGTATTTTTTAGCTCTTTAAAAAGAAATATAGTTTAGGGTTAAAAAGGTACTATGTATATACATGTAATAGTCAATATAAACTTCTACCCAAATCTAAAATGCGTGTAAAAATAATGCTTTCTTTGCTTCCAGATGTCATGTGGCTTCAAACACTCAGCTGTGGTGACAGCAGATGGCAAACTTTTTACATTTGGAAATGGTGATTATGGTCGACTGGGGCTTGGAAATACTTCCAATAAGAAACTTCCAGAAAGAGTAACGGCGCTGGAAGGTTACCAGATTGGCCAGGCATGGTTTATCTCAAATTAGCAATGTATCTTAGTTTAAAGCTCATGTTTTTAACATACTTAAGTGTTCAGTTGTGGGTTTTAACCTTGGTGTTTATTTTGGTTATGATGGCAGAATTGGACTATGCATCATTTTTAAAATAATTACTTTTCTGGCTCTCTTGATTTTCTTTCTGCAAAACTGGCCATGATTTTAAGATTTCAAGATTCAGGCATTTTTAAGCACAAATTCATGAGATTATCTGTATTTTTAAGCAAGGAACATGTGTGGCATAATATTATCCTTTGGTTCTATGAGCTGAGGGGAAGCAAGTGTTGAAAAAATACTACTGTTGTCCTAAGTGTCTTTAAAACACTAATAAGCAATGGAAGTTTTAGTGGTTTTACAGGGGTAGTTATTTTTAAAACACAATATTTCTTCTTAAAGGTAGTTGGTGTGTTTGAGTTAGTAATTCAGCAAAGCAGTAGTGATAACATCCTTTCTGTCCCTCAGGTGGCCTGTGGCCTCAATCACACTGTGGCTGTGTCAACAGATGGCTCGATGGTTTGGGCTTTTGGAGATGGAGATTATGGTAAACTTGGTTTGGGAAATTCCACTGCTAAGTCCTCACCACAGGTTAGATTCCTGGGGAAATTACTCTTTGCATAAACTTTCAGTGCTGTTTAATGTGTTGCACAGTGTTGAGAGTGGGATTTCCACAAGTTATATTGTTCATTCCATGCTGATATTATACAACCCGGCAAATAATTCTGATGGCATATTCTGCTGAGCCTGGTACTCTGAAGAATTTCGTGTCAATCATAGTGACTGTATCTCATTAGCAGTACAAATAGTGAAAGTCTGAGGTACATCTTAGAGAACAGAGATTTCTTCTTTTGGAAAGTGGGGAGAAGGTTGTTTGCATGCCCATCTACTTCTTCCCATGCCACTCCACCTCACTCCCAGAAAAAGAAAAGTGGTTTTGAGTCACTGTACACAGAATAAGGTGTTAATTCCATTGAAGAAAACATTTGTTTCTGTTCCCTGTATTAATTTCCAAGCATTAATTAAAATGTTGCTACAATGTGTGTGCTGCACAGTGGGAATAAAAATATTTCTTTTCTGGAAGCAAGAGTTACAGATTAAATTCATGTTTGCTATCTGTTTATGTCTTTGTAATACTATAGCTGGTTTTCATTTCACTTTATCCCGTAGAAAGTGGATATTCTTTGTGGAATTGGAATAAAAAAAGTTGCCTGTGGAACTCAGTTCTCCGTTGCACTGACAAAAGATGGTCACGTGTATACTTTTGGCCAAGGTAAGACAATCTGCTCTTTGGACATTGCCATCTATAGGCTTGTGTATATTGCAAGTGAAAAGGAAGAATATTAAAATACATTTCTAAGACTGACCTAATGCTGCTTCTTAGACACATGCTGATCTAATCTAAATTTTGAAACTTCAACAGCATAATTTTAACATACATCTGAAGTCCAGATTTGTAGCTCTGTCTAGTTTGATCTCAGAACAACCTTTCATTTTACTACTATACTTTTTGAAGAACATTTTCCTAAAACTTCATTGAATTTCACACATCCAAAAACTTCAAAGTTTACATTGTCCAATTAAGCACATACCTACACACATTTAACAATCTGAGTGGGAGGATTTCCATGTTCACTGAATGAAACATGCCAAAACTTCTCAAGTCAGTTAATTCACGTTTGTTACAAACCCATACATTTAGATGTAGAGGTCGTGGTGTAGTAGAATTGGGTCTTGTTTCAGACTGAGCATGGACACAACAGCTTTAGCAGTATAAATGAGCTCTGTAGGCAGTGCTGCTTTGCAGGAAATAGCCACACCCTTTCTCCCTAAAGGGTTATCCTCGTGTCCCCGTCCCAGGACTGTACAGAATTGCTTTCTGCCCCTCCCCTATTTGTGCCTGTAGTGAAATACCCCCTGAGTGTTGCTTGCCCTGGAGCCTTGTGCTTGCCCTTGCAGACCGCCTGATCGGGCTGCCCGAGGGCCGTGCCCGCAACCACAACCGGCCGCAGCAGGTGCCGGTGCTGGCCGGGATCTTCATCGAGGACATCGCAGTGGGAGCCGAGCACACGCTGGCCCTGTCCTCCACAGGGGACGTGTATGCCTGGGGCAGCAATTCCGAGGGTCAGGTACGTGCTGTTCCCTCTGCTCCTGACCTCCGGGAGCCTCTCACTGTTCTTTGCACAGGGGCCTGGCCTAGCTTCCTTTGGGTGGGAAACTTTTACTCTCATGCTTCTCCTTCACCCTTAGCATGATTGTGGTTTAGGCAATTTCCATTATTTTCTTGTTTACTCTCTGTGCTCTTATGTGGTAGCAGTTTGGGAAAGCACTCAGAACATGCTACCCAAATTACTCTAATCCAAGCTTTTTTTTAAAAAATTGCAGATTTTCTCCTAATTCTTGAACCATCTTCAATTTTTTCAACATAAAAAAATTTATGGTTAGTGTCAGTCAGATCTGTGAACTCTTTAGATACTTTTCATAGTGAAAATATAAATGAATCTTTTTAAAGGAGTGATTTTTTATTTTTTAAAGTCAGTGCATGCTAGAAGAAAAATGATGTTTAAATAGCACGGAGGAAATGTAGGAGCTTTGTTGTCTGAATGAAAGACTGCAATACAGGACTTAGAAGCATGGATCAGTTCCTTAGTCTGGGAAAGATTTTTCCAGAAGTCTCCAGCTGTTTTCAGGTCTCTTTGATGCCCGGATCTGTTATCCTATTAAGTGCAGGTGCAGTAGTTTGTGAAAAATAAAAGGTGAAAAAATATATGTATATGGTAAATATGCTTTATTACAATATAGCTGTAAACAAATACTTTTTTTCACCATATGCTCTTAAATTTTGCTTGGCGAGTTTTAGAAATATCATCAGTTGTTGATTGTTCCCTTTTGTCAGCTGGGGCTGGGCCACACCAACCACGTCAGAGAGCCCACGCTGGTGACGGTGCTGCAGGGGAAGAACGTGCGGCAGATCTCAGCTGGCCGCTGCCACAGCGCTGCCTGGACAGCTCCCCCGGTCCCGCCTCGAGCTCCAGGTGAGCAACTGAGGTTTTGTTTTCTTTAGTCTTGCTGTCTCCTGGGGTGTGAGCACCACAAGAATTTCTGAACATTTGGGACAAAACTGGGTTTGTTTTATACCCATACCTTGCTTTGTTTGATACCCAAGTTATCTTGCTCTCAATTTGGCTTCTGTCGTGATTTAACTCCAGTAGGCAGCTGAGCACTGTGGAGGCTACTGTGAGGAAAATCAGCTTCATCCCAGCCAAAGCAATACAGATCCCCTTTCTCAAGCGTGCTTCATTTCTCTCTGTGGCAGGTGTTTCAGTGCCTTTGCAGCTTGGTTTACCTGATGCCATTCCACCCCAGTATGGGGCACTGAAAGAAGTGAGCATTCATACAGTGAGAGCAAGGCTGAGACTGTTGTACCATTTTTCTGACCTCATGTACTCTTCATGGAGATTACTTAACCTCAGTCCCAATAACCAGGTAAAATTTCTTTTGAAAAAACTGACTTGGCTGTGTTGTTATACTAGAGAGTTCCTGACCAGATCTAGATGGACCTTAGTAATAGGCTCTATAATTCTTTTGGTAAGAAAATTTTTAAAATAAATAATTCCAGAATAAAGCAAACTTCGTGAAGGTATTACTTTACATTTTCACTTATGCTATCACTGACGTGTCAATGTCCTTTCTGGTTTTCAAAAGCTTACTAGCCTCAGAACTGAAACCAGAAAGTGCTGACCTGTTTCCTGAAACATTGGAGTGCCAATCATTGCTATGAAGGGTTTTATTCTGCGAAGAATGGAATTAATATCCTTCATTGATACGTTTGTTCTCATTCTTGTTTTCTTGCAGAACAGTACATCTCATTACAATGCTGGAACGTGGGGAATAGTGCAGGGACAGCTGAGGCCCTTGCTGGCACCACGGGTGTACACCCTGCCCATGGTGCGCTCCATAGGCAAAACCATGGTGCAGGGCAAGAACTATGGGCCCCAGATCACTGTGAAAAGGATATCCACCAGGTCAGTGCTGCTTCCACAGGCCTTGGATTACACCTCATGGGAGCACTGATACCCACGCATTTCCTTCTGTTTCGGCATTCTGAGCGCTCTCTGTACAGCTTTGTTAATCAAGTTAACAATAATCAGTCGCCTTTACATAATGATGAGTTACATTTATGGCTGTGTCTCTTTTCTCCAAAGGGGTCGGAAGTGCAAGCCCATTTTTGTACAGATAGCAAGGCAAGTGGTAAAGCTGAATGCATCAGACCTTCGCTTACCCTCCCGTGCCTGGAAAGTGAAACTGGTCGGAGAAGGAGCTGATGATGCAGGTGGAGTGTTTGATGACACCATTACAGAAATGTGTCAGGTATGTCTGGGAGTGTTTTGGAAACATGTTACAGTAATGTATCACAGTGTAGTCCCAGGAAAAAAACCATTATAGTCTGACATAAAGTCAGGTCTTAAAATAAACGTCTTTATTACTTAAAATCACTGCCATTGATCGTGCCATTTACTTTCTCTCTGTTTCATATTAATTTGTAAGGACTAATCATCACTGTATTGAAATATTCTGTCTTGTAATGCTATAATATCTTGATAGTTCTGTCATAGCTTTGTTTTCCCTCTTTCTAAGAAGGCTTTTTTCTTGTTAATCTTTAAGGAACTGGAAACTGGAATAGTAGACCTGCTTATTCCTTCCCCAAATGCTACAGCTGAAGTAGGCTACAATAGGGATAGGTAAGTAGTCCAGGACTTGCTTTTATTGCAGATGGTAGTAGGTGAAAATCAAAATCTTCTACTGACTGTTTTATACCAAATGATGAGACTTCATGATTGTCTCTAGGATATTTTTTCCTTCAGGTTATGATTTTACTTTATTGCAGAGGGAGGGCATGGTTTTCACATGGGCTTGCTAGATTGGTGGTGGTGGAATTCAGAGTAACATCAAGATGCCAGGCTTTGTGCTCAGGAGTTCTGCCTCCCTCAGGCCTCCAGCGTTTTAACAGCTAAAAACAACAATAATCTTACTTGGACAGCCCTTGCTGTTAAATGTGGCAGTTACTGTGCAGTGCTCAGAAGTGTTTTCTCTTTTACTTATAATGAAGTAGCATAGAAATAATACTCTTTTCACTGCTTCTTTGTTCTTTCAGATTTCTCTTTAACCCTTCAGCATGTTTAGATGAACATCTGATGCAGTTTAAGTTCTTGGGCATTCTCATGGGTGTAGCTATTCGCACGAAAAAGCCATTAGATCTTCATTTGGCTCCAATGGTCTGGAAGCAACTTTGTTGTATCCCACTCATCTTGGAGGATTTGGAGGAGGTAGATCTGCTCTATGTGCAGACCCTCAACAGCATTCTTCACATTGAAGACAGTGGGATTACTGAAGAAAATTTCCATGAGGTAAGATAAGAAAGTCTGAACTTTTAGATTTATTCTGAAAGCAGTTACTTTATCAGATTGACTTTCACGTCAGTATTTATATAATTTCAATCTCCGTTCTTGGGATAACAAGCACTTTGTGTGTTTAGAATAATTTATGATCTTACTATATTTATAGTAAGATAAATAGATGACTTATAGTAAAATGCTATACTTGGATCACTGGAGTGACTTGTGCTTTTCCTGTTTTGCCTAACAGATGATTCCTTTAGATTCTTTTGTTGGCCAAAGTGCTGATGGTAAGATGGTTCCCATAATCCCTGGAGGGAACAGTATCCCACTTACCTTTTCAAACAGGAAAGAGTATGTGGAGAGGGCAATTGAGTACAGACTCCATGAAATGGACCGGCAGGTAAGAGCCTCATTGTGACCCAGCCCTGTTGTTAGTGGGAGCAGGGGGCGATTTGTGCCTACTTTCATTACAGTTTATTCAGTGGAGAGAAAAGCTTGGCTTTCTGCATCTTTCTGGGTCTCCATGTCTTTTCTTCCCCCACAAACTGTTCTGGCTCTTTTTAAAAATTTACTGCTGTTTTTTCTCAGTAATTGCTCAGTTGGCAAAAGAGCATTAGAAATCAGAGCTGGTTTTCCATTTGAGTAGCCCCACTGCAGAAAAACCCTGCAGTTTTGCTTGCTGGGTACTGTAACTGGACATGTGAACAGCACAGAGACACAGTAAATATTATAGATGAACATTTGTTTAACTTGAAACCGTTTCTCTTTTGTTATAACACAAATCCTGCAAATAATTCTGGGTGTGTTGTGGGAAGTGCTCATTACCTGTTTGCTTAGTTCTGTGTATTTTGTCATTTGAATAGTGACCCTTGTGAAAGCAGTATTCTGATTACAAGGGAAAGGTGCCTGTGTGATATTATCTGCATTAGAAAACAGCTTCCTCATCAGAGGTACCAAATCTCAAGTCTTGCAAGAACAAGTACAGCCTTCTTGCCATACATCTGAGCTGGAGCAAAGCCTTTTTTGTATTTACAGTTTCTTGGTTTAACCATCATTATTTGTGCTGCCAGCTTGTAATTTTTTAAGTAGTTCTTTTTTGGATTAGAACATGTTTGTTAATGTTCAGTTACAGTTTGAAATAGCTATAATATTCTCCAGGATTTTGAGAAAAAACACAGCCCTTGCAGGGGCTGTGTGTGTGGGAAGCTGTATTTGGCAGATACTGGTAATTCTGTCTCTCGATGCCATTTCTTAGCTGAGAAGTTACTTTTGTGTTGGGATGGTGCAGGAGGTGGCAGAGATCAGACAATTGCACTTCAAACATCCCTCCCGTTTTTGGCCAATAGGTGGCTGCTGTCAGGGAAGGAATGTCTTGGATTGTTCCCGTTCCTTTGCTGTCCCTTCTGACTGCCAAGCAGTTGGAGCAAATGGTCTGTGGAATGCCAGAGATATCAGTGGAGGTTCTGAAGAAGGTAGTTCGATACAGAGAAGTGGATGAGCAGCATCAGCTGGTGCAGTGGTTCTGGCGCACCCTGGAAGAATTTTCAAACGAGGAGAGAGTCCTTTTCATGAGGTTTGTGTCGGGAAGATCTCGACTGCCAGCCAACACAGCTGATATCTCTCAGCGATTCCAAATAATGAAGGTTGATAGGGTAAGACACGCTTTTGTTATTATTGTTATTTGCTCTCTAGTATAGTCTGTGCTTTGGCACTAGGAGACAATTTCCATAATTTAAATTTACAGAAAAAGTGTGGGATGGGATATGCTCTGAATTAATAAACTCAAATACTTTGGTTGTGTAGAAGGACATAGGCTGTAGGAATTACATGTTAATTTCATTGGTACAATTGATGATTAGAGATCAAGACAAGAAACAAACCTTTGTCTGCTGTAACTGTTGAAATCTCTTCTAATTTAGTAATTTTCATTCTATTTTTAATTTCTTCTAAGTGGCAACATACGACCACTAGTGAACTCTTAATGTTTTAAAGCCACTGCAGTGAGTTTACAGTGTATTATTTTATGTACAGGACGCATTCATTTGGAATTACTTTGGGGTTTTGTGCAGTGAAAGCACATTTTCTGTGAACAGCACGAACCAAAAACTTGACAAAATCTCAGCTAACAGTGGTTTGTCTGTCATCTTTGGTTAGGTGTCTCTCAGATTGCCTTATGTCAAGGCACACTACGGTATGTAATTTGAACATTGTTTGGTATCTTGCAGTGGGCTGCTAAACAGCAGTGTGATCAACTTTCCAAAAGGCTGAATTCCGGTAGTGGCTTGAGTTATATACAGAGTAGGTGGTACAGTAGTTCTAGACATACTGGAAACAAGGATGGAACAAATGCTGTAAACAAGGGAGGTTAGTCTGCTTCTTAAACAGAATTTGAGATAGAGTATGCAAGTGCTAAAGTCAAGGGAGGGAAGGAGCAATGAAATGTGGGTGTGTTGCATTTTTAACTTCATTCACAACTTACCAGTGTCCCACCTTTTATCCATTTCCACAGCCTTACGACAGCTTGCCTACCTCACAGACTTGTTTCTTTCAACTGAGGCTCCCACCTTACTCCAGTCAACTAATCATGGCAGAGCGTTTGCGCTATGCAATCAATAATTGCAGGTCTATAGACATGGACAATTACATGCTCTCCCGGAATGTGGACAATGCAGAGGGCTCAGACACAGATTATTAACATTCTGTGAACAAAATCATCTTCCTTTTACTACAAATAGTGCCCTAAGTCCAGTTCATCGTTGACATAATTTTACAGTAACCATAGATGTTTTAGGAGCATAAAACCAGATGTTA
Organism: Lanius collurio; assembly: GCA_020086605.1. Taxonomy (NCBI): domain Eukaryota; kingdom Metazoa; phylum Chordata; class Aves; order Passeriformes; family Laniidae; genus Lanius; species Lanius collurio. The sequence goes on from JACBWW010000021.1 coordinate 1,790,954, forward strand.
ATAGATGGTGGCCACATTTTAGTTACTCTAAATGTAACAAAAAATTAGATGTTTTTATTTTTTTGTGATTGTAAAAAAGAAAAAAGGAAAAACAAAACAAAAAAGTATGATCGGTAAGTTTTTTCTCCTTTTTTGGTCACTTTTGATAAGTTTGCATGGAGACATTTTGGTGCATTTTTGTTGGGAATAGTACATTTGTAAGCCTTCCCAGTGAACATGAAGAGTTGTACATTGTGTATAATTGTTCATTAGCCAGGACAGTTTTACATGAATATTCACATATTTATTTTGTTTTAATTTGAATTGCCTGTGCAGGGTTCCTTATGCAGAGAAAAAATAAAGCAAATTCAAGAATCGGTTGTTTGTATGCATTTGTGAACTGTGGTTGGTTTACTCAGTCTTCATACTTTTATATTTTGTCTCAGGAAATTATAGTCTTACAGTGTTTAGACAGGGTGTGGCATTTGAAACGTCTTAAAATGTTTATCCTGCCCTACTCTGCTGTGTAGTTCTGTGCTCTGCATTCTCGTGGCCTGAGGCCCTGCTTTGTTGGGGTGTACTGCTGTTCATTCCTCGTGCTGCAATACAAGTTCATGTTGTGCTTGGTTCCTTCTTGCTTTTTGTTTAAACATTTTGCTCCTCCAGAGTAGTTGTTGGCAGTAACAGCATGCTGCCACCTTGATTCAGAAATCTTTAAATCTTTTGAGCAAAATAATAATGTTTTTTAATAGACATGTTGATGTAGTTGATTCCTGCTCAGAGTAGGAAAAAAATTAAAATGGAATTGACAGGGTAGTAGTTGAGGCTGTGGATTTTATTCACATTTTTACCCCTGCCTTTGGTCTCATTTTGTTGCAGTGACTATTATGATCAGCATGGTTTGGCTTACACTGTGATTGATGTTCATGTTTGGTTAGGACAGCAGTGTACTGCACAAAGAAATCCCTGCTCTGTGCCTTAGGAAAGTGCTGGGCAATAGATAATTGCCAGTTGTCTCTATAAAAGACATCATTGATGTCAAGCTCCAAATGCTGCTGGGTGTTCAGAGCAGGACTGACCTGGGTGAAGGAAACAGGGAGAGTTTGTCCCCAGGTGAGTCAGAGCTGCTCTGCCCCCATTGTCCCTCTGCCCCTTCCTCCCTGAACTCCTTGGGAAGGTGCTGTAGGGACTGAGGGCTGGTGATAATGTTTGTTAGTGTCATCTCCTGTGGGGCAGACTGGTCCATCTGAGTCTGGAGTGCAGGGTAGAAATTCCTGTTGTTTTCTCTCATGTGTTTGTTGTATGTTAGCAAGGATTGACTGGGAAATTTTCTGGTTGTCCCAGACTGAGCTGCTGTGTTACTGACAGTGCTCAAAGGGAGGGCTTGGTAAGCTGTGAAAATGTGCAGAGCTGGGTTTTATCTGGTGAAGTTCTCTCAGTTAGGACTAGTTGTTGACTTCTGAAAAAGACTAATGATTTTTAGCTATGATCAAAGACCACACTGCAATGTGAAACATTTGAGGGGGATCAGCAGTTTGGGGGGAAGGAGGGTCTCAGGGCTCTGAAATCATGCAGACTTGGTTTCCTGCCTCATTGTGTATTAGGTTCCAAATTGGACTGAGATTTTGGTGTCCCATCACTGTGTTGTGGGGATGTATATTCACGTTGTGGCCTAAATTTGTAGGTGTAATAGGTAAAAAATACAGTGTGTAAGTAAATGGGGAAACTGTATTAAGTCCTGTATTACTGCCTTCTAGAACACCTCATTGATGTGTCTGACTTAGTGGCACTGATTTGTCAGCCTGTTTCAATCAGCCCAGAAAGTAATAGAACTGTGCCCAAAAATGGCAGTTTTATGTGGACTGTGCAGCTGGCTTCCTGGATAATGAAGATCTTTCTAGGGGCAGTTAACAGTAAAATGAGAGGATGTTGTTTGTAAAGGATTGTGCTTGATGGAACTTTAATGGATGGGAACTAAAACCATAGACATGTTTCCATCCTTCCATAATACCCCAAGTATGGTATAATTATTAGTATGGTGTTATTATTAGTATAATACCTAAATAAAATGTAATAATTTTCTATACGCAAACTTCAGATTGGATTGCAAAGTAAGAAAATTCATTATTGATGCTGAGAAAATACATCAGCACAATCCTGTTCAGACTTTACCATGTCATGAACAAATATCCCCATTCAAGGAGTGGAAGAGCAGAGTAATGAGTTAGAGCATTTCTCTACAAATACAAATAGGCTAAGAAACCAAGTAGAGAATGTTTCAAGACCCTTTATAGCTCTATAAAAGAAAACTAAAAACCAAAACAAACCACAAACCCCACAAAATACCCTGCCCCCCCCACAGTCCTTGTAGAAAACTGGCAAAAACACTTAAGTAATATGTAGACAGATGCAAATGTGCTTTTACATCTCATAGTTACTTGAAAATCTGTTCCTGTTACACCTACAGAGACGTGTCTTTCACCACAGAGTGCTGGGAGAGCTGGTGGCACGAGGAGGTCTTTGCTTACTGCTGTGACTGTATAAATTCCTACCTTGTTTTGGCTTGTCAGCAGTGTGTGGAACTGGTGTTGTGTATCCAAGGTACGAATTGTGTCAGCTTCCCAATTTCCACATCACAGTAAGTTTGTTCAGCTCAGCAGTGTCCTCTCTAAACTGTCAGTGCTGGCTGAAGATTGCTGTTTGTCCTTGTCTGCACTTCCAGTTTTCTTCCTTATCTTGTGGTGCATAAGGGCCCTACTTAAGCTTTAGGAATGAGTTAATGAAATACCAGTTTTACAGTGTCATGCTGTTTAATATCTCAAAGTAGTGAAGATGCAATAATTTCTTTTCCTCCTTGGTTTTCTGGGTGTGTTTTTCTTACAGATGCTCATACTGATCATGTATTTCTCTAGAATTGCAGCATTGTTTGACTAAGTTGCTGTAATGCTCTGATTTATTTCTTAGCTCAGCCAAATTAGAGAGTACCAAGGATATCTGTGGATCAATTAACCAGGATGGGAAGGAGAAGTAAGTATATTCAGTTATGTTGAGAGCTGTAAAGTCCTCTTTAGTGTCAGATTTTGTAGATGGTGGCATAGCATCAAAAGCATGTGAAAAAAAGTTTCACTTCCAGGTAGCAGTGCAGTGTTGTAGCAAAGGGACAGCCTTGTGCTTTGGGATGAAAATAGTTAATGGTTTTGTACTTTGCAATGAGAAATGGGTGTTCATATAGAGCTGGCCTGTAGTATGTTCCTAATTTAGCATTTAAAGCTACAGGCTGTTAGTCATTGTCTTTTCTTGTGGGTTAGTTCTCTGAACTAGCATTTCTTCATATTGCACTTCCTTTAATGTCAGCATTACAAAATAACCTGGTGTATGTTACATTCTGTAAGTACATCGTGCAGAGGGTCAAACTGTGTTCTGTGTGCCTTGAATCCATGCTTCCCTCATTTAGTAAAAAAGCCTAGTAAATTAGCTACCACTGTTCATCACTGAGGAAGTGCTGGTGGTCAGCACTCTGCTTTTGCTAGAAAGACCTTCCAGGGAGTGGTTGTTCCCCTTAGTGGATAGAACAACTGTCTGGATATACCCTTTAACAGAAGTTTGTTAATCACTCTTGCCCTGAAATTTGTGAAAATCCTACAGTGACTCAGGCTCTCTCTGCTGTGGCTTTATGCCCTTGCTCATTACATAAGGAGTCTCAAAAGTGCAGTGTCCAGTCTGAACCTTGTGACTCAGTGGGAAGCTCTTCCTTAATGTTTGTGTTCTCAGATCCCTGAGTGACTCTGCCTCAGTTTGCTCTGTGTATTTCTTCCATGCAGTCAGGTGAACCTTGCCATCAAATTTATTGCACCTTGTCAAACTACTGTTAAACTTTCTTTAAAAGTCCATAAAATTTATTGTACTCGTCAAATGATTTGGCCTCAATGAACACACTGCTGCTTCCCTCTTCTGAGCAAGGTGCATCTGCAACAGGAGGGTACCAGAACTGCACTTTTCAGCAGGTCTGGCATTTTGTGACAGCAATGCAGGGTTTTCCAGTTGCAAGGAATAACAGAGAGCAAATTATTTTTTTCCTTAAGCCTGTCCAGGAGGACATGCATGCCTTTTCCCAGTACACCCTTTACAAAACAACCATTTGTTTGGACTTGACCAGAACCCAGGAAAGTAGCCACAGTTCATTGCTACCAGAGTGAGGTAAAATACCCACACTGATTCTTTTGCTACACTTAAACCTGAACCAATTTTCTTGATGCTTTTTCAAGCTTTTTTTCTGGCTTACTGTCTGGGATCATGTTAGCACTTCTCTCTGCTCTCAGCATTACTGAAGGACACTTCTGCCTGACTCTCTCTAGTCCAGCTTGTGTTATGTTGCGGCAGAAATCCACGTGGAGCGTTCGCAGTGATCCCCCGTGGAGGGTCACTGCCTCCAGTGTGTGGTCAGTGATCCGCACACAGTTCTCCAGTTTGAGGCTCTTCAGGTTTGGGCAGTTCTTGAGAACCTGCAGAATGCAGTCATCTGTAACGTGGCCACATCCAGAGAGGGTCAGAGACAGCAGATTTGGACATCTGAAAGCAGGATGGTGACAGGTGAGGTGAGAGAAATAAATCACAGAGCTTGGAGAACCAAATAGCATCAAGAATAAATATGAAGGCTGGAAAAATGCCTCCTCTTCCATCAGGAGGGGCAACAAGGCACAAGTAGGTGAGTGCATATGTAAATCCTAATGTACAGCTTTACTAAAGGCAAAGCTTACCTCCTTTGCTTTTTCTGTTGGTAGCAACTTCTCCAGCTTAGCTGGCAGAGTGCAGAGTATTTAAGCTGTGGCTGCACTGTTTTTTCTTAAGGAGTTGGATGGTGCTGTGCTTCTCCAGGCACAGCCAGGGGAGAGCCAGTAGAGAGGGGATTCATTTCAGGATGAAGTGGAGGGCAGTTGAGAGAAGAGACTGCTATGCAGACATGCTGAGCATGAGCAAGTAGGGCACTCCCACTCATCATTTTCAGGAATTCTGGATCTATTTTCTCTCCTTCAATTTACTGAACAGGTGCCAGCTGCTTCCTGAAGGGTGTTGCTGTTTGAACCCCACACAGCTCTTAAACTTTGCTTTGAGTCACCCAAACTGATAACTCTATTGTTATAAACAGTGATGCAGCAAATGAAAAAAGCTTTTTCCTGCTGCTTGGGTAGCCCGGAGAGCCTCCTCTTGTAACTACTGTGTTCTTCCCTCAGAGCTGCCTTACAGCAGCAGCGCTGTTTTTTCAGGGGGGCATTTCTCTTCCCTTACTGTAGTTTAGAAGCAGCTGAGAGTTTAAATGTTAGTATAATAGCAGTATTTATTTCCTAGACTGAACTAAATCACAGAATCACAGAATGATTAGGTGGGAAGAGACCTTCAAGATCATTGACTCCAATCCATGCCCTAACACCTCAACTAAACTATGGCACTGAGTGTCACATCCAGTCATTTTTTGAACACAACTGCGGATGGTGACTCCACCTCCTCCCTGGGCAGGCCATTCCAGTACTTTATCACTCCTTCTGTGAAAAACTTCTTTCTAATCTCCAGCTTGTATTTCCCTTGATGCAGCTTGAGGCTATGCCCTCTGGTTCTGTCAGTTGTTGCCAGGAGAAAGAGACTGATCCCCACCTGACTACAGCCACCTTTCAGGAAGTTGTAGGGAGCATTAAGGTCACCTCTGAGTCTTCTTCTCCAGGCTAAACAACCCCAGCTCCCTCAGTCGTTCCTCATAGGCTTGTGTTCCAAGCCCCTCACCAGCCTTGTTGCTCTCCTCTGGACACACTCAAGCATCTCAATGTCCTTCCTAATCTGAGGGGTCCAGGACTGGACACAGCACTCAAGGTGTGGCCTCACCAGTGCTGAGTACAGGGGAAGAATGGCCTCCCTGCTCCTGCTGGCCACACTGTTCCTGATACAGGCCAGGATACCATTGGCCTTCTTGGCCACCAGAGCACACTGCTGGGTCATGTTCAGCTGGCTGTTGCCCAGTACCCTCAGGTCCCTTTCTGCCTGGGCACTGTCCCCAGCCTGTAACGCTGCAGGGGGGTTTTGTGGCCAAAATGCAGGACTGGGCACTTGGACTTAATTATCTTCATCTCACTGGACTCTGCCCATCCATCTAATGGTTCCAGGTCTCTCTGCAGAGCCCTCCTTCCATCCAATGGATTGACACAAGCTCCCAGCTTAGTGTCATCTGCAAATTTATTAATGAAGGGCTCAATACCCTCATCCATGTCATCAAGAAAATACTGACCAGAAGAGGCCCTAGCACTGACCCCTGAGGGACACCGGTGGTGACTGCCAGCTGGATGCAGCACCATTCACCACCCCTCTCTGGGCCCTGCCATTCAGCCAATTTTTAGCCCAGTGAAGAGTGCACCTGTCCAAGCCTTGGGCTGCAGCTTTTTCAGGAGTGTGCTGTGGGAGACAGTGTCAGAGGCCTTGCTGAAGTCCAGATCCACAACATCCACAGCCTTTCCTGCATCCACCAGGTGGGTCACCTGGTCATAAAAGGAGATCAGGTTGGTCAGACACAACCTCCCCTTCCTAAACCCATGCTGGCTGGGTCTGATAACCTGGCTGTCTTGTAAGTGCTGTGTACTGGCATTTAATATAAACTGCTCCACTACCTTACCAGGTTCTGAGGCCAGGCTAACTGGTCTATAATTACTAGGATCCTCCTTCCTACCCTTTTTTTTAAAGCTGACAGTTAACATTATTTTTAATGACCTTTTTCTTATGAGGTGTGTTCACTGTTTGAAATCAGGATTCTGCTTCAGGCACCCCTCAGACACTGGCAGAATGGTGCAGTTCAGCTGAGCAGCAATGTGGGAGGTAGGAGTGCACTTTCCTCTATTAATTACCCATTGTTAGAAAAAAAGAAGGAAAAAGTAGGCTTAAGGAAAATCTATATGAAGTATATACACTATTGCCACTGTAAAATGAACTTAACATTACGCTAAAATTGTTAAGGCAAAGCCCTCATGTACTTCATTCTCCATTTCAGGCAGGTGCTATGTAGTATTTGAAATAACTCTCACTTCACTCAAGGCAGTTACTGCACACTCACACCCACAGAACGTACCTGTTGCAAACGTCTAGTAAAAAATCACTGACAGTGTTCTCATGCCTGTTACAGAAGTCTTTCTGGAAACTGTTTTTCATCCAGTCCTCAATGTTACACACCTTCACTCTCTCTGAATACCAGCAGATGGATAAGTATTTTAAAGCAGGTCCCAGGAAAAAATTATCCTTCTTTAGTTCCACTGGAGAATGAAAGTTCAGCAAAGACCACAGTAAAGGATCCTGAAACACTTCTAGCAACTTGTGACATGTTTCTGCTAAATTTTTCCTACTGTTTTTGTCCAGAAAGGAAAAGAGATGCAAAAGGCATTCCCGGTTGAGCTGGGTTATGTGCATAGCCCGGCAGCAGTGGCAGAGTCTCTTGGCCTTGTGGAGTAACAGGAGTGCTGGAGGGGGCTTGAAATCACTAGGAGGCTGTTGCACATATATGGTTGTGGAATGGGGTTTATTTTTGGCTAACAACTGGTGCAGAAGCTCAGAACAGGGAAAGGAAAAGAACCATGTATGCAGCTTGTGCTCCCTTTGTCCAAGGGAATGGAATGGGCATGTACAACTTGACTCTCATTAAATGCTTCCTTAAAAGGGATTTTTTTTTCCCCCCTTAAAGACTCTCCTCAAGTTTAGTGAAGTTCTTATGCTGAGTTGCTGGAGAGGGGAGTGGGGCTGTAGCTGCAACTGCCAGGCACATCTTTGGCAGCGCTTCCCCTTTGGGAGATTTGGCTTTCTGAGCAGCAGTTGTTCTGCAGAGTGCAACACTTATTAGTCTCTATTTGTTCATTGATTTTCTGAGGTTGCACATTTGGTTCATGTTCAAGGATTGTTACATGGATAATGGGACTTTCAGAGTTCTTTAAAAGGAGCTGTAACATTCTCTGGGTGTCTTTAACTGTGCTGCAGTTCAGTTTCCAAGCCTCAGAGGTAGGGGCAGTTTCCTGCCTGCTGTTACTTGAGGCTGAGCTGTGATTCTATAAACAAAGTTGGCTGTGTCCCCACCGTGTGCAGGAGGGAAGCAATGACACAGAGGCAGCCACACATGGAAAGAGCAAGGCTATGTTTAGTTCCTTAGGGGCTTGTGCTTTTAATAGATGTCTTCTATTGGCTTGAATTTTACAAGTTGGGCTGTTCTGGTTTTGCAGGTTTGGTTCTGTTACCATAGAAACCTTTTTTTTCAACCCTTTGGTGGAAAAAGGAGATAGGAAAGTGGTTTTCTGGATAAAAATATTTGTTGTACAATAATGGGAGGAAGTGTAGCAGAAAGTTGCTCCTAGAAGAAAAATAAAGCTACAGCAAGGACAGGTTGGAATTAAAAGCAATAAATATCCCTTAAACTTTACTGCTTGTGAAGCAAAAATGCTTGAGCTGAAGGTATTTTATAGTCACCTCCTGCCTCGTAACTACTACTGCCTATAAGAGAATAAATACATTGAACAAATCCATAGTACCAGCAAACAGCACTGGGGCACACAGTGGAGTTGGGAGACTTCATGTGCCTATGGCATTTGAATTAGGAGTGTTTTAATACAGGACAAGGGTGAGGGGGACCCAATTTTATAGCTTTTCCTTCTTACCCTGAGAATGCAGTTTAAAATTCAACTCTGAAAAACAAGATGTGAAATTTATTTGCAGTCTGCAACCATTGTAGCTTCCTAGCTTGAGGAAGTGCTTGGAGAACGTGTGTGTCTGAACACAGCTGGCATAGACAAGGAAATGGCAATTCATTTTGTTTCATTCTTTAGTTAGTAACTCCCTACTATCTACATTAGCTCTGTTTAACAGTTGCCAGTCTTTTTGGTTTAATATCCTATGTTATTTGATCTTTTTCTTGAAATGATAAGGAGATTGTGCTGTTCCTCCTCCCACCTCAGAAACAGGCTCTGGACAGTGCCACAACTACTTTATGAAGCCATGAAAGGGGGAAGATGATTTCACATACCAGGTAAGGCAGTCACAGGAAAACAGCAGCTTAAATGGCACACCTGAGATGTTGTTCTTCATTCTCACATTAGCATTTTCAACTCTCATGAACTTACCTTTGGGAGCAGGTTTAAACAGTTGAGACATCTCAGAGTTATACATAGAGGAATACTATTTTTAAAATATTATTTAAAAGAAATTAAAATAACACATCAACAATCCATCAAAGTTGAACGACAAGGATGTTAGGCTGGACTCTTGCCAGACAGAGGGGACACACCGCAATGTGACAAAAATTAATGGCAGTTGGATGACAAGGCTTGTGAAAATGGAATGGCAGGTCCTCTTTGGGGTTAGACACTAAGTGTGGTAGAGGTGTTACAGAGTTAGGAACACTGCAATTACTTTATTTTGTTTTTCCCAGAACAAGGTACAATACTCTGCCATTTGTGTTCAGAGGACTTACACCAATGTTGCTCTGCAAGCCTGTAGAAGGACAAGAGAAGTTTCATTTTCTAAGGAAAGGAGACACGTTAATGGCACATTTTCCATAAACACACTGTCTGATGAGATATAATTCACATTCATTCTGGAAATGCTCCAGAAACACACAAGATGAGCACAGTCAGTAATCCTCACTGAAAATTACACACAAGATTTTAATGGTAAACAATTACAACTATGGCACTACAGTACTTGAGAATATCCTAAAGCACGTTGGAATCAGCTGTCAAGGTGCCCATTACCTCATCAGTAAGACACAGACACATCAGTAATGAAACATTGCTGGGGGAACTTCTGAATACATGTTATGCTTCCCATTGATTTAGTAAAATCTTCATAAATGGCCTCCTGCTTTTGATACAAGTCCACTGTCTCTGCCTGTCTCAAAGTTTTAAACTCTCCTCTCTTGCTGACATTTGGGAACTGGACATTTTGCAGTTTTGATTGACACAGATCTTTGCTCCAGTTGTGTACGTGGCTAAACTAATTACTGACAAAAGGACAACCTTTGATTGGACACATTTTGGTGAAAAATATGCAAGTCTTTGAAGTGTAGAGAGCAGTTGCTGCTTGCAGCACAGTCTCAAGCAAGAAAAAAAATTCTTGCCAGCTAGTGTGTACTATGATTAGCAGTAAGTAGAAAAGAAACATTTGGCTTAAATGAAAGAGATATCCCCCCCCAAGCTAGTAGATAAATATAGGATATACAAGCTAGGTTAAAAATGTAATACTAGGCCAGGTGCAGTATATGTTACTGGTTCAGTGCTCAGTTACTTTTTTTCTTTTGACACCACACTGAATAGAATACAGTGGATAAGCAAAGTTCTCCACCAGGAAGAGAAATACTTGTGTTGCCACAACAAACTGTTCATACTGTCCATCTGGGTTTGCAGTGGGAGAAAGTTAAATTAGGAAAGGATTTACAATGTACTTTTTCCAGCAAAGCATATGGCTGAGTCCAGACCAGCACCTGCTGCAAGGCCAGCCTGCTGTGATTGCATCGTGTTCCCAGGCTGGCCCCACGCAGCCGTGCTGGAGCCACCACTGCCCAGGAGCTGCATGGGACAGAGCAAATGGGACAAAGAAAATGCTCAAGTGAGAATGTAACTCTGACCCAAACAATTACTGACAAGTAGAAGCTGATTAAAATAAGTGAATGTTGCTGAAGATTACAAATTTAAATTTCTTAAAATACAAAAAGGCACATTTACATCACTGTTTTGAAAGAACACTGCATACACCTGACTATTTTAAGGTAAACTGCTGCTGGCCCAGAGCTAGTTGTGTATTTTAAGCTTGGTCTTCTCAAGGGTAAATTCTAAAGGAATCCAGCCCAAGCAGCATGCAGAGAAAATGCAGCTGTAGGTGCCATGTATGCAGCTCCCTATGAGAAACAGGAAGGGCAGGAATGTGGTACAATGCTTTACCTGCCCCATTTTCTGCCTGTTTAAATATCAGCAACCTATTCTCATTGGTTAGAAGGCTCTGCCTGTAAGGAATGGAAGGTGACCAACTATCTAATTTAAAGCAATGACAAGTTCTCTTTATTGTTCAACTTAAGTAAAAGATATCCTTATATATCTGTATCAAATAGTAACTCTATAGTCTTAACCTGTGTACACATTCATACCCCATTAGCTATGCTGAATGATTTCTGCAGTTTTAGATTAAGCCAATTTCTCTCTTTCCTGTTTAAGATGCTGTTGCAAAGCTCTCAAGAATGACACTGGTACCAAACATGTGACTGTGATTTGCCCTTACCCTGTACAGCAAGCAGGCCCTGCTGTGCAGTGCCTGTGTCCCAGGCTGCTCTGAGCTCCTCTGCAGCCCCTGCTCTGTGTCCTTCACAGGCATTAATTAAAAAAGGACTCACATCTGGCAGATTTCTCACTTTTTGCAGTAGTGGTTTTTCTGATTGCCTTGTCCATCATAGTAGCTGACTTCCACTCTTCAGCAGTAGAGCTAAAACTGGTTGGGTTTTTTTTAGCATGGTCTTTTTCTCCATTACATAGCCTGGTTTTAGAACCTGCACCATGCCTCCAGTGTTCACCTAGAGACTAAACAAAAATGCCACCCTGGGCTAGTGTGTAAATGCCACAGGAGCTCCCTGAGCCTGCTCCAGTCACAAGCACATGGCTCAGCTCCCCTCTGAGGGCTCTGCTGTGAGAGACTGAGCATCCTCCCTTGAGTTTGATTTGAACTGATAGAACAATTCCATGGAAAGCACCTGAAACACCATCTGCTGCCTCCTGCTTCCAAGAGAGCTGCAGGCATGGAGCAGAGCTGCATTTAGACCTAACTGGTCTCACAAACCCCAGCCCTTGGGGCTGCACTTCCAATTCCCACCAGGAATGAAGGGGTTCTACTTGGGAGTCTACTGCCAGGAAGTCTGTCCCAAATTTTCAAGCACGTAAGGGTTCACAGTCAAATTTCAGGATGACAGTCTAAACCAAGAGATGTCTAATGCAATTCTGGTTCAGTTAAAAAAAAAACCCATGTATTTCAACATAATTTAGGCAGGTATTTTTAAGATAATTGTTTTAAATTTGAAGGGGGTGGGGGACAGAGCATATCTGAGCAATACTTCAATTACATTGCAGTATTGATACAGCTGAACCAACTGTTTATTTACAACGCTTCCTGAAAGTCAGCAGCCTGAATACACACCAGTATAGCAGCAATTACCTGGGCTAGTTAATGATGCCACATTGCCTCTCTTCTGCAGACAAAGAATGATTGGTCAGAGGTCACTATTTAAGTTTCTTGCACGAGGGAAAATAGTACGTGCAAACAATTCCATGACTTAAAGAGATTAAATCATATCTACATAACAGCACTGAAAACAGCACAAAGTTGTATTGCTCTTCATGATCAGAAGCACATTTATCTTTCTTGTAAGGAGGACAGAAAGTTTCTTTGATGTAAATGTGCCTTTAGAAAGTGAGAACTGAAAACATTAATATAAAAAAGTCAAATAACTATTTCATGAAACTATATATATAAAAATTGAGTTATCACAGCTAAAGCAGCAAATCAAAATCTGCTGAGGTTTTCTGGTATAACTAAAAAAAAAAGTTAGTTTGTGTCCAAGTTCAGTAAGTCAAATGCTACCATTGACAAAACAAAACTAAAACCCACAAGAGGAAATTGAAAAGTGCACAATGAAATTATAAGTCTTGGATCAAGTATTTATGGAAAAATGGAAATGTTTGTCCGGTGGACTTGATAAGTAAGAATGCAAAGGAGGTATTAAAGTTTCTCTGCTCCGGGCTTGGCTTGGCGCTCCACGTAGAAGAGGATGTAGGCCTTGGCCTTGCCCACGGTCTCCTCGTCGGTCAGGGTTACAGTACTGTCGTTGAAGTGGAACCAGCGGCCCTCGTGCGCCGCGTACGCCGTGTAATGGCCTGAGCCAACGCTGTCAGGGCAGGGAGAGGGACAGCAGTCAGGGACACACACACACCTCACTGGGGCACCTGCTCTTGGGCCTCAGGGACTGCCAGCAGCCTGAGCAAGGAAGGTACTCGCAGCCCTTCACAGCAGACACTTCCCTTTTTGAGCTGTGGGGCTCAGTGTTCTCTCCAAATTAAAGAACACATTGTCTTGTCCCTACTACTGTTACTCTTAACAGATCTGTCCAGGGCTGGGAAAAGTTAAAATTGGAGGCCCAATAACTTTATTTCAAAATATGCCCAGCAGCCCATCTTTAGGCCACAGTTGTTCCAACCATGCACATACACTTCTCTTTAGTATAACTGCAAACATACCTTCCAACATGAATAAAAGAGGAAAAAATACTCCTGTTTTGTAGTAAGCATTTTGAAATGAGGCATTAATTTCTGGAAGGCCCCCTGACTCCTCCTCTTGGTTTAAGGCTTTTCATTTGTAGAGGCACAAGATCTATTTTCATTTTATCTCACACATGTAGTCATTAACCCCAAAGACTGCCATGGGGCATTCACAGGACTGATTCTAGTGGATCTATCTAAATTAATTCAGCTTAGCTCCCTGCCAGTTTATGAACTACAGCTTACTTCCCCCAGTTCAATTACACTCCCCTGGGACAGAAAGCCCTTCATTAACTCTGTGTGTACCTCAGTGGAAGAAGGTGTGTGCCAGGCCAGGCTGGCTCCAGGTACTCACCCTGAGCCGTGATGCACAACCACAGCCACGAGGTCATACAGGCAGCTCTCTGGGCCACTGTTTTCAGGCTGTGGTGGGAAAAAAACAGAAAACTCTTCAAATCTCAATAGCACCCACTGTAACTTGTAATAAAGACATATGTCATGGAACAAAGTCCTGCAGGAAGTGTCAGGAAGTCTTCTTACCTCTAACAAGTAGCATTTCATGTCTAGGCCTCGCAAGGGAAACTCAACATAGGTATCAACCTTGTTTCTCAGATATGCTGTCCAGTGAAAGCGTTTCAAGTGTAAGCATAGCACCTTCGGGGGACAATCACAAAAGGTGTGTTAGAGGAGGGGGCTGAACTCAGTGCTGGACACTGCAGTAGTCATGGGGAGGGGGAGGTCTTGGTTGAGCCATTATTTCCTTTGACATTTTGTCTCCCCGTTACTTCTCATGCTTATGCAAACCTTTGGTAGCTTCTGAATCCAGAATTTTTTGGTGGACTTCTGTTTCTTTTTGCATTTGTGACACATATACAGCTCTGTCTCATCAAGTTCTTCCAGGTCTGTAAAACTGCGAAGACAATCTAAAAAAAAGCAGATAAATCAAGTGAGTTTTGTAACATGAAATACAACAAATAGAGCAATATAGGTGTGGTCATCTGCTGCAGTCATTCTAGTTCTATCCATGTATGCAGCAAAAAAGCTGTGTCAGAATGTTTTAATACAATGACAAATTGTAACATGCAACGTTCCCTGTTCCTGAAAGCAGCTAGAAGTAGTTTGAAGAAATAAAACAGGCATTCACAAATTCCTCCTCTTTCAAACAAGATTCCATCCAACATTCAGCACAACTGCTTTCAAACAAAGATAAATTACTTTTTAACAAAGTATTCAATTTTTAAATCTTGTTTGGCTTTAAATACAAAGTGAACAGACACAACAACAGGGTTTTGTTGAATATTTGATTTTTCAGCAAGTATATTCACAAAACTGTAAAAATTAACATCCTGTAAAAACCAAGGTCAGTACCAGCACTGCTGCCCAGGCTGCTGAACTGCACAGACGGGATTTAAATGCAGAATGCCCAAGAGCCACCCTCACTGTGGGCACAGGCAAATGCTTCCAAGGACAGTGCCCTAGCAAACACCTGTAGGCAACCCTGCAGATCAGTGGTGGGGAAGAGTGAAATACATCAGAAATACTCTGACCAGAAAGAAAATCCTCTTAGGCCTGGAATGATTTCATTAGCCAAGCTCTCTTACCTCGTAGCGTGCACATTGGTCCACTCTCTTGGTTTTTAGTACGCTTATTTCTGAACTGACTTGGAATATCTAGTGAAAGGTCTAGAAAAACAAAGATTTAAAAAACACATTTAGGGCTGAATAGAACAATGGGTCTGTCATGTGACATCTAAATATACCAAGCTTCAGATTTATTTTTCTGCTCTCAGTCACACGTTACTCGGAACACTAGAGGCACCTTACCTAGGAATGGGTCAAACTTTCTAGATTCAGTCCCACATATTAGGCAGTTGACTTCATTTTGAAGAATGCCTCCAAAAATGGCAGTGACAACAGTAGATGCTCCATTTCTAGACAAACCACATCAGAGAAGTACAGTCAGCCAGAAAGCCCGAGCTCAATTCCCAACACCTGTCCCCTGTTTGGCACTCACAGCTCCCGCTGCCGGGCACAGCTGATGGACCAGGGACTGGGTGCTGCAGGCAGAAGTGCCCACTGCAGCTGCCCAGGGGCACAGCACACAGTGGTGGCTACACTGCTTTATCGTGGACCTAAAGAAAGGGTGCTCAAACTGCCAGTGTTGTGGTGCACTTGGGTGCATTTCTATAGTGGAGCTGTACCTGATGCTCACACAGCTCCAGGATTTTAACCCTGTAATTAGGGCTTTATCTGAAACAAAAATTCTTTCTTAGGTAGGTCAAGCATATTTTTGTCATAACTCTACACCCTTTCTTACATGTGCTTTTGACTTCTTTGAGCACATTTTTGCACTTCACTGCCAATGACAGCTTAAGTTGAATTAAGACATGACAAACAATGTGCAATTATTAGCGTTGTTCTCTAAGCTTTCATTACTCGCCTACTTTATTTTTTTAGTAGATTATGTGATGGGCCTGCTTCTCATAGTCCAAGCTAAAAAACACACAAAACAAATTTTAAGTTACATTATTGTACAACTCCTGATCTTGCTGCTTCGTACTTGCAGACCTGACACCAAGGCTTGCAGAAACCTGTGTTCCTTACCTGCACTCCACCTAAATCTTTACAGCTCCTCTGAAGGCTTCCTGAGCAGGAGGAAATAGCTTCTCAAATAGACTGGTGCACAACAAGAGAGCATTCACAGCCTATTTATTACTTTACTGGAGGCATTAAAGTGCACGTGACCTCACCAGAAGGGCAGCTTACCCCACCTCACTGTGCACTTGAATAGCCCTTCTCAAGACAAATGTAAAGTAGAGAGGTGAACAAAGGTTAAATGCTCCTTGGATTTTGACATTCAGAATGCTGACAAAACAAAAACAGTTTAGACTTCAAATACATGTCAATTCTACAAGCATTTTAAGATTTGTTGGGGGGATTTTTAAGCATCAGCAACACAACATAAATGCAGTAAGAGCACAGTCTGAACTCTAGGCCTTCCCAAACAAATCATCTATAAAACCCTCCATCTCAGGCCTGCTTACTCTGTCCTTATCAGTATAGAAGGGAACTCAAACTCGAGTTTTTTGCAGAGAATTAAGGACTTGGGGACTAAATGTGCAGGCTGATCTGACAACTTTCCTTCCTGAAGCAAATAAAAGGTTTTCTTTCTGTGAGAGTTTCAATCTGAGAGAAAACACAGCTGGGATGTACAGAAATTACACCTGTTTCAAAGTACACAGTAGCATGAAAATCTAAATTACACAGGAAAAAAAAGCACCAACTGTAACTGTCAAGTGATACACAAATATATCAAGATCATCTGCAGGAAAACTGACTTCAAGTTCCAACTGCACTGCTCAGTCATTAATCCAGGAAGACTGCTGACAATTTAAATATCAAAATCCTTGGCCATTGTTTTTGCTCCTGCAGCAATCAGGCTATTTATCACCCTAAGACAATGATATTGTCTGGGGAGAAGAAAGAATTCTATGGGGTATAGAAAATACAGTTTTTTATTTCTGAAAGACTAATGAATTAAAATATCTTTAGAACTTGGCCTGTATGCTCACTCACACCTACGAAAATTTGCTGATCTAAGACACTCCTTTTGAAAGGACACAGATCCTACAGACTGCTCACCTTTATAACCTGCAGCTTTGCACCGCCTAAAGTAAGAGGCACTAAAGAAAACTTGAAACAAGGAACACTGAATCTGAAATTTCAGTCAGCACATGCAGACCCCTGCAAAGGCACAAAGGCTTAGAAGAAATTAAAAACCACTTCTTACATGCAACATTTGTTGCTTGCAGACAGGTTAGAATTTTCTTGCAAGATTACTGAACGTGAAACACCGTTGAAGCCACCCTGGAGTTCCAAGTGTAGATGGTCCAAAAGGTAACGCATGAACTCGTGGGCATCCTGTTGCTGGTATCCCCTTAAGAGAAAAGGGAACAACAACAATAAAATTGCTTTAGAGGCAACACACAGAGCAAGCACCAGGGTCACAGGATAAAAACCTCTGCTTGTTTAATCATACTGAGCAGACTTTCCATATGTGCTTGGTACCAAGAAAGTTTTCCAAGTAGCCTCTGGAAAAGCACAGCAACATCCTGACAAATTAAGTGATTCTGGTCCTTTGCAGCTCGTGCCCTCTGCACGCCTCCTTCTGCAAATGGAGAAACCTTTAAGAATATACAATTTAGATAGGAAAACACCAGGGAGCAGCAGACACCTGCCCTGTGCTCACACACTGAGCTAACAGAGCTGCCCCATTTTGAACTGGCCTCACCAGCCCTGCCTGTGCCAGGGGCACCCCAGGACTGTGCCCCTGTTAACTGAAATACACAATGGATCGTAGCAGCAGTGGCTTCTCCTCTGCCTCCTTTGGTACTGACTATGTTTGATTTGGACCTCAGCTTTGAATCTCAGGGCACTATTTGTCCCTGCTTTGAATCTGCTGCAGATTAGGGTCAATATGTTGTAATCTCAAACCTGGTAAGATTCAAAAGAAAGACACCACAAAATGTGTCATTCATGTGGGATGCAGAGTCAGTATTTGAGTCATTCAGTCACTGATCCCACTCACTTTGGCAGGTACAAGTATTTGCTTGTCTGTTTGTTCCCCTCCTCACCAAAGGCAGGAATTTAGTCTCTAGGTTTGTTTTCCACATGCCTCTTTCAGCACCAAGATGAAGTCTGAAATAATTAGGACGAGAGCACCATTTCTTCTAGGATAAGATCTAGAGCCATGCTTGGAGTTGCACACCTTCACTGCATAACTCACACATCATTTTCTGGGAGAGGGAGGTAATGGTGGGGAATTCAGAGCATCTCTTGAGCATTTGGACTTGGCAGGATAGGGCTCCAGTCTCACGTGTGCTGTGCAATCAGCAGCAACACTGCTCAATCATTATTACTTCACCACTAACAAACCTTAGCGAAAACAACAGAGAAGCCATCAGGATAAAATGTGCCTTTTAAGTTATTTAAGCTAAATCATGCATCAAATTCAACAAACAGCTGCTGCTCACTTGCCGTTAAGCTGCACTCTGAGACAAAGCAGGAAAGGATATATAGTGAAACACTGAAAGCTTTGGGCAACACTGATGGAAGTACGTGCAGGTCGTTGTATCGAGCTACAGAAATCCCTACCCACCAAGAGCTGGCTTCCCCTCTTCCTCCTGTCCATTCTTTCAAGCTGTTTATCAGGCCTCCCTCCCCTTTTCCACCTCACTATCCCACCTAAGTGCTGCCAATAACTGTCAGGTAGGAATGTCTGGGAAAAACAAATGTGTTTTTAATTCAAGTGCTCAGGGGAGGGAAAATCCCATAAGACTCATGGCAGAATATCCAGAGGTGGAGAGAAATGAGAACAGACTTGGTGCAACAGAAATATGCAATGTGAGGCTGATGTGCTTAGTGAGGAACACTGATATGTCCTATGAAAGTATTGCTAGGAGTTAACTGAATGAAAATAAATATTTTCACCTTCCAGTGTTACAAGTAATGCTTTCTTTCACACCAACAGCTTTAAAATAAATCAAGGAGTCTGTATATAGACACATGGGCAGCACTGCCTACCTTTTAGCACACAGAAACACTGCTGTGCTTCAACAGGTCACAGTCCTGTACAGCCAAAATAGGACTCATTGTCCCAAAGTTGCAAAATAATTATACATTTGTTAAAACAAAGCAGTAAAACCAAACTCGGCTTCAAAGCTGCATGTTAATTGTGCATGACTTGGAAGTTCCTGAGGTAACACAGGATTTGCTTTGTTTACTGAACACAGATTTTTTTCAATAATCACATAAGCAAACACATTAAACAGCTGGAGATTAAATTTATGGAAAGTCTTTGCTTCAGACACCTTTTTGACATGAAATTCCTCATAAAAGAGCTTGGCACACTTGCTCTGCAACAAATAAACCTTTGGAATCATTCCATAATGTTGGCTGTGCTCCCAGTGCATGTATTTATACTTGCATATACTATAGATGGAAAATTCTTTGGATTTGTTAAAAAGCCTAATTATAGATACAGATCGTTAAAAGGACACAATTATATAGACAATGCATAGTTTAAAAGAAATTATGATGTTAAAGCCCTTCAGCAAAAAGCAGAGTCACTCTGATAGTTTGGTTATGTAACAAAACTGATGTCCATCCACCTGAAGCAATTCAAGCCCACCCCTAACACTCTTCCGAGTGGCAAGAGGATAGGACATAAACAGGAGCAGTTACCAGGAAAAGAGAGTACACTTTATACAGCAGGAAATCGGCAAAACACACATCTTGCCCAGCATGAGGCTGCACAACTGCCCTAGCATGCAGCACAACAGCAGTCAGGGAGCAGGACCTGCACAGCAGCAGGAGAGCCCAGAGGCCCTGCAGTTGTGCCTCTACTAACTACAAATGGCATTTTCTACTCCCTGCTGCAGTGGGAGGCAGAGGGGCACAGAAGGCAGCAGTAGTTTTTTCTATAACCCCCCTCAGGGAGAGCAGCACTCCCAGTCCTTCACTTTCTCAACTGAAATCTCATTGGACTAAAACAGGAACCCATTTCCAGCTGCTCCCCTCCTGTCCCGCCACTTCAGGCTCCATAAGCACACCCCAAAGTGGCTGTTGGACTGCCAGCAGGCTGCTGGTTCCATCTTTCTTCCACATGTCTGTCCATCTGCCTTCTCCTCCCCATCTCCCAGGAAGCACACAAGACAGAAATGGAATTTCAGTGTCATTAGCTTTTACCAGGTTCAATTAAGCACTAAGCAAACTCAAATTTTCTCCCTGGATCATGTGGGAGTGGGGACTTGTTAAAAGCACTATTCTCCATTTGATTTTATGAGTTCCCTTATCCATTAATCGTGGACACGCTCCCAGAAAACTGGGAATAAAAAGGGAAGAGAGGGAGAACCCCAACAAACAGCACTTTTTCTTTCAAAAGCTGTGACAGAATCCACAGTGCTGAAAATTTGCTTGAGGAACTTCAGTGAATAGGTTCCTCACTTGGTCTAACAAGAATTATAGAGAAGACTGTAATAGGGAAACTGGTCACAGACATTAGGGATAATGTTTGTTTGCCTATAATGTTTTGGTCACTGCTTGCAACTACTGGTATTAAACTTCCTTGATTCTCATAAGCCAAGTGAAACATAACTGGCAGTGTGAAGAACAGAATAAACAGATTTGTGGGTTTGGGTTACTCATTGAGCAGATGTGTTCACAGCATCTTTTCAGCACTGCTGGAGATATAACACATAAGAGAACATCTTTACTATCTGAGAACATGGAGCAACTTACCTTCATCACAATATATCCTAACAGGTTTCAGTGCTCCTTTGAAAGAAGTTCGGGGGCCAGGAGAGGGAGACCTTGGAGAGGAACGATACTTGGGTTTACTTGGGTAACCTTTTTCCCTTTCTCTTTATCGTCTGTTTTGTCAGTATGGGCACTAAATGCTTATTA
This sequence comes from Lanius collurio, assembly GCA_020086605.1. Classification (NCBI taxonomy): domain Eukaryota; kingdom Metazoa; phylum Chordata; class Aves; order Passeriformes; family Laniidae; genus Lanius; species Lanius collurio. The sequence continues at coordinate 1,811,703 of JACBWW010000021.1, forward strand.
TGCACAAGATTTTTCTCTTACAGCCCTTATTTCATGTCCAGCTGCTGGATACAGTATTTTGAGAATCAAGGAAGTTTCAGCCAGTATGTTTGCATTTAGGCCTGGAGGTGCTGTATCTTTTTTAATCTGACTACATCACTTTCCTATTGCAGCCAAGCCGGGGTTCTGACAACACCTTGCACTTGGCACTTACCTACCAGTCAATAGCTTGATTTTTTCGGAGCACTGGCTCAAAGGTACAACTACCACTGTTGCTCATTTGAGATCTCTGTCCCCTCTGACACTGCTACATGTGGTAGAAGGGCAGAAAGAAAAAGCGAGCACTACTGACGAACACAAAACTGTTGATCAAAGCAAAGATCCTTTTCAAAGTACATTTGTAGGCCTATGGAAAGCTGCATAGAGTGCATCCTGTGGACACAGCCCATTTTAGAGTAGGACACCAGCAGTATGTGGTTGCAATCAAGAATATTGGCATTAAAAAAAAAAAAACTTACCTAAAATTTGGCATTATTTTCCAAACAACGTAAAATAAAGACTCTGGACTAAATGCAGTTTGGCTTCCTTGCCATAAAGCACAGAGTGTCTTTCTGAATTCTTCCACAAGTGAACTGTAAAGAAAATAAAAGATGGTGTTTAATGTGGGTTTGTGTTACAACCCTTACAGCGTTACTTGTTCAATGGTACGAGTATCAGAAATTAGCAGGGTTGAGACTGTAATGACTGGGTAAATATCCTTTCCAGTACCTTCAAAGATTGTATATCCAAAATCCTGCCCATGATGTTGAAGACACACAACTTAGGAAAATTACATTTCAGATGTTCAGGACTCATGTGAACACTTCTGCACTGTTCACCACTTCAGTGCAGACTCTGCTAACATCACCCCATTTACACTCGCTCAAACAACCTACAGATCAGGACTTACTCCTGATTTTTTTTTGTAGTAGTAGCAATATGTTGACTTGCTTGTCACATCTCCATGGCCCTACTTTAGCTGGAATTCAGTAGCATAATGTCTGCAGCACACATAAATAGGACTGCTTAACGTGATTTAACATGTATGTGACTGCCTCTCCGTGCAGCACCAGGCCTGGAACAGCAAGCTGTGAATGATACAAGGTTCTGCCTTTGTACACAACTATTCTTCCATGACTCTGTCCCCTGTGACCTGTGCAATATCACAAGTGTACAGTGGCCCCAGCAGCCCACATTTACTGTTTCCTGCACAGCTCAGAGCTCACAAGGCACACACAGCTTACACATTGTTATCTCCTTGGCTCCTGGTGTGGTAAGTTCGCCGCCCTGCTGTCTTCCCGTTCCTCAGCTCCACTGCAGGCAACTCTTTGAAGTAACAGCAAAACTGCTGAATATTACTAGGAAAAAGGAAATAAGAATGAAATCCTTGAAGGGCAGAGAAAAAGGAGACTATTGAGTATTCTGGAGCTTGTTCTTTTAAATGCATGAACACCACTTCATGCAGTGATAGAGGATGGCAATCACAAACAGTTCAAGAGACAAGAAATACTGTGACAAATACATCCTCTGTAACCAACTGAGCAGATCTGAAAATACCACTGTCATCCCAACTTCCTAAAATAAGTACATTTTGGCTCTGCTTTGACTAAGAGATACCCTGCCAGATGAGCTATCATTTCCTAACAATCCAGACTGCATCTGCTGAGGAAGTTAACGCATTTCACCAGCCTCAGCAGTGAAGGGGCAGTCTCTTGTTCTGCCCAAGACATGTCAGGTTTCCTGTGGAATGCTGCACCACAGGATGTGCCTCACACCATGAAACACAACCTCATCAACCCACACATACCCACTCCTCCAAATCCAGGCACACTTCTGTCCAGTGGAAACTTGCCAAATTCAGTTGCCCAATGCTACAGCACACAAGCCCCCTGAGAGGGGTGGGAGAGCTGTGGAAGGTACCTGAGCGACTGAAGGATTGCATTCATGAAACAAGTGTTCCCCAGGTTCCGGAGGCCTGTGGCACAAAGGGCAGTGGTGCTTCCCTGGAATGAGAACAGTTCCATTAAAGAAAGATTTACCATTGCTCCACCACTTCCCTCCCTCCAGAGTCATCACTGTTGGATCAGCACAGATTAAGCAATAAGCAACTACACTGAGTGCAGCTGCAAAGCCAAAGCAACCACCTCAGCAGCTCAAAGTACCTTGAAGCTCCATTTTGACATGAAAACTGTTTCTTACTCATTCCTGTCAACAGCAAACTATATTACATCTTTTCCTGTGCAAATAAATCTAGAAGAAGACAATACAGAGTTAACCACAGGCTCTTACTGCCATGGATTTGGGTGTACATATGTTAAACATTCACACTCCAATAGTGTTCAGTGAGAACTGGACAGCAATTTCCCTAGTGCCTTTGAAAAATGAAAGTACCAATCCTCATCCATGTTTTCCCAGGCCTAATACACAGTGTGGCCACCTCCAGGTTGACTTTAAGTCACCAGCACTAGTCTGAGCCTCAGTGGTGTTTTGTGGTGGCCAGAAGGGTTTTTGAAAGATAAGACAACAGCATTTATTTGGGAAACAAACAGTTAAGTTATATTGTGCAAAGAAAAGGCAAAGTGTTGAAAAAAGAGAAGCAAAATATACACCATTTACAGCCTAGAACAATGAACCCACAGACAAGCTTGCTTTTTGTCAAATTATCCCCAGTTTGGGTGGGGAGGAAAGGGAAGAGAAATGTGGACAACGTTGCATTTATGATTCTAGAATTTGCAACACTTGGACACTTTCCACTGTCTACAAAATATCACACTAGAAGTTCACCAAATTTCTGGGCAGTCTTCATTGTTCTAACAGAATTTAAAAGCTGGGCTATCTTTTAGTATCTCAAAGTGCAAACACCACAGAGTCCTGAGCATATACTTTTCTCACTCTTGCCCCAAGTGCCACAGCACAACACTAATGCACACAGCAGTGCCCCTGAAGTTCTAGGTAAGGATTCACCATGCCAACAATAAAAAGATAATCTGTTGTTAGAGGCAACACTGAAGTATTAACAAAACTGACAAAACAACACAAAGAAGAATAAAAGCAGCATTTAGTTCATGCTTTCTGTCTTCTCCTTTTCTAAATGTTGCCTGGAATTTCTGGTTTTTACTGGCTTTGAGTTTTTCAGACAATGATGCTGTGTGCTGCCATAGCAAGAAAGCCCTGCTATTTCTCCCAGGCCTCCTCAATCTCTGCTAACTGGGACAGTACAAAAAGCATAAACAGCACATTCAGATAACCCTGAACTGATTACAGTAGTGCATTTTTTAAAGCAACTAAACCCCTCCAGACTGTGCCAAACAGCAAGTGACTGCTTTGCTCCACCCTAGGCTCTTATCCCCACTCACACCCTCCTGGGCAGTTGTTCCTATGGCTGAAGGAGCTGCTGCTCCAGCTCCCTTTGGTGACACTGCTGTCCCACAGCCCAAGAGCTCTGCTCCATCTCTCCCTCACTTTCCCAAGGGTGAAAATGAAGCAGTTGAATACAGCTGGGTCAGCATCTCCTCTCTCCACATTTAAAATCTGGGAGAAATTATGAAAATTAGAAACTCCCTTAATCCAATCTGTACAAAACAGAAACATTTGACTTGAGAAATTCTTTGTCTGGAAGAAACTATGCTGCCCTTCAGCCATCTAGCCAGGGCTAGATCCTCCTCTCCTGGGTGCTATTCTGCAGATCTGAAGTTAAAATAGCAGGAAGATGAAATGAGGAGAAGAAAAGGTTAAAAGTAGTCCATAGTTTCTCTTGAAAGCAAGCTTTACTAAGCTCTTTAAAAAAAAACTGGTAACATTTTTTACTTTTTCCTAACAGTTACTCTTAGCCTCCCCTCAAAAGAGCGCACCTCCTTCTTTGCCTTCTGCACCTGGGGGAATAAAGAATTAACAAAAAAAATACAAAAGCTCCTTGCCAGCTCAGAAAAGAAAAGCTCCACCTTGACATGAAACCCTTCTAAAGTGCAGGGAAGCTCACAGTGATCAACAGAAATGCAGCAGTGTATCCACCACACTTGTGTGTGAAGGGGCTTTTCTAGGTGTGTGGCCAGAAGATGCTGAAGTGCACCAAGCACAGTTTGGGTCTAGGCCAAGTATAAACCTCAGCAGGTTTACAAAAACCCTTTAAACTCACTGTACCCGATCTGTTGTACTTACATTTACTTTCAATAACTTGCTGTTCAGAGATGAGTTTTCCAATAGTTTTCTTTTCCTATGTCTGTCTGATGTAAAGGCTGAACTGTTGGAAAGCAATTAAAATAGGTTATTTACCACAAAAATAAAAGTATTGTGTGGAATGGACCAGCTATAAATAACTCATGTTTAACAGAGTGATTCCATCTGTCACCAGTTGTCACTGACAGCAAACAGGCTCCCCATTGCTGCAGAGTCTGAAAAGGGGCTGCCCCTCCCTCGGGGCACAGCCCCACAGCCCAGCAGGGAGTTAGTGCAGGATGTTCTGCCCAGCAATGTGTGCTCTCAAGCGTGGCCTTATCAGCAGCTACTTGTCATCAAAAATACTGATCTTTTTCCTAGGTCAAAGAAATAAAATCTGTCAGGAGAATCGTCTAAGTCTTTAAGAATAGAACTTCAAAAAATCAGGATGAAGTTAAGTTACCAAAAGTCAGGAATATGTGGAATGTTCGCACTTGTGTATTATGGCTGACTTCTCTTAAATAAAAATACATGAAACTGTAACATTTCTGTAATACAAAGTTACAAAAATAATCATTTATTCTTTTGCACATCAATGGAAATTAACGGCCCCTTAATTAAACCAGCTGATGATTCCTCTCTAATTTGATAGTGAAATCATAGTTTGTTTCAGGGTTTGGGGGTTTGGTTGGTATGTGTGTTTCTTTTTTTTAATGAAAAAGCCCTCCAAACATTCAAAAACCACCATAGACAGAATGAGAGCCTGAACAGTGTCATTTACTTCCCAGAAAGTTAGATCTCCTGGACGTTTCCAAAACACTGATGTGCACGACTCATTATGCTTAAACATCTTTACATCTCATTATGTACCTGACAAGGCCACCAAAAGAGGAGGGACAATAATTAAAATATTAAATATAACCTGCCAAGTAATCGATACACTTAACTCAGGGAGGATCCAGACATTTCCCCAAATCACAGCAATTTCTTAGCAGGAGTCCTGGTGGAACAGGGGGCATCCTGATATATTTGGAAGCACTGAATGCACATGTATTTCCGCTTGGCATTATGTAAGATTTTCAGGCAAGCACTCTTTGCTCCCTAAGGACTGGCCACAGCACATACATCACCCAGATCAGATTATCTGCTTTCCAGTGGAACAGCAGCAGTCAGAGGCAAAGGAAAAAATGTCTCTTCTGTACAGTTCCAAGTTCATAAGCCTTCATTAATCTTTTTGCTAGCAAATCAAACTATTCCATTAATATGAAGACTACTTTTAGCTGCACTTTTGCTTCAATTTCTCTGACAAAAAAAGCTTATTCTAGTTTTTTTGACAAAGCTATGACAACATTATTTGTTTCATTCTGAAAAATCACACTCATTTATATGGAAAATGCATTATTGTTTAGGTAGAAATAAAGCTAATTGATATCTAAATTCCTGCACCATCATACACTGCTTCTGCAAGATTCACTGTATAAGAAACAAGACATGAGATCAATTAAATCCATTTGTTCTGCACCTCTGCTTCTCAGTGATGAAAAGGTTTTTAAACCTACAGTTCAAATACACACAGAAGGATTAAGACACCCATAATTAGATACATGCACACACATGAAAAAAGTACCACTTCAATGATGCAGTATTACAAGTCTGGCCAAGGCAGTCTGGATGCAAACAAACTACTTACTTTTCCAGGTTCTGTAGGTGCTCTCTGACCTTCTGGACTAGGCCCAACTTGGTATCATTGACTACAAAATCATCACAGCGATAACTGCAAGAAAAATATTTTTCAGAATATGCAAAGCACCTCAGTGAAGCAGATGAAACCACACAAGCCCATGTATGGGAAGCACCAAAGGGATCCATCCAGTGAAAGATTATGAGGAGAACTGGAGAGCACAACACCTCACACTGAGCTTGGTTTCCTCTAGGAACCCCTATCCAGCAAAAGAGGGTACAGGCAACATCTTATTACATGTTTTTTCTTCTAGTTTAGTTCTTTATTAGAAATCAAAAGCATGATATACTGCATGGCCCAAGGCAGAATTCCAGCTCAACAAAAACTCAGTGTAACAAAAGCAGACTCAGCAGTCTATCCATAGATTCATCAGAAAACATCAAATGACACCTGGTAAACAGAATACAAAGCTTTTATTAATAAATTTTTGAACTATTTTAACATTGTAAAGTTATCACTGAAACCTGAAGAGCTGAACAGATACACATAAAACCTAAGTTTGTGCTATTGAAAAAAACACCAGGAAAGATGGGCTGAGATCACCTGAGTTTTCCAAAGTCAGGCCAGAAGTCTGTGGCAACTTGCACCTCGTGCTTAACCACAAATATCACTCATCAGTTTCTGCACGGAATGTGAAGTATCCAATTACAGCTTTAAATTTTGGCAGCAAAGTGAACGTGTCCTGTGAGGAAAACTAACTTTGGCTGTGTTTAATATCAGAACTGCAGCTATGTCTGCCCTTCCCCTTTGGCACAAGACTGACTCAATCGCAAAACACATCATCACCACCTCAGGCTTCTCCTCTGCTGGAGCAAATCCACACTTGCTTCCTAATTTAATGAAGCTACTGACTTCAGGCACAATTGGAATTCACAACACTCTTCGTTGCATAAATCTGCAGTAATGTCAGAGTTACTCTGAACACTACATTCTTGAAAAGGCTACAGAGTTGAGAAAGTAAAGGTCCTTGCCACCGAATGGAGTCCCTAAGATCCTAAGAGGTTCAGGACCTCTGTTTTTTACCTCTAAGAAGAGAAATTAATATTACTCTCAAGCAGTTATGGGTACTTACACCAGATTTAGAAATTAGTAAGATTACTGGAAATTTTTTTTACATTTTTAAAGATGGCCACAGACCAAGTTAGTTTGGGAGGGGGAAGAAGTCTGTTAATATGCTTATTTTTCAGCCATGTCTTAGGAAGTCCTTGTCAGCTTTTTCAGCCACCTACAATGACCTAATGAGGAGCTCCTGCACGCCCACAGGACTCCAGTCTCCCAGGCCAACCCTCGGAGCACACCAGCCCAGCCAGCTGAACACACAGAGTGGGACCCTCCTGAGCAAGAACAGCCCAGCTACACCAGCACAGTTACACTGCTACTAATGCTGGAGCAGCTGCTGTTGATAAAGCAGGGAATGGAAGCAGATACAAGCTCACTTGGAAGTCTCTATGAGAACTTATTGCTGAAAGATGATTTAACTGCTCCCACGTCCTGAAGATCACATTAACCTTATTTTCACACACCAGTTTAGCACTTGCCCCAAGATGGAAGAATAAAACCAAATACATCAGTAAATGTCAGGGTCCTTCCAACACTGGAAAAGTAAGTTTCACATAGAATAAAGACAAACTTCTGTTTCTCTCTTTAATGAGCAGGTTTTTTAAACCACCTCTCGTGCAACACTGAGGATTCAGCATTACTATTAGAAATAACAGCATTACCTCCAACCTATTTTGGATAAACCAAGTAAACAGGGTGAGAAGTAGTTTATGTTTCAGTAACTTGAATTTGCTAAGCCCTCACACCTTAAGGGTAAACTGCTGAGAAATTACATCCTATATGTGAAGCTGGCATTCAAAACATGTTTAATTTGTGATCCTCAGGATTATCACAAATTAACAAACAGCTTTTTTGCACACAGCAGCTCTACAGTATGCTTTAACAGCAACAGCATGGAACAAATTCTATACCTTCCAGAGGGTCCCTTATATGGCTTAGCACAGTATTTTCCTCTATACATGCTATTTTTAGTACCTCTGCTACCTCCAAGGCCTGGTCTCTGCTGGCTTCATTTGCTTCTAAAATGGCAGTGAGCCAGTGAATGTATGCACTGCTCTGGGAACAGGAGGCTCAGTGCTGATACAGTGCTTAGGAGGGACACAACTTCAGGCTGTGTTTAAAAGCCCTGACTAGATTTGAAGAATTTGAAGGAGAGGAAAAATTAAGAAAACTCAGGTTCTCTTATTCTTGCCAACACTTTATATGAGTAAACAAAGAGGTCAAGTTCTACTGTCTGGCATTTTACTCTTCTTATTTTCACTGACTGTAGAACACAAAATAATAGTACTATGCAATCTCATTTTCCAATGCTCATGGCACCAGCACAGCAAGTCTGGTTTATTTTTTAAAGAGAACCATCCTCACAAAGACTAAAAAAGAATTTTCCTAAGTCCTTGACAGTTGGTTATTTTTACACCAGCCAGGAAAACACACACAGCCCTAACACAACTGTGGCCCTTTAAGGGATAATAAGGAGGGTAATGGGTGAGAAATCTGACCTGCAAACTGTGTCTGGGATTAAATGAACACAGGAAACATATTATGCAAATATATAAACAGGGCAGCCTTTCTTCTTCTGTGCCAACTGTCTGAGCACTAGCACAGAGAAAACCAATTTACAAGAGTCCTCTTTCAGGAAAGCAGGGTTCCTACACATATCACTTTACTTCTTGTGCACAAAAAACCAACTAACACAGCAGGGGAAAGCATCCTACGATAGCCTGAAGACAAAAAAGATCTGTACTTCTTGCAAACTCTTTCTGTGCAGTACTTTAGAACTAACTGAAAGGCTGATTACCTCCAAAAAGTGGAATTCATTACTCTCTTTTTCTCATCAGTTAAAGTCTCAAACGTAACTTGGTCTGGTTTAGTATTGCATCTATTGTCTCAAAAGTGACCAAGAATCAAGAGGAGAGTTATACTCTCATAATAGATGAAATACTAACAAATTCTCTCAACTTTTCCACTGTTAAGACTGAGAAGTTGAATAGGAGGACCAAGTAAATAAACAACAAAACCCTCTGGAAAGACAGGGGAAAGACAAAACCCTCTGCATGAAAGGTTATGGCATGGCCAAAGGAAGGCAAAGGATCAAATGCTGCCTTCTTAGAAAGCCCATCCTGGCCTGTTCACTGCTATTATCATGCAAGCCAAGGAACACAGTAAATCAGGATCCATAGGATAAAAATGGAAAAAAAGTATTCTACTCAACATTGTGCAGTAAACAGAATTACAAATAAAAAACATAAAAGCCAGCACTGCATCAAAATATCTCCATTTTTTTTAGAGTAGAAGTAAAATTCAATTGAGTCTTAGGATGGTCTTTTATTGACTTTCAAATTATTGAGGCAGCCCACACCAGTAGCATAAAATATCCATCTTTACATAAAAGTTCACTTAAAAGAATCACCATGACATAAACTTAGCAATGTCTACTGGAATCTTGTCCACACCAAAGCTAACAAACAGCCTTTTCAAACTCACTCTCCACAATAGCTAATTATGTCTCAAGTTTACCCAACTATTTGCTTTATCTGGCACCATTACTTGACAGCAGCCTCCACAGCACTGTCCAAAATAAAGGGGGAAAAGTTGATCTGAATGCCTTCTGCTTCATCTTTAAACTTCTGTGCTCATTTCAACTGGGTGCAGTAACAAATTAAAATATCTTTTTCTGATTATCATGTGGGAAAAAACCTGATATATCCTAAATGAAAACAAAGATAAACTGCTTTTGAAACTTATTCAGCTTCACATTAGCACAGGGGTTATAATTTGCTGGTGAATTACCCACAACAGGAACTCCCCAAGGCAAAGCTGGCTACTCTTAGTTCTAGTTCATCCATAGATGACTCAGCCTCGACTACAGCAGAAAAGACATCACATGCTAACCTGCTTCCCTTGTGTGCTACCACAAACATGTGCCTCCCCAGGTGCAGGCCTGCCTGCCCCTCAGCAGCACAGCTGGGGTCAGTAACAGATCCCACAGCCCCCAGTCTGGCTGCTGGTATTTTGCAATGCCCCCACGGGGTTTGGGATAGGTCAGCAGGATGCTCAGACTCTGCCTGCTGAAAAGGTCAGCAGGATGCTGCTGTAACTCATCAAGCCTCAGCAAGTTTGGAACACTATTTGTCATAATGGAGATATAATCAAGACTTCAAATACCCCGCTAAAATTCCTCCACAGATTATTACCTTCAGAATGACTACAAGACAGGGCATAATTCAAACAAAACAAAAAGCCACAACACAGAACTCAGCTGCTACCAGTATTAACTGGGAAAGTGAAAGTAGCTTCCCACAGCTGTTGCAAAATTGCTGGTAACGTGTGCATATGTATCCCTTAGCAAACTTGTCTGTTCTCTCATGTAGTCACACAGGAGCAGATAAAAATGCTGGTCATTAAAATAAAATGCAAATACAAGCAAAATTCCCCTACATCACAAAGCTACTCCAACCTTTCTTCTATGTTTAAATGCCTACAGCTGCTTGCACCATCTGAGCAGCTTTTGAGTTGCTCTGAACAACATTTCTTCAGGTGAAATCATTTAACTGGGGTTTTACTTGCAGGGGATAAAAGTATGTGTTACAGAAGCATTCCTCATAAAACTGGATACCCAAACTTCAACAAACAGATTTTTCCCTGATGAAATACCCAAAAGACACCCAATTATTTGAATAAAATATCGATTAGAGGAGCTACATACCCAGCAATTTTACAAGACCATCACAGGGACTTCCCCGAGATTTACACCACTCAAACCCACACTGCACAAGTAACAACACATGGGGAAACCATGGAGCACCCACAAATGGGGAAGCACCTGTCAACAGGTTTGCTGTAGGGGGAAGAGCATGGAGGATGCTGAGGCAAAAAGCTGTGCTTTCCACTGACTCCCACTCTGTGCCCTCTGGGGAACAAGGACAGTGGAGAATCCAACATTAGCAGCACCAATATTAAGTTTCCCTAAACTGTGCTTATCACACCCCAAGAACCCCACAGAACGAATCAGCCCAGGCCAATTGTGCTGTTTAAAGAAACGTTTCTGATTCTTCTCCTTACTCTTTCCAGAGACTTGATGCTGCTTCCCAACAGGATCCATCACTTTCCCAGACTCACAGAAGGTACACACACAAACACAACTCGAGTTCAGATCTCTTGGGCAGGAACTACAGTGTAATACTTTACTTTCTGAATCCTGACAAATAAAGGATATGTGAAAGGCTTCCACCAGCTTGACAGAAGGAGTAACTACAACCAAACAGCTTTTGCAATTAAGAGGTTTGGGTCTCCACACAGCATAAAGCAAACAGAAGCAACTCCAAACCCCATAGCACTTATTTCAAAAAGTTTCTTCAGTTTAAGTCAGCTAACATGTGAGAGTTTAGCCACAGCCAGTGTTACAATGCACATGCAAAAGCAGAGTGTTCTAAAAAGACAGGACTGGAAAACAAAAATTAAATGCTCAAAAATGTGTGTAATATAATGCTGCTCAAGAGTCTAATGTTTTCACTTTCTAGTGCATAAAAAGTTGTCAAATTATAGTGACCCTTACCAGTATGTACTGTAACTACTGCAATCCATACACACAGTATGCTGAACTTTCTCCTGTTTTTCTGCTTTCTTATGATTGGTCATAGGAATCTGTGCATCTTCATAATGCTTTTTTGCATGGCCATTCACATATCTAAAATAAATGAAAAAGAAAGAAGTTTATACTTCTAAACAGCTAATTAACACTCATTTAAAAAACAGGAATAAAAAAGGCATCCAATATTTACACAGGCATTAAAAAAGACAATTCACTTACGTGAAAACACCGGTTAAATTTTCCAACGTTTTCCCCCTTTACTCTCTCTCATGTGGTCCAAATTAGCTCCTCCATCTCCTTGTACTAAATCCCAGGATCTGTGCTTTTAACAGTCTAACACACTTCCACAACTGAGAAAATCCTGAACTCCCTTTATCCATACCTGTAGGGCAGGTACTCCCTCCTGCTTTCCCAGATACTCTTCTTACAGCTCTACCTTTTTCCCCTCCAGCACTTGTGTTTGGGATCCCTTTAACAGAGTGCTGACCCCCATTTTCAGCTTTCCCATTTTGCAGTGTGATTTAATGTTAGTCATCGAGTTCATGAACTTGAAGGGCTCTGGAGCTTGTGGTTACATAAGGGAATAAGAAATCTAAAATGTTGCAGCTCTTTTGCTGACACAATGAGCATTTTCATGCCCTAAGTCTGAGATACAGGAAATTAAGCACTTTGATTTTTAAAAAAGTGTCCTTATAAATGCAAGAGCCCCAAGGTATACTATATCTTCTCATTCAATTATTTTCCATTCTAAGGATAGGAGCAGTTTGGAAAGACAAAAACTGCATAAATAACTGACTTAATATCTATCAATTGCTTGTAAGAAGGGCCATTTGTGGACAGTAATAATGTTTTTTTAAGATTAACAACAATTAAAATATCCCAATTATTTATTTCACACCATTGCATACCATGAAGTATTTCCCACTCTCTTGGCTCTCACCGAGTATAAATTTATTAAATAAATAGAGGGGGGGAAAAGGTTGGTGTCAAAAATTCAGACTAAGACACATTATTAAAACTGTGGCACTTACTGCTACCCAGATCAAACAAACAAAACCTTGAGTTTATTCAATCCACTTAAAAAGATGAAGTCACTAAGTTTAATGATGCTTTCCCAGAATAAGAGCACACCAGCACAGATGCTACCCAACAGATGAAAATAAGTTCTCATTGCAGATATTGCCTAAATGTCAACAGTAACTGCATTCCATTAGTCTGTGCATCTCAAACATTTATGTAGCAGCACATTTTCTACAATTATCCTGACATACAAATAACAGCATTGACTGTATCATTCATCTACAATCTATTTGGAGCACTTGAACTAATACAGACATCAGGCAGGTGTAGCCAGAAGGGATTCTGATGGCAGCGAGTTCTTACATGCTATGGCAATAACTTCAGGTCCAAAACTACACTGTGGTACATTTAAGCTATTTTCAGTCTCAGCTGAATAGTTGCTGTTTCTCTCAAAATAAGATGTGCCAACTTGTGGCTTTCCAACAATTTTTACTGGGTTTATCTTATCACAAAATAAACATCTTCCACAGAATGCAACTTTACAATAACCTACTAAATTATCAGTTCTCCAGAATCTTTTTGAACTGAGCAGTCACATTTACTGTACACTTTACTTTAAAAACCCAACGAAATAAAATCCCCGTATCTTGAGGATAATCTCTGGACTCTCATAAGGTAGCAAAGAACCATGTAAAGCATAAACATACAATGTTAAATGAGATAATGAAAGGCTTATTTCAGGGAAATTTTGAATGAACTGCCTCACAGTCAGCATCAAAGGAGAAAGATAAAGGTCTGATTAAAAGATTTGCACACTAACATTGTACCCACCTTCCACAATGGACACTTGAACACGTCAGACAGACCCAGGGACTTTTATTTGACCGGCACACTATAAAAGATTAAAAACAATAAAAAGGTTAAATGAATGAAGTCTACTTGATTTTAAAATGGAGTTCAAAAAAACCCAGAAGGACAAAAACACTGGTAAATGTTCAGATTTTTTCTTTTGGCTTTTAGTAAGACAGTCCAGTGAACACAGGATAAAAAGCTATAGCACTTCTGTTTCATAAAACTTGTTCTACAAGAAACCATTTTAAAGAAGATATTGCAAGAAAGCCTGGCAATCTGATAAGAAGCACAGAGAATAAATTACTGTGCAATGTATGATAATACACACCGTTTATACAATGTGTATTCCCACTCTGCAGGGCTGATAAAGAATTTATCCATAATGACTTCACCCTCAGTCCTCCACAAGCAGCTGAAAGGTTAAAACGTAACAGCAGTGCTGTGCTTCACTATCTATTCAAGACATCACAAGATGTTATCTAAATTTTTGGCTGCCAGATTTTAAGTCTAGAAAATTTAAAACATGGATGTTTAAAGCTAAAGGGCTTAAACAAAAACAATGGCAAATACTAAAAAAAGATGAAACACCATCCCCAGGGTAGAGCGTTAGAAATGGGATATTCCAACTCTAATTCTAACCCAGCAGCATGTCACAGAAAGAGGGATGCTATGAAATACAGCACTTGTATTTGAATGAAATAAAATTGTTAACTAATTGTTAACCAGAGAATTTACAAAAATAATATTACATTTTCAATTATCCAACTAATATGATGACAAAATTAAAATAAAATGCTAAGTGCACTGCTACAAGGGCAGAAAACAAAAATAAAATACTACTTTGATTATATGCAAAAGGGTATGATACCAGATTATTTTTCTACACAACATAGATTTGTGCTGCTTGGAGCAGCCAGTCAAGAGAGTCACAGAGGAAAGAGAAGATATTGGGAACAGGAAGGCCTGTGAGGCCAGGGAGTAGGAACACAAAGAGAAGAGGACTGACACTGGCTGTATATGTAAATTACTTATATTGTTATATATTGTGGGAAAGCATGAGAAGAGCCTTCCCCTTCTGGAGTCACAACTTAAAACAAGAACTGAAGCAGCACAGAAGCTGCTCCAGGGTAGGATCAATCTGAGCAGGCTAATTCAGGACTTGTAGCAAAACTCAAAACACGATCCACCAAGCCATGAACCATGGTACACAGCAAACTGCTAACATCAAAGACTACCAGAGAACATCAAGCTAAGAAAAGTAGTTTCTTTATCAAATTAAATGTTCATTAAAAAGGAAGGGGTCAATTTTGAAACAGCAGAGAATTGACAAGCGTATCTATTTAGAAGAGTTAATATATTTTTCCACTATCAGATTTTACCTTTTTGATTTAAATTGGATGGAAAAAAGAGTACACTGCTTTTTAAACAACTGTTTCTTGGATCTGAATTTATTATTACAAATAGCTCCTCTATGTCAATTCAAAAGCTAAATCCAAGGCATGTGTAAAATGAGAATGTTTCTGTATTATGTGGGAGAAAAAAGGCATATTTCTCTGTAAGTATTTTTTGAATAAGTACTTTAAACTCTCTAGTGAAGACTCCAAAACTGGTACCTTCAGCGGCTCTACCTGAGAAACACATTTTCTCACATGTCTCAGTTATCTGGCATTGGTTCTCCAACACTCAATTTTTCTATTTCTAAAGCTGTTTATTCCCACAGCTATGATGGTTACCTTGCAGTAGATAGAAGGCAGCCAGGTAGAGCTGTTTTGGTTTACATTTCAGATCAGGAATGTGGAAGAAGTTTGTCTAATGTAGCCAAAATGTTACTAAGAAACCCAAAATTTAACTCTGGCAAACAGAAGAGAAAGGGAAAATCTTAAACAGCTATTATCAATCTAAAATGGGATAAAGGAACCACTGGTCTACACTGATATAATTTTATTTGCTTGAATTTCACAAACTGCATTGTAAAATATGAACCAGAAAGAAAGAAAAATAAGCCAAAACCATTCATGCACTTAATCTGTTTAAATGCTGCATGAAAAAAGCACTACCCTACACTTTCCATGCCAGGAACATCAAAAGGTCTTCCTAGTGTTAAAATCCTAACAGAAATCTTCCACTTTGAAATACATTTGCTTTCACTACGTTATCATCAATGCAAGGAACTGGTTCTCAACCAGTCAGCCAAAGCATTATGATGGAAACTGTTACTCTTACTTTCCACCCCTAACAATTACAATTTCACATTAAGGTACTTCAAATACCTGTAATGCTTGTTTGTCAAGCGTTAAATTATACCAAAGTAGAGCTCATTCTGCAGGTTTGAATGTTCTGCACAAAGCCAGCAAACAAGTCCAACTTCTGTACAATGCCAAAAAAATTGCATACACTAAAATTTTCCATCTTTCATATCAGGGAATAGGAAAAGATGGCTCACTTGTTTACTTTAACTTTCAGGAAGAACTTTGCTCCAATTGCATCACATCAGAAATGTGTAGTTTATCTTCTGCACAAACATCTCCACCCACAAAGAACTCACACCACATGGAAGTGACTCCCACTACGATTAAACACAGAATCCAGTATTAAATCTGTGACCTCTGTTAAATTAAATTGCTCTGTACACAACTGATTTTTTAACACATTGCTGAAGACTGCATTTTGTATTTCTCTGAGGCTGGCTCAGGAGACAGCTGCATTAAAGCCTGGCTCTCCAGGTATTCCTCACTGCAGATCCTGAAGCAGACACCACCTTGCTCCTTAAGAAATTAGCCTGGAAGCTTCAGGCATCAGTCAGGACTCTATCAAGACAGGCACCATGGAATGCACAGCAAAATCACAAGTCACTGTCCAGAACTACCTATAATCTAAATTAGAGGTAGACAGTTTGGCTTCATATGTAAAGACACTGCACATTACTCTTTTCAAACGGGGTACTGACATGAATGCAGTAGGTTTCAAAGTAGACCAGAAGTGAGCAGGAGAGATCTACAGCAAATCCTTCTCTATTCCAAAGAACATTACACAGCCCTGGAAGCTGACCCTTAAAACAGACTTGGGTGTTCTGGACTTTCAGGTCAGACAGTTACACCAAAGCATGAGGAAAGACTTTCAAACCCATTTGTATAGCTACAGATGTATTCCTTCCATAACCAGATTTCCAATTGGGATTTGGGAGTTCGGCTTGCTTTTAGCACTACTTAAAAAAAAAGGGGTGTATTACATTAGCATCCCTTATTTTGGATTAAAATTATGTTCATACATTGTAGCCACACCAAAAAAAATTATCTGCCTTTTTTAGTGGTATGTAGACCATGGAACACTGTCTGCTTTCTCAGCTTGAACAAAAGTTTGGCTACTGAAACAGTTACCAACTGACTCAATTTGCTGTATTTTTAAAATAGAGTCAAGTGGTCAGGCAAAAATGATACTAACATCAAAAGAAATAGGAAAGCAAAGCTGCAACGCCACGATCTTATCTGAGGAATTGCCGTTTGCCACTTGACATCTTATTCAGAAGCTCAGAAACACAATGTTTCATCATGTAACAGGAAGAATTCTTTTACAGAATGATTTCTCTAAGTAAAACTTGAGAACTGATTTGTTACACAGTTCACAAAGCCCTCTCTAAATGACGAGGAGTAACAATCTATCCCCAGGAGAGCAAAGACTCACACATAATATTGAGAACACTCAGAGACGTCCCTGCACCTTCCACTTTTTGTAAGTCAGCTGGGTAAGGTTCACTGAGTTATGCCAAGTAGAATGAGCAAGATATGGTTAATCAGTTTGGTGTTCTCACCCCAGGGTCCCCCATCCCATCCTACCCCAGGACCATGCAAATACGTACTTCTCATGCTTATTTTTCTTTCTTGTTGAAAACCGACTCCAAGTGCCCTCCTGTGAAGCGTGAATGCCCCTGGCAAACACAGGAGCATTCTTACACAGCAAAGATGCACAGTGCCACTGAAGGACAGTTACAGACACGGAAAAGTACACAACCAACCAGTGGAACTAATGGGTCTGTTCAAACAGCACACTGCACAGCTGAGAAAGTGGCAATAGAAAAAAGCAGCAGGAAGAGGAAGAGACAAACAGGAAGCAGTTTTTGTGAAGCAGCCAAGTTCAGAAACCTGCAAGATGCAGTGTCCAGAGACCTGGCAGCAGCACAGCCATGCAATCGACACAGTGTGAGTGACCCCGGGCCAGAGCTGCGACAGAACTGTGCTTACAGCCAGGGTTTAAAATAGCCCTTCACTGCACCACTAAAGAAAAGGTCACAAAATATCAGCACATTAAGAGCAATACTTTGGTCCTTCTGTTAAAAGCACATTGAACAGAAACAAGATTAGAGTCACTAAACTATTTCAAATAGTCCCTGCAGCCTTTACCAGGCAGCCTGGGCTTTGCTCTCAGAAGGAGCTATGGCAGCACTCCCACTTTACTGGCCCAATTATACACTTGAGTAACACAGTGACCAGCACAGAAACATCTCCGGACTAACTGACCTCTGGTCAGTTCCCTTTATCTTCACACAGTAGATATGTGAACTTTATGTTCACACAGTTTCAGTTATACTGAAACAAGCTAAACTGAAAAAAAAAACCCCACCACTGTTGCTCCACTCAGGAAGAGGGAACAGTGACTTACTTGTGGTGTCAGTGGTACACTGATACTGTGCTGAGAAAATCACCCCACAAACCCGAGCACTCGGTGACAAACACATACAATAGGCTACACGAGTACAGCATGTTGCACATGTAACATGTAACACACATGTGCCTATTGAAAAAAACCACAAGAATACTGCTACAAGAAATGGACTACTTTAACTTAATTTCACCTTAAAAATCCCTCAGTCTCCTGTTTAATTATGATTTAGTAGGCAGACTTCCATTTTGCCCCTTAAAGAACTTGACAACTGAAGCAAAAGAGAGCTGGCAGTCTCCATCAGCAACATGTAAAGAAAAAAGCAGCAACAACCCACACACCAAAATGAGAACCCCCTTCTTTGTAAAACATGAACCTTCTTCTGTGATACACCAGGCCTAAGGAATCAGACTGAAAGTTACCTTTTCCAAAAATCTGGAAGTCAAGGTGAGAGAAATTTGCAAGCAAAGATTCTGGTGAGAATACAAAATTCTGCACAAGTATTTAACCAAATTTATACAAACCCCTTTAGTAATAGCATTTCAAATGCAAAGATTTTCAGTCACAGAATTCATAGCATTTCTCAGAAACCCTATTTCCATTTTACAGATGAAAACAAGAGATTGAATAATTTACCAAAAGAATTTTAAGTTTATCAGATACATCAGAATGGAGCCTACTAGCCCATACACCATAGTCCTTTAAATCATTTTAACTGCACCCAAGGGTAAGATATCCCCAAAACCATCACTCTACACAAACCTTGTAAGGTGATTTGCCAAAATAGCTCTGAATTAAAGACATAAAATTTCCCATATGCAGTATACAACAGGTATCAGGTGTCTGAGAGTCATCCATGAAAGCTGGTACTCTAAGTAGGGAATTACTCAAGCAATTAACCTACCAGAAACATCAAGGGGACAAACACGTTGGATGTGGTCCCTTCTCTGGGCTTACATGCTAGAGCTGCAAAAAGGTTCTACCCACTGCTGGAATTTACAGCTCGGGAACTCCCTCTGGATGCAGGCACAGGTCTCTTCAAAGACTGAATAATCAGCGGAGTTTTCTCCACAAAATCCCCACACATTCAAGATGTGAAAAACATCTCAAGTTTAACGCACATCTCTCCTACCCTTCTTTACAGACAACTCCTGAATGCTGAGGGAGGACTGACAATTCCTTCTCATGAGTAAGTACCTCTTCAAGGGAACAGTGAGACAAAGCAAGGGAGAGAGTGAGCCTTTCACCCAGCCCAGCAGTTTCAGCTTTCACCCAGGCTGCAGGCTCCACAGCAAGAATATCCACGCACTCTACATTCAATATCCACCACAGGAAACACTCAGTTGTTAAGATTAAGACTAGAACCAAGCATTTTCCACCAAGATGAACTGACCAAATC
This sequence comes from Lanius collurio, assembly GCA_020086605.1. NCBI lineage: Eukaryota > Metazoa > Chordata > Aves > Passeriformes > Laniidae > Lanius > Lanius collurio. The sequence continues at coordinate 1,831,194 of JACBWW010000021.1, forward strand.
AAAACATCCGAGAGCCATGTGCACTCTTTCCTTCAGGCCCAAAACTCAGTTATAAAACACCATATACAATAAACATCATTTCAAGGCAAAAATTACAAGTCTTCCTCATCACAGAACATCAGCCAAGATTGCAGGGCACATAGATATGTGCAGAACCAGACACTCTGGCATTGAAAAAACACTTTATGGCCAGAAACAAAGCCCCAAGGCACATCAGTATTTTTACCAGCAACATGTAAAAATCCCTAAGAGGCAATGTAAGTTACTTAGTACTAAGTACACATACACCAACACAACTGATCAGGTTCCCAGCTTCTGACATTTGTGTATTTAAAAAGGCAGTTCCCTTCAAGTGTACACACAACCTTTATTATTATCTGACCCTACTGTATGTTTACATTCAGGAGGAATCAAAAGTACTGAAAAGACAGGGCGGGCCTTAACATACCCACAAGTGCAGAAAGAATGCCAACACTATCTTATGATCTAGGAATAGGTTCTTAGAACATAAAGACAGAGTTAAATGTGCATGATTGTTGACTGGGAGTTTTTGTTTGGGTAGGGAATGTTTAAAGTGTATATACACTTTACATTTGGGAAAAGCATCTGCTCCACATTTTAAGAAGGCCAGTCAATTCCAGGTGACTAACCAATGAAAGGTGACTGAAAAAGGAAGTAAATGTTACAAGAGTATTTTTTTAACCTCTGAGCAGACGAAAGCCCCATTCTAAATAAAGAATGCAGGAAAAAGGAACATTACAGGCATTGAAAACTAGAGACATGTTCTACAGTTATAAGCCAGGCAGTTTTACTGTTTAAGTTTTAAAGACTACTCCCACTTGTTCCCAAACCTTACTTCACAAAGTTTTTCTTTCTATCATTCCCTCAGCCCCATTAAAAGATGTTCATAAGTGCACTGAACTTGTTCTAAACTCTTAACCATTACAAAAAAACCCATTCTATTTAACAATATTTTATGTAAGTTTCATTTGTTAGACATCTCTACTGCACATTTTAGGAAAACACCATTCTAGTCAAAATGAAACCACACAGAAGGGGATAAGGTTTTCAATTATACTACTTAAAATGCTTTGTTTTAAAATGATCTAACACGCACATAACTAAAGGAAAAGTTAATAAAAGATGAAATTTCAATTACATTTATATCAAAGCAAGAGAATTCACAAGGAAGCAAGTCTCCTGGTAAGCATTACTAAACATACAAAAATGTTAAACCTTTCTTTCACAATGAAGAAAAGTCTAAACAGTATCAGGTCTGTCTTATCCTGACTCAAATCACATTCAAATGTAAGAGAATTCAAATAAGACTCCAAAGAACATTTAAAGAAAGAAACAAACAACCCTCACTTACAGATACCAAAAAATCCCCAAGTTATTTCCTCTGTCTTCATCTTTCAGCCAAAATCAGAAAGATCAGGTTTCTAGTGAGAAGTCATTCAGTGATAGTTTGTGAACTACTGTTTGTGCTTGTTCATACCTGCACATGTAATTTCCTCCTCCTTGTGCCAAATAAAAGCATTGCTCAGTCCCACAGAGGAAATTTCACAGATGGTTACAGTGAACCATTCCCATTTACAGTGGAAAACCACAGATAGTTTAGAAATACTGAAAAGCTGATTGAGAATATAAAACATGGGTAAGTGAACAACTTTTCACAGAATAAGTAGGTCACTGAAGTGCCCAACACATTCTTAACACTGAAGAATATCAGAACAACGTGATGAGTTTATTCTGCATGGAATTCCCCTCCCCTCCCTCAACTACAGTGGCTTCAGTTCAGCATTCAGATTATGCAATCAGAATTCCACACTGAGAAACGGAGATGCCATGAAAATGCAGGCATTTTTATTTCCCGGAGTTCTTAGTGCAGTGATGGGAAAGCAGACAGGGAGGTCAGGGAAACTTCTAAGCAGTGTAAACAGTTCCCCAGGAAGTGGCTGAACAAACGGGGGAGGAGGCACCAAACCAAGGTCAGGTCACTCACAGCAGCAACCCACAGACAACCTGAGCTCGTAAGGGAGGGACAGACTCAGCACTGCCAATCACACACGGACATTCAGCTCCCAGGCTGCAATTTCTTCTGATAATTTAATCTTTCTACATGTCCAGTCACACTTTAGGACAACATAGATGTGTCAGCGGTTGATCTTCCTGCATATACCACAAAAATCACATCCTACCTGAAAGCAAAGTGAAAAGTAAGCATTATCAAAAAAAAAAAAAAAAAAGTTAAACATTAGAGGCAGTCTGATCTTAATGAATAAGCATAGCCAAAAGCATTTTTTTAAAAATTACTGCCTCTATTTCTACTTTACACTCTAAAAACATTTCTTTAGTTGTTTGGCTACTTTGATAACTCATTAGCATACAACTTTAAATATTGAATATTTTAGCCTTCACAGAAAAACAGCTATTGTTCCTCAGTGTAGCAGCAGCATCCACAAAAAAAAAGTTAGTCAATCTTTATATTAGAACAAGACACATAAATGCTCACTTTCAGACAGCAGCCAGAAAAAACACAGCAAAGCCAACAGTGTAATGTCATTTTGAGTAAGTTAGCAATCAACAGCAGGTCAAAATACTCAAGCTGGGAATAGGATGGAAAAGAGGGGAAAGACAGAAAGAAGTCTTCTTGCTTTCTTTATATAACCCAGTAAATAATCTGTTTGTTGTTGCCACTGTTACATTCCTACTTCCCCAATACCAGCAAGACACATTAAACCATCCCTGTGACCAAAAAAAGAGAAAGAGAAAGAAATGCGGATGAGAACATTACCAAATCAAAACATGAACTGAAGGGTAAAAACCCCGAAAATTAAAAGGATCAAGGCTGTTTTGAGAAAATGCACCTATTTTGACACAGACAAGCAGATGCTTATATTCCCACCTAAAAAGTATCTTGAAAAAAATCAGTATTTCCCTGTTTGATATTGATAGGGACCTTCAACCCCCATCCTCAAACCTGATAGTAACATCTTGCTTTACAGGCAAAAATCTGCCTGCTTGCAGTACTGGGGGCAGGCCAACTTCCAGAACCACCACCTTGCTCTGCCAGGCTGCCTGGGGGTATTGAGATCAGATTCACATGGGTAATTAAATCCTCCACTGAAATCTCAAACTAGGTTTACAAGATCCAAAATTATGCAAGGTATCCCAAAGGGGGTAACACCAGAGGACTGCTCTGACATACATAGATAAGACTGCTAAATGGCAAGTGTAGTCATTGTGTCAAGTACCATTTAACACATCCCCTTATTATCAAGGAAAAGAATTTTTAAGGACAAAATCTTACACTACTACCATAACAAGGGCACCATAAAGCAATTCCAATTCACTCTACAATAAAATCTGTTTCCTCCAACAACACTGGAGTATAAATCAGAACAACCTTAACTAGTTTTCAGATACAATTTTTTTATTAAAGTGCACTTTCTACCCTTCATGGAATATTTTAATTAATGGCCTTTAATCACTTTTTACCTAGGTAAGGAATGCTTGATAAAACAGAAAGCAAAGTATGAACAGGTTACTAAATGAAGTGAGTGGTACTGATCAAATGAGAAATAGCTCAAAGCTTAATATCATTCCAGATACTGGGTCTGAATCTTTCACTCTGTCAACCTCAGACACACACGACAAAAAAAAAAATATTAACAAGTCTAAGTGTGTCATCCTCAACACCTTGACACTATCAGACACACTCAAAGCACAGTGCACTGATACTGTTTAACACCTGCATACCCCGAAGAGCTGGGAAAGGCAGGTGAAAACAATCCTGCTTACACTGAAACCAGCTGTAATGAGATTTGCCCTAATCTGGGGTAAATCAAGAGTCTGCCATGCACACATGAGCGTCTCCTCCTGCCTCCACAAAGCCTCAGACTAAACTGTCTCCTTACCTGCTACACTGGACACTTCAGAACAGTCTGTAGTAAAATCTGTCCTTCAGTGTTTATCTTTGAAATCATCATGAAGATTACATCTAGTTTCTCAAAGGCAATGTATTAAATGTCTACTTCTTTCCTCTGAAGCATCTCTTCCCCCAGCTAATTTTCAAATTTTGTGATGGATTATGGTTTTGTTGAGTATAAACAAAATTTTGAAAAATAAAACTAGAAAATATTAAATCACCACCAATTTAAGTTTACTGTTAAAAGATACTAAGTATCTGAAAACAAAGACTCACCTTTTTTTTTAAATTAAAAGGAAATTTACATCCAACTTATGAGACCAAAATTAAGACCTTTATCCTATCTCAATAAATGTGCATCTTCTACCTGGTTCCAAAGCACTGTGATCTATCTTACAGGCCAAGATAACTGCTGACCCCATGGTCAGCTCACACATCAGTAACCAACTAAAACAAAACAAAAAAAACCAAACCAAAAGAAAGAAAGAAAAAAAAAAAAAAACAAAAAAAACCACCAAAAAACAACAATTTTAGGGAAAACAAGATTGAGTCTTAAAAAAAACAAATCTAACAAGTTAACTTAAAACAACAGCCAGGGAATTAATCTAAGGAGATATAACAACCTATAAAGAGTTACTAACAAGCATTCCTGCATAGCAGTGACTCAGAGAAATAAAAAGGTGAAAGACTACCCAACTCTGGAATTAAAGTGACTGAATAAAAAGGGGCCATTTCTTAAAATATATATATACATATTTTGTGATTTAAATTTCAGAATAAATCTAGCAATTTCCAGGCCAAATTAATTTTCCAGATGTAGGGTGACAAATAATGCTCACACACACAGTACAGAGCACTAGATCCACACACTGTCCATGATCTTACCCTGAGTTTACACACAGAGAACTGAAGTTTTCTTAGGAATAAGGTCCTACCTACCCTCCCTCTCCAGTTTCAGCAAGTTTTCCCTCCTCCTATATCACAGTAATCACAAAAAGACAGAAGAAATCAAGACCTCTAGTAATAAAAGTGGAAAAGCAGACAGAGACACAAATACTTATAGAACTGGAGAAGCAACACTAAGAAGCAGCTGGGATGAAAAGGAAAGCCAAGAGGGTTAAAGTCTGTACCTGTGCTTTTACACTATACTTGTTTTGGCACTGACTGCAACAGTCCAAAGCCAAAAATCACAGTGTGGCAGAATGGTGTTACCTACCCCAGTGAAAGCAGAACAGTGTGACTAATTTAACTGGGAAAACAAAACCTGATGGGGGGCGGGCAGGGAAGCAGCCAGCAAAAAAAAAACATCAAAAGCAGCCTGACCCAGTGCAATCATGTTCTTGAAAGGTCTAAACAGCCCCAAACACTTGGTCTCAAATCTAAATAAGCATTCAAGGGTATTTGGGGTTATTCTGAACAAACTTAATTTACCAAATATTTTAGTAACTTAAACACACACTAAAAAGTCATTAACTCAGCATGTGGATTTCCACCATAATCACTGCTCACTAGGCCTCAAACAGCTTCCTCGTGCTGGCTCTCCTGTCTCTCATATCCCCAGTGTCATTTCCAAATCCACAACGTATATTTCTGACCACTAGTGCAATTACAACTCTTATACAATAGAAATCAGAATGCAAAAAGCAGATGCCAGGCACATATACTCAGCTTTTGCAGGAAATACCAGTGTACAGCCAGAACTGCTCTCCAACACCTAATAAAATTATCCTTTTTAATGGGGAAAAAAAAAGCATTCAACTGACAGTGATCTGAAAAGTAAGTTTCAAGCATCCTTCAAAGTGCAATTCCCCTTTAAAAAAACCAAAAAAATCACAAAATCTCTATCTCAGCAGACACAATCCTATCACTCTGCAGCTGTTCTTCTAAAGACAGAACATCAAATTCAACACTGAACAACCAATGAGCTCAGTGAGAACGATTAATGAATCCTCAACCACACAGAAAAAAAAGTTGGAAAACCTCTCCAGACTTCCACAGGTGTGCTTAGAAGATTGCAATCTCACTTAGGTGAGGCAGAGCTCCCTGTGGTTTGATGAGTCTATGAAAACTTGTTGAGAAATACCACATCTGAGCTGTTCCAGAGCACTTTTCATAATTACATGATTTGCACAACAGTGATGAAGGTGTGGCACATCATACAATTCACCAGCTTCAGTCTGTGACACAGTCCTGCCAATGCCTCCAGGTACTCTGCTTCCAACTTCAGCAGAAGCTTCAGAAATTAAAGTGCACAGAAAAACTGCAGTCCCGTTGGAATTAGCAGATATCTGCACACATTATTTCACATGACAGCACTGATTAAAAGCCATTTTTAGTTTTTATACCATTTCTACTTTACATATATATCTCCTCCTAAATGCCCCATTACAACAACGAAGGGGCTACAGATCTGCGAAAAAATCATTCTGTGCTCTCTTTTGATAATCTTGAAGCTCCTCAAGGCAAATATATGCTGCTTTCTGCACTGCTGATTGTACAGAGCAGGCCTAATTGGTTAAGTACTAAGGGGAAAGCACACCATTTTCTAAATGGGGGCCTTAAACTCTCTGACCTCCAAATACCTAACAGTAAAAGAACATCTAGAGACACTGAAAAATGAACATACAACATTACTTATTAACTGAAAGCAAAACCAGTCATATCTGGATCACACTCTTGTTGTCAATGCTTCCTCTCAGTGCTTTTAAAAGAATCTTCCCTCATCACAAGACCTCCAAAACAACTCTGGCAGAAAGCCTTCAAGGGAAACTTGAAACATGTGGGCCAAAGGAGCAGCTCAGGCAGCTCGTGCTCCTCTAACCAACTCATTCCTCCAGCAAAGCTGGCTTCCAAACACCAGCACCAAATGCAACACTCCTCCATTACACAGTGACACAATAGTCAACATCAATTAACAATACTCCAAAGTGCCTCCATATTACCTTGTGAAGTTATTGCTGCCATCAGGAGTTTTTGCAGATGGACAAGGAAAAGGTACTTAACTCAGCATGGCAACCATAGCCCCACAAATCTCTAGAATATCAGAGAATTATAAAAAAAGCCACTGGCACTCTGAACTAAAAATCACTCTCCAACCTATTCTGCAACATTTTGCTATCACTGGCACATCAGGTGGCTGCCAGAAAGTTTCCTGGATCACCAGCCTTTTCTGGAAAGGTCAGCAGCAACTAGGAACAGGACTGACAAGTTCTGAGTTAGTTTAAGACAATGTACTTGATGAGAGATGCCCTGTAATTACAGACTGCAGAAAACTGCCTTCCAAATATTTTTCTACAACTGGGACACCACCAACAACAAACAAAACTAAAACCATACAACCTTAGAAAAGCAGCATCAAAATTAATAGGAGATGCATTAAATTTTGACAATGTATTAATTTACATGCAGCATCTTCTGTTTAAGTTTATATTACAAAGTTACACCAAACCCAGAAAATAAGACATAGTATTTACAGTAACTTGACATAAACCAGTATTACGTACCTTTAAAAAAAACTGACATCACTAAAATGAGTGCAAACAAGAATATGACAGTACTCTGTACACTATTACAGAGGTAATGTAACAATAATCACGTATTACTAGCTGGAAATGAGAACTGAGGCGCTACAGATTTACTACACTAGCAGAAATGCAACATTAATTTAAAAAAACGCCACAATTTTATTTGCTTTAAATTAACAAGAGCCTGCTGTTTGTTCACTGGACTGTTTTCAATTCAATGTACCGAGATATTTTCTCTAGCCACTTGTTAAAATTTCAACAGTTATCTATGCAAGTACTGTGTGACTTACCTTTATATTCTTAAAAAGCACTACAAACAAAAAGCTCCCCTAGATCGGGTGCCATCATTATTCAGAGCCCTAAGAGCCCTTACACCTTCCTCCTGTATCAGTGCTGTAAAATAACTCAGGTGATTGCCCAGAACTGGCTCTCCCTGTAAGTGCTGGTTTGGGAGAAACTTCTCTGAACAATACAAAAAACTTAAAATACTTGTTCTAACTGCTTTACTTCTTTGTTGAGAAGCAGAATGCATAACATGGTAGCTGTAAAGTGGCTATTATTTTAAGCTAGGAAGTTCTATTAATATCTCAGAATGTATTTTTAGTTTTGGTACTTTTATCTTTTTTAACTTCTCTGAAGGGTGGTTCCCTACTGCCATATGCTTCTTCTTGACAACTTTGCTTGCCCTTGATATTCTGAAGATAACAAATGGACTTTCAAAGTTAAACTTCTTGTCAGTAATTTTTTTCTTTCTTTCTTTTTTTTTTTTGTAAAAAAAACATTAGGGACAACAAATTTTCCTGTACTTCTCCTTTCCTCCTAATCATTTCTCTGCATGACTCCACTGGACTCCACCGTAAAGTGTACACCCTCTAAATCAAAAGCATTACAGAGAAAAATAACTGGTTTTGCCAAAGGAAGCAGCAACGCTACCACACCTTGGCTCCCGGAAACTGCAATCAGGGAAGAAGTTAAGTAAGCAGCAGCCTTCCCACACGAAGGCACTGACATTGCGAGACAAAGGACAACCATCTTCCCTTTAAAAAAAAGAACACCTTAAAATACACCCAGCTCTTCAGTGCTCTCCGGTCGCTCATTCCCAAAGCAGGCTTCTTCTCCAGTGCCCACCGGCACAAGTCCCGCTGCTCCTCTAAGCGGGGCCTACTTCCCACGCCAGACCGATGGGGTTGTGCTCTGCTTTCGCACGGGGCACAACCAAACACAACTACAGCAAACAGCGGGGGTTAGCAGTGTGGAAAGCTAAATCTGGAACAGCCGGCGCACGGCACGTTTAAAGGGAAAGCCCCTGAACAAACAAGATCATGCGAGGTACAGTAGCGACGACAGGATATTTACATTATTAAATCAAAGAGCAAAGTACTAAAAACAGACGACCTCTACAATCCTACCGACCCACAGGTAGGTGAGCGTGACTCCCAAACCCCCACAGACCAGCTTCACTGAGATGCTCCTTGGCTTGAAAGGGGGTCCCAAGCGACGCCTTCCGCCGCAAGTCTTATTAAAACTACACTCTCCAAAGTCCTTCCAAAAACGTATTATTACCAAAAAAAAAACCAAAAAACCCAAACAAACAAAAAAGGAAAGTAATCTCAGCCCGATTTATAGAACACACTGACCCGGCAGCTGCCAGCGGCTCCTCTGCCCTCAGCCGCGGTCCCGGGGCAGAGCCGAGCACGCAGCTCCTCCGGCAGACAAAAGGAGCGCGGAGAGCGGCCCCGCAGAGCTCCGCGGCGGCGGGGCGGGGGGCGCCGGCCCCGGCGGGACAAAGTCCGCTGCCTGCCCCGGGCCGGACAGCGCCGGGAGCCCGGGGCAGGGCCGGAGGGGGGAGGGCAGCCCCCACTCCTGCCTCCACACGCGGCTCCCCCGCGGGCGCAGCGGCGGCTGGAAGGCGCAGCCCCCCTCAGAGGGTCCCGCGGGGCGGCCCCGGCGGGCAGGGGCCGGGGCAGCCGCCCTCCCGCGCGCCCCCGGGCCCTCCCCCGCCCGCCCGCGGGGCGCCCTCCCGCCGTCGGGCAGAGAGGACAAAGGAACGGCCGGGCTACCTCGGCCCGGGAGGGCCGCGCAGCGCAGGCCGCACTCACCGCTGCAGCACCAGGAGGAGGGCGAGCCCTGCGGGAACTTGGCCGAGTCGGGCGCGATGCAGACGCTGGAGCCGAGGTGTGGGCACTCCATGGCGGTCGCAGCGGAGCGGGGCGGGCGGGCGGCTCCTCGCGGCGCTACAGCGGCGGCGCCCCGCACACAACAGCCATCTTAAGGCCGGCCTCCCGCTCCGCTCCGCGCCAGGCCGGGCCGGGCTTTGCGGGCAGCCGCCCTCCCTCCCGTCCGCGCCGCGCGTCGCTCCCCAGCCGCCGGGGTTTGCAGGCAGCCGCCCGCCGCAGGGGCCCGTGGCCCGGCTGGCGTGCCGGGAAGCGAGCTCTGGCCTTCGTGGGGTGGCTCGGCTGGCAGGACCTTGAGCATCTGCTTCCAACGCCTGCCATAGGGCAGGAACACCTTCCCCTAGACCAGGTTGCTCCAAGCCCCATCCACCCTGGCCTTGAACACTTCCAGGGATGGGGCAGCCACAGCTTCTCTGGGCAGCCTGTGCCAGTGCTTCACCACCCTCACAGTAAAGAATATCCTAACAGCTAATCTAAACGTGCCCTCTTTCAATCTGGACCCGTTTCCCCTTGTCCTCTATCACTTCATACTCTGCCATACTGTCGTGCCCCATCTTCTCTGTAAGCTCCCCTCAGGTACTGAAGGGCCACCATTAGGTCACCCTGAAGCTTGTCATTTCCAGGCTGAACAATGCCCATTCTCTCAGCCTTTCCTCACAGAGCTGCTCCACCCGTCTGATCTACTTGGTGGCCTCCTCTGGCCTCACTGCAGCAGCTCCACATCCTTGAGCCCCCGGGCTGGGGCAGCTGCAGGTGGGGTGGGGTCCTCCCTCTCCTGCTGCCCACGGGGCTCTGGATGCAGCCCAGGACGCGTTTGGCTTTCTGGGCTGCGTGCATTGACTGCCAGCTCATGGCGAGCCTGTCATCCAGTGTTCTGTTCTATAAGGTGCACGGCCTGAGGTATGACCTAGGGGGGTTTTTTAGAGTTACCTGGCTTCAAATTTAGCTTGTTACTGAATTTTCTACTTTATGGCTGTAACTTTTAAGTGGTAATAAAAGTACAGATGTTGTGTTACAGCTTTACCAGACAATACAGAATAACAGTTTTATCACTCAGCAATTTGCAATACCAAAATGCAGTTCCTTTTCAAATAAGGCGAATGAAGTCCACCAGCACAAAAGTGGGGATTTTTTTAGTCTAAGGAACTGTGACAACTCCTGAATATTATTAGGAGTTTTAGACCTTTTTCTCTTACCATAACTAATGTGAGAAACACAATTTTGCCATGGGTTTTGCTTGTTGTGTGACCTTTGTGTAGACACAGAAAACACAGAAAGCATCTATCTCAATACATTTTATGTGGCACTGCACTATTTAATGGAAGAATATTTTAGAAACTGAGAGTTTTGTATGGATTTTCAGATGAGGTACTTTAAATATTCATATCAAAGATGTCTTGGTGGTCACTAATCTCCATGGCAGAACGCCATTCTTTACCCTTTGTTGGTTTTCACCCTGTTTATGCAAGAGGGAAAAAATCAGAAAGATCCAATTCTTCACAGCATCAGAAACTACACTCCATGGAATTAGTTTGCATTTCTAACTGCGCAGCTACAAGCAGCATTAGGTCATAGATACCAAAATGTGAATTAAATGGCTGCAAATGTTACCTTGACACAAAATCATAGATCTTCCTTACATAGTCCTCATCCTTCAAGCTTGTCATATTTGATCTATTAGACAAGTAACATTCCCAACATATATTTTACAAGTTGTACAGAAACCATACATTTATATAATTTTCTAACAAGCATTGTACAAACGGAGAAAAATTAACTGGGAAAAGAATATTTAATTTTGTTTCATACAATATACAAACCTTTAAACACATCTAGGAATTACTTGTACAAATTTAAGGAGCTTTTAAAAAGGTGGTCATGTTAACATGCTTCACATTAGCCAAAGGGTCCTTTTGTTTACTCTCCACCCTCTGCCACAATGTATAATGAAGACAATTCATTAAATTAAAGCAGCAGTTTGACTGCAGTTGCTGTCTCTTCTAACCAATGCATACCTTTAATCCTCGTGTCGTGCCCCACCCATCGAGTGAGAACGAGTAAGAAACCTCAATTAGATGTGCTTTTCTCATTTTCCCCTTGTACCAGCATCACTTCACTGCCTTCTCCAAGCAGTATGAACCAGAGTTTAACTGAAACCACCAGTTCTTACCTGTGTGGATTCTGTTAGTGGTATATTTAGTCTTTCAGAAGCAAGAAAAAAATATACCAACGAGATTAAATACGGTAAAATAAACATGTTTGTACACTTTTGGGTGTCTGCTTTCCCTTTAGCACTGTTATTATTGGCTTTACACCTTGTTCCTTTGCAAGATAATAGTGGAGTTCTCTCTTCATTTATGGGTTGACAGCCATTCATTGACTCTTTGAACAGTGTAATTCTGTGCAAAAATGTGCTCATTTCTTTGTTTTAGTTGCCATGCCCACAGCAAATGTGGCAGCCTTTAAATTTTCTTATCTCTAGCTGCCAAGATAAATACTTCAGTAAGGATGATTTCATCTGTTAGGGAGTCAGGATACATAGCAGTTATCACACGTGTGAGGACGCATAAGGACCACTATAAGCATGTTTGCAATGCAGCCTCTTGGCCTACTGAAAAATAATTGATCACTAATGCAACTCCAGCACTCAGATCTCAAAAGCTTTGCTTACAACAAGGGTAGTTTTAAGTGGCTTGCAGTGAAGTGTACATGTTGAATGCAGAGGAAAACTGGAGTAGAAGCTCTGGGTATAATTTTCCTTTTTGGTTTGCTTTTTCAGTAAGATTTCTTCAGTACAAATCACTTGATTTGGAACCAGAGTCTCACCTCTTGGTCCCATCCTTCCTCAGATGAGAGTAATTTAGATGGTAGCTAATATAAATCCTACAGGCATGTTCATAATGGGTGCAATCAGTGCAGAACAGGAGCTTGTGATTTAGCACTGTTTATTAGAAATTTCTATTTAATATAGCACATCATCATCTTTGCTACAACAGAGGTATTTCACACAGCATCCTCTTCGGGGATATGTGTAGTCATCCATCTATGCTATAGGCTCTACCTGAGAGCATTTGAGTTTAGAATTTGGTCCTGAATTGGTATCTTACATATATATTAAGAATTTACCATGGGAGCAGGGAAGTCTGCCCAAAGAGTTCTTTTGTTCTGCTGTATTCCTCAGAAATAAAATTGGTTGTGTTAAATATTTGAAAACATTGAAAACATGGCTTTGCCATGAGTATGTATTATGATATGGTCTAATGATGCAGTAGCAGCATTTTTCCTTGTGATCACAGCTTCCTTCAAAATCACCAGATGCACATCAGCAGTGGATCAAGTGAAGCAGACTGTTTGTTGCCTTAGCTGACTTCCACATTTGCTGTAGAAATTGGAGAGCATGGAATGAAGAAGGGCTGATGCTGTACAAGTGGAATGAATGCTGACCTGAAGAACTATAATTCAGTCTTTGCCAGACGATTCTTGCATGTCACCTGGCAAATGATTTAAACCAATTTCTTTACAAAGCAGACCTGTTTGCTAGTTTGAAGGCTAATGTCTTTCTCAACTACAGCTGTGAAAAGAGGCCAGCTCTGTTCAGGGCACACACATTGGACTTTTCCTATCTCTATGGATACACATCCATCCTCCACGTCTAGATTAAATGCATAAAGATAGAAAGACTATCATCTCCCACAGCATGGTTCTTCAGAATTGAGATTGGCACTCAGCTGAAATGAGTATTAGCAAGTCTTTTGCTCTGAGCACTGGGTTAAACCCCAAGTGCCAGCTGAGGTCCACACAGCCTCTCTGAACACACTACATACCAATCCAGACCTAGTGACAACTTGGTATAGTGGGTTTTCACCTCTCACTTCCCAAAGGAATGGCACTGATGGTATGATGGCAATAGTGATGGAGACCACAGAAGCCCACCACAAGGCAGTGAGTTCTTTACTCGGTGCAGATGCAACTGAAGCAGATACTGGCAGGCAAAAATATCAATAGAAAGCATCAAAATATAGGTAATTTCTAACACAAAGTCTCAGTTTAACAAAACCTCTAATGAGGGTTGGCCAAGAAGTTCTGCGAGTTCTATGCCATCTGCAGTGGACAGCAGCTTAGCTGCAGGCAGCTGTGTATGAAACGACACCAGAGCACATTAAATACCACAAGCACACTTCTGCTGCCACATTGTCTCATTAACAAATCTACTTCCATTTCCTGTTTAACACCTCTGAAAAAAAAGCTCAAACACTTTTTCAGTGTTTGATCATAGGAACACAAGCACGTCCCTTTCCAAGGTTCAAGATCTTCTCTAAAGGACAAGATCTCCAAGATGAAGGACAAGGAATATAAAAGTAGGCAAATCCCCAGAGCAAGCATCCGTGACAGAATTCGGAGCATGGGATTAAAAGGTGAACGGGCAGGACGCCCTCCCAGCACGGCCAGGACACTGCCGAGCACACCCCTTGAGGGGGCGGTGTGACACAAGGCACCGAGCAAAGGATCGGGGGGCCGAAGGACGAGTTCTGCACGCTCCCTGCTTGCACCAGCACTGCAAGAAATTCCCGGGACATCTCCTGCCATGGGATTTATGGCTCTCTTATGGCTCTCTCCAGTAATATGGAGGCGTCCCTCATTTCTTAATGGGTTGCTTCCTGTGGGAAATAAAGTTGACTTTGGCAATACAAATGGCATTGGGCTGATTCAGATTCCATCAGAACAGATGAATGTGTTTATTTTTTAAAGTATAATTCAAATATGTATCTGAGATCTGATTTCTTTAATTTCTAAGAGCCTGTAATAATTTTACATCACTTTTCCAAGGATTCCAGAAGCTTTAATTCTGCCCCAAACTTCACCTGTTCTGCACTTTCCTAGGTTGGACACAATGTAAGGGGATATATAAAGGTGAATGTGAGTAATCTCTGTGATGGTTTTTTTTGAACAAATCAATGAAGATGAGACAAACAAATGGTACAAATAAATGGAATGGTTTTCATAAGGTATTATTCATACAGACAAAGAGTTATTTTTAATTCATGCTTTAAACAAATGCCTGAAAGTTCTCATATGTCTGCAGCTTTCAACAGCAGCTTCATCAATTGTTTACTGTCCTCCAGAGCCTGTTCAATAATGCACTAGGGTGACACCCAGCAATATTAATTCATGTCACTGGCATTTAGCTTTTACTGTATTTGTTACATAAAATTTATATTATATTATTTCCAAATGCAGTCTGGAAAAGAATTATTCTGTACTTCTGCTTAAGCTGCTTTAAAGATCAGCAGACTTTGTTTCACCCCATCAGAACAGAACGTTTTATAGCCTGGATAATTCATTTCTCTTCATCACAACTGAACAAGGCTTACTCACTAATTTTTTGGCAAATGAGGGAACTACAGGTATATTTTTTTAAAAATAATAGGCAGCTCACCTTACATACTATATCAGAGCACAGAAAAGAACTTCCAAGCATCCTGTTGAAAGAAATAGTACTTATTTGCCTGGAAAATATCATAGTTGGGACCAGCTTATCCATTTGATCAAGGAAGGGAAAACTTCAAAAGCACTCAAGTAACTCCAGAACCTAAAACTCACTAATACTATTTCTTGTGTCACAAAGAGTAAACCCATAGCTGTTCCTAAGCTGCAAGTACTGCATGTTTAAATGACATTCAGGTTTTCAATTTCCCCGCTATGATTAGTTAACAAATCAACAGACAATAATCAAGACACAAAAAACATAGGAAATATTACTCTGGTAATAATCTGTGAGGATTAGGAAGATAATGAAATGGTATAGAATTATACTATTTCAGATAAAATTTAAGAATCAGAATGCAAAATCTACTTGCCAGTGAAAAGAACATGTAAGAAACTATTATAAAAGAAATATTTAAATTAAGTTCTGAACTCCTATCTCAAACACTTACAAATGGAAAGTCCCAAGATTAACTGGGTGATCTAAAATGAATTTTTTCACCTCTAACCTGTTATAATATCTAAATGTACATACTAATTACATCTGTAGAATATTACTACAGTAAAAGTATCATATGTATCTGTGAACTGTAACTCTACACAGATTATATCACTTTTCCTGCTACATTAAACAAGATTGTTGATAGTCAAAACACTGTACAAGCTATTTCTGCTTCTTTGTTTGCTGTAAGCTACAAAGGCATCCCACCTGTCTCTCTGCTGCACGTACTTGCTACCAGGTTTGTACAAGGAATTTTGTGCTGTACTGCACACATATCTTGGTTCTACTTTACTGTCCACAAAGAACTGTAAATGCTAACACAAAAGGTGCCAGTGTCTCAGAGCATTTTGGTTCTGAAGTGTTTTGACTCCAAAGCAAAGTATCCCTGGAAAAACTTGCCATTATACACAAAGACAGTATATACACTTCACTGATAACCAAGTTGAACCATATTTGTGGTACCAAAATGGCACATTTTATCCTGTTTGGAGATCAGCTCATTACCAGGGAAATAGGGATTTTCTTTCCATGTCTCTAGGATTACATTATTTCTTATTATGTTACTCTTCAGGCTAGTTATTCACAATGTTGAGCAGCAATCTGAATTGTGAAATAGGAGACCATTGGTCCAAATTTCCTTTCCTCACTCCCTTCACTCAACATCTATGAATTCAAGGACTGAACAAGGTCTTCTGAAATGTTTCTGCTCTAGCTGGAACTTGAAACAGCAAAATTTCAAGGGAGAGGAAGATGTTCAGCTCGTTCTGAAATAAGAAGCTGCCAGGAGGCCCTGTGAGCAGAACTAAGTATTTGAAAGAAGTCTTGCCAAGCTCCAAACACTCCCAAGTTACTGGGCTGCTGATCAGTCTGACCCCTAAGATCCTGCCTCCTTCTTCCTGAGCATCACCCATAGCCAGAACCAGCCTGGCTGGCTGGGGTTTGGGCACTGGCACTTGTGCTGCCAGCAGGCTGCTGTTCCAGGCAGCTCTTTTGCCAATGTCCAGAGTCACTCCTGGCTGTTCCTACAGAGAGAACTGTCCATCACCTTGTCATGGGAAAAGGAGCAGATACTATTGAAAGTTCTGTACAAGCATGAGCAATATTAAATCACAAGGTACCTGTGTACAAGGGACATAAGATTTAGGACTACCTGCAAACTTCTTCCTGCAAGGATGTGCACTGTGTATTATTTATATCTGTTGTTGGCACATGCTACTTAAGAGTGTTTACAAATCATTCTTTTCTCAGAGACATCTACAAACATTTCAGTAGTTTGAGGTTGTATTTACTCAACTGACTACAAGTTGTACAGGGTTGTGAAGACGTGTCACTAAGGGCTGAAAAGTAGAATTAAAAAATACATCTGACTTGCCATCACCTGAACAGATTTGTGCAGATAATGTGGAAAAACTCTTCAGGCATTGCCTGTCTGAAAAAGTCATTCCCATTCACCTCTGTAGGCAAGCAGTAGCAGCAGTTCTTGGTTCTGTAACAGGCCGATCTGCAGCGCTGGGCTATGCAGGTCCCTTGGACCCTGTGCTATGACAATGTGGTTATCACTGTGGATGATACATCCACCACATTGCAGCTCTGGGCACACGACTGCTGCAGCCAACCAGCTGGTGTGACAGCTCCAACAGCTCCATGTCCCAGGGCTGCCTGGAAAAGCCCCTTGTGGGGAGGTTTCAAACCAGCAGCCAGTACATGACCTTCCCAAAGGGAACACGGGCCAGCAGATGTGGACTCCCTGCATTCCTCAATGACAATATTTTGAAAGATTTTGGGAACATATTATTGAAGTGTAAGCATTATACATTTAATTTAAAACTTTTTCATGCCTTCATGCAAAAAACTGGCCCCCATTTCTCTCTCTCTCTCCCCACTCCTAACTCCCTGGCTTTTGCAGCCAGTATTAAGGATTTACATTTCTGGAAAACTACAACACTGACTTCTTTCACATTGGCTTTTAAAGGCAACATATGACTGGAAAGGTGTTTACCAGCCAGACAAACCAAGCAAGCTTTTTATGTCTCCAAAGATAATAAAAGAGTGCTTGGAGCACAGCTTGCCTTGAGTTTCTGCATGAAGCTCCACAAAAGGAGATGGCTATTTTAATCATCCTGTAGTTTCTTAAGCATAGGTTCTCCTGTTGATTTAGAACAGGCTCAACCCAGAACACTAAGCCATAAATACATTTGGAGCTGAGGCTGAAGCAGAATTAATATTCATCTCTCTAGTTTTATTTTTAAATATACCTTTAGATCTCTTGATGTGTAGCAGAGTCAGTGAGTCACTCCAGACAATTTAAAGATATTTTGGAAAAAGCTGTAAAGTGAGTTCTTGGGTTTGTTTTTCTTTCTTCCTTTTTTTTTTTTTCCCTCCAGTAAAAGGCAGACGGCTTCATTAGTTAGGGTTTTTTGTAATAGAAAAACTAGAGTTGCATAGGAGTTAATAAGCACATAACATCCCTCAGTGACATAGACACTCCAAGAGAAATGGAAGGACTTCTGGTTGGACTCTAGCCAGCCATTCTGTGTTGATAAAGCTGGTGGAGTAGTGACAAGGGGCCTCTGCATCCTGTGCAGCAGCAACTGCAGTGAACTTCAATGCTCAGAGCAAAGGGCACAACTGGAAGGAGGAAACTGGCCATTTTTCCAAACTTCCCCAGTTCATATTCCCTTATGGGTCTGGCTGGCTGCAATGTGGAAATTATGCAGCACCTACAGATTTTTGCAGAGGTACAGGGACAGAAATAAAGCAGAAGGAAGCAATTCCCAGAGTGAGAAACAGATAGCCAGCATGGGGACTCCCAGCACTTCGCCCAGCTCACTCTCTTCTAGCCTGCCAGCTTAGAACTCAGACAAGGCCAGAACTGACAATGTAATGCCTCTGTCTTCTCTATAGCAAGGCTTTAGTCTGGCTACTCTCAGCTCCAGCCAACACCATGACCATGTGTGGTGAATGAAGCAGACAGCAGAGGCCAGCAATAAAAATGATCCTGTTATTCTGAGGAGTATTTCTGGCAGGATCCAGGGATGCAAAGCAACGAGGAGAAAGCTGTGTTCCATCTTTAGCGGAATGCCTCACTTTGCTGTACCCTGTTTCGTGACTTGTTTGCTTGAGCCTTTTTTAACCACACTTTTGGGCTTTTCAGTGTGTGCAGACAGGACAAATATAGTGACTCACAAGCATATACCTATTATTTAGTTGTTATATAAAGTCCACCTGAGCACACCATGAATTCACATTTTAGGTTTGCTGGAAAATTCTGCTGGAAATTTGTTCTGGGTTGTCGCCACCTTGCAAAGATCCTTTCTCATTCCCCCCCACCACAGGCAAATCCTCAACTTGTTTTTAAATTACTATATAGAAGCCCAGTTAGTCACAGCAGTGACCACAAAAAAACGTGGTCAATTTTTTGCCTTTGAAATTCTTATTTCATGCAACTTTCCAAGGTAACCTTTCCTAACATAGGATACCATTTGTGCTTTTCATGTGGTGGCAGGGTCAGCATCCTGGTAAGGTGACAAAGAAATTTGTTGGAGCCTATTTTAGATAACAGATCTTCTTGCACATCATTCATGCAGTCATCACTATGAACAACACAGCCCACTCCCCTGAGTGGGCCCCAGGAACCCACTTACATCAGAGGTGACTCTCCTGCCCTCATCAACAGAATGAGCCATGCCCTTGCAGAGCATGCAGCAACCATGCCCTACAGGCCAAAGCAGCATATCCACCTCATCCCTGTGACTGAGAACCTCTGTTAAGTCATAATCTATTAGCACCAAAAAGCTTAATTACCTTTGTGTATAATCAGTTTGTAATTCACTACATATATTCCCCACGTGCAACTAAGTAGATATTTAGCAGGTCTTTTTCCCAGAAACTGAATGCAGTTCCTTGAAATTAACTGGCAATATATTTGTACTTTGGATTCACCTGCATGCCAAAATTAGCAATATTTCTCAGTGTAATATAGTTACAGACACTGTAAATACAGTATTCAGTCTGCTTCTTTTATGGTTGCTGCTTAACCTATTCTAAGCATCATAGTTTAGTCTACTGTTTAAACAAAATTTGGGTTTTCCCAACAGCTGGGACCTGAAGTCAAGTTGCTTTACAGTCATGTTTTACTGCAATAGGTAAACTTCAGCCCAGAAATGCAAGAGAAATTAATCCTTCTGAAGACACACACTGAACAAAATCAATATATGTACTCAGAGGGACTTCTAGTAAGATGACATCTGTGCCTGATGTGATCTTGAGCGCTCTGCGCGCAGATTATTTTCTTCAATCTCATCTGGCTGACCCTCTGGATCCAGGACCTCACACCTATTCTGAAGTAGCACCTGGGTAGGTGATGGGGTTCAGGAGGAATTTTTATTGACTCCCTGAGTAGGGACCCATTTCCACTCTCCTTCTTCTACTAGGTCTCCTCCTTCTGCCTGATGGCAGGAGGCATGGGAGTCCCCTGACTCCTGGTGGGCTTCTCTCACAGATGGAACTCCAGCAGTCTGTTTCCCTTTCACTTTCCCTCATACTCCTTAGTCCTTCTACATCCTCCTTAAGCTCAGCCACTAAGCAGAGGAGACCATTCACCTGTTCACACCACACACAGGAATCTTCTGCACCACCTCCTGGTACTACTGACAGGCTCAAACACTGTACAGGAAGGGGTCTAGACAGATGTGGCCTTCTTAGGGGGTTCTTTTGGGGTTGGTACACTTTCACTAGCTATAGCTTTTAATCGTTTGGAGACCACTGCTGAAAAAAACCAAAACCCAACTAACCAACCTCCACACAAAATAAAAATCCCACTAGCAGGAGGATGACTGCAACCCTGCCTGCTTGAACTGCCATGCAAACCACCGTACCACACCCCAGCCCACCACGCTCCCTTGAGCCTTCTTTTAATCGCACCTGCAAGGGCCGGAGGAAGCCCCACCCTGCACCTGAATGGCTGGCGAGAGGACCTTATTTTCCGTTTTATTACAGCTTCATCTTTGAAGTTAAACACACCAGGAAGAGGAAGTGAGTATGGTCAGTCAAGTGCTTACAGAATTTGCAAGTGAAAACTCCAAATGTACTCTCTAATGAGAATGCCTCATCTCACCCGTTTGCCTTGAAGTTGTCCTGTACACTTTCCATTACCACATCAGTCTGTGCATTACTACTGCCTTGGCAAAACCCCACTAAAGTTAGGGGACAGCGCAAATTAAAGACTGATAAACCCACACTGCAGAATTTTAGCCTGACCTTTCATACTTGGGATGCAAATCTTCTACTTCTCATAAGCTGTCCCAGAACATGAAAATGCTGCTCTGTCTCTGCCTTGGCCTGGTGCAGGAATGAAAACCAACTGCTAGCAACCTAAAATTTCTTAGCAGCAGAATAAAATGCAATCCCTATGATGTTCGTGCAGAACACAGGCAGGTAACTGTGCCAGGGAGCCTCTTTCCTCTTTTTCGATGGCTTATATTTTGGAAGCAAAGAGCTTTCTGTTCAGGCAGCCTTGACAGCACAAGCACTGCCTGGAATTCCTCTCATAGATGTGAAGCCAAACTGGCTTTTGCTGTAGCAGGAACTGGGGGAGGAGAGGTGCAGGTTGTGAAGATGCAAAAATGGCCTGAGGGAGATTCTAAGAATCAGAGCACACTTCATCATGGTGACTGTTACAAGAACACTGGCAGAAAAGATGAAGGAAGGAGATAGGAAAACACAGTTTGGCAGATAGCTCAGTCCATATGCTCCTACACACCAGGTTTTTTTTTCTTGTAGAGGAGGTAATTTTCAGCTGTTGATACCAACCTTAGCAGCTTGTCAGACAGGCTGCCAGCTATGTGAAGGCTGATGACAAAACCACTTATTCTACAGAAACCTACAAAATGATGCTTCCAAATTTCCATCAGGTTAGGAAGGTCCTGCATGCAGCAACAGCTGTGTGCTGGTAGCCCATATGCTTAACACGCTCAGCATGCCTTCTGTACAAATGTGGTAGACAGTGGCCCTCTGCTTTGGACAATGGCACTTGAAAAGTCATGTTAAAAACATTTTCTCTGTAGCTTACACCCTCTTCCTCTTGATTACATCTGTCTGAACCAAAACAAGCAGAACTATAATCTAGGTTTACCAATGCTAAGGAGAAGTATGAGAGGAAGTGTTCTTAACTACAGCTGCTTTCTAAAAGGCCACAGGACATTAATTAGTTGCTGCTGCTCTTTGCAGCCTCCCTCCACCTGGACTGGGAGGACTGGGCTATGGATGAACAGCAGCAATAGACCAGAATTCTGCTTTACAGCAGGGCCCTACCTGGATCTTGTGGATGCAAAAAAGAATAAAGCAGAGAAATTCTTCAGCTGTCTCTCACAAGTATGCGAGAAATTCTTCTTTCACATGCACCCTTAGGAAAACAGATAGGATGTCAAGTAAACTACTTTTCTGTCCTTGGACCTGTTGTTTTTCACTGCATTGTTTTGGGAACACTAAGACATGTTTTGGATATGGATGTCTTACTGTCCCACCTATCACCTTTGAGAGGTGGTGGGTCAAGAAGCCAATCATGAATTTTCTCTAGCAAACTGTTATAAAAGGTAGATTTTTCATTAAACTTGGCTTTGGCCATTTGTTCCTGACCTAAGTCTGCAGTGTCTTTTCACCACTGTCTGAGGTCTACAGTGACAGGGTCTAGGCAGAAGTGAGCCATGCTCCAGTCAACTTTCCTTCCCCCTTATCAACCTCATAAATGGTAGGAAAAACGGAACAAGTCTAATAACATTGAGCAATTAAACAGTAGTTGATAAATAAAGATGTTGAAAATAAAGTTTCACCAATCAATACTAATACATGATAAAGCTGTTACTGGTATGTAGCAAGCGGTTAATAAAAATCATAAACAATAATGTACTAAATAATGTAATAAAACCAATAGTCTCTTCAATCTCACCTTCTGCTTCTCAACTATCCTCACTTTAAGAGCTTATTGCTCAGTCACTGATTGACGAGGACATTAACTTACACCCTGTGCTCCTCTTTATTCCTCTCCGTACATGTCCTGAATAATATCAGATTCTGGGACTGTTGCTTCATGAATTTTCACTCCTCCCTACCTCATGTGTCCTCCTGGTTCCAAGAGCCTTCAGTTCAAAAAGAATCTGTTCCTGACAAGTTGGAGGGTTTTTGTGGAAAGTGTCCACGGTCCCTTTCACAGAGTCTCACTTCTCCTCCCTTCCCTCCAATCCTCACAGTGGGCCATTATACTACATCAGACTGATCCAAAAACGGGAGCTGAGGGAGACACTCTGAAACAGGCTAGAAAAACCCTACTGTGGTATGGGCCATAAGAGGACAGCTTTTTTAAGCATTTTTGTCTCTGCTAAATAATTTCTCAAATTCCATGTTTAAATTCCCTCTCTAAGTGCTGGAGTTTGCCCTGTGAGGACCTCACTAAAACTGAGGTAATGAAGACTATGATCAGTTTTCTGAGGGTGTTGTGACATAGAGGTAGGTCTGATTACATCATTTGTTTTGGGTTGAGTCTCAGGAGCTTTATAAAAAGCAGTCCTAAAGGCAAGGAGAGAGAAAAGGGGAGAGGAGGGCAGTAACTCATTAGCAGAAGCTCTGTATACGTGCATTCTGCTATTTGCCACATAGCTACAAGGGAATTTCCTCAGAGTGCAAAGAAACCTGTGAACTGCTGGAATATTACAAGTCTTTCCTTAGGATGTCAGCCAAGAGCTTCAGTATGGTCACAGTGGCTACTGTGCTTATTTTCTCCCTAAAGATACAGCTCTCAGTGCAAGCGCCGTTGAATGGTAAAGTCTTTCAGCTTTCTATTTTACTGTCACTTGTACCTTAGGGCAGTTATTTATGCAGAAAGATGGCATATTTTAATTATTACTATTCAATATCATGCTCAAAGTTGTATATTGTTGCAGTCTGCAGCTGTTTGGAGTTAGTATTCTTATTTCAATTTCTCAGAAAAGGTATTCTGACATATACAGGGAAGAGAAAGATTTAGTTGGCATTCTAGACTTCTTGCATGCTCAATATGTTTTGCTTTGTGATCTCTTTATTTCTCATAAAATGAAGCAGAGACTGGCCCTTTCAGTTAGTGGAGGCATCACACTTTTCCCTCTGCCTGTTTATTTTTAAACCAGAGAAAAAAAAGGCAATCTCTGTAAAGCACCCTGCATACTAGAGGTCATTCTCTTACATTGAAACAAGACTAGCTTCAGGAGGTTGGCATTCCTCACTCTCTTTTTAGGAGTCAATGTTCATCTATTCAAGCTGATTATAACCAATTTTCATTTTTTCAAACTAATTATAACCTACCCAGTGTTATCATAGGGTACCAGAGAAATTGTTGTGAAGTGTTGTGTGAGAGGACTTACTCATATTCATATTACTCACATTCATAGGACAAAAATCCAGAAGCTTCAACCATAACCCAGAGCTGTTGGTTCATGCAGAGTTCTGTCAGGACAGGCATTTTACCAGGTTTTTGCATGAGCAGCATAAGGCATGGAATTCAAACTTTTAAGGTCATCTTATTTTGTGCCTATGTCCTCTGAGAAATGCCTATATTCTCTAGCAGATTCTGCCACCTGAAGGACAGAGGTTCTTGGAGCTTGGTGCTTTCCAGAACTACAGAATTAATAGAGCTTGATGCTTTCCAGGTGCTTTCTGTGACCATACAGAAGGTTTGAAATTGAAAGGATGTGTGAAAAAGAGAAGTCTTATGAGACATCCTGAAGGGAATTCTGGAGAGTGCCCATCTCAGACTTAGAAACCTAGCAGCAAGAAATGGCAAGAGCTAGAAGATATGCCTGTCTCAGACATCTTTCCAAATAGATTATCATACCTACAACCATTCACACTTTCCCAGCTCTCAAGTGACATGGGAAATGCATTTTTTCCCTGGCTATTGATCAGTCAGACACAGGTACACTGGCTCTAAGAACCTCCTCTGCCATGCACAGGCATGTAACTGTGTTACTCATCAATACTCATCCCAACGTGAGCAAAGAGGCAGGAGAGTGTTCACAGACACAGAGCCATTGAATGTTCCCCTCTAGGTGTGAATCCTCCAATTCGACACTGTGTGACAGTCTGCCTAACCCTCATTCCATTACCAGGCAAAATAAGGGTAAAAGCAACTTAGCTCACAGTCTGAGGCAGGCAGCTCTCTGTGTTCCTTCAGACAAAATCCAGAAGGTTCTGCCATCTGGTCATTGCTTCATCTCCTGATTCAAGCTAGATGGAACGAGCATAAAAGTGCCTCAGCCCTACCTTCTGTAGTTGCTGTGGTTGTGCTCACCATAAAGTCATAACAGCAGAGACCTGCAGATCATCAAGCTGCTCACAGGCTAAGGAATGCTTTGACTTGGCCAAAAACTTGAAGCTTTCACTTACTTTTGTGTCTAGTGGCATAACTGACCAAAATACTGTAAACACTTTAAAGTGATTGTTTTGAGGTTGCTGTAGATTATAAAAATCATAGTTTTGACATCTCATACACATTTTAATGGTCAATAAGAGCATGAACACAGTAGCTATTGTAGTTAAGCCAGTATTTCTTCAAACTCTGCTCAAATGAGGATGTTTCTACTGCCAGTCAGTTTCTATCTTTATGCAAGTTTTGCCTACAGAATGACCAAAGGACACAAGCAACCCCCCAAAAACCCAGCAAGAGATAATCCCCTCCAGAGAGAAGGCAGGAGGAGAAAGGTTTCTCAACCTGAAATCTAAAACATTAATTCTTCTATGAGAGGAACCTGAGGACTTGAGCCAGGATGATCACACAGATCTTGCTGTGAAACTTCCAGTGTAAAAGAATGAGGCACAATGGTCCTAACAAACTGAAAACAGAGCGTTTCATGTTCCCAGCACATATCAATACAAAAGAGTGCAGTTGGTTTTCATATCCCTACAAATTAATCCCAAACATTTCACACAACATTCTTAGGGAAAGAGCTGCATTTGTGACCACACTTTAGAGCACAAGAAATGCTGCCAAGAACCATGTATTGAGCATACAGGTGCATGTAATGATAAATATTTGCCTGCATGCATACAGACACTTACAGGCACACCGAGTGTTTGCAAGATTTGTATTTTAGGACTATTTTCTAAGCAGAAATAAAATTAAATTTGCAGATAGTAAAGATCAGCATTAGCCTGATAACCTAAACTGCTCAGGTCTGTCAAGACAAGTATCTCTAATTATGCAGCAAGCTCAGTGGTTTTAAGTAGGTTTCAGGACCGTGAAAAAAATTATTAAAAAGAGCATTTAATAAGTCAAGCCATTTCCAAAAACATGCAGAGATTCTGTCCCAAGTTCAGTTCCTTAAGTAGTGGATGAGTGCTGATCATTTTAGCACTCACTCACCCTCCCTGGGAGTCTCTGAGTTTTATGGGTTCATGCATCATACTCCCTTCTTGCAAAGTCCATCTATTCATTTCTGTCCATCACTCCTCAGTGTAGCAACTGGCAAGACACTAATGTTTTTCAAGCTGCTCAACAAGGCATACAGGGGTTTGCTGTAGTTACACTCCACTTCTATTCCTTAGCTTCCTAACCAGAAAAAAATCCCCAGAAGGTACCTACAGACAAAGTCTGTGGAGATTCCAATTGAAAAATAAATAAATAAATAAAAGCAGTTTTGCCTCAAGACTTAAGTGATCACAAGAAATTCACCCCTATGGGCAGGATCACAGGGACAATTACAATTTGAGTGAGAAAGGTTCAGAAAGTGTCAAAAAGTTTGAAAGTGTCTGTTTTGTTCAACAGCCAGGACTAGAAAGATAGACAAAAGTATTGCAAAATTCAATACATGCATTTAAGTAGCAATTTTTTCTTTACAGAGTAAGATAAATTTCAAATACTTACAGTAATATCTCCTTTGTCTTTAAACAGGGTCAAAATGGTCTTATATTGGTAAGTACTAATTCATACATACAAAGTTATGTCTTTCTTCTATACTTTAAGGACAACCTGCCAAATGTATTCTGGTGAGTACTTACTGGGATCATAATCCTTACCTAGGTTTGAATCGGGTCAATTTTCTTGAAATCTCTTATTTATCCATCAGGTTTTATATCTGAGTGACTGAGAAACGGTTACTGAGTTCTAAATTTCCTTGTGGAATGACAGGAATTTCAGCAGATTAAAGCTGGCCTCTACAACTGCAGAGGGTCCCTGAAGCCCTCTGTTTATTCACCAGTCATAGGCCAGCAGCACATTCCTGCCTAGTTCTGCAAAGAGCATTCTCTCCCTTCCCACATGAATCTTCTTTTTCAAGTAGTCAAGAGTTCAGCAAGTCACCTGCATCATGTTACCGGAGACTCAGGTCCCTGAAGATCCCAGCAGTGACAAAATAAATTATCTTTAGGAAAGCAGTGTTAATTTGTAACTATTCCTTTTAGTCATCTACTAACTCAGAAAGACCTGGTGGCTGCTCTGAAAAAGAATTATCTAGCATTTTTCTTTTACTCGATCGAATCCTCTAGCCAGGTATTTCCTCATTCAGAGTAGCATTTTACATGCCAAATACCCCCACAGAACTAGGCAGTACAGAGAATCTCAGAAAAAAATGCTTGTTCTTGAGCTTTTGGTGCTGCTCCAAGACAACACAAAGAGCCTCTGAGACTGAACTTGCTGCTGGGAACTCCTCCCTTTGGCTGTGCTCCAGTTTACCTGACTTGCTTCACATATGCAGAAGGAAAACCATCAGCTTCATGTCTATCTGCCAGTGTCCCTACATATACCTCACATTCCCAGCAGGGAAAAAGCTTGATGCAGCTTTAACAAAAGCCTGGGTTTTCCACTTTGACAGCAGCCATCAGATAACTCTAACCCTGCTGGGTAGTAAGGAAAACAAGACTTTTTTTACTACCATCAAAGCAGAAGTTTTGCCCTTCTTCCCAGGGAAATCCTTGTTTAAATTAGTTACTTCTCCTTTAGTGGGAATTTAGGTACCAGTATTGATTTCAAAGTGTATTATTCTCAGTGCCCAACTTCATCAATTCCTGTTAAGCTCTTCCATACTGCTCTTCTAATTTCTACATTCTAAACGTATGGAGGATACAGAGAAGGCTCACAAAACAGGTTATCTTTTTCCTTTAACTACTGATTTCAAAATGTATCTAGAAAAACATATAAAAGCAACTTCAAAAAGTAAAGTTGCAACTGAACTTGTACAGAAAAACAAAGGTGGAGCATTGATCCCAACAGAGAAAAACAGCTATTAGAGAGACTGTGCTAAGCCAGGAAAGAGCTCCTCTGTACTCTTCTACTGATCCTGGTTCCTCATGGCCTCCTAAACTTTGCACCATTTACCTCTGTCCCTGAAACACTTTGCAGTGCCTCTCACTACAACTGAGTCAATAGGAATGGAAAGGAAATCAAGCCATTCATTATAGCCACAGTGCAGACTGATGTCATGATGAGGGTCAAGGTACAAGATTAAGGGTAGGGGAGAAATCCAGGTGCTCATTGTCAGATATTTCTATTTGTTGAGTAGGACAATATGTAAAACTGAACGTTGGCACAGTGTTAGTACCTCAGGCCACAGTGGCAAAGCAAGAGGACACCACGTGAACAGGCCTTACACATTCACCACAAGCTTTCCAAAGAAATGAGTTTGCTTTGCCTATAATGGAAACCACTACATTGGATACATCAAGTATAAAGGCTAAACCTGTTTGCTTCTTCCTTAGTGAAACTGCAGCAATGCTGTTTGTTCTTCCTGTTTTCACTACCTTTGTACACAGCCTAAGAAAAAGGCTCTTGGAGGAAACACCACAGAGCAGTGAGGCCTGAGCCCTCAGCCCCCTGTGACACAGGCTTGCTTTGTGTTCTCCAAAGGGCAGCTCCACCCTCTGTAAAAGGGACAAAGCAGATCAAGGGTATCATAAGGAAAATGTTTTCAACTAAAGAATTAAAAGAGTGGTTCCAATGCCCCACAGCTCAGGACAGCATGTGCAGGCAGCTTTTGGCAATGCTGCTGTGTGGCTGTGAGGTGCAGGCTGAAGTCTTCTGCCCCAGAAAAAAACGGTAGAAGTGGATGTGAGGCTTCAAGTCTTTGGATTCTGGCTCTGTTTCTGTAGTGTAAGTGGGCTGGAATGAAATCAGAGAACCAGAATCATCCCTTCAGAGTGGACAAGCAGCTACAATGGAGAAAACTAGCTTTGCAGACAAGTTTAAGGTAATAGTGCTAACAGAATTATTCATTATTAAAGCATAATGATTACTGCTTTAGCAGTAGTACTACCAACAGAATTATTCATGTACTTTATAGCATGTGAAGAGACAACTTCATGCTGCAATGCAGACACAAGAACCGTTGCTAACAGACATCAGGCTGCTTTATTTGCAAGCTCTTTTATTCTGCTGTTGTCAAATACTATAATTCTCTGAAGTGCTGAGAACCTGTGCTTAGACCCCTCTACATCCCATTCAGAAATGCCAGCTTTAGCAAACACACTGGAACATGCCCCACGTTTCTCATATAGAACTTGAATGCAGTAACAGCAACAACATACAGCCCTTGGCGATTCCCCTCTCCCAAGCTTCCCTCTGGACACATACTGGCTCTGTGTGCACAGAATGGTATGACTGATCTCTGAGCAAAATGGAAACCATGTGGTCACCATGGCAGAGAGCCTGGATTCTTAGCCATCACCCTCAGCCCTGGGCAAACAGCAACTTTACAGCTTCCAGCTAGCTGAAAACAGGGCAAAGTGCTCTGCTTGGCTGCAAAAATACCACAGACATTCCCTGTTACTGATCCAATGCATTTTACTACACTACTTTACTCCTGATCAAGAGAACTTAGACTGTGAGAAGCTGGAGCAACAGGAATATTAATTGGTCATCAGAGCAACAGCCTGTTGGTACCACTGGAGTCTCTCAGTGGTGTTTTCTCCTTATTTTAATGGGCCAAGGTATACACCGTGGGAGCAGACACCACTGCTCTTGAAGGAACATGTGTTGTGCATTGCCCAGCAGCACCAGTGCTGTGGGGCTGGCTGGAAAGCTCAGAGTTGTCAAAGGCAATGGCACAATGGACATGTGCAGCCTTGGGGCTGAGGGTGTTTTGCTCAGCTCACTGGGCAGCCAGATTATCCAGAGAATTATTCCTGCTCTATCTACAGACATTTTTTATGAAACAGCCATGAGGGCACACACACTCAGGGCTATTTTCAATGTGGTAAGGGAACA
The DNA here is from genome assembly GCA_020086605.1 of Lanius collurio. Taxonomy (NCBI): domain Eukaryota; kingdom Metazoa; phylum Chordata; class Aves; order Passeriformes; family Laniidae; genus Lanius; species Lanius collurio. Next base: position 1,861,033 of record JACBWW010000021.1, read on the forward strand.
TGGTCCTGCAAACTCGTGTCAAGCAAGGCAGTCCACAAGCTGGATTTGAGCAGTCTGAGTTAGCACCCCCTAGGGCAGGGAATGTTCTCGGCAGCACTGGAAGCAGCAGCAGCAGGAAGGGTCCTACTTCCACTCATGCCAACAGCTCCCTACCTTAATATGCTCACTCCAACAGCTGAATTATAGAGTTGAGGGGGTAGAACAGGCACATGCCACAATTAGTGCTCTGCTGACACAGTCGTGGTGGGATCCTCATAGCAGCAAACACTTCTGAAATGCCTGGGTCACAAATAAAGGAAATTCGCTTTGAAGATAATTTTGCAGTACTTTTTATGTTAATATCTTTTGGGACTTGCAGGCCAATCTTACATCCACATGCTGTTCTTTATTCAGTAGTGATCACACAAAGCCTTTGTTAACACAATGTGATTTCCACTGAATTTATCTGAGTGTACTGGCACAGAAAAAGGAAAATCCAGTTCACAATCAATCATTCATTTTCAGCAGACCTAGCTGAGAAATGCCTTCCAGCTGTGTGGTTTATCTACCATGGAAATCTCAATTTCACATATGCAAAACTAAGCTGCAGTGAGCTCAGCTCTTTGAGACAGGAGTTTTGAGGTACAGAAATTAGAAAGACTACGTGACAAAAGACAGAATTTCTATAAAAACTGGGTTTGTACCAAAAAAGAGGTTTTGTTGGGGTTTTTTAATTGAGCACCAATGAGAAACAAGCAAAACATTCAGCAGCTTACAGGCCTGTGAGTGAAGTTGCAGATTTATGTCAAGAAAAGGACAACTGCTAGCTAGTAAAGATCAACATACAAAAAGACTGTGATAACTGCATCATTCTACAGAAAAGACAAAAGTTTTTCTTCTAAACTGGCAATGTAGGTGTGGAAGTTACCATATTCTGTTGTCAACTCTTCCAGACATTCAAGTCACCCAAAAACAGTACTGAAAAAACGATCAGTACTTCATGACATGGTTTTCTCTGGCTAGGACTAGACTTCTATTTTATACATCAATCACCTATTTAATTATCAAATTTCCAAAGCTATGATATGTAATATATTAAAATCTTCTTACAAACTCACTACCTTATCAAACTTTTTAAAATTACTTAAGTCTTTTTACAATAAAGCTTCTCACCAGTTTTCTGACATTGCTGTAATCTTAGCTCCTTGTAAAGTATTAAATTTCAGTGTCATTGTCTTGCACAGCAAGTTTGAACCTAAGAAACTATCATTTCTTGATATATCCTAATGAATATTTTCGTGGGAAAATATTTCAGTTTGTATTCCATAGCATGGAATTTATGCTCTTCTGGATGTATTTGTTATTCGCCAAAAATACGTAGAGCATAGGCTTCTATAATGTCCATAACATTTATAACGTTTTAAAAATAAATTCAGCAACTTTAAGATAGTATCACAAAGATGTAAGTGGAAAGAAATTTATGTGATTGTCAGTGAACTGGAGTCAAAAATTTAAGTTACAGCAACTGCAAGGCCTACTTATACTGAAAAGCACTGATTGAGTCAGAGTATCCACACTGCAAATAAAGTCACCTGCTAACCTATGTCTTGAAAAATCTTAAAGAGCTTTACCAAGGAAGTGCCAGAACTGATCTTGTTGATTCTGTCACATCCACTAGGTTTAAGTCAGATTCACCTCCACTGTCCATTTACTTGGCAATTGTCTTTCGTGTAAATAAAGCGAGCCACTAACAGTATCCTCCTGACTGTTAATTTCCTTCAGAAAATATCTGAACTTGCTTTGCCACTGATGACCTGATCTTCAAAGAAGCCACTGGGAATATTACAGGTTTGGAAAAGAAGCCTTCTAATCAAAGACTCAAGGGACTCAATCTACTTAGTTTAAGAGAAGTGAGAAACTATATCCTCTATGTTAAAGTACTTCAACTAGGAACAAAAATATGGGAACAGCAGGCTCTCAGTGAAAAGCAAGCTGCCAAGGAGAATAATTATCCATTAGGCACTAATGAAGTATCTTTTGTCTGCAATGCTTAAAGGAAGAAGAGATGTTTATTCCCTTTTGAAAGAAATAGCCTCACCAAAGTAGAAATTGATCCAGGGAAGCCCAGTGTCCTGTGTTACCCAAATGGGTGATCCCTAAGGACCTTCCTGCCTTGGAAAGAATCACAATGAATGTTCAGAGACAAGGAGGAACACAAGCTGCAAGTACCTCTTCTGGTATTTAAATCCAAATCATCTCATCTTACAACATACAAACAGCTGCTAGGTGTTAATGTGTAATTAAATCAAAGGCACAATTAAAATTCTCTTGATATTATCTACTCTTTGTAGATCTTACCTCAGGCAAAAGGCTGTGATGAAGAAAAGTTTCACCAGGGTTTGAGCAAGTCATTGCAAGTAAAATTACCATAACACCTTCCATTTTTGCAAGTTAGCTTTTCACTGTGAGTTATGCAATCCTGTTAGATAGAGCCAGACAGTTTGTACAATAAGGAAAAGTCTGTGATATAATCAGACCCATCTCTAGTTCACAACACCTTCAGAAAAAATGATCATACCCTTCATTACCTCAGTTTTAATGAGGTCCTTTAAAAAAAAAAAAAAAAAAAAAAAGTCTTAAAAATTCAGAAAAGGCTTCTTTTCCAAATTCTGTGAGAAGGCTGACACACGGGAATTTCTATCTTAATTGCATAGTAAAGGTTGCACAAACGTGTCTCTGTTAATTCACACAGGTCCTGATGGAGAGAAGGCCTGGTCAAAGAAATACCCATTTTGTGGAGGAGTATTCCAATCACCAATTGATTTCCACAAAGATATTCTCCAGTATGATTCTAATCTCTTGCCTTTAGAGTTCATAGGCTATGACGTGCCCTCCACTGACCAGTTTACATTGATCAACAACGGCCATTCAGGTAAGGGAGCTCATGGACAGCAAGAAATGGTAAAAGGAAGAGTTGCAGGAACTCAGTGGGTTTTTTACTTCATGAGTGGATTACTTTGATTATCAGATGAAATTAAGCTGCTAATCCCATGAGAAACCCTTCACATCAGCATACGTACATCTACAGAACAGGCTAGAGAAACCTGGGAATGTACAAAGTACCAGTGGATTCCCAATAAGTCAAACTTTAAATAAAGAAATTTAAAATAAACCCTAGGCATGTCAGAATTAATGCCCAAGGTTTTCCTCTTACTTTGGTTGTGGTGCTCCAAAACAGAAGCAGACTTTTTAATTCCACTAAAAAGAAATTAATTGATAAAATATGAATAATGGGTCTCTTACATGTGGGAACTCAACACTTCTGTACAACAAATCATTATGATCACATAGAAGATTTAAAATACTCCAAAATATGCACCACCTCTTTGGGCATCATGCAGGAACTCACACATCTTCCAATTTTTATTTAATACCTACTTATCACTTCTTTTGTGTATTTAGCTTACTCATATATTCTAGCAACTTATACATAACCTATACAGTTCACTTACTTTTACATAACTCACAACTTATACCTATCCTCACTATCTTATGCTGCTTATACAAGTTACTCTACTTACTCACTTTACTCTATTTTTACCTAACACAGGACATACACATTTTACTTACTTATGCTTACTTAACACAGCACTTCTACCTAACACAATACTTATACCCTTTACCTTACTTACTCCTTTTACAATTTATCCATAATACAGTACATGTACATTTTGCAACTGCTGTGCATGAGATTACACATTACTTGATTAGTCCCTCTACTTTGTCCAAGAGCTCCACACACAATTTTCAGATTCCTAGTTCTTTTTAGGTTCCTAATTCAGTGCAGCACAGTCCTCTCTATCTATTCCTTGCTGTCTTGGTATTTGGCCTTTCAGCTTCTCCTTTCCCAATTCTTTTTCAATTTAGCACAGTTTATCTTTCAGTACCTTTCAGTCCTTGATGCTCCAGATCCAGGCAAGCAGAGTCAAGGTGATGGCAGCAGCAAAACCCATCCAGTGATCAGCAGCCAAGTTAGTCCAGGGAATCCAAACAAGACAGCAAAGAACAGAGAGCAGATACAAGCCTGGCCCACCTCTCTCTTCTCTTCCTCTTCTCTCCCACTGATCCTTCTGGCTGGGCTCAAAAACCCTCCAGGAGCTGACCTGCTACACCTGAAGGTGGATGGCCAGGGAAGCTCGTCAGGGTAATTTCAGCCTGGTCTCCCTCTGAGGGCTCCAATAGGAATAACTACAGATGGTTTGGTTGGGGCACACTATCATGGTTCAAAACACCTTACAGCACCTACATTCATCAAAGCAGCTCAACTGAATTGTGTGGGGGCATGGGGAAGAGGAAAAAAATAAAGGAGCCCCATTCTGTTCTTTTGACTTGAGATAGAAACCTTTTTAGTGTAAGTTAAGATAGACAGTGATAGGTAGGGATAGGTAAGAAGACAGAAGAATAGTTAGAAACAGTGTAGAAACAGGCCCTCCCCACAGTAGCACTAAATCAGTGTCACTATAGAAGGTAAATGCAGAGATGCATTCTACTTTAGAAACCTCACTTAGATACAAATTAATTGCTCTGAGTAACAAAAAACTAGCCTCTGTTGGAGTGATCGTTGTACCATCTGCTGCTACCTTCTCTTTCAGCTAGAGGAAATTAGTAGGATGCTGAGTATTGTGCTGTCAGTCATTCCTATATATAATTAATGTTCTTCACCAGCCAGCTCATCCAGACACAATTACCTACTTCAGCTAGACTGAAAACAGTAGAGCTCAAAAAAACCCTTTTTAGTAGGACCCTAAAAATACATAGGGTCACAGCTACTTCCCTGTGGTTTTGAGCCTTGTTTCCCCAGGACAGTCCAGAAACAAAATGTATTCACTCTGGAAAATAACACAGATAAACTGCAAAGCACTCGATCTGTTCTTGCCATAAGCCATTGCTTTATGAAGTACCAAATGCTCCAAGTGAACAACTGAGAAGTTCCTGCAGTTGGTCATACTGCCAAAAAACCCCCAACGAGCCAGCCTGCCTTCCCCACTGGAGAGAGATACTGAGCTGAAGGGAGGGCAATGCATACAAAGGTCTCCCTCCAGCACACCAAGAGAGGAAATGCTAGTTGTTAAAGCCTGGGATTATCTTGCTGCTCGACATCAGTTTGGAGAGCAGCAAGGAAAGGGGGAGTTTATTTGGTTTTGTCATGTGCTCCTAAAAGAAGACTAAGAGGCAAGCAGAGCTCAGTATAACAGGAGATATAAATTACCATGATAAATATTAATTTATTAAGCCATTCTCAACCACTATAAAGGAACTGAAAGAGGTACGTGAGCCTAAATTTTCTTTGACATATCAATAATTGTCTTTTCGTCTGAGATAAATTCACATTCTTCAGGGAGAAGAAAGATTTTCACTAGCAACAATTGTCACATTCAATTCATGTATTTAAGAAAATAGAAATGGGTATGTTCTAGATGTTCTAAATCTTGATCTACTAAGAAAGGCTTCAAGAGAACTGAAGTGTTTATCTCCTAACAGACTGAAATGGATTTGAGTTAAGAATCTATTTTTTTCATGCTCCATATATAATATAGAGTATTTTTATTTGCCCTGTTCTTGAGAGCTGTGGTATCATTTGTTCCTATCTGGTTTTGATCTGCTTACAGTGAAAATGTATCTGTCACCGACTATGTGCATCAGAAACCTCCCGTTTGAATACACTGCATCTCAGCTTCACCTGCACTGGGGAAACCGCAACAAGTCCGAAGGCTCCGAGCACACCGTCAGTGGGAAGCATTTTGCAGCAGAGGTAAGGCCAGCTCAGATCAGGGAAAGAAGCAAAGAAGGTTGGGCAGGTGCCATTGTTTCAAAGTGGGACTTGTGTCTTGGGTAAATGGCTGCACTGTCGTAATGCGAGGTTCTAAGCCCAGTATTTATGATCTGGGTATATACTAAAAAAATGGGTTGTGCACCACAAAAATGATGGACTTGGACGTGCTAAGTCAGGGAGCTGGAATTTAGATTCTGAACTCAGAACTGGCACCAGGTCACTTGAGGTAACTTTTAGCTGCATGACACTGCTGCTCTGTTTACCTTTACTCACCTTCTTCTACCCAGTGATGAACTATTTATCTTTTCTAATTTCTAAATTATGGATTTGGGAATACAATTTGATAAGCAGTACTAATCAGATATTTACTTCAAAATTATTAAAAAAAGAAACTAGTAAGAATAATTTGCTTGCATAACAGCACTTTAGGAATCCATTTCTTCTCTAGTTACATTTAACACTTGGGTTTGTGTTCCAAATATTGCAGTGCTAAGGTGTTATTTTTTCCAAAAAATGTATTAGTAGTCCAGTCAAGATGCTTTGAAGCTGAAGTCATGGATCCTCTTTCTCCCCTCATCGTGGGGGATGTGGGCTGTAACTCAGCTACAGCAGAGCTGGGAGTCCCAGGACCTTCTGCCTTCCTGTAAAAAGATCCTACCACTGCACCCAGAAATCACTGAAGGACCCTCCTGCCTTGGCTTATCCTGAGGTGGCTGCACTGGTGCTTTTTAGCTGTGAAACATAAATGTGAGCATGACTCAGGTGCTATTGTAACAAACTATCTCCTCCATTGTAGCTGCATATTGTACATTACAACTCTGAGAAATACCCAGATATAACAGCAGCAATGGACAAAGCAGATGGGCTGGCAGTTTTGGCTGTTCTCCTTGAGGTAGGATACAGGATCTTTTTTTTCTGTTTGTTTAGAATATGCTTTCAGTCATTCAGGTATGACAGATCTTTAATGTACAAGATTACCTACATTATTTAACAATACAGTGGCTGAATAAAGGTTCTTCCTATTCTCTTTTACAAAAAAAAAAAAAAAAAAAAAAGTCAGATTCTACCAGCACATCCCAAACCAGGAGGAAATATTAAGAAAAGAGGAATTCTGAGTATTTCCTCATGTTTTTTAGTAAATTAACTTCAGCTACGTAAAAACCATCCTTGCATTCATTTACAAACTAATGACTGGTAGCTTTTATCAACCAAGAGGCAATAGTGAATTTCAAGCTCATTTATTCAAAGCTGCCTACTGTAGCATGAAGCAGTTTGAACACAGCAGAGAGGCACAACCCTGCCTTTGACCACTACATGTAATTAGTATTTAACCACAGTCATCTCCTTGCTAACTTCCCAGATTCTTTGAATCACAGATTACAGTAAATGAGTACATTCAGTGACATTTTAAGATGACAGAAGGATGCCTTTCCAATTTTCCTCTCTAAAGCCACACATATGAAGATAATAACGATCTTAAACAAACAAACAAAAAAAAATAGTAGCTTATATAACTCTCCTTTTTCTTGAGGATTAAAACTCCTCAATAAGACAACTGTAAAGACAGTTTTTACATGTGAGGATTTTCTGCAGCATAACAAACCAAAACCACAAGTTTCCACATTTCCATCAAAAAAGTAAAATGTTCTAGTTAGCAAACAAAGCTCTCACTAATATTACCCAAGCTCACTTCCTAGTGAAGTGATTCTGACAGTAATTTTGTGTTAAATTTCAGTTCATTTGGAAGTTGTAGCTGTGAAAAGTGTCAGAGTATTGTATATCATGCTAGGGAATAATATTGGGATGCTGGTTATTTCTAAGAAATGGTGTTTGAAAATTAAATTAGTGAACAATGGAGATTAGGTCTTGGAAATGCTTTCAGACAGCTGGTGGCTATTACAGTTGATGTAAGGACACAAGTTTACTATGTCTGGTTGTCAGAGGAGTTGCTCAGCACCAGCTCTGAAGAATTAATTAAAAAGATATTGATTACTAGACAGAAAAGGTGCTGGTGGCAGTTGAAAAACATATTCTTGTGTGAGAGTTGAGTTATAGCCTTTGCCAAATAGTTAAGTTGTAGCCCTGTAGCACCCAACAGTGTCATTCTTTACCTCCCTGGACCTTGGGGAGCAGCAGATTAAAAAACGTTTGTGGGTGGAAAAATGTGGCTTTGACTGGAAAGCAGGAGATGATCTGAGAAGCCTGGCAGCTGAGAACTTCTGCCTGCAATGCTGTCAGAGGAAAGGGTTTCTCTTCACTTGCACAGCACTCTGAGCAGGCAAGGGCAATAGGGTCTTTCACATGCACACAAAAGGTCTGCACTGCAGTTGTAAAGGCAGCATTATGATACAGCAGCTCTAACAGCCCTGGAGCAGGAGCATAATCATGGCTCTGAGGACAGAGGGAATGTTTGAGTTATAAAATACTTATGCCACATGAATATCTGGACACTGGAGGCACTTAAGACAGGCTAGAAGCACAGACTCATATTCAGACTGGTGATTTGCACAGCTGTTGATAACATGATCATTGCAGATTGGACCCTTCAACCCATCCTATGAAAAGATCTTCAGACACTTCCGGAATGTGAAATACAAGGGTGAGTGGCTAAATCAGATTGAGAATGGCTGAGAGTATCAGATGTTACCCTGAGAGGGACCGAACTGGCTGCAGACACAGTCCAGCCATCCCAGGCATACCTGTCACAAACTGTGAAAGGCTTCCAAATGCAGGGCTTTTCTGGGAAGAACGTACAGCCAGGAGGCCCCGTGAGATTCTGACTGGGTCTCATTTCTTTCACATGGTGTTTTTCAGTTAATATGCCCACAGTTTATCTTACACAGGAAATTTAAAAAGCCATACTTCTTATTAAATTGGGATCATCTCTGCTAAAAGGTTTTTTTCTTAACCTAGTGATATGACACTGAAAATATCCTTAGCGACAAGCAAATTCTCTTGACCGAAACACCTCCTGATGCAGTACTTAACAAAAATTCCCTTTTTCAGATCAGAAGGTCCTGGTCCCTGGTTTTAATATTCAAGAACTGCTTCCTGACAGACTGAATGAGTATTATCGCTATGAAGGATCCCTGACAACTCCTCCCTGCTACCCGAGCGTTCTCTGGACAGTTTTCCGACACCCCGTTAAAATTTCTCAAGAGCAGGCAAGTTCCAACAGAGCACATTTTCCTGATCAGTGTCTGCTCAAGAACTGTAAATACACATTCTTACTCTTATGTTTTTGTAAAGCTGAAAGGTGACTGTTGCTAAAATCCTTTGAGTGGGAAGAACAGCACAGAACTGACATAAATCAATATCCCATTCTGTTTGTTGTTAGCACGTTTTCAGTTGGCCAGAACAAAGGACAGACAGCTGCACAGCAATTGGTACACTATCAGCTTGAAAAAAATCACAGTCAAGTGAAATGAATTTTTATTTTCATTATGTACTTACTCCCTGCTCTCTTTCCATGAGTTACCTGCAGATTATTTTGTTTGGGCTCCATGTCTGAATGCCATTCACCAAGTATTTTAGTGCTACTTTGATTCTGATGGACTTAGGTGGGTTGGAAAGTTTCTAAAAAGCTTGTGTTGTGTTATTTATCAATCTTGAATTCTTGAATTCCCTAGCTTTTCTCCCAGCTTATATTTTTTGTGCTCATCTAATTAACTTCTTTTGCTCTTAGGTGGCCACTTACATAAACTCACAATCACTACCTTCTGATTCACGTGTGATGAGACACTGGGGGAAAATATTATTATCAAAATCTCGGACCAAATTAATGCATGCTTCTCATTTTGAAAATACATTCTCACCTTTGTCCATTCTGTCAGATCACGTCTCTACCAGAATAAAGAGTTCTTTCAAAAAGAAGCCTTTAATACCACTTAGGAGTTAGACTGTGCCAGGGAGAGCATGCTGGAAAAGTCTACCATGTTTCCTCCCATCCAGTTTTCCTGGCAGATAATCTGATAATAAGGAGTAGTTTTATCAGGATGTAAACAAAATACAGGGATGGACCTGGAGATGTCACATTGCTTACACATTAGTCTGTATTTAGGTTTACAGGCCACACAAGACTTTATTATTACTTAATGTATCCTCTTCCCTTTGACTACCCCTTGGATTTCAAACACTCCCAGTGATCCCACACTGGCACTGCTTTCTCTGTATTCTGGGAGCTGAACAGGTGCTTCCCTCTCTAGTTACTGGCACTGGAAACAGCCATGTACTGCACAGAGAGTGATGACCCAGAACCTCTGGAAATGGTTGATAACTTCAGAAACGTTCAGGAATTCCATGAAAGACTGGTTTTTATCTCCTTCCATGAAGGTGAGTCGTATGAGTGCTTCTGTGCAAAGAAACAGTGCACAGTGATCGGTGTAAAGGTGAAGTACTGGAATGGCAGTCCTGCTGCACCACTACAGAAACACAGCTCCTTTCCCTGCAGTTCACTTTGTTGCCTTTTCTTTTGGTATTGCATTGGTGCATGGGCAACTGCACAAGAATCAGGTGTTCTCAGGGTAGATAAGAACTCTTTTCCTCAGTGGGTGTCAGGCAAGTCCTGCAACCCTTTTGATCAAAGGCAAGGAGATAAAAGAAGGAAGACACGACTGGCCTTGTACTGCTTGGTACAAGTATTTGCTGTCACTCCAAATACTAAACAGCTCCACAGCTGAGCTGTTTCAGCCCATGTAAGTGCTTAAGATGGCCTTGTCTCACCAGTGACATTTGCTGGTTCTCAGCATTGTCAGGCTTGATCTTATGCAGACCACACATTTAAAGGGAGTCACAATCTTGCCTTTAGGGACACTGTTTTGGGGAAATTACACAAAATCAGAAGAGGTCCTTGAGGAATTCAGACTTGGCAAATAAATATAATTCATAACATTGGATTGTATGGTTCAGTGTTACAAATTAAAAAACAACAACCTCATTTTATGAGGAAGAACTGATCCAAAAGCTTAACCCTGCACTGTTAGACAACAACAACACATAAGTTTGGTGGGGAACTTTGCACAAAAGTTTGCATCTGTGGTGAGAAGCTGAGCTGTACCCCACAGAAAGGGCTTTGAGTATATTGTTTGTGCAAAACGTATTGTTCAAACTTCTTTGTTGTCTTGCAAACAAATACTCTTAAGGACCTGTGAAGGTGGCATGTACACTCAAGGCAGATGAATCTAGGCAAGCCACTACACTATATTTGAAACTGAGAATAAAATACTTCTACAAGAAAATGCAGACTTCATAAAAGAGACTAGCCAAGTAGTAAAATTCCAAAATAATAAAATGTGTTAGCCCATAATTTCAACTTTGCCTGTCAGTTTCTTCACTGTTTAGATGAAAGAACAGAAAACACAGGAATTGTCTGTTTTGGACACTTTCACACAACAGCCACTGCAGAAACAGTTTCCTGCAGGCACACTGCAGTAGCTGTTCTTGCCATTCCCCTCTGCAGACAGACCCTTTCATATCATATCTCTTCTAATAGAAAGCTATAAAGGAGAAAAGTGAAAATTACAGATCAGCCAAAACAAATCCTGGCAAAACATTTCTCTGAAATCAGAGGTGATTTACATTTGTCACCAAAAATTGTCTGATCTCTTAATATGAGAATTACACTAGTAGTTCTCTTGTTGCTAGATTGTAAATATAATACGTAGGAAAATTATAAGTTTACCAAACTAACATTCCTTAACATCTTGGTGATTAATATATAAATGGATACTGGTTGCACAAACAATATTTTGAGTAAACTAAAAGATGACTGAATAGTGGAAGAGGGGAAGAACTAGAATATATCAGTCTTTTTTCTGCTTTCATGGATTGGCCAACCAGAAGAATGCCCCCCATGGCATTCTTATATGACCACAAAGAGGTTAAAACTTTCTTCTCCAACCTCCAGCCTCAAACACTGGCTGCCAGCTAGAGAGCTATTTGGGTCCAGTATTGGATCCATACTGAAATATGGCTATTTCAGTAATCCTCTTCAAATCTCTGCTCAGGTCAGATTATGAGCAATGATTTCAACCAGCAGAATTTGCAGTACAGCTGCCAGGTTTCTGAGACTAAGGCTTCCTCTGCAGGGTCTTAAATCTCTGCCCAAACAATCTACTACAGCAATGCCACTGCAGAAACCCTCCCTGAAGTACCAGAAGTTCCAGAGTGAGCAGCTCCCTTGTGATTGAGACAGAGTCACCATGGAATCCTAGCAATGCAACTTTTACATTTTCTACCCTCATCCTCTGTTTATCAAAATTCAATAGCTGGTGGGCTTGGCAAGGGTATGTTGTCAATTCCTAACCACACCTACGAGCCACTGATCTGCTGAGTCAGAGTGGTCAGTCAGAAATGAGAAATGCAGTTTTCCATCTGTTTCTTAAGCTGACCTTTCAGCACCTGACTATAATTCACTGTAATTCACACTCAGTATTTAACAGTAGAAAGTAGAGAGTTACAACCCACGATCCCAGTGACTGAAAATCAGACACTATACTTTTCATCCAGGAAACTCTAAACACTTCACAGAAATTGTGTAAGTATTATTATTTCCATTTATGGGGGAAAATTTGACCCAGGTGTGACTTTCTCAAAACTGTTGCTGTGAACCAGAGCCAAACCAAATAACAACATCTGGTTCTCCCTCTGCTAAGCCACATTATTGGCTCCCATGCAGAGAGGACACCAGCTACAAAAGCATTTTCAATGCATCTTTAAAGCCAGCATGACTTATCAGAGTTAAATTGCAGGGGTTATTGCCCATCCTGCTGTTCATATCCCAGAACTGGTCTCTATGGCTATGAAAGACATTGCTCAGTGTTACTTTAATAGAAACCCCCATTCAGTATAGGTACATTTAATTACAAAAGCTCATTGACTCTATCAGTGAACCATAGAAAAAATGTTCAACCCATTTCAAAAAAGGTATTCATTGCCTCTGTAATCTCACATTCCACTTACCACAGTCACAAAAGCTCCCTCACAGGTGCAGCCCCTCACCTAAAGAGCAAAAAAAGTCAAGGGAACAAAGAAAGGGGGAAAAAAAGGAAAAATAAGATAAAAAGGCTCCTGTCAAGGCCCAATGAAGTACACCTGGTTGCTGCAAGTGTCCAGCCTGATGCAGCCAGTTGTACCTCAAATAGGAACAGAACACAGCTAGTAAGGAGAGGCCATGCACAGAATCAAGGATTGGGCCAGGCAACCACAGAAATTTGTAAAAGAACTCCTGTTGTGCACACTTAGGCCCTAAGTGTGTTACTAAGCAGGATTTCTGAGCAACTTTTCTGCCCTATCAGCGGCGAGCCTGAGAGCTGCCACTTTCACCTGAGCACAGACACCACAAGATGGAGCCACTGGATTGTGTTGTGCATCAAAATTGACCATGATTGAAGTGTTCAGTCATCCACATTTTTGATGCCCGTAATGAGTATCTAAATTCATGCTCAGTATTAATAAGAATCACATTGCAAAAAGCCTCTAATCTTTAATGATTACACAGCAAAACTCACACGTGTTTATGATCTATTCTGTCTGTCAGCAATTTATTCCAATAAAATCAGCTTCACATACATGCAGCTGGAACTGGTTTTGGTGTCCAAACCACTCACTGCCCATGAGTTAAACAGGAACTCATGTCTAGTTTTGATTAGGGTTCCATACTGAAATACTATCTAACTAAATATTGCAAGAAGTGCCTCTCATCAGACAGAAGTACTCCCTACCCTTCCTCTTCAAACAACAAGCTCTTTTTCTAATGTTACCTATCTCTTTGGGGTCACATTTTTGTGTCCATTTGACACACCTTTACTATAACAAAACTCATCTTTTGCAAAACAGCTCTTCTTCAAGTCCATGGATGCAAGCTTCTTCCATTCAGCTGGACTTCAAATTAATGAGTCAAATGGAATAAGGTTAAACTCCATGTTTTACATTTGTGTTTTATCAACAGCTGATTTAATAAAATATTTAGACAGAAAACATGAAACCTGTCAGTTTGACTCTGAAGGAGCTCTGATATTGCTTAGAGAGAAACAGTCATTTGATAAAATATAAAAAACAATGTGTAAATAAATTAAGAAAATGCAGTTAAGAAAAGGGAGCTCACCTCCAGGATCTTTGGGGAGGCCAAAATAAATAAAAAATACTTCCATTGCCAAAAATGTACATGAAGGTCATTAACAAGTATAGCATTATGATAATCCCTAAATCTTCATGCAAACAAGTGATCACTCAGTTCTTCATACTAATATCATGATTAATTTTTACCTTCTTTGATGCCTTTAAGCAATCAATAGCAAAGCATATCATTCTTCAGCTCTCCACATTCAATGGCATTCTGTTTAAGAAAACAGAAGGCATCAAATTTAACATCCGTGGTTGCCTGGGTTTAGTTCTTTGGGTTTGCTTATGATCTCTTATTTATTACAGCACAAAAATCCCATTCCTGCTGTGGCCTGCTGTGCCAGTGTCCCCACGCTGGCATTCAGCACGAGTCTCATGTCACAGCACTGTGAACTGTGGATCCAGCTGTGGGACTGGGACATTCCAGGGAACATCTCTGCAAAGTTACCCTTTCCATAGTCACAAAGTGGTGTGACCAGGCTGTAGAAAGGTTGCAGATGCAGAATGCAAATGTTATGACTGACCAGGGACTCCCCTTCTCAAGGCAATGATGTCAACAGTTTTGCATGGTTTCCCTTTTTCCCTAGGTTTTGTGGTTTCTGTTGTGATAGCCTGCATTCTGGGAGTTCTCATCGTTCTTGCAGTAGCCTTCTGGCTACTGAAGAAGAAAAGGTAAGATGTCTGGCTGTCACATCACAAAAAAAATCCTAATTTATCCTCTGACATGAAGAAGTGCTTGTGTGTCCAAAACTGCACATTTTTGATACTGGTAAGGTTTGATCTTCTATAAGACATGATCTCTTCCTACAAGCCATTATTTGTTTTTATTACTGTAGACATTATTTCCCCTGTGTGATATCAGACTGGGTCAATAACAGACTTACCCAGTTTTTCTATTTCTCAAATGCCATTTGTTCTTTTCTTGTTCTTTTTGCCAGTACTGCTACTCCTAACTGCTTTTTGGATCCTTCCATTTTTACCTAGAACATTAAGTGAAACAAGGAGAATAGAATTTTAGGAAAACCTCTCCCAAAGGTCACAACATTTAAGAGGAAGAAATATGTACTGCCAAAACATCATTAAGCTGCTGTTTGCCAACAAAGCCAAATCCTGCAAAAAAAATCTAAGATTACAGATTTTCCTACAGCCTGATTCCCTTTGCATTCAGCATTGACCTTGCATACAAAATATGTTCTCCTGAAATATTTGTAACAATAAGCTATTGTGAAATTTGCACTAGTACAGAGAAAAATAATCTCATACATACATGCATAATGGACAATTTTAAGTAACTAAGTGTGCTTTTCCTCCATTGGCATTACAATTATTTAATAAATTTGTTTTACTATAGCTGCAAAAAGGGTGGTGAAGACAACAGAGGAGTCATCTACAAACCAGGCATGTACAAGGAGGAAGACGACATCTCCAAAATTTGATGCCCTGCTCTGCCACAAAAGCCCCTTTTCATTCATAGCACTGATTTATTTTGGATTGGTGAAATACATCTCTTATTCTTGGCTAGTGATAAGCCTCAAGAGAGTTCTAAAAACACATACCAGCCACAAGTTTTCTGTAGCCCTTGTTCTCTTGTTTTCCAGAGAGATATGATCAGTGAATCCCCCTGAGCTGAATTCCTCACCACATTCTTTTCATGTCTGCTGCTTACTGAGTCTGGGTGTTTTAACTGATTTTACAGTTAATCCTAAACTCCAGTTTTATGGTTTGTTTAGCACAGGTTTTCCCATAAGAATTCAAATCTGGACACTCATCAAGCACTCTTCCCTGCTAAAACAAGGTACTGGTTTTAGTAGCATGAATATAAAAAAGATAAAGGGAAAACCATGTATGACATCAGTATTTGAACTGGGTTGTTCAACAGCTACAGCTTCAAAAAGCACAGGATATGATGCCTGTGCATTCACCAGCAGAATTGCAATATTAGAAGACAGGTATAAATGCAATGAAAGCCACGTGGATTATTAATGGGGTTCAAGGCCAGGAACTCAGTGCTGAGAAAACACTACTGCTAGAGGAACAGCTCATGTTCCAGATATTACACAGCCTCACAAATCTGTTAAGGAAGTCAGCCCCTGTCTGTCACTGGAATTAGAGAAGATTGTCTTATTATCCTGCTCTTATTTATAGTGTGTGTATGAATGATGTGAAGATAACGTAGTTGCTGCTGCTTTTAAGCAGACTTGTCATTTAACCATGAAAACCTGATAGATTTTACAGTATATATTACAGCTGCAATTACACAGTAGATGTTTTTTCTGATTTAGTTCTTTCAGTAATCTAATTCCTAGAAAGAAATCTAAATTATCTTTTCAAACCTCACAAGCTAGATACTCGAGTCTCATTATGCATTTTTGGAAGTGAGAAGCATAAACCTGATTCCACTGCAGACAAAGTGGAATGTCACTGACTTCAGGAAGAATAGGGTGTATCCAGCCTACCCCAATGCATACAGAATTCCTCTTAAATCTGGCATCTACCAGCATGGATGTGAAATGCTTGTACTTCAGTATGCACACAGGAAGTGACAGACCACAGGATCACACCTGAAATAACTTCAGGTCTGAATGCTGCTGAACACGACTAGGGAAATTTCAATCTGAATTTTATACTTAGATCCCTTTTACATTCAACTGCAGCACCACCACATCTGGGATTTTAAAGAAATAAACTCTTATGTGTTATCTCCTTTCAAGATGGAAGATTCAGACTGTTTCAGCAGAAAATGTTTTAGAGGGATCCCCTTCCATCCCCAAGAAAATTGTGTGATGTCAAAAGCAGACTTTTGAGTGCAAGGAGAAATAAGTTATTAATACTTACTGTACATGAAATTAAGGAGCACAACCTTACAGATGAGTACACTGCATATGCCAGCATTTTTATCCCACATAAACAAGCACATAAAGATCATCTCATTGAAATATCTGAAATTACATAAAAAGCAGCATTTGTATGCTACAGGGAACATAACTTACTCTTTGAATAAAGGTGTTTAAAGACATGATTACATAATAAATTTTTATGACGTTTCTTTGGTTTCTCTTTGTTTCTTCTAAAAGAGTAACATTTTACTGTGTATTTTAATCTTCACCTCAGCTGATTAGAAACATCCATCAATCACTCTCTTTTGCAAGTAGCATCCTTGACACCTGTGAAAAGAAGCATAAAAACCTTAGCCAAGCATTACATGCCTACTGTGAGGAAAATCTCACAGTACCAGCAAGGGAAACATGTTAAACACATTACACATTTGGGAGAAAATGTCTCCTTCAGAATTATTTCTTAAGCAAAAGAACATACTGAAGAGGAATTCACACAAATCATATTCCTGCTATTCCCACATTTAATACTCTCTAATTGCATGGAGGCCTCCTATAAAATCCATACTGCCTTTGAAAATGCAAGCATATGGGAATTATTGTTTTTCTTCAATATTGTATTACCAGTTTGCACTGCCAGTGATCCCTAAGCTGAAAGAATCTAAGCTCATATGTTTTCTAGTCTCTGTAGCCACTGTCATTTAATAAACCTATTGAAGGATCTTTTTTTTGTTTTAATAGTTTCCAGCAGCTTTCTTTTGTCACTCTTACATGCACAATATGTCCAGGAAAAATCAGGCATGATCAGAAAGGCAGATGTAGTTAACATGCTACCATAATTGACTAAACCAAGTTAAAAAAAACTCAATTTACTTCTTTTTTAAATGGAATGATCCATTTCTGAGATTCCAATAGCAGAAATGAAGCCTAAATAACTTGAGTCAGTGAAGTGGAAGAATAAGATGCTAGAAGGGATACAGAACTCTCCTTCCATTTCCTTGGGACAGAAGGAAATCCCTTCCTGTGCATGACAACACCCTCACAGTGTGAATGAGTGATCTCAGAGCATTCACTTCCTGTCATCAAATACAGATATCAAATACAGATATCATCACAGAGGTGCTTCACTGACTGTTCCACTTCCTCCTTCAGGCAAGAATTCCTCCTCTCAGGAAGAGGTGATTGAAACAGCAGCTACCAGGTTTTCTTTATAGTTCAGAAAGGAGAGCTTACTCCAGGACATCCCATCATAGTTTATATAACAAAGTTTGAAGTCAACTTGGTAGAACTTTGTCAGAACAAGCTGACCAGTCACAAGACTACTCTGCTAAAAGTGTGCAGTGGGATCATGATAAATAGCTTATTTTTATACCTTCTTCACTATGAAGAGTGTAAGGGTACAACACATCTTGGATAACTAACTGTGTTTCAAAATTTGCCAAGGAAATATTGAATGAAAAAAAATCCTCAGGTATCATCTCTAATGTATGAAAACAAATCCCAAAGGATTACTTTTAACATATACACCTAAAAGTTAAAGCCCAACAAAAGCAAATTTTGAAAAAACATATTAAATATAGAAGCTTTAGGGGAAAAGGGGACTTCAGCTAAAATGGCAGAAAGAAAACAGAATAGTTTTGCTATTTCAAAGCTTAATGTGTTGAAGTAAAATGTTATTTTCATTAATTCTGTAGCAAGATCAACACACTAATTCTCATCTGAGTTTAAGATCTAGTCCTCAATTTTAAATCTGTTACCCTTAATCAAACAAACAAATGTAATATTGAATCCTTTGTCTTATTGCAGAAAGCTACAACTGAACTATTAAGATGCTCAGATGTGGAATACCCATGAGAAGGTTTGAACTGTGCATTTCAAACTGCTGCCTGACAAAAGCAAAGTTAAAAAGTAAACAAATAGTGACATTTGAAAAAATTAGGATAGTTCAACCAAGTACTAGGAATGTAAGTACCATCCAAAGCTTTTCACATGAGGAGAGACAGCTAGGTCAAAGAGCTGGAGAGGTGAAATGAAAAGGCAGCATTATAAAGAAACCGGAGGTTCTAAAAAAGCCAGAGTCCTGTAATAATTATTCTGTTGGCTGCAGCTGTGTGCCCCCATTTCATACATTTCAGTGCACAGGATCAGCAGATCCAGAAACACAGCAAACAACAAAGAGAAAACACTTGTATCTCATGGCTGGGCAGCTGGATACCCACAGCTGGGTAGGATATTCCCTTGAAATTTCACACTATGAGAAGATCACCAGGGTCTAGCTCTGTGGTGTGGGCTTTTGTTCAACCACAAATACAGCTTAGGACATAAAAATTCAACAAGACACGGAAGTTTTTATTATTAGCTTGCAAGGAATATTTAAATCTTATTAAGACTTTCACTTTATTTTATTTTTCTTGTTTTTTCCTTCTATTTAAGAGACACTTTCGTTCATCACTAGAAAACATAGATTGGAACTTAACCTACCACACAGACCTTTAAAAATAAGGCAATATTTATATGCTCTACATTTCAAAAATGTAAGATAATCAGAAATCTTACCAAAAAAGTAAAATCTGATACCTTGTTTCAGTTTTGGCTGTATATTCAGCAGGAAATGTTTACAGGCAGATTTCAAATGCCCTGCACTTTAATTAAGCCAAACAAAAGCAAACAGGAGACTTTGTAACACACACACAAAATTCCCCCTGGTCTTTCAGAGTGGCTGAAACACCAGGAGTGATTTGCTGGCCGGCCCTACAGGGCTGTGGCACCCTTGGGGGAGAGGCACCCAACTGCCAAGGATGTGCAGGCTGACTCAGCTCAAGGATCCAGCCCCAGAATATGCTCAAGTCTCCATTTCTTTACTGCACATGTTTAGGATGTGCTTGGCTCTTCACAAAATAAGTGAGAGGTAACAAAGGGACGGTGACTTGGGAGCCTCAGGAAACCAAGCAGCTCACACAGCCAGTCAGATCCTTTGGTGGGTTTAGATTGCTGGATTATGGTAAAAGTTCCAGAGGCTCAACTCAGAACTCACTGACTGCACAGCTTTACAAAACTTAACTATTCACTGCTTCTTCTCAAACTGATAAACTTGTTCCATACTGAACCTAACCCACTGCACCTTGTCAGACTGTAAAACACTTTCTACCACAATACAGTTCTAGAACATCATTTCTCACCAAGAAAAAAATGATGGCCAGCAAGTCAAACCCAATATTAGGATCTCTCAAAATAAATAATTCTATTAATAATGAGCATTCCTGTGAATGTAAAGCTCTACTTTGCCACAAAAAAAGGTGTCCAAGCCATTTTGCAAAAATTGTTTTGGAAGCCTCTCCATTTCTGACCAGCTAAACAGACAATTTAGTGGTTAAATTTGGAAATAATATCCATCACTTGTACCTAACTGGCAGTCAGCATATGAATTGTGTGACATACGTTTTCTATGTGAAATTATGAAATAACAGCTCCCCAAACAACTTCTAGCATGTTACATGAAACTGCACTAAGTGGTTTCTGTGACATCCCAGGATTACAGCAAGAGATGCAAATGGGCCACTGTTAGCTCTGTTCTTTTCAGTTCTCAGTACACAGAGAAATGCAGAGCAGCTGTCAGTGGATGAAAACCACTGTGCCTCGACTGAAGTAATATGTGAATCATAATTCACATAAGCTGCAGATACTTAAAGACCCTCAAACAATTCTACATTTAAAATGTGTATTTTTGCCAAGTCTGGTCTCGTTGCATCAGTAAAGCATGTAAACAAATATAAAACTGAAAGTTGATGAAAATTTAAAAGAGCAGAACTTTAAAATTTTCTACATTTATTAATACATTCGTTTGATTCAATCAAAACATCTATATTGCATAGTCTCAGGGGAAAAAAAAATCAATAGTTTCAAAAAAAATCGCAGAACAATTGCTACACAACCATCAACTGTTACTAAAAATATGTAACAGTTTCTGATTCCAGAGAAGTGAAATGGCACCATCTAGTGACTCATACATGAGCAAGTCAGAAAAGTCACTTCTTTCATTTCCTCTCAACACCATACAGTCAAGTTTGGAAACAATAGCAAAAGGAAATGTAAAAATAAACATGAATGCCAGAACATTTACTACAGAACAAGGAATTGAAAGTCAAGTCTTATACTCAAGGACTATTTTCTACCAAACCAGGTACCTATGGTCTTTAGTATATTAAAGTATTTTTTGAGGCACACACAATATAAATTTAATAGTTAGATACTATTGACCCAAGTATTTTCCCAGGAACACCAAATGCTTTTAAAGCAATGGCAACAATAGCTTACTAAAGAGGTTTCTATCAGTTAGCAACACACCCAGCTGTCAAAACTTATGAAAAAAATTGAGTCACTTTGGATGCATCTCATTTTTCACTGATCAATTCAAATAGCGGCCCCTTCTCGTCAGTGAATAATCACACCTCAGATTTGCCCAGGCACCATGATCCTCTGCATTTATGTTCACTGGTTCACTTTTCCAGCAGAGTGCCTGAAGGCTGCCAGCACAGAACATTTCTAAGCTATTTTTGCAGAACTAAACTTTACCTGCTTCTGTACAGATTGCATAGGTCTTATAAAATCTCACAGGAATTCATCCAGTAGAAAAATACAGACAAAAGCAAAATATTTGCTAGGGTTTTGGTTTCTCTTTTCTTATATTATTTTCTTGACGGAATATACTGAACAAACCCCTGATAGCCCTTTTCCCCAACCCGAGGTAATGTGCCCTCTGGAGGACGATCGAGGAGGCTTTTTCTTTCGGAATTGCTACACAGAAAGTGAAAGAACGAAAGAGGTGGCGCAGACAATTTTCACCAGATTCCTCTTTTGTTCTTTGCTTTCCATGTGTATTTAATAAATACAAAGAACAGTTTCTTGCTTTGCTGGAAAAGTTAGGTCTCTAGCAGACCCCACCACTCTAAATTCTTAGGGTGTCTCACCCTAAAAAGTGGGGCACACTGAAGTTATAGCCTCAGAGATGAATGAAATATAAACTTTGTTTTAAATTCTCTTTTTTTCCAAAAGGTAACCCTCTCTATGAAAGAAAGTTTAAGGGTTAACTAATAGAGTTAACCCTATTAGTGTTGGATCTCCAACTTGCACCAATGAAACAAATTTTTAAACTACCATTTCCAAGTTTCATTATTTGGTTTAAGGCTGCCATAATTTTATTTTCTATTATCAAAATTAGCTTCTGATAAATTATGCTGCCACAAGAGAACTACTGATATTAAATAGTGTAAGCTGTTCGTCCAATATGATTCCACATTATGCAATCTCCGGTGAATAAGAAATATCATGTGACTTACTTCAAAAGTCTGTCCTAGTAAATCAGAACAGTTCCTGCAGCAGCATAGAAAACACCACTCCAAAGATGAGCACATTTTTCCATACTGATGCTTAATGGTTACCCCCAGTTTGCACAGGAACAAAACACACATGGGAAGAAAGCAGCAGGGAGACGAGCCAGACAAAAGCCCTTGAACCAAAGAGAGGGCAAAAAACCTGAAGAACGGTTACACATATTGCATTTTCCACTAGCATTTGAAACTTCTACTAAGGATCTCCACAAGGCAAATAAATTGGTTAGAGAGTTGCAGAGTAAATACCACAAAACAAATACATGCTAAAGTGTGCATTTCCCATTACAAGAAACTGTTTTTTAATTTTAAGAGAAATTTAAACTAGAAATTTCATCTCTGATGTGGACAAGGTGGTTGAAAAACACTTAAACAACCCTACCCATTACCTATTTAAGCAAACTTCATTAATGGGGGAAGAGAAAGGACTACTAGCCTAACTACAGTGTGTAGGAAAATAGCGAAAAGTAGGAGCAGCTTCTAAAAACACTTCAGGTAATAGTTTGTTTTCTGACATAGCTACGGTTCTTGGGAATATCTGCCAGGCACCAGAAATGCAACAAGAGGAACTTGAAATGAGTATGCACAGAAGTGCACATGAAATAGTACGTACGAAAATGGAGGGCCCGCCCAGACACCAGAGCCGGAATGGGCCCAGCTTGGCGAGCCGGGCTCGGGGCCGGCCCCCTCCGGTTGGGACGCCCCTCCTGGGACACCCCGGCCCCCCGCGCAGGGCAGAGGCCGGGCCCCGCCGCACGCAGGGCGCTCTCCCGGCCGTGCCGCTCACCGTAACCGAGCACTGGGAGCTTCCTCAGGAACGTCCCAGGAGTAACCAAACCGCAGCGACCATCACGTAAAGATCACTGCGTTTTGCATCCCCAGGCACCACGGCACGGCTGTGAGGTGCACACAGGCCCAGCCCGCACCTGGTGGACCCTGCACGGTGGGGTCACCGCCCAGAGGGTGACCGAGGCCGTGGGACACGGGGCTGGGGACATTTGTGGCCACCAAGGATCTCTGTGGGGCGCCTGGGCCCGCGGGCCCGCGGACCACGCTGGTTTCCCGCATTTGCCGCCAGCACCCCGGGGGGGGCACCCACAGGAGCGTCTGAGGAGAGGCCCGGCAGGCCGGGAGCTGCCTGCGCCATCTAAGAGAAGCGCATTTCAGAGCCGTCCCAATCCCCGGCCTCCCCTCTGCGACCCTGCCCTCTGCCCCCGAAGGCGGGGCCACCGCCCTCCCGCAGTGCCTGCCCTCGGCGTGCGGCTGCCGGGGCACCGACCCGCGGCCACGCCCGCCTCACGCTGCGAGGAGGCCCCGGGGCTGGCGCTGGTCCCCTCAGCGAGGCGGGAAGGGGGGCTCTCGCCGCCGATCTCCTCACCGAGACAGGCAGCGGGGCCTCACAGCCGATCTCCTCAGCAGGGCGGGCAGGAGGGTCTCGCACCTGATCCGCTCAGGAGGGGTCTGGCCCCGATCCCCTCAGCAAGGCGAGCAGCGCAGTCTCGCTGCTCCTAAACGGGAGACAAGGAAAGGGGAGGGGTTCCAGCCCTGCCTCGTGCAGCGCCGGGTCTGCCCCTGCCCTCCCTTCGAGCAGGCGAAGCACCCGCAGAGTAACGCAGTCCTGCCTGCCCAAACAGCACATGGAACTCCATTAACCGAGACCTGGTTTTAAAGGCCGGTCCCTCCCCACACGTGGCACAAGGAGCTGCTCAGCCATTTCTTCATTTCAGGTACATCTACCTGTGCTATTCTGGAAAATTACATATAAACAGTATGTAAGACACATGTGGTTGCCTTTTGCCTGTGTTTTATTGGTTCACAGCACAAGTGTGAAGGTTACAAAGTCGTTGCAGTTGGGTGAGGAAGCTCAGGAGCAGCATTGAGCAGCATTAAGATAGGGATAGAAGTTGTTCAGCCTTGTTGAAGAAATTCTGTCCTTCATCTAGAATACAGACCAGAGCTAGTTAGTTCCTTATGTTGCCTGGAGAGGGAAAAAAAAAAAAAAAAAAAGGAAAAATGAAAAAGTAAGTAAAAGTAGCAGTAAGATTTGTGAACAGCACAAAAATAAACAAAAAAACCCATTCAACTTTTCTTTAAAAAAAAAATATAATTTGCACTTCCCTTGTATTTAATTAGGTAAGTGAAGTCTGCACTTTTCCACTGCATACAAAAATATGTCTGTGGGTAAGGCAGAACTGGAAGTGAGGATGCAGTGGAGAAGGGCATCAGCCCTGGGCTCTGCCAGCTCCTGTCCCAAAGGAAGTGCCACAGAAGCATAATTGCTTTATGCTGTTCTGCAAAGGTGTTAAACCAAGTCAGAAAGGTCAGTGAGCACAATGGTAGCATTTCCCTGAGAAATCAAAACCCGCTTTGAAGCAAGTCCATGGATCTGACGGCCCAGTGCCAAACAGGAGGTCCTGGGACACCAGTCAGAGCTGTGTGTCATGGACATGCATCTGGAGGGTGGCAAAGACACAAAAGGTCACAACTGCAGTAAGGCATCTCAGCCACCTGCTCAAGGAAGGTATTTAAGATTAGCTAGGGTGAAATTCTCAAGACTTAGTGCATGTTCACAGAGTTCTTGGTCACTCTGAAGGCAGTACAGTGTATTCAGCAGTACAGTTTAAGTTACACAACTTTCAACAATTCATTAAACCCGTTAATTCCTATGATGGGGAAAATTCTCATATCCTGCTCATAACTTACAACTTTATTTCACAAATTGAACTACCAACAAGTACCAACGATGTGCTCAGAAGCATTTGCTCACACCAGCAGCTTATTGCTGATGTGCTCTGCTGAAGACAGAATTTTTTTAAAGCAACTACAACACACCCAAGAGCACAACTTTTCAGTATGTTTTGCATTCCATGCCATGCCCTTTCTTCAAACCTCCAGATGGCGAGAACATTATGCAGCATAAAAGCTTCATTTATGTATCTCATCTCTTGAAGATTAGCTCTAAAGAAAAATTATTGTGAAATCTTATTATATTGATGACTTTGGTATAGTTCAAGAATTCTGAAGAGCCACTAGTCAACCAAGTTGGAAAAAGAGTAATTTATGAAAAAGGCAATTTATCAGATTATAAAAACTGGATACATTCTACATGTGTACCAACAACATGCCTCTGATCTACAAGTGTGCAGTATTCGTATCATAATTGCTAATCTGCAACCAAAAATAGATCCAGACAGAAGCTGTAATAAATCACCATTTTTATGTAGTGTAGGCATGCCTGCTATTTCCTTTTAACAAATGCAGAATGCAAATGTACTTAAAATGTCACTAACTACTGTGAGGACCTAAGGACTGCTGAGCATCTAAATCCAGATCATATCTAGGGGATATATAAGATAATGCTTAAACAGCTGCTCCTAAAGCAGCAAATTTGTCTGCCAGAAGTCTGAAAACAAACACAACAAAGCAAACCAGAATCAAGAAATAGTAAGGCATAACAAAGATGGAACTCTAGCTTTGTGATGCTTAGGGTAAGGGCAATATATCCTTGCAGCTAAATACAGCTGGTGAAATAACATACAGAAAACACACTTTAGAAGCTCTCTGTCATCCATGAGTTTTCCATTTATTCCTTAGGATGTCTCAACTATTAACCTGCTTTTGTCTTGGGTAGATATACCCTTCTTTCCTTAGGTTTGCTAATTTTTGTACCAATTGCAAGCTACTGCCAAACCACAATAATTTGAAAGGCAGAAACTACTGCTAATAAAACAGCTAACAAGTATTTGTCAAATCCCTCAATTTGGGATTTGTTCCTCAGTGTTGAAGAACGTTGGACAAACAATATGTGCTATATTGATGCAATGATATTTGTGCTCCAGGTTATTTCAGTCATATCTTTCATATAACACTGATTTAAAGTAAAAACAAAAAAGAAAATGTTAACAGCTTAAGTCAGTAGATAATCCTTAATCAAACTGGAAATTGTGTCTCATGTTGCCTTTACAGGCATTGCTCAGAAGTTACTTTGAAAGGACATTTCATGACACTAAATGTCTGGAAAAATGGTTTCTTAGGAAACAGAAGCTCATCAAAATAATATACTTGGATTTAAGCAGTCACTACAGAAATAAAGGATTTTTCTGGACAACTCTAAAGAAGAGTCAAGTTTAGGAACGAGCAAAGCCAGACAAAAACCCTTGTGGTTTATCACCAGTTAAACTAAGCTTTACAGATGCAGCTCAGTGGGACACCTTTCCACAACAAATGTATCAAAAATAGAGTGGAAGTGCCAACTGTATAAAAACTACGTGGAATATTTCATACAAAATACTCCAAAATGCTTTTCATTATGTAACTTTTATTTGAGACACACATTGTAAAAAAGTTCACATGAAATAATAAAACTATTGGACTAGGAAGGTTTTCTTAGGAGCTGGGTTTGTTTTCCTGTCTATATACATCAATACACGATTAATGATTAGGTTTACAAGTTAACCACATGACAAGTTCACTTTTATCTGCAGGAGCTTTTCACATTACACCTTTATACCAGAGGTAAAATGTGCTTAAACACACACATTAGAACACTTCTGTTTCAAAATTAAGCATTTTCTCAAGGACTATACTTTTATTCTGAATTTAGTAGCTATATAGCATTAAAATAATGGTAATCGAAGTTTTATTTGCAAAAATGTTCGTAAGGCCATAGGAATGCACTGAAATATTTAAATTCACCGGAAACAAGAAAAATCAATGTAAATCCTGCTTTTTTTGGAGGAAAGAAATACAAGTTTTATTTATAAGAATTAGAATGGTATAAGTTCAGTGAATGGAGAAGAAAAAAGACCTATTATCACCTACAGACTGATCCTTAGCAAGTTTAACATTGCAAAAATTCCGTTACATTAACGGGTAACCAAACAACAGATGCATTTTCACAAATAACACATTTATGCATTTTACATATTATTGATGTACTTTCAAATCATTATGCATTCACGATATTTTAATGTGATATGTACATTCAAGACTCCTTTATTCACTTGTGAAAATGATCCACATAATTCACTTAACTTCAGCAGACTAGTATGAGAAAGTTACTTTCAATGGGAAGTATTTTCTGTAAAAAGAACTACCAGTCTGAAAAGTCAGTCAGCATTTTTGAGACTGTCCCCCAAAGACAAAAGTGAGCTGCATCAAGTTTCATGAGTGGTTTAAGCTTTAGCAATATTAGAACTCCCAGGTAAGTCAATAACATATTCTATATACACTCAACAAAAACTACTTGTGCATGTTTTGCTGAGCACAGACTGAAAGCCAATATTGCAAAGCACTGAGATCAGTTTGTTTTTCATTTGGCTTTTTTTTTAAAGCCATTTAGAAAAACATTGGTCAAGAGAGAGCGCACAGGCATGGGGCTGAGGGAAGTTCTCCTAAAACTACAAAGAATAAGCAGCATTTTTGTTTTATTGAAATCCAAAAAATGTCTGCTTTCCTGAAAGGTTAATGGCAATTTCTGGAAGAAAACAAATATATTTGCTGCTTAATGAATAATAAGTATATGAGTTTAATTCTAATGGGCATTAGAGTACTAACTAGTTGACTGAGGTATAGTTAAGAGTCCTTCAAAACTTAGGATTATATAGTCTTGAGCAAAGTAGCAACAGAGACTACACAAAACAATCATAGTGATATTAGAAAAGCCTGTAATACCCAGCATCTGATGCCTAGGCAGAACATGCCATTATCATCACCCGCTTGTCTAGAGGAAAACAGCTAAAATATCCCAGTAGAACATACAGCTGATTTGCACGCTAAGATACAGCACATTTTCCACGTCTGACAGGGCAGACTGTACACAGAAAGGTCTCTACTG
This sequence comes from Lanius collurio, assembly GCA_020086605.1. Classification (NCBI taxonomy): domain Eukaryota; kingdom Metazoa; phylum Chordata; class Aves; order Passeriformes; family Laniidae; genus Lanius; species Lanius collurio. The sequence goes on from JACBWW010000021.1 coordinate 1,889,023, forward strand.
ACCAAAAGTTAGCACACTGATAAAGTGCAGCCACTCAGCCATCTAATACTGCTGGAGAAGTGGGGTGGGGGCAAAGACAGAAAGAAATCTGCATTTTACCTTATCCATAAGACCACATGAAATTAGAATTCTTCAGTTTCAGCAGATGACAACAAAATTGCATTAAATTCTTCTACAAATAGAAAAAGATGAACTGTACATGAACAATAAGCAAAGTGAAATATTTACTGCAGTACTTTCTCATGCATAAAGTGAATTTCCTATGGTCTTACCTCACACTTATGTACAGTTTAGCACAGCTAAATGTAAGAAAATAGCAAGTTTTTTCTCCCTCCCACCCTCCCCCATACAGAGCAGATACCCCAATTTGCTGCTGCTTCAAGAAGCACTTCATAGACTCTACTACTTACAGGCTCTTTCAAAGGGAAGTTCATGGAGACTAATATTGAATGAACATTTACCACACAGTGAAGACAGGAAAAACAATACAAAGCATTCTGTAAACAGTGCCAAACACAGAACATGTCAGTTTTGGTTTGCAGACAACCCCTGAGATAAAAATCAAAGTATTACGACACCAAATAAGTCAGAGGTAAATTACTGAAAATAAACAACATTCATAATTGGTGTCACAACACTTTCTGTATAGAAGCACTTTTTTTAACCATACAGAAAACGTAACTGCTTCAGCCTGTCCAAGAAAAACATCAAGGGTAGACACCAGAGCAGTTAGGGTTGCTTTGTTTTTTCACTACACCTTGTTGCCATGAAGGTTTCTCTGTTCTAGTGCAGCAACAGCAGTTTATGAGATCCACCAACTAGTTCCAAGAACTACTTCTATTAAACTACACACAGGGACAGGCTGATAACCACTTAAAACTTTATGGAACCAGCTACTAAGGTTAAACCTTTTAAAATCAAAAGCTTCACATCTAATGCTATTGGGCTGTTCCGTTTCAAACTATTTAGAACAGACCCAGACAAATTCAGTACCTGACAAGCAAAATAAAGTGGTTATCTGTGGTAACAACCAACTCACTGTTTACAACTCCAGACAACGAAGTGAAGCAAAAGCAAGCACGTCAGACTTTTCCTTTGACAATGACAGAACACACCCATCCCCTAACAACAAACATGCTGGACACAAACTTGTAGTTAAAGCTTACAATGGTCCACGTTTGGCACACCAACAGAACTAAAGCACCTGTTTTAATTGCTCATCAAGGAAATTTTTTCAGAAGACAATAAAAAAGTAGTAGAACAAAGACTAGGTTATACAATGCTCAGTTGAGTAAAAAAGGCAACTATGTTTCACCTCTGCTTCTAACAGTCTAGGTCACTGTACCAGTTTTTGATGAAAAAACAACTGCTCGAGCAGACCAAGGACACACATTCAGCATTAACTGCATAACTAGGAGTACATTACAGCCCTAATGCAAAGCTTCCTCAGTGCCAAAACTTGATATGCTTTAGCAACTGCCCAGGAAGCTTGGTTTTGGACACTTCTGTTGTCAAGGGTCAATGCTTACAGACGTTAATGAACTATCCTTAAAATTAAGAGTAGAAATGGAAGTCACCTTTAGAAGCAGTCATTTCTGAACAAGTGAATCCACAAAGAGGTTACCCAAAACTCATGCATTCAGCTTCCACAAGCCACTTAAGTGATAGTGACGAGGCCAATTTGTGGTGATGATTTCAAATCCAGAGTGTACTTCCTCATCAGAAACAAAAAAGGTGCAGACAGTCTGAGCTAACAAAGGGAAGTTAAGTGAGGAAAGACACTGTGTTTATTCAAATAACTGAAAGGTGCATCTGTGAATCAGACAGTGACTGGCAATTCAGAACACAATTTTGCTAAGTCTGGTAAAGAAAGAAAAGCAACATACTACATTCAGAATAGAAGCCATAGCTTCTGCATAAACAGATTTGTGCATCTAAGAGACAAAATCCATACAAATTGTTAAATGCCAATTGTTACAGTAATTCTCATCACTAGAGCAACAACATCCATACTGCATGGCCACAAGTATACAGCATAGAAAATAAAGGAAATGAGACTTAATTTTTCCCCTGGCTCTTCTGCTTGAAAATAAATTTGTTTAAAAAGAGAAAGAAAACTGCACAAATCTGTTAAGAATCTTACTTACAAGTCAAACTGTGCAAATACAAATGTAAGATTGTGCTGTAACAGGCAGTAAGAGGCCAATATGGATGTGCAAAGTTAAAAGAAACATAGCAGCTTTTGCAACAGGCAATAAAACAGGAAGTAAAAAAGGAAAACAAGTTAAATCTTGCATTTGTGTCTCCACTTCATAGCTTCCATATCTGAGAAAGAAGAGCCTGACAGGTCAATAGGCTTAGTGAGCAAAATCCACTTGGTATTTGTGTATCGCAGTCTACGTTCAATGGAGCTCTCAGCAGCAGCTTGGTGGTATTATTTCTGAGGCTTTGTGACCCTGTGCTTTCAAAGAAGCAGAAAAGGTTCTAAGTGTGCTGCAGTCTATCATTAGAAGTTCATCAAAGTAGCGTGCATCGAAAGAAGCTGCTCTTCTTAGATCGATTTTCTGTTATTTTTACTGGCCCACCTGCCCCTGATGAACTGTTGTCATTCTGAAAGAGAAAAGAGTGTCAACATCATAAAGTGCAGAAAAAAGATCTCTTGCTTTTCTAGTCTCCCTCTCCACTTCCTCCACTTGCAAGGCAATAACCAGAGCAGAGAGCAGAGCAGTTATCCAGACTTAGTTAATCACTTGGTAAAAAAAATAAACATTTACATAACATTCCAGATCTCAAGAATTAGCTGGAGAAGAGACTACATAATAAGAGACGGATCTCACTATTGCATTTTGGAACAACACATCAGTTTCAGGCTGCCCAATGTTAATGTTCATGCAAAATAATGAATAGTTATGCACTGATGTGTAATAGAGCGTGATAAAGCACCGTTTGCTCCAATTTGATCTAGCAACTACTGTAATCCCCAGGAGTGTTTTGGTAGGGCTACTACTCAGCCAATTATGATAGCTGTCCTCTTATTGTAACTAGTTTGTATGCTAATTGGAAATACAAACCATTTTTCTGTTGAGCTTTGTCATTATGTCCCGTGCAAGTGTGAAAAATGCCTGGTGAGGAGTGGAAATAAAGAAAAAACAAACAAGAGTTAGTCACAAGACACATTAAGGACATGATAAACTTGGAATAGCCAGACACATTAAGAATACAGTGTTCTGTAGGCCACTAAAACCACTTTGAGTTGCAAGACACTCTATGTACAACAGCTGTACATTTAAAACTTCAGTAAACGTGCTTTATTTTTAGTCTCCACCTTGCCAATCTTCGAAGCAAGTCAACAGACACTACCATTGCATACCTCTAGGGGGAGAAAGAAAAGTCAGCTGAAACGAAGGCTGCATATCCTAATCCTGTTTTTATTTCTCCCCCAAACTGAACTGTGCATCACATTTAAAAACCCAGAGAGGTTTGAGAAGGGAAGCCCCGGGAATTCACATTTAGGTTAGCTCGCTTTCTGTCCTCCAAAAGCTTTACTCCTGGACCATATATAAGGCTATTAAAGCTTCCAGTATCTCTATTAAAAACAGAACAAAATACCATGAATAATTACTCTGGCAAATCTCAGCATCCCAGATTTCAATGCATGAAGGAGCAAAGAAACTTCTGTAGCAGGAAAATTCTGCAATTCTCCAGGAGCAGGAAAAAGCAAGACTTTAGGCTATCTGGAGACCCTCATAATCTAAGGACAATTCCAGAATGTAATAAGTATAAACACTTCCCCTCTCACTGTGTTTGGAATATATCCAAAGACAGACACTCATTTAATGTAAATAAATCACAACAAATAAATTAATTCACTTCTGATCCCAAGAATATCACAATTGTGTAATTCCCCAAAAGTGAAGTATTTGGTAAGTAAACAAAATCATTAGTGATTGCCAAATGTCTTCACCAGCTGCATTTTTTAATGCTTTCTTCACCATTCATGTGACAATTTAAAAAAATATTCAGAGAGCCAAACATTTTGGAGTAAGCACAAACTAGTGTCGTGCATTTCATGACCTGCAGGGGTTAACATGAAACTGCCATGACATGACAGAGCAAGTCAACCCTCCAGAGGGGCTCAGCTATCCACTCATGGTCCCACTTCCAGTGTCTGCTTTAAGAATCACAAGGACACTGTGAAAATCAGGTCAAGCGAGTCCAGGTGCAGCCCGATGCAGATCAGTCCATTCTAACTCTATCCTGTATAACAATCACCCTGCAATCAGAAAAAACCACACCTGGCTGGCACAACATCCCTCTTGTTATTTTGAAGTACCAATGTCTTCAGCTTCTAGTTAATTTGTCAGATGCCTGATCTGAATCAAGTAGGTATTTGCAGGACTTCTAAAGAGTATCCCATAGAAAGACTTTTAAATTATTAGGTATAAGGACAACATTTAAGAACAAGTCTACCTTGTTGGATGAATGAATCGTAATTTAACTGCCTTTTGACATTTTTTGTCCACACTTTTCATACAGCTCAGATCCTCCCCCCACCCTCCCTGAGATGACACAAGTGATTTATGGTGAGACAGACTGGATTTGAGCCACTCTTCCTTCCGACTCTATTTCCTTATGCTCTCATAAATAGAGAGCTTGTGGGTTTAGTGCAAAATTTATTTGCAGGAAAACAGATTATAAATCTATAGATAGCATTGTAAGTCTTCTTCCTCCTCTAACATGAGCTTATGACCTGGTGTTCCAGGCAGGTTAATACACAAGTTTTCAGTCTCATCTGCACAACACATATTTAGCAGTAACCTGAAGGCTCCGTGACACAGTAGCATGCTATCCTGACAGTAAAGGATCCCATTTCCTGCACAAAGCACTGCTCTAAAATTACACCCATTCCTTGTCCAAAAGGACTTGAAATTTAAGTAGCAAGGCACAGACGTCTAAAGCAATTGTTTGCTACAGTAATAGTAAACCAGTCTGTGAGCACCCATTTATAAAACAATTCCAGACATTACCAGAAAATCAGAAACAGTTGGATTGTAGCAGCAGACCCAGGAGCACAGTTGGGACTTCAGGTCCCAGGTCAGGTGAGAAAGCCCAGCAGATCATGGAACATATCTCCACAGAAGTAATTCAAGAAGCACCTAAGTGCAGCACCCATCTCTTACCTCTTCCACATTTATGCTGGATTTTGCACTTGTCTCCAAAAATTTGATTCCATAATCAATTGCTAACTGGAAGAGAGGTTAAAGTTTTTCAGTGGTTTTGAAGTTCCTTTGTAAAAGGAATGTTTCACACATAAGTTCACAACAGGTTCATAATAGAATAGATGCTGCATGCTTCAACAAGCTTTAAAAACCAAACCAAGCAAGCTTCACTTCTATTTTCTCTTGCAAGAACATTAAAAACAATTACACAAAGAATTAGAACTGGTCATACCCTCACATAAAATCAAAATAAAACAAAAGATATTAATTTCTCACCAAAATACTTATTTAGGCTCTAAAAGAACATTAAGGTAGAATCTTTATTGATATGGATTGTGGACCAGATAACTACAGTACAATCCTCCCCCATAAGCTGTGTTACCAAGAGCTACACCACTTCAGCTGTTACACAACAGATTTGGAAGTATTCTTCCTCACTTGTTTGCTCTGTAGGACAACCAATTAATTACTTAAGCTTTAGTAACAGCACTTATAACAAGAATAAATGATCACCATGGTGAATTGAATACAACATGATCAAACTATACACAAAACTTTATATTGAGATCTAGAATACATCATGCTATAGCAAAGGTCAACATTCTTTACAGGATCTTGCCCTCAAGATAACAGTACCATTAAGTTTATTCACACTTGAAGAAGTTAAGTGTTATTTAAAAACAAAAAACGCCAAACCTGGCCTCTTATATGTATAAAAGTTTCTGAAACAAGAGACTTGGGACCCATTCTCTCTCACATGCATAAAACATACCAAACATCCAGAAGTTAGAATCCTACAAGAAGTAAGCTTCTAAATAGGGTCAGTTACCAAATCTTACCTTCTCCCCTTTTTCTTTTGAAACCTGTCTTTTTTCATTCATATCACATTTGTTACCCAAGATCATTCTTTCTACATCTGAAGAGGCATGCTGGAAGAAGAAAAAGTAATCTCTCAGGAACAAAGTGCATCATTGTTGAAAAGAAACTTGTGTGTCAAACTCCTCCACAATGGACTAATTTTTTATAGAAATTATCTAATGTGAAGGCATTACTGAGAAATGCTGACCTTTGAAACAAGCAATCAAATATTAAAATAGGCTGGAATAAATACTCCTAGATTACATTTGCTCAAGTACTGTAATAGATCAAATGTGTACCATGAACTCTGCAGCAGGCTACACACATGCACAGGCATTTAGCTATTCTGGAAATGTAACAGTCCACACTTTATTTGCAAGTGGTGCATGGCCACATATGCTGGCTACTGTAAGGAAAGTAATTACTTGACTTTTATTTGTCCCAGGGAAATCATAAGATGGAATGAAGCACTTACCTCCTCTATGTTTCTTATCCAGTTTTTTATGTTGTCAAAAGACTTTTCATTTGTGATATCATACACCAGCATAATTCCCTAAATAAAGTTAGGAAAATCTAGTTAGATGAGGTAGTACTATTGGCCGACTTTAGATGTATGCTGTAGTTTTATTATACTTCCAAAGAAATTCAACATAGGATTACAGGTGTGTAAGTCTCTTCTCAAGGCATTATGCCATGGCAGGGAATTTGCCCAAAATATTACTATTTAACATCTTTTGCCACTGTTAGAGGTCAAACACACCACCTATACAAAGCTTTTAATTATTAGCCTATAGTTGGGACAAGTTTAGAAATTCTACCACACCAGCAACCAGGACTCTATTGTTAAAGTCAGGTTTAGATGCAGCAGCTTTAAGCAGTCCAGGGTATCAAACCTGTGAGCTCCAGTCTGCTGGGGCGAGCAGACACTTCCAGCAAAGCTGCCCCTGGGGCTCTCCAGCAGCTTTAGCTCTTTCCACCAGTTCTGTACATACACTGGCATGGGACCTCAACAGTTAGCAAAGCACGGGAAGCCACAGAGCCACTGCATAAAGCACAGATTGCAAGGTTCACCTCCATTTCCTAAGGCCTTTCCAATCATTCCTTAGGACAAACAGAAGCCCTCAGCCATGGACTGGGGAGAAGACCAGGTCACTGTCAAAGCTCTTTTAAGCACTGGAAAGCTCTAATCCAGAGCCACAACCATTATTATTTCTCCCTGTCTTCTGTGACAGTGGAGTTACTTGGACCCACAGCCTATGAATGTCACAGATCTGTTCATACAGAGCAGCAAGATCCTGTAACAGCAGCACAGGTAGCAACCACCAACTCAAAATTAAAGATGTCCCAATATAAAATATCTCAAATCATAGCATTAAGAACCATTACAAGCGTTGTACCACAAGGGTGCAGGCTCTAAGTCAGTTACTTGACTTCAAGTCACTCTCAATGGAGGAAAAAGTAACAGCAGGCATTGCAAGTGATTGTATTTCTATCCCAGACTTCACATTCTCCACTGGCTGAAGGAAAAGCAACTCAGTGAAACACATTTTTAATATTAAAATAATTCATTATCCATTTTTGAAACACTTGAAGTGTTTAAAGGGCTTGACTGCATTTAAAAAAACCAATCCTGATTAAAGCTTGGAAACTTATTTTATTAAAAGCTGCAGAAATTTTTATTATATTAAAAAAGACAATAGGGCTGGAAGTTTCATCACAAAAACCAGGCCCAGACCAAGTAGCAACATGTTTAAAAAAGGAAAAACAAACAAACAGAAAACCCCCAACCAAACCACAAAACTTCATTCCCTACATCTCAAGCCACAATTATCCAGTCCTCCAGTGGAAGACTTACACGACACAACCTTAGAAAGGGCAAACCAGTTCCACTAGTTGTGTTTAGGTTTCTTCAAGTGTGAGCACTCACCATGGCTCCTCTGTAGTAAGCTGTTGTGATTGTGCGGAATCTCTCCTGGCCTGCTGTATCCCTACAATTCAGGGGAAAAAAGGATTTGTTTTACACTCATCTGTACTGTGAGATGTCTTATTAAACAGTGTAACAAAGCATTGATACTTGTTCATTAGGAAAACACACCTCTGGCTGTTTGCACAAGTTTCTTCAGCCCCCGCCAGCTTTCTCACTCCCCAGCTACCTCCCTTACATCAGCAATTAGAACAGCACCAGAAATATGGCACAAAACCACCCCAGTTTTCATGCAAGCAATAAAACTCAGCACCACACAGCTTGCCCTCCAGTAATAAAAAAAAAAACCCAACCTCTGATGCATCCAAGTCCTGTCTTAAACAAAAGTTAAAACACACAGCAATAAAATACTTCAGGATGGTGCCCTGTCACATGCAGTTTGCTGCTAAGGTCAGCCACTACACCTCAGTGTGCTGGTGTTCTGTCCTGGGTGACTTGATAACAGTACCTGTCTGTGAGTGAACCAGCAGACTCAAGTGTTTGGCTACCAGTCACACCTCAGGGGAGCTGAACCCTCCCCAAGGCCTGACAAAACCTAGCTTTTCTAACCTATATTACAGACAGGAAAATTTTACCAGCCACTTCTGGCACTGCACTTCCTTAGTCACAAGGATTCTGGCTCAGAAGACTCAGTTTCTACTAAGCCACCATGCAAGGAATAGGAGCATTATCACTCACCTGTGCCTTCGTGAGTACAACCAGGTATCAAAGTACCAGAGGAGACTACATTTTATTGGCTTGCATATTTTAGCTTGCAGCTATTGAGTTAATATTTCTCCTCCACACGGAAAAGCTAAAAGCACATTTAAGAGGACAGCTTTTGATAAAATAGGAAGTTGCTGCAATGCTTGCATGTGAACAGGCTATTTCCTGTGCTACTGAAGCAGAACTACTCCAAGGGCAAGCTAGAAGAAAGCATAAACCTTATGGACAGTCAGTGAATAAAAGGTATGAAACTTCTGGTACACTGAAGCTCAAAAGCTATGAAGTATTCTTTCTCAAAGTGAATTCAAGTCACTGAAAACCTCAATTACTTTGGAATACTTACCATATTTGTAGCTTGATTTTCTTTCCATCTAATTCTATCGTTCTGATCTTAAAGTCGATTCCTGCCAGAGAAAGAGATACTCTTAAGTTTTGCAAGTAATGAAAAGGAAGTGTTCAGTTTCCTTTTGGCAATTTGGTAAGAGCAAACTTAGTCAAAAGAACTATTCTGAAGCTGCCATTTCTTTCACATACTTGGAAGTGCTGAGAATGCACAAAGGTTTTCAGCTGCATCCACCATGTCAAGGATAAATTATTCTGCACAATGAAAGCAGACCAAACTCAGACTCACTACTAGTTAGTCAAGATCACTCAAGGAAGACTTGATCTCCAAATCTTTCCATTTTATACTAATAAGGTCATTAGTTTGAATGTGTATTTCTCCCGAACTTCTGACTAGTCCCTGCAGTTCCAAGTCAATTCTCTGGTACCTCTGGCTCAAGAGTTAAAAATACATCCTGTGACCCCTCAGTCCTTTTTCAAAGCCAGCACCTACTTTTGAAAACTGATGTTTGATGCAATCTAATCAGACATCACAGTAAATGGCAATACAACACAGGAGATATAGGACTCCTTTTTAAAGAAGACCCATTTGAGAGCAATTAAGATTTTCTAGGAAGCTCAAAAAACTATCAAGAAAACACTTCTCTCCTTTTCCCCCTTATACTTCCACATGGTAGCCATCAGTTCTCAGACTGTTTTTGAAACCAAATTTCTGATTTTAAGCCATAGGTTTTAGAAAAAGATTTGAAAAATAAATTCAGAAGGGGTTAATGTCTTTTTAAGGTTTAGAGGGGTGAAATGGATTTCCAGTCAGACTAGCCTTAATCCTAACTACTTTAACTTTTGCATCTCTAAATCTGTGTTACAACACAGGTCAAATTGAGACTGTCTCACTACTACATGACTGCCAGATTTTTCAATCCTGTGACAGTAGCCCCCAAATTAATCAGTTTGGAAACAAATGGCCCACTTTTCTTCACTGCATCCTAAATAGTTACTTGATATTCAGTTGTAATTTGTAAAAGATGAGGTAAGTTAGAAAATATTAAATAAACTTTCTTAAGATGTAATTTAATTGACAATTATCAAGAGTGTCTTAATTGGAAAAATGCTGTTTCTAGCTTTAAGAATTCTTCTATCCATTAAACAGGGAGCTATGGGAGTTTTCAATACACCACAGTAGAAACTGAGGATGAAATATCAATATTCATTAGTTACTTGAATTTCATTCTTCTCACATGCAATATTACTATTTTAATATACTGAAAATAACAGGTTTCAGCCACTTAATGTGCCATGGATTTGTAGTTCAGCTCATTAGTTAGAATACAAATTATGAGCAAAAATATCACATCAGCACTTTAACAGCGTACGAAATTAATTGCATTAATTTAAAATGCTATGATTACTACTACAACTGCAATTTCACAAGATTCACTGGTAGATTTACAGGAAAAAAAGATACTTTCATTAATTCACACTCTTTAAAATGACATGAGAACTATACGTACTTTTGAAAAATCCCTATTCTATATAAGTTGGGCAAGTGTTTCCATTTCATATTGGAGAGGATTCTGCCTCCTTTGTTGTAAACATTTTTCTTCTAACTAGATGCAATCACAGCTGCTGAAATCACAGATGATTATATTCAGGTCTGAAAACAAATAACCTTTGCTCTGAATAGATTTTGTTTTGACCTCGAAGGTTATAAAGCACAAATAAGGATTTCTCTGGAAAGGGCATTGTATCGTGACAACAGCAAATTAAATCAGTTTTAAAAGTTCATTTGTGTCGAGGCCTGAAGCTTTAGTACAACAACTATCAGGAAAACTAGATTCAGAGACTGCTGTGGTCTAAAGAGAATTCTGCCTGTGCTGTGAACTGCTGAAGCTAAGACACTGCAGCACTGACAGTGACAGACTCCTGGAGGGGTGGCTTTCCAAGAAGGACTCCTGAATGCAGCGCAAGCTCTCCATGTGCACCAATGCAGGTCTTGCACAGACTGGTTTCTTGTGGTTACTCATCTCCCTTGCAGTGCTAAAATGGTTTATACAACCATTCCTTTCATCACTTCTAAAAGTCAGGACCTGCACAAAAAATATCTTCTCAGAACTTAAGATTTCTAGTATGAACTTCATCAAAATTCTCAAAGATTCATTTCAAAGCTAAAAAAGAACATAAAGGGAAAGGCTGTAAGTATCTCTGCCACTGCAGCTTTTTGGAGGTTAAAATGAACTAGAAACTGATGTTTCTTCTGTTCCTTCACATCAGTATGAGGAAGTGGTGAGCTACACACGTTCAGAGCAAGCCTGGTGACATGTGCTGCCACTTCCGGCCAAGGGCTCTTGCAGGGCTAAGTACAAGCCACGATCTGGTTTACAGCTACATTGAAATTACATCATTGAAAAAACACTCCAACAACTATAGCCTTTCAACACTAATTCTTGACAGATTTCCTTTATTAATCCATACCTCTTTTGCACAGTCACACACTGGGATACAAAAGTTTGAAAAGTTACTCAGGCCAAATAAAGACGAGTCATTTGTGAATTAAAGTCTGATTGCAAAGGATCACATAGCTTGCAGTTTTAAATGCAACATGAAATGCTGTTTTTCCAGTAGGGAGAAAAAGCCCAGAAACATTTGGATGTTCATCTGAAGTTAAGTTTTAGAAGCTTTTAGAAAACACAGACTCTGATTCATTCCTAAGAGTGCAAATGCTAACAGGATAATTAACTGCTTAAGTGTAAGTGTCACATGAAAGTCTGACACACTGGTGCCCACCTAGCATGTCAGTAAATATTAGATCAGAGCTATACAGAAGCATTTGTTGCAGGAATCACAAACTCACATTCTGTAAGGATGGAGCCCCAGGTTTGCAATTTGAACTGCACATTAGTTAGGACTGTAATTGCTTGCATTTCCCTTGCAGCATGGGGTAGAAGTAGCTGAGGGCTTATTGTTCTCCAAAATCCTTTCCAGATCCTTGCTAACTATAGGCCAGGGATGCATCCTCTCTCCTCACTTTACTGAGGTATTTGCTTCCATAGCTCCCAACAAGACTGTCTAAGAATATACTGGGCAGTGCCACACAAAGGCTCTCACAGAAAACCATGGGAGCTGTAGGTTGCCGTGTCTACCTTGCATTGCTATGCAAAGCTAATAAAATTCAGGGCAAGCCACTGTTCAGTGCCACACAGCCAAATGCCACAGGCCAGGGGGTCTGGCCTCACCTGGCCTCTTTTGGTTTAAGCCAAGAAGTCATGCCCATTTCATATCCCAAAGCTCTTCTGCCACTACCTCTGCCCCTGCTCCACTCCCCAGCTATATTTCTTCTTATTTCAACCCACCCAGGCAGATTTTACCCATAATTGAGCTGCAATGCAATCATTTTAAAGAGACATTGTGAAATATTACAAAGAGCTCACAAATACTACAATAGTGAACGGCCAGGACTGCCCAGCAGCACATATGGAGAGGCTCCTTTTCCAGGTCTTGTACCAGTGGTTTTCTACCATGAACCTTAACAAGCCAGCCTGACGCAATTCGTACAGGAATGTAAGGACAAACTGAGCAGGGAGGCTGAAAAAGTTCACTTTGTTACTTTAGTTTTTAGAACAGTAGCTTGCTCTCAGGGCATCACTGTTACTCTTTTGTTCTCTCCACCCCAATTTTCACCCTGTAGCCATCAAAGCCAATATCTCAGGTTTTTCATGATACAGTATCTGTTTCAGCTAGGACTCCACTACAACTTTTCCCTATGTACTACCAGTGTTTGGACAGATTGTCTTGTCTCTTCTTTTCAACAAAATTGCTGTTGCAGAAAATGCTACAGCACAAAGAAACCAAAGAAACCAAACCGAAGTATTCTGGTTGGAGCCAGTAAGCTGTTCCAACTGTACCAGAAAATAATTCCTGAAGGTAAAGGTTTCTTGGGACTTCAGTCTGCTCAGCAGAATGCCTCTGGAAGGGTAATGTTCATCAATGCTTTGTACAAGCAGTAAAGGCAGACAGAAAAGAAACTTACACAAATTAGTGCAAAAAAACCAAATAATCCTGCCACTGGCGGGCAAATATTAGAATTCTTGATCTTTACCTTTATTACCCAATTCACCAGTATTGTAAGTTAATTTTTCACATGGCTAACACCGGTCTGCAGCACCAGGACTGTACATGTGCAGCTGGAGCAAGAAATCAGACAGGAAATCAGCACCATTCAGGATGTAAATAAACATCCATCTCTGATAGCATACACTAGCCCATATATCTAACCCAGCAGAGTATTGCTCCACCTCTGACAAATCTTTGGGGTTTTTTTTAAATATCCAATGTACTAGCATTTTAAATTGTTTACCTGTTGGTTTTATTCGCTATATAAGCCAAAGAAATTTTAAGAAGTCAGTGAGCACAAAAATTGGCAAAGAAGCTGTGAAAAAAGGAATACCAGATTCGCTTGCTAGAAAAGAGTCTTTAGTACCATCTATCGAAGAACATAAAAGATGCACCACAGTTTATTAAAACAAAAAGGGAACTATTTCACATAAATTGCATACAATACAAGTCTCACCCTCTTAAAGTAGCTGTCTTCCTGCTTGATTAAATCTTACCTTACTCGTTTGAAGTAAAAATGAAAGAATTAAATAAAACATTTTTTAAAAATGGGATTTCCTGATAAACAGAACTTTGTGGCACTCACCACCACTAGACATAGACTACAATAACAAGGAAGGCATTAAAAGATGGGGGGAGGAGTCGAGGTACAAAGCCTTGTTACCCTTTTGAGCAAATCAGCATGAGAAAAATTGGAATTTATGCATCAAACTTCAAGCTGGGCTTGATCCAACTTTACAGCATTGGTTCTTCCCAGCCACTTTGTTTATATGTGAGGTTGTGGGGTTTTGATTTTTTTCAACGGGTGGGCTGGAAAAGGAGAACATCTTAAAAATTCTTTGCTGAAAGACATATAAGAATCTTAAGATATACAAAAGGAAAGGAAAACATTTTCTGCAGTCACTCCAGTTAAGCAAATTAAAATCAACTTTGAACCAAGCAAGCAGATTTGTAACCTGCCTTAAAAAAAAGGAAGTGAGAGGAGGCTCATAACTGAAAATCAAGATGCTTCACCCTCAGTGTGTTGAATCCTGGCAGAGTTGCTCAGAAAACACTTGTCCCTACAGGCAGCGCGCCCTGCGAACAGCAAGCGCTGAAGCTGCGCAGCTGAACGGCACAGCCGGGAACCAGCAGCGCTCCCATGGCAGAGCTCCTCCCGCTGCTGCGGTCCTGCCCATCCTTCCGAGGGCGCCTCGGGCTCCGAGAGCACCGCACAAGCCCGTCAGCCCCGCGGCACAGCCAGCACCCCCTGCTGCCAGCGCATTCATCCCCACTCGGAGGGGCTGGGAGCACGGAGGGCTCTGTCACACAGCGCTGCCACCAGCAGGTGACACGCACAGACATCAGCACTGAGCACGCATGAGCTGGGTGAGGGCACAGGAACAGAGCTCAAAAGTTTCATCATCTTCTATGGTAATACAGATCAGTACTCCAGAAACGTGTTCTTTTCATTTATATCCAACAGCTGAGGGACATCAGTTTGTTCCCACAGATTTTCCCCACAAGCTTACCCAGAGATTACTCCTTTTTGTTTTGTTCTCAGCAGGAGGTATTGTAGGGTTTAGATTAAATACACAATTATTTTTTTTATGTGGTTTTCAAGAGAAAATTTTCTTGTGCTACGTCAGTATACTGTCTCAATCTACAAAGGTAGATAAATGAAGCTTCAGAAAGTTGCTTTTAAATTAGATCTTTCTAGAATAATTATAGTAAAAATAAAAAATGACAAAGTAGGAGTCAAGATCACTGTAAAAGGCAGGGTGGGGAACCCTTGCAACATACCAGTGTGTCATACAGCCTCATACAAAAGAACAAAGTCTAATCATTTTGAACTTGAACGTTTGGCTTTAGTCCCTAGTAACATCTGCAAAGAATTTTCAGATGATCTCAGCAATGTCTTGTATCAGTATGTAAATTAAAGAGGCAGTAGTCTTGCACCCATTCAAAAATACAGCAGATTAACAAGAGGGAACACACCAGGGTAAAGGTCAACATTTTTTCAAAAGTAGCAAAATTAATTATTTTAGAATTAAACACAAGTGCAACCAGTTTTAGTTACTCTTTCACAACTTGAAGGGACAAACTATTCCGTTCCTTCTGGGCAGCCCACAAGAATCCACAACACACTAGTAACCTCGAGTGGGCTGAATAGGCTCCTTCAGGTTAACTGGCCTTTCTTCATCCAACTCTTCACCCACACAAAGAACCCAATACCACAGTCCCACACAATAAGGCACAGAGCAGTGTCTTGCACCTTGGAAGTTATTAATACAGAAAGGCTCTTAAAGTTTAAACACTGGCAAAACAAATATATACAAATGGCTAAAGCAGGTAAGGCAATAAAGAATGGGGATGCCATGTGCATGTGTAACATAAGGCAGTTTCCTGCTCCTAAGGCCTTGAGACTTAGGACCAAGATCAGCTCAGTGCTCAGGGTGCCAAGCAAACTGCCACTTCCCCCAGCATGTGTCCCCTCAGCTGTGGCACAGCTGCCACCCTACACTTCCTTTCTTAAGATAAGCTACTTTCCACTTAAAAGAGAACAAGGGATTCAGAATACAATTTATAATCAACAGAATTAGACCAACCTTTGAAACATCCATGTTTTTGACAGCTCAATAACTACAGTGTGATCTGACTACCACACTAAGATGTGAATCCAGTGCTCCCATCCACTTGTACACACCAGTGCTCCTGTGAGTTCTGCCACCACAACTGTGCACCGCAGGGCTTCAGTGTGGACACTGCAACAGCCTCAACACCAAAACTCTCTTTTCAGCATTTTTAATTCAATTTACAGATTGCTTTGAGCCACCTTTGAGATGCATGATTTTAAACACTAAAAATACTCAATATAAAATTCATATATAAAATTCATATAAAACAACATAACACCAGAAACTGAATACTACTTGACACAAGTGAAATTATCATCTGTCACAGGAACCCAACTTTAAAAGGGCTGAGACCTTGCAGAACGTTATTTTAGAGTTTAGAATCCACACACCATGAAAGTGCACAGAAATTAACTTATGGTCTACCTCTCATTCTGTTTTGAATGTAAGCTACACTTGATAGTAACTCAGTTTCATCTAAAATAACTTTTAAATAGATTAAAATTGTACTACTGATAGAGACACCCAAGTTTGTTTATTTTAAGGATTATTTATAGACTGCCTGTCTCTAAGAGGAATGCATTAACTTAGCTGCTTAGAGAACATATTCCTTTCAAGCCAACGTGCAACTGGAGAGCAGCAAACGTTAAAACTGGCCAATAGACTTGAATTGAGGCTACAGTTTTACTGCTGAAACTGGGGTAGGGACTGCCAGGACCAGGTGTGACAACCAAATCCTTTTCTCCTTTGAACTCACTCATCTGTGTGAGTTCCATAATTCAGTTTACCACCATCAGTAACAACAACTGATAGCATAACCTGAGAGCACAGGTACTCCCAGCCACATCTCTCCTCCTGTGAGTAACAGAGCACACACTCTTTAGAACCAGGCATTAAACTGAAGTCCTACTTAACAGAGACCCCGAGGGAGCCCACAAGTAGCTTGCAAGCAACTCCAGAGTGGATTCTAGAGCAGGCTCTCACCTGACCAGCTGCAGGGCCATGGCAGGGCAGGAATTGCTCTCTGTGTCACACTCCAGCTAGGGCGAGGTAGGGAAGAGAAACAGCTATAGTGACCTCCCAGGGACCCCACACTCACTCAGCCTGTAATGCAGCTATGGGAGACTTGCGCATATCTCATCTACTTTGAAGCTCTTCTTTCCCTCAGGTCTCCAGGATGTTTGGTGTACAGCTTTCTACAACATGAAAAAAACCTCCACCATGCACTTTAACACGTAACAACATCAGATTTCCCAATCTAGAAGGTGGCTTATGAATACAAATATTTAATTCTTCTTTCAGAAGTCCAGTGCTTAATACAAGATGACAAGTGACTGGTCCTTATCAAAAGCATAAATTAATAGGTAAGATAAGAAAAAAAAAAAGCACAAAAAACCCCCAACCCCAAAGTGGAACCCCCAAGAACAGGAAAAAGTGATCCCAAAACTCTTGCCCATAAACGATCTATGTTTGTAGGTGTAGAAAACGTAGAAAATTATGTCTTTAACCAAAATAACTCTAACTGAATATTGCTGTCAGGAAAAAGACAAAAATAATTACTTTGTCCAAAGTCAGCATCTTAAGAATTCAAAAGGTGGTAGAAATGGCTTATTAAAAAAGTCCCATGCAACTAACACTGCCTTGCTGCCACCATTTAAAGTTCATTGTTTATTATTCGAATAGCAAGCTTCAGTTGTGACAATAAGAACAGGCCAAAAAGATTAGGTTGGTTTTGTTCCCTAATTTTTGGTCCTGGTAAACTTGTATGTCTGTCCAGTGAGAAATGGAGATGCAACTTCTTTTTTAAAAAGCCTCTTAAAAATGTCAGGGCTCTACATGAACTGGCTATTCAGAGTGCAAAAATAAAGACTTTGGGAGGCCAGAACATTGTTTGTTTAAAACAGAAGAGGTGCTACATGAAAAACAAGTACAGCAAGTGTCCCAGGGTTCACACAGCAAAGCAAGAACTGGGAAGTCCCTGACTACTTACACATAAAATGCCCTCACACAGTACAAACAAAACAATTTGTACCTTCTATTCCAGCTGTGCCTGCAGCTGGCACCACATACAAACCCCATCAGCTGCATATTTAACACAGGTATGGAAAACACCATGGGAACAGTTGGTATGGACAGGTGATCACTGCTATAGCCCAACAACTCAGACTGCCAAGCACTTTCTTGAGAGGTTCAGGGATGCCACAAGAGCATCAGAGATGTAAAAACAAGTTAAATTGGATAATGTTAGAGCAGGTATAAATTACACATGACCACTGTAAAGACAGAAGTGATGAAATATTTGGAAGTTTATAGGAATGCACAAACACTGCACTCACTTTAGAGGCCACAGACCTGCTTACACTGGAAGAAGTAAAGAGAACAAGGGTATTACCAGGAACATAAAAATGCAACAAAAAAAAAGCACATATCAACAATACCAGTAAGACAGCTCTTGGCTTTAACTGATACTCTGAAAGGAGCCAAGAAGAGCAAAATGTCTCACCCAGCAAGAATTATCTTTGTTAAAATAAATAATCTAATCTACGAACTTCAGTTAGAGTCTGAAATATAGTTGTGTTTTAGAAGCAAGTGTAGAAAGTACCAAGTGAGGGAGCAAAATTAGGCCAAAAACTCAAAGCAGAAGGTTTAAAGTTACTGAATGTATTTTTAAAGACAGCACTCTCAACAGCCCCAAAACACCATTTTCATCAAAGGCTTTTTTAAACCCATGTTTTAACATAGGGGTAAGTAAGCACGTGGGGGTTTTGGTTTGTCTTTTGCTTGTTTGTTTGGGAAGTAAAGGACATGAGAGAAGAAGGGCTGCTTTAACTTCTTACATGAATGACAAAACAGGCCTTATTTTGAAAGGTTTTTACTACCTATAATAATTGGCAAAGCCACCTAACTTACTAAGAAAGGTCATACTTGTCTTTCTGGCACATAGCTGTTTTCTTCTCCTGCATCACACGAAGTTCTTCTAATGAATTAATTTTAATTAATTATTTAATTTCTTCATCTGCTTTTCCTGCTTTGCATGTTCTCAGTACTCCTCTCTACATCACTTCTGCTAAGCCAGAGAAGTTCTCCAAGGCATTTAGTCTGACTGTATCTTCCTCCTCCCTCCCATGCTTGGGCTGACACAGATAACTTACTCCATCTTTAACCCCACCAGTCTTCTCCCCACACAGACAAAATATTTTGATTCAGTAAAGGAAAGCTATTTCTCTCTGGCAGGTGAAAGAAAGGAGGATTTTGTTGGCAGGTGTGGGTCCAGATGTGGCGCCAGACTCTCCCAGCGACCAGCCTGCTTGACATGCTCTTTGATGTTGCCATACATATAAGAGGATGCCACTGACATTCAACATCAGGATTTTTTTCTTTGGTGCACAAAGCAGAAGAGTCTGTGCAATGGCAGCAAAATTAACACATCTTAAACTTGGTCAACTGTTTGTTCTCCCTAGAAGAGAAGCCTTCTGACACATACAGTACTTTACTTGCCTTTACTGACAGACGATCTAATCAGAAGTGTCATAGCTTACATTTAACAGGAAAGTTTACTATAAAGCACATGATTAAACTGATATTAGATGCAATTACTAGTCAAAAACCCTGTAGAAGGCACTAAATTACAACCCACTGCAGCCTCTGTTGGGACAGAAATTGCTGACCTAAGTTTTGAGTTGCAAGTCTGGTAACTAAAAGCCTCTGGATTGAGTTTTGAACACCATAGCAAAAGAAAGATACAAAGCTTTAGAGAGGGTCCAGAGGAGGGCAATGAAGATGGTGAGGGGTTTGGAGGGGAAGCCTCACAGGGAACAGCTGAGGGCACTTGGTCTGTTCAGCCTGGAGCTGGGCTCGAAGATCTTTGTGGATCTGTTCCAACTCAGGATATCCTGAGGCTATGATTCTAACTCTGTACAAAAGCCTTATACAGTGCAACTTTTTTGATGTTACTATTGCTCCTAGTTTATCCACATTAGAAAAGCATCAGAACTATTTTATATATCTAGTCAGCCTGATGACTTGGCACTTAAGCTACCATAATATCCAATTAAAGATAAAAAGCAATATAATATCCTTTGAATTAAAACCACCTAACTTCCACCACAAAACATGAAATGAAGCATCATTATAAACACTGCATGTATTATTATTATTATTATCATCATGAATTTCAGTAAATTCTGAAATAAGATAGTTCAAGACATATTTCTACTAAAAGGATGCCCTACAGCAGAAGGACTAGGAAATCCTTCCTAAAAATTCCCAAACAAAAGCTGCTTGTCTTCAATACCTCTCTCAAAGCCTGTATCCATCAACCAAGACATTTGTTCCCTACACTTATTCAATGTTAGTCTGTGTTCTTAACTTTGCATTCAAACCAAGTCTCAAAAGCAGCTCTAAACTGCCCTCCTGTCACTCAAATAACCAGTAACACATAACCAAGACAGACCTCCATCTGCCAATTAGGAACAGGCATCAACAGTCAGACATCTGTCACACTGTTTCAGAGTAAAACATGCAACAAAAAAGCAGCAGCAGCATTTTTAATAAAAGCCAAACTATTTCAATTCCATTGTTGGCTTGTTGCAGAATATAGTTAGATAATGCAACCTCATCAGCAGATGAAAATCAAAGTTAAGGTGTCCTTTGTTACCAGCTATGTGTTAGTACCAAATTTAAAGTTAAAAGAACCACAAACTTTAATGCTTTTAACCTGCAATACCTTCAGCTAAAACTTCCTGTTCAACATCAGGATATCATCTTGCTGACCACCCACCACAGACCTTGAAAACAGAGTTGTTCTTCCAGTTTCGTATTTACCTCCACAAAACTGTCTTCTCTATTCCATGTAAACTCTGTCCTGAGGAGACACCCTATCCCAGACCCTACAAGCCCTGACCACACACTTCCACCCTGTAGATACATGCAATGGTGCCACCTGAGTGGGAGTGAACACATCTCAGTCACTTCAAAGTCCAAATGACAATCTGTTTGCAGTAATGACCATTAATTCAGTACTCCTGACAATGCCTTCCTGATGCTTCCCTGCCTCTGCTCACCTATGATTGAGGTGTTTTCTTCTACAGCTCCTAACATCTGGAGAAGCCCAAAAGAAATTGATTGAATAAGGATAGGAAATGTGGAAGGTTAATTGGGAGGGTGGGGAAAAAAACCCAAACCCCAACAAAGCAACAGCCAATCCTTTGCCCATCATACAAATAAGTAACCTTGGAGAAGAAGAGTAGAAATCTTCAATGAGGCGCGATTTAACTGGAATACACTAAAACAATTTCCATTACACGTTACAGACATGGAAATTTCACTGCAAAAGGGAAGTTGATAATTTTGCTTGACAAAGGATTTTCAATGAAGTGTTCAAAGGTCAGCACACACGTGCTTGCTTGCCAGAGTAGTGTCCTATTTTGGAAGATGTAGGCTAAGGAAAAGTTACTTCTGTAAAATCAACAAATGGTTTCAACTCTCAGATACAGTACTATCTCATGGGCAACTTCCTGCCAAATGCTGATATCATCCTGGATTTAAAAAATAAATACTACAAATTTTGTTTCTGTCAGCAAGCCTTTGTACTAAATCAGAAATGCTATCAGCTACAAAGATTCAACTTTACTCTCATAGAAACCAGCTGATACAAAAAAAAGTTGAAAGGATTGCAAAAAATAAATCTTATTATTTGAAATTATAAACCAAATCCAGTCTTACCAGACAGCACTACTTGAACAGTAAATTAAGATAGTTAAAGACTGCTAAATTAACGCTTCTGATTCTTGTGTATCATACTGAAACTACTAGCGAAGTGCACATGAGATACTCCAAGATAAGTTTTGCTTTAGGAGCTGTTAAATATGAAAATGAGCTGACTCAACTGCATTTTACTTTCCATGTAGAAGTGTGCAAAAGCAGAAGTTTCCACTCAGGAAGCAAACTAAACAACACAACCTTACATAACACAGTCCTGCTGTGAAAAAAGGTTTATCCCATGTTCACAGTGAAAAGCTGATCCTCACTAGGGACTACAGCAGTATTATGACTTGCCAGCACTTTTAGAAATTCTCCTAACAGAGCTACAGAGTCCTGTATAAAAAATTAAAATCTGCTGAAGGGCAAGGATCTGTCAAGTCCAAAGTTGCTCAAGGCCAATCTGTGCTTTCACAGAGTAAAAATACATTGCTTCGAATAACCCAAAGATCACTGGTTCACTCCTCATAATGGGTAGCAAAGTCTCCTGAAGGTGTTACTTATGCCAGGTAGTGATGACAGAGACATGAAAGGTCTTGCACCAACAGTCAAAAAAAGAATAAAACAAGTTTGATGAATTACAAATACATATGCATTGCACTTGTATCACACTTCTTATGCAACTGTTGGCCACAGGACACCAGGCTGGAAGTCCCTGCTCTCTGAATCAGTAAGTTGATTATGAATGTGAGCATGACCAAAGTCTGGAGGAGAAAAGTCAAAGGAGCATTTCCCAACCTCCAAGCAATCTACATGGATGTTTTAGCCTTACGTGCATGCTTTGCATGACAGCAAAACAGAAGGGACTCTGCAAAGTACAACATGAGTACACCATGCATAATGACAGAGTAACTACAATTCATTACTGACTTATTTCTATAATATGAGCACGGAGAAGTAAAACAATTATTCTAGAATAAAACAGTATTTCCATATCTCCCTCCTACTTCACTTTTTTCCTTTTGGAAAGTGCTTCCATTGCTCTGGTAACTGGAGTGTTGTAGTTTAACCCTGGTTAAACTACTGAAGAACAATAGGAGTGGGAAATTACAAGGAAGTTATCTGGTACTTGGATATGATGTGGGCCCTTTCATCATGGCAATAGAGATTGTTTTAACTTCTGGACCTAAAATGTAAGAAAAAGTTAAAACTGTCAGAAATCTAACCCCACATAGTTAAAAAAAGTTTAAATTACTCATCTCACTCACAAATAGCATGTCAATACATAAGACTAAATGATAAAGTTTTATGTCAACACATTTCAAACACATGCTTTCTTAGACTTCTGCAGTAAAACCAAGTCTGATCTTGTTAGCAGAGACAGACCAGAGGAGACTGAGGGCACATAATGTCACACATGCAATTAAAATCACTGTTAATTGAACCCACATCATAAGTACCATCCTACTGCAGAATCCACTTCAGGGAGAACGTCCCAACCAAACAGCCTAGCAGCTCATACTCCAGGAACGCTCAGGGTACTCCATGAGGAATGCTAATCTGGGGACCTTAAAACTTGAACTGGCAGACCAGCCTGTTTGGGATAAATGCTGCACCCCTGCACCTTCCTCCCCACCACAGTTAACTACGACTTATCAGTCAAGGAAAAAAGAGCAGAGCCGTTAAAAATGGAATTCCCCCAAGCTCATCAGATGGACCAGTTATGACTCTAAAACCAACTAGTACTGAGAAGCCACTAAAAGACAGAGAGGGAAAGGGCATGTGAGCACATTTTCAAGAACAGGTTAGAGCCACATGATTGAACTACAAGTAATATAAGCAATACACGAGGAAGACTGAAAAAAACCCAACTACTTTTTATTCAAGCATATGTCAGCACTTCTATGAACAGTTTCACTATTTCCTGCATTGTCAACTTTCCTGTTCGGAGGTTCTTTGCTAAAAAATAAAAAGGGTCTGGAATTATAAGAAGGAAAATGTAACCAGGAAATCACAACTACTACCTATGGAATTAAAAGTATGCCTCAGTTATTAATAAGTTTCTTCAAGCTGATTCATTTTGAAAATAAGGCCCTTGCAAAAGCAAATATAAAGGAAGGAAATGAGAGCAAAACCTATATTTACTAAATATAGTAAGATTAAAAAACCCAGCATATTCACAGTCCTCAAGACTTCAAAGTGAATCAGTGAGGGAAAAAAATATATCAAGGGCTTAGCAGTTCAAGAAACATCAAGAAAATGGTTGGAAGACAGACACACCCATTTATGTTAGCTCTCTCTTTAGAAGTATAAAGAAGTAGCACAGTACCAAAGTAGGCTTTTTTTTTTAATGATACAGATTTATTAATGTTTATTAAGCCTTTTATTCTACCGCAGGTGCAGAAAAATACCAGTTAAGGTAAAATGCTACTCAGGCCTTAATCAGCTGGTGTTACTGATACAGCATTTTGAAAATGGTTGCAGAGAGAGAAGAAATGTGCCAGAAAAATGCAGATAAACTGTTCTTAAAGCATTAGAACTGACACCACACCTAATTTAGTCAACCACCTAAATATTGTTTCTTCCTTGTGCACCAAGTTCTGCACAATAAAATGTCTGAAAAGGATATGGCATTGGGGCAACATAAAACAAGTTACACACTATTCCACCTCATCTTGAAATCAATTTCTTCTTAATAGTCTACTCATTCTCTTAGTGTTATTTTTTAAATATTTTTTAAAGTCAGCATTTTGCCCTCCTAAATACTAGTAACCTCCACTGCAGTTTATCCCTTCATCCCCAAAACAGTGTACTTCACTTTAAAAGTGACCTCAGCTACAAGTAGCTGACCATAAATCTCAAGTCTTGCCACACTGTAATTTCAATTCAGCTCTATCTCAGCGAAGGCCTTGAAATTTTTGCTTGTTTATTTCAGCAGAGTATTCTAAAACTGACAAATCTTACAAAAATATAAGTCACAACAACCTGTTTTGATATCTCACACCTCACTGTCATTAAAAAAGGTTAGCGAAGCTTAGAAACCCCTTTTCAGAACCAAATTTAGGACAAAACTCAACTTTCATCGGGGAGGTTCTTCCACCTACTCACTAAGGGGCTTCTATAGCCGACTGATGAGGTTGAAGGGAACTACGCCAAATCTCAGAAACGGGAGCTTTATGTTCATGAACACACACACGCATTAGAAGTGCTGAGGGAAGAACTGAGAGTGGAACCCTCTGCCCAGAGCAGTCGGTGTCACTACGCAGCTCGGCACGGGCAGCTCGAGCAACCCCCGCCCTCCACCGCTCTCCGAAAATGTGCACCTAAACACGAGACGCCCCACGACGGGAGCGCCCGAGGAGCCGCCGTTCTGCCAGAGGCCGGCAGCGCTGCGGGCTCGGCGCGGGGCCCCGACAGCGCCGGGAAGGGGCCGCGGGCTCCGTGCGCGGCACAACAACGGCGCGGCCCGGCCCGGCCCGGACTAACTGTTGCTGTGGCGGGGCACGGCAGGCGCCGGGGCGGCTGCGGCAGCGGCTCGCACCCTGAGGGCCCCGCCAGGGCCGCGGCACCTTCCCCCGCCGGATAATCCCTCCCTAGCGCCGCGGCGCTGGGCTCCCGCTGTCCCCGGCCCCTTCTCCCGCACGGGGCCGGGCATGGCCCGACCGCGGCCCCGACCCCGGGCGGCGAGACGGGCGGTGCCCCCCGCCCTTCTCTCCCTCCTTCCCTCCCTCCCTGCTCGGCCCTGGGCAGGACCCCTCGCCCGCCGGGATGGCGGCGCCCGGCCGCGGGCGCGCCCCTCACCGATGGTGGAGATGAAGGTGGTGTTGAAGGCGTCCTCGCTGAAGCGGAAGAGCAGGCAGGTCTTGCCCACGCCCGAGTCCCCGATCAGCAGCAGCTTGAACAGATAGTCGTAAGTCTTCGCCATCTTCGCCTGGGCTCGGCTCGCCGGCGCAGCAGGAGGGGGCGAACGCGGGAGGGAAGGAGGGCGGGACTCCGGCGGGAGGGCCGGGAAGGGAAGGAAGGGCGGGAGGAGGCGGCCCCGCGGGCGCGTCACGGCGCCGGAACCGCCGGGCCCGACGGGGGCTGTGGTCCGCGGGCGCGGCCCTCGCTGAGGGGCGCTGGGGCTCCGCCGTCACTGCGCGGTCACACGGCCGGGTCCCACGGGCTCAGGTGTCTCTGGAACGTGGCAAGAGTTGTAAAAAGCGTCGTGTGTTCGAGTGGCACGTTAAATAACGGCATAATGCTCCACGTCACCAATAATGAGTGTAATGTGTGACCTCAGAAGTTTACACGTTGCCCTGGGCATGTCAACTCAGAAAGAAACTGATGCACACAACACAAAAATTATTTTCATGCGGTCTCACGTAACACTGGAAATAAGGATATTCTACAACAAGATATCTATTCTAGAACAGTTCAAACACTTTCCCCCATTTTTTTCCACTAATAATTATCTCTTGGTGTGAGGCAGCCTCATTATGTATTCATTATAGTATGTTCCCCACAGGATGTCACAAGGCACTATAAAAATAAATAGCACTACTGAAACACTTCAAAATGACAACAAAGAGTTACTGCTTTAATTTAATTTAAAAATTGTAGCCTTCAGACAAGCTATAAACAGAACTCGCTAACACTATAAATCACTAGAACAGTGCTCAGTTCACTCTTAGCAAAAACAGGGAAAAGAGACATTTTCCCCAAATCATTCATCAAAGTTTCTATTAGTTATAACCCAGCTGATGACTGTAAAAGGTCCTTTCTCACTTCTGGGTTGTTTCTTTTTTTTTTTTTTTTTTTTTTTTTTTTGTATGTGTGTTAACTTGGCAAATATATATGCTGAGTTCTACAGAGAATCAAAAAAACATTAGTTTTGAATATTAAAGCTCTCTCATCCATGGTTAGCCTCCTGCAAGCACACAAAAAGTCATCTCATGACATTAAACAACAATTTGATGGGGTGAAATAGGGCTAAGCTAGTCTAATGCCTGGCTACTGCTGTATTTGTGCACTGAGGAATCACTCCAAACAAATACCTTCAGCCATTATAATCCTTGAAAAAGCAAAAGATATTCTGCTCCTAGTTATTAATTATCCAAATTTTCCCTGTTAAGAGAATTCAACCCAGTTTGGTGGTATTCCTGGCCAATATGTTTGTGGTAGCAAATCATGAAAAATCCAATGACAGATGGGATGTAAATCTCTGTACAAGGTGAATTCAGTAGGAGCTTGTCATGAATGCTAATCTAATTTCCAGTTAATTGGATCAAAATATAATTTTATATCTATACTTTTATATGCTTTATCATCATTCAAGCTAAAAAAATTCTTTTTCTTATTTATAGTAATTGCTTAATTGAGACCTCTGGAAGACCAGGATATCATCTGATAGAGGAGAATGAAAGCTGCAAAACAATGATGGGAGGAATTGCCAGGTTTGGAGTTTTTGGGGTTTTTTTTAACACACCTGAGGACCTCTGCTTAGTTCAGGCCAAAATTTGGAAACATGGCTGCTTGGATTATTTTTGTACTGCATAATTAGCAGTTGGGCTGTTTAAATGTTCAGATGAGTTGTTGCACTACTTATTACAAGAATTGAGTTTATAAATTATAATGACAACCTGGCAACTGAAGCAGTCAGACCAAATTGGTTAATTATTTCAGTCTAACATGAATTATAGGAAAGTAAAAATGAAAAACTAATCTCTGAAACATTTCCCTGTAGCTGTGCTTTCAGAAAGATGAGTTGCTGTGTACTGTAATCATGGCCATGCTGAAGATTACTACACAAACACATTTCAGCATTGAAGAGAGAAATTTTGGGGTTAATATTCACTCTTGAGTTTTATGGAACACATAGGCTTTCATATGTCTCTGGAGCAATATGTTTGCGATTGCCATCTGTTACTCAAGAGTATTTTTATAGAAAAATAATGCAAATTACTTCCCTCTTCAATTACACTGGTACTTTGCAATAGTGCGTTCTGTTCTGATTTGGAAAAGTGCCAGTTTGCCACATTCAAGGGACAGATGTTTACTTAACCATGAACTTTAAAAACAAGATATAAAAATTAAGTTACAATTTTTGATTTTCTAGAATATGAAAAAAATGAAATTGTTCAATTATATACCTTGTAATATGTTAGTAAAATTTTGAGGAGTACTATCAAAGTGATTAAGGTTCAATAACCACACCTCTACGATACCTGTTCTGTGAAAACACTTTGGAACCCAGTCTTTGTTACTGTACCAAATTGGAAAAGTTAACATTTGGTTTATGTTGCATTACAGTCAAATAGATCAATTTTTTTTTCTTTTCTGTCATAGGAAAACCACTGAGGGGAACATGGAACATGTAGGAAATAGAAGAGATTTGAAACTATGGTTTACCTTTTGTCATTATGTAGAAGCAGATGGTACTGTTACAGTTTGATTCTGTTTTGTACATTTCAAAAAAGCAGAATTTTAAAAGCCTTTACAATCCCTAAAATACTACCCTATCATTTTGCCTGAATAGAATCATTGAATCATTAAGGTTTGAAAAGAGCTCTGAGATCATTGAGTCCAACCTTTGACCAAACACACCACCCTGTCAACTAAGCCAGAGCACAAAGTGCTACGTCCAGTCCTTCCCTGAATGCTTCCAGGGATAATGACTCTGTCACCTCTTTGGGCAGCCCATTCCAATGTCTAATCACCCTTTCAGTGAAGAAATTCTTCCCAATGTCCAACCTAAACCCTCCCTGGAGCAGCTTGAGGCCATGTGCTCTCATCCTGTCAGTTGTTGCCTGGGTGAACAGCCTGATCGCCACCTGCCTACACCCTCCTTTCAGTACTTGTAGAGAGTGATAAATTCACCCCTGAGCCTCCTTTTCTCCAGGCTAAACACCCCCAGCTCCCTGAGCTGCTCCTCATTTGTGCTCCAGACCTTTCCCAGCTCTGGTGTCCATCCTTGGACTCACTCCAGCACTTCAATGTATTTCCTGAGTTGAGGAGCACCCCCCGGACTAGGGGGATGGTCACTGTCCTAGTCCTGCTGGACACACCATTGCTGGTGCAGGCCAGGTGCCACTGGCCTTGCCCATCTGGGCACACCTGGGCTCATGTTGAGCCACTGCCAACCAGCACTCCCAGGTTCTTTTCTGCTGGACAGCTTTCCAGCCCCTCTGTCCCAGCCTGTAGTGCTACAGGGCACTGTTGTGAGCCAAGGACAGGAGCCAGCACTTGGCCTTGTTGAACCTCCTACAAATGGCCTTGGCACCTACATCCAGCCTGTCCAGATCCCTCTGCAGAGCCTTTCTGTCCTCCAGCAGATCAACACTCCCATTCAACTTAGGGTCATCCATGAACTTCCTAAGGGTGCCCTCAATCCTGTCATCCAGATCATCAAGAAAGACCTCAAGCAGGACTGGGCCCAGTACTGATCCCTGGGGAACACCACTAGTGACTGGTCCCAACTGGATGTGGCACCATTCACCACCATGCTCTGGGCCCAGACACCCAGACAGTTTTTAACCCCCCAAAGAGTGTACTTGTCCAAGCCATGGGCTGCCAGAAGAACGCTGTGGGAGATGGTGCCAAAGGTTTTACTGAAGTCCAGGCAGATTGCACAGCCTTTCCCTCACCCACTAGGCAGGTAGTCTGGCCATAAAAGGAGATCAGTACCACAGTTCAAGCTCGTCCAATAAACAGGTGAGTCCTAATCAAGTTATGGCAGAATTCCTTTAATCACTGGGGTGTAGGTATAGTGCATCTGCTAAAGCCCTCAGTTTAAGAAAGGAACTAATAGGAATAACAAAATGTAATAACTACCTCTATTCATATGCAATAAATTCAAAAATATTTACATACATATTAAAAATGCCAGAAAATACTTGTTTACCAATGCCTATATTTTAAAGAAAAAAAACCAGATTATATGGCTACTTCATTACCACTCTCATTTTTAGTTTCTCAAATAATATGCATCATTACTTCTAGCTTTCAAAAATCCTTTTCCCCCCTCAGTTGAAAGGTGAGACTGGTTAAGTAAAAAGACAACTCTGTGAAAATGTGGTTTCAATGAAGCTCTTCTGCTCAATGCATACAAAATTGTAGAAAATTCTGCATCTTAATTGCTTAAGTACAAGGTTTAAAAAAACAATAGAGTTTAAAACATGTTGGTAGAACAAATAGCCTTTTATTTTGGCACTAACTGGAATCAACAGGTCCAAGTCCTACAAACAATAATCTTATGAGGCAGTCCTGCCCTGAATGCCACCTAACCACAAGTCATTAACATGAGCTTTGCCCCTTAGCTTTTGAACTCTGCTAGCCAATATAATAATATTTTTGATGCATATCTCGAACAACTCTGACTTTGGCAGGTGCCTCTGGAATTCATTACTGTTGATGACCATCATGTGACACTCCATTAAAAAAAGTCACTTATTCCCTGTTTCAAGTAAATAAGTCTTTCACTAAAGGTAGATACTTCTGTGCTCATTCTAAACTTCGTCTTACTGCATTTGATAGGTTGATATGTCCCGCTTTTAACTCATAGCTTTAAGATCAATGCATTGGTTTAATGTACAAAGAAGAGTACTCTCCTTTAGTATAGTGATCTAAATGTATGAATTTTCCATATGATATATCAGAACTTTATATAGAAGAGGTTAGATCAAGTCATTATTGGGAAAAGAAATTACACAAAGTACGTACAGTTCAATTCCAGAAAGAAAACACACTTTAAGATTCTTATCCATTGTCAAATGGATTGTCAAATCCATTAAGTTCAAAGTTTGCTATTACAATAGCACTAAAAGTGGACTTTCTTCAGTTTCTACCACTAATCTAAACTATCTGAGCATAAGCATATTTAAACAAAATTATTACATGCCACAGTTTACACCATTAGTTTACAATCAATTAAAATTATAACTCTTAATTATGAAGGACAGGCAAAACCACAGACAGGTCACATTCAGGATCAAACATACCACTTAAAGTGAATCTACTTCTTTTGAGTGCAGCTTCGAGGTGGTTAGTGAAAAGAATCTAAATGGTCTTAATGATGGTATTACAGAGACACCCATCCCCATGTTAGTATTCTAGACAACCACTATAAGCATTAGTAGGGTGAATTTGGGTTTTTTTAATCAGTCACTACACACTTCTTCAGTTACCTCAGGCAGTTTATACAAGGTTTTGTAGTAAAATCTCCCAAAAGCCATTTTTGTCACAATGTCAGATAGCAAATCCTAAGGAGCCACCCAAATTCAGGTGCAGAAGGCCACAAATGGAGCAGAACAAAGCAGTACCAGGGACAGCAGGTGCTCATCACAGTTAAGGCTTGCAGGCTGTGCCAGCCCAGCAGGAACCCACCCACAATGCATGTCCTCAGAGACACAGATTCAGCTTTCAAACACAAGAGACTGACACTCGCAGTGCAGGAAAAACCCAACTGTCATTATGGTGTTTTTAAACATTTCCAGATCAGCTTTTGGAATTTTTCTGTTGTCATTCTATGACAGATAAAGTTTCTTGTTCTTTTCTCTAAAACGAGATCAAAGTCCTTGCTTGCTGGGAGAAGGCTGGAAAGAGGAAGTTGTTCTCTTAGACCTGACTCTATCTGTGTCTCAGTAGGCCAAGCCGCAGACAGCAGCATTTGTCTCCTTGCTAACTGACACAAACTCAGCACTGCATTTCTGTTTTCTAAAGAGTACACTTCAAAAAAAGCTTCAATTGTAAGATTAAAGGTAATGCATTAGAGTTGACTTACACAGCAGGTCACTGAACTACAAGCAGTTACAAAAAGGAAATGAATCTCCAAGCAAAACCAAAATAGAGAACCAGAGGGATATGTCCAAAACACATCCTGTTTTCAGATCATCCTGTGTGCCCCTCCTTCCATTGAGGCCAATTTTTAATGTGACTCTAAAATTTCCTCAGTCACCAGAGGCTCTTTGCAGCAAAGACATCTAAGGGAAAACTAGGAGGAAGAGGTGAAGAAGGGTGGAACTTCAGAAGTTGTATTTTATTGCAGGTGGTGCATTAAACATGGTGAAGGTATTTTATTTAACAAAGAAAAACATAATTCTCCTTCAAATGCTGAATCAAAAGCCATAAGAGATTATCCTTTTTCCATTCTGCTTGCAGATAAATAACATGCATTCAAAAAGGATGGGAAGGTAGTAGGAACAGCTAAGACTCAAGAACTGACTCTGTGCTGGTAACTGGTTTATGTTCTTAGCTTCACAGGACAGCATGCAGAGGAAAGTATGAGTCAGAGCCCTTCCTATTAAATTCCCCATGATACAAGAAATACTTCCAAAATACCTCTGTGTGTCATCACCACCCCAGTGCATAAGGGAAAAGTGCTAACACAGCATTATAGTGTTACAAGGCTGTGACAGTGAGAAGAGGAAAAACAATATAATGGCCTGGATCCCTACAACACATGGGGCTATTCGGGCAGAATAATTGTAAGAGTTTGAGGTGGAAAGTATTTTGAAAGTTGTTATACTGTCAGCGCTCGAGGGACCAAGCCCAGCTTTGAGAATATTGCTGTCAGAAAGATATGCTTCTATGAAATTACATCCTCACTTGTGCTCATGGCAAACTTTTCGAATAATTTTTGCTAAATGCATCAATGTCCTGACATGTTCCCCTTGGACGTTTGGGAAGCCGTCATACTTAAGTGATTTTTGTAAGGTCTATTGTGCCACCAGGAGGATTTCTACTGAACTACACTTTTACGTGTTCCAGGATAAACAGGCTACATTTGTGATTATTGATTTATGAAAAAAAAAAAATTCAGTCTCTTACTAAAAAAAAAAAAAAAAAGTGATTTTTTTTAAAATTTCCACTATCTGCAATATTTTTATGTCTCATAAGTTGCCTAAATTGATTTAAGCATATGAATGATAACTAACAGAAATTCTTCTGCCTTTTTCTTTTTGACTGGGGTGGGAAACTGCAAAAGAATGTGCTCACAGGTACAACTTAATGCAATGTATCATTTAGTATGAAACAATATACATATGTTCAATTCTGGGCTCCTCAGAACAAGAAAGACAGGGAGAGGATCCTGTAGAGACCCACAAAGATGATGAGGGATCTACAGCATCTCTTATGAGGAGAGACAGTGGGAGCTGGGGCAGTGTAGACTAGAGAAGACTCAGAGGGGATCTGCTTAATGCATATAAATATCTTCAAGGCAAGTGCCAAGAGGATTGTGTCAGACTTTTTTCAGTGGTGCCCAGAGATGGGACGAGGAGCAATAGCCATAAACTAAACCACAACAAGTTTCACCTCAGCATGAGGAAGAACTTATGTGTAGGGTAGCAGAGCACTGGAACAGCTGCCCAGGGAGATTATGGAGTCTCCCTCTCTGGAGACATTCCAAACCCACCTGGACACGTTCCTGTGTCACCAGCTCTAGGTGAGCCTGCCTTGGCAGGGGGTTTGGACTGGATGACCTCCAGAGATGCCTTCCAACCCTAACAATTCTATGATTCTGTGCCATATGAGTGCTATTTAGTCAGCATCGAGTGTGAAGTCGATGCACTTCCAAAGGGCATGTACAGCCTGGAAAGGCCAGCGTCACGGACTGGCGTGTCGGAGCACACGTGCAGCTGTTTTGCAGCGGGCACGGTCCCGCCCCCGACACGCAGCAGAGGCGCGGCGGGGCCGGGCGGCAGCGGCCCGGCGGAGCGGCGGACATGCCTGTGAGTTGTTTACAGCCCTGTGCCCCCGTGCCGCGGCCACCCGGGGACCCTGGGGGCGGGGGGGAGCGGACGCCCCCGTCCCCGCTCTCCGGCCGCCGCTGCGGCCGCTCGGGCTCCTCGCTGTCCCCGGCCCCCGCTGCGGCCGCTCGGGCTCCCCGCTGTCCCCGGGGTCCGCAGGCGGCCGCGAAGGCCCTGGCGGGGCCTGGCTGCCCCCGGCCGCGCTCCGGACAGCCCCAGCTCGGCTCCCATGGGGCCGCGTAACGCGCAGTGCGCTTTTCCTCTCGCCCCACCCAGCTGGCCAAAGACCTAGTGCATCCCTCCTTAGAGGATGAGAAGAGAAAGCATAAAAAGAAACGTCTTGTGCAGAGCCCAAACTCCTACTTTATGGATGTAAAATGTCCAGGTAAATATTTTAAATGTCCATATGGTACAGAAGGAACAAAACTAATTTTGTATACTGTTTGTCTTCATATAATGGTTGATTATTATTTCTTTCTTTATCTGAATTTCATTTATCTATTTTATAGAGAAAAGGGTCTGTATATTGCTTTGGGTTTTTTAACAATAATAGTGTTTTCAATCTTTGGAAAAAGTTAATGTAAACAATCAGCTTTTTCTGGAGGTTCTGGCATGAGGCTTTCTTCAGTTGGGATTTTTCCTTTATAAGACCCTTGCAAGTAGGGAAAAACCCATCCCCCCAGATTTGCACGTATAAAAAGTGAGATTAAATGGATGCATTAAAACATCCATAGCACAAGTTTCAAACAGAAGCCAACATTGTTTTTTTCCTCCTTTTGTAAGTTAGTTCTGGAAGAGCAACTGGAAAAACTTCTGACAAGGATATATGCAGGGATCCTGCACATATACATAGAAAGTAAAACATAACTGCCTTTTTTGCATGTTGCTGTTAAGAACTAAGGTGCCATCTAACTCATATACAAGGGTAATAAGATGTTGCCTATGTCCACTTTTCACAGATCTTCATTACTTTGGCTCTGTATAATCAACTTCTCTTTTATGAACTAAACCATGGGATTTTCTAGCACCATTACAGGAACGTGCTCTACCAGTGAACAGCTTCTTTGTTCAGCACAGTTACATCCATATTGCCCAGTGTGGCAACTTCCTACAAACTGCTGCAGCAGAAGAAGATTATAGCAGTAGGAAAACACCTGGACTTGCTTCCAACAGTGATCTTCCTGACTAGAAGCATGAACTGTTGATGTACTTAGGTTTTCTTATTATCTTATTCTTTCTTAATAGGCTAGTTTTCTAAGCAGCTCTGAGACATTGTATTCCATCTAAAAGTGAGGTAAATTAAACAGCTTGAAAGTAAGCTGTGGTTACTTTTAAACAAATACAGAGTTGAAGGCTAAGCCTCTGGGGTTTTTTTTATACTTTCTTCAAACCAGTATACATGAATGCATACACTGTGATACAGTTAGTGTCAACACAGGCCCATAGGCCATTAGTTAATTGTTTTTTGTGTTTGAGGGCTATATTGAGCAAAGCAGGGGAGAGTCAGTGATAGAATCCTATGCACGAGGCATTGAAAACAGCAGATGCCCTTACATGTCCCTGGGTCAGTGCTATTGGAAGTTCCTGAATTGGATTGCACTGCCAAACCCACAAACGTTAAAAACTCATCAACATGGAAATTCACATTCAACAGGGGCAAAACAACATTTGCTGTGATTAAATTTTAGCTGTAAGCAGTTTTTCACAAAGATTTGTACACTTACTCTTTGTGATTTAAACAAAGCAGAGATCTGTTATTCTAATAATACTTCTCCCTACCAAGCAGTCCTTTTGTCAGAGGACCCTCCTCACAACATATATTTCATCTTAGCTTTCTGATCTACAAGTGCTGAAAATGTAATCTCTGCTCACCTTTGCCTATTTATTTTGTATATCCACATCCAGATTAAACCCTTTACAGGTTTTCTCCCCCCAAAAATACCTCTTGGCTAATTAAAAATACTTTTCAGGGGAAAAAATTGAAAAGTAGTGAAAGTTCCATTTTTAAGCCATGTAAGAGTGATTTCATTCTTTCTTAAGTCATAGAATTTATAAGTTTTAGACAAAAGGATTGCATAAGGAGTTAGTGAAGTTATTCTGTGCCAGTCTTTCCATTTAAATATTCTGTTAGCTTTATAGAATGCAACCAAGCACAGACCTTACATGTACCAATTATTAAACAGAAAGCAAACATAGATTGGAACAGCAGTATTTATACACCCAGCTGTGCCAGACTTTGTCAACAGCAGTGTTCTACTGTTACAAGTTAAATATTTCTCCAGCTACATTAGCCTTCTCTGCTGAACAGAAGAACTTATCTAGAGCTGCTCAACTTCTTTGCAGGAGATGTGATAGGCAAATTAGGGCTTGTCAGCCAGCAGGCTGTGTTGATTTTTGTATAGGAGTCATACCAGTTTCAGTTACCTAACACTGCTTTCCTATGCATTTAAGTAAAGGGAAGCACTTTGGAACACAACAGTGATTTGCTTCATTTGGCTTGGTGTGTTGTGTAATAAAATAGAGATGCATTTTTGGACAAGGGTAGTTAGAGTACCTGATTCAATTAATACATAAAAAAATGATGCTGGAAATACCCAGTGGAAGGGTTCATAATGCTGTTTTTCAGGATGCTACAAGATCACCACTGTCTTCAGCCATGCTCAGACAGTAGTCCTGTGTGTAGGGTGCTCAACTGTCTTGTGTCAGCCAACTGGGGGCAAAGCCAGGCTCACAGAAGGTAAGGGCAATGTAACACAACCTAAATATGCCACTTATATAAAGGCATTTTATAACCTGCAAATATTTTAGCTTTGGTTTTGGAAGCTGATACTGGAACACTTACTTTGCAAATGGCTTAGAGCTGGCTAGTAGAAACATTGTTAATGGGCCCAGAATTGTGAATTTTTCTTCAGATTATTTGTTTTTAAATGGCTATGCAGATATGCCAGGCAGCTAAGCACCTGCCTTGTCATCAAACACACTTCATTTTAGGTGACTTGTCATTTCCTTCAGCTTATATAATGAATACTGCTGTTTATCCCTGAGCTATGTTTAGAGTGTTAAAAAGCACCATCAAAGGAGCAGGGTACTTTTGCCAGGCTAAAGTAATTCTGTGCCAGTGCTAGTCACTAATGGCTTGTCTGTTTGTTTTTAAACAGCCCTACTATAAAGCAGTTCCTGGGCTCAAAAAAAATTGTTTTGTATAAATTATAAGGAAACAAATAACCACTGATAATTATAATCAGATAACAGGTAGAACACCACTGCCTTTGAATGCAGCCCAGTGTCTGATGTATATGAAAAGCACTGGAAACACTTTAGGATTTAAATAAATCTAAAAACTAATCCAGATTTTATTTATTTCTTGTTTAAAGGGCAAAAGGTGAACATGCATACAAATTACACGTACCAGTGCTTATATAATGTGCTGCTACACAGGGGTAGTAAATGTGAGGACAATACCTGAAGTAAGGCTGTTGAGCAGTTGAAATGGTAACAACAAGCCTAGCAGCTGTTTCAGTTTGGGGTTTTTGTCACTAAGGGATGGAACAGTAGACTGAAATTTTAAAAGGCATCTGGAAGAAAAGAAATAGTACACCTTAATCTTATTTTAAGATTAATTGCATGAAAGCCATGTTGTTCAGGTTCAGGTGGAGAAGACTTAACAGTGCTAAATCTTCACCTCTGGTGGTACATGAAATTTAAATTTAATCCATGAATTTTTCTACTTTCATTGGATGGACAATTTTTCAAGGCAGTCTAACAATTTAAGGACTATTCATATCTCTACTCATGTGATTTCTTTGCAGGCTGTTCATTTAGAAGAAAGCAACACTGAACAGTTCAGCATGTGATTTTTGGATCTGTGCTCATGAAAGCCCTTAAACCAGTTTAAAAACACCTATTACAACAACAATGTAATTATGGTTGATTTTGTACAAATTACACGCTACTCCTGACTAATCTGCTGGAATCTCTTCTTCAATAAATGATTTGAACTGCAAGTTCTTCCTGTAAGTTTGCAGACAACTGAGCTCTATTTTTATAGTTTTACATTTGAACAGTAAAAACCTTGGACTTCCTGCATCCTTGCCCTTGTTGATCATAAACTACAGCAGTGTAATGCATATAGGGACAGAAACTCCTTTAAGAACACATTTTGTGTATTTTATTACTGCAGCTCCCCTAATTGCAAGGATTGCAAAAGCTAGATAGGATTTTAAGTGGCTCATTTGCTTTCAATGTTGCTGTAGTCCCTTCCCCATCTTGGGTAATATGGTGATAAATAAAAATGTAAAGTTACTCACCTATCTTCAGCTGTTTCTCTGGACTGCCTGGATTTTTTCTCCCACTAATTTGATCTCAAGACTGCACTTGGTATAAACTGAAATTTCTATCCAAAATAAAAAGAAAAAAGGGTTCCTTTGCAAAGCACTGAAAGCATTCAGTATAGAGAAGGCAATTGGCATATAAGCAATTGTAAGTCATAGAACTACACTGAGAGGTGTGAATGGTATCTAGTCATTACAAAACTAGTACAGCAAACCCATGCATATTTTCAGTATTAAACACTGGTATTAAATAATTGCCTTCTTGCAATAAGAAAAAGACTTTAATTAGTTTTTGAAAGCCATGCCTTTCTAAATGGCTGGTAAAAATGAATTTTGTTTTTAACTATGACAAAGCATTCAAACAAAATCTTACATTTATCTTATTTTACTAAATAATATTTCAAGTTATGTATCAACATCTCTTTAAAAGTATCAGGTGTCTTGGTGAGCTAATTATTGTT
The DNA here is from genome assembly GCA_020086605.1 of Lanius collurio. Classification (NCBI taxonomy): domain Eukaryota; kingdom Metazoa; phylum Chordata; class Aves; order Passeriformes; family Laniidae; genus Lanius; species Lanius collurio. The sequence goes on from JACBWW010000021.1 coordinate 1,927,074, forward strand.
GGGATTTTCTAATTAACTAGTATTCTTTTTATGACTCTGAAAACTCATATGTGTCAAGTCATTAAAATAAACCAAAAACCTGATACTACAATTCATGGCATTTGCAAGGTAAGTTTTATTTCAGTTATTTCAAACAACAAACATGTAATTACCAGATGCAGAAGGAGGTGTTTGATACAGAAACACGTGTACCAATGGAATACATGTGCCTTCTAAGAAAAATAGGGGTTTATGTCAGTGCCACTCACAACAAAGGTTCACTCACAATTAAGTCCATCATGAAAGCTGCTCTTACTTGACTGGACAGTTTCCCACATAAAATACCAGCCCATCAAATAACTGGTTTTAGAACAAAGATCAAAGTAGCAATATTAATTTTGACCTGAATACATATGCTAAGGCCAGATTGATTCCTAGTCTCTCATTTCTCTGCCTTCTCTACCCTAAAAGATAAGAACCCATGGTTAATTTAATACCATAACAGAGACTGTCAGTGACCCATTTTGTTCCAGGTACTGGAAGATTAAATCAGAGCATCTCCAGTACTGCACATGTGACATCAGAGGCTTTTTAAAAGCCTTACAGGCTTTTAAATCTGAGGCTTTTTAATCTAAGTTACAGGAGATTAAGTATAAAGAACATGGTATGCAAATAAAAAATTGGTGGCTAAACATATTCTATGTGGGGAGTGAGACACTGTCATTAATAGAGTGGTATTAGCAATGCCGTAGTTTTTACCCTTATTTATTGTCATACATCAAATATTTACATTTGTTAGTGTTTGGCCATATGCAAACAAGTGTAACAGTAAACCTACACCTTCTACATTCTCAGCCTTTGTCTAAATCCACACACAACAGTCAGTGAGTGAAACTTGTTTTCTCTCAAATATACAAAATAGTTTTCAAAAACAAGAAATACCATTTGCAAAACAGGTGTATTATACAAGACAAATACGTTAAAAATCCTAAAGTAAGTGTTACTTTTCAGATTTTCTGCATTTTAAACATTATGTTTGGTCTGTTTCTATTCAGGTGTTCAACACAAAACCAGAAGTTCTCATTCCCTTCCTAAAGCTAGCACTCACTTCTGCTTTTTCCCCAGCTGGCAGGTGCTCAGGACTGGGGGAAGAACCCCAGTACTTCTGTATTGGAACTGTCAGTCAATACCAAAGACTTCAGAGGAAGAGGAGATAATTCATTGCCTGACCAATGAAAGTTCATTCAGAAGGGTTCTCTTTGTTGTGTTTATTGATTGGATACTCTTGAGATAAAGACAGTAAATTATTAATGAATAAAAAAGTGAAGTTTTGGTGAGTGGGCCAGAAACCCCAAGCAAACAATTTTTAAGGCACAATAATGATTATAATTATGAAGAGTTTACTAAACTAGTCATACTAGCTTCAACTAAAAATGTAGGTGAAACACTGACCCCTCAAAATACTAAATTTCCAGGTTTCTTGGTCTTAGGTAATTAATATTATCATAGGCATAGTGGGAAGACACATGAGAGCATGCTGTATCATCACAGGGCAAGTAACAAATAAGATAATACTAAAAGCATTAGTTTGGCAGAGAGGCAGGTAGGGCTGCCTTCTGCTAGCTGCTACCAAAACATCTTGCTCCTTGAATTCAGAGAAGCAGAGCTGCTCAACAGTGCTGGAAAGGAAGTACTGAAACCTTTCTTGAAAGACACTTCTATTTTGTCTCAGCCTGGAAATACGGTCTGATGTAACTGCAGGGAAAGTGAGGTGGAGGTAAATCTTTGAGATGGCAGTTACCAGGCCATGGTTGGTTGGTGAGACTTCTATTCCTGGCTTCAAGAATGGGCTTTAAATTGTATTGAGTTATTTAAGTTCCTAATTCCTGTTTATAAAGGAAATTGACACTAGAGAATACAGTTCCATTTCTGCCTACCAAGTTAGCATGTGTATCACTCAAAAACAATGGGACAGTTCGACAGCTTGCCACATTGTGCTATTTGGGTGGATCTGACTCTAGAAATAATACCTTTATTGCACAGTAAACTGATTTCACACATTGTCTGGGTCCAATAAAAATGGATGAGAGAACATCTAAATAACAAAAAGATTTTTACTTACATTGCTCTAGATTCATTCTTTTCTAATGCTTAATCCACAGCTCTGACAAAAGCCTGCTTCTGCTATAAATCTGCATTCTGGAGGTAGCTTCAAGATTTGGATTTTGTTGGTTTTTTTAAGCAAATAAGGAAAGTGCTATGTGAAAACAAAAAGCAACAGTGATACACTTTTTCTTTTAAAAGTAATACTGAACAGTTTTGGCAAACTGGAACTGTGACAATAAGAAACAACATATTTGTGTGCTCAAATAGAGATGTGAAATATTTCTAAAGTTTAACATTCAAGGTAGATAATTTGTACTTCTTAGTGCAAAAAAAAAAGCTATTTTTTTAAATCTTGGTCAAGTGTTTCACTAGTTGATAAAAATAACCTGCTAATATAATGATAATTTACACAGGTACTACAGAAAGTCAACTTTGACTGTTACATTCTCATTTTCTGTAAGCTAGGAATTTCCCTGAGAGATGAATTCCAGTTAGACATAAGTTTAGCACCACTAGCAGAGGTTAATTGAGTGAACTTTTTATGCTTTTTCTTCCCATATTCTTGGTGATACTAAAGTCCAGTTACACCCTTCTCCCTTTGTTTTTCAGTACAGTGTTCAGTCACATACAGCTCTTTTAGTTTGTGTACTGTGCCCGTTTTTCTTTATCAAATTCCCTTGCAATCTTTAAGGCAGTGCTGTTGAGGGAAACTGATTGCATATTACAGATAATAGTGACAATTACTCCTCTTGGGGGTGCCACTGGCCAAGTCCCAAGAGCTTCAGGGTCCAGCTCTTCAGGCAGAATGAGGAGGACACTGCTGGCCCCCACAGCCCCCCCGGTGTGAGATGCGTAGTGTCTCTGCTGTCTGCAGCAGCCATACTGCTGGTTTTTCTCCACCACAGCCCAAGCCATGGCATATTTACCATCCTTGTCCCATGACACTTCTGTTTTTGGCACTGGGGTCCACATCATTGCAACTGTGCCTGGCTTGAGGTACCCTGGAAGAAGTTGGCCATTGCTGTTTTTAAATTGTCCGGCTTGATAACTGTACAACAAGGCATTTCCAAATTTCAGGAGGTCACCTACTGATGACAGAAAGCCACCACCAGCCCACTTGTAAGAGTTGTCCACATAGGGTGCATTTACCAGTCGTCCCTTTTTGTTGTAAACATAACACCTAAAATTCAAGAAAATTCAACTTGTCATTCTCATATACTATGCACAACTGTTTTAAGCTGCCCTACCTTAAAAGAGCAAATTGAGCATGTAATTAAGCTTGTTTTCATGGATATTTAGAGGGTTTTTAAAATACATTTTTAAAATATATTTATTGCAGAAAAATCAACAAGTAATTCAGAAAAACAAAAATTAAGGTGATTTCTTAGGTTAGAAGCTTAACTTCAATAAAAGTACTAATCCTGATGAATCTTAGGATATACTAAGAATAAAGACAATATACAAATAAGAGATGTGACAGAAATAAATAGATCAGCCAATACTGGATTTTTTAAAATCCCTGTACTAGATATTAAGTGTTTTAAAGAACAAGGAATCCTACAACTGAGGCTTAGGTGACTGCTCTGAGACAGTAGTTTCCATTTATGGCTGATTTCCCCCCAATGCCCCATTGTGGTTGCCATACTCTACAACAAAGCAAGGAGCATTAAAGTCTTGCATAAAACAAATTAGAAACTGCCAACCAGAACTGCAGAATGAACTATCAGGAAAAATACAACAGAAGTGCAGAACAAATTATGCTTTTGAAAGAAACAATCCAATCCTTACTTGATTCATTTCATACAATGTATGGAAAGGACTGTTGAATAAATATATAACCCAAGGAATTTAGACCAAATAAGGTCCATGTACTACTTGGAGAGTTATGAAAAGGAAAAGCCCACCTAGATTGTGCCTGTATTGGAAAGCTTTTTAGCAGACTTCTGAATAACTTATAGCACTGAAAGTCAGAGGTTGAAACAAAGGAAGAATGATGAATGGTCCAGGATGCAACACTATCATCAACTCTGACAGCAATTTAGTATCTTCTTGTCCCCATAATGAGTATTTTGATCACAGAAAAAACCTGTTACAAAGACATTGACTTATACCTCTAAATATCTAGAACACGGATTTTTAAGCATTTTCCTATTAGGTAAATATAGTACAACCAAACCATTAAGCAAACCTCAACACACCAATACATTCTATTTTGAGGCACCAAGCTCCAATTTGTGGAAGCAAATGCACAGTTTCAGCATCAATCAGCATCTCAGTTTTGCTTAACCATAAGTACCTATAAAAAGACTCCCAGAAGAGCACCTGTCCCAGTTCTTTGATCCCTCCCATATTTCAGTTTATAAAATGATGAACGTACAGATGTTTTAAAAAACCCTGCCTGTACAAGGTTGATAATTTATGAGAACATCACTATCATCCAGATGAGCCTCTGATTCTACAGCTAGAGAGCCTCTGAAATTTTGCAAGCAAACTAAACATGAGCACAAAGCATGTTAGAATAGAGCAGTAAAGCTGTGCACACACACACTTTCAATGCACACTTGTATGTACTGTAAACCTCAGATTCAACATGTTCATCATTCTGTGTGAGCATTTTAGAAGCCACACTTTTAAAAAGTCTGAGTGTCATTTTCATGAGACTTTTACTACAACCTGCTTTATCATTCCACAGAATTCTTGTCCCACAACAAAATTTAACAGGGGAGTCAATACCAATTTCAGAGCCCACACAGGAAGATCAATAAAATAAGAGGGAGCCAGATGAGAAACCCTAGCCTGATCCACTGTATCGGATTGGATTATCCAGTTACATAAATTTTTCTGGGTATGTTGTTGTGTGGGTGTCTTTTGCTTTGTTCTTGTAGGAGTTTTAGGGGAGAGGGGTGTTCTTTTTTCTTTTCTATGTTAAATTATTTTTTTAAAATCAATTGGTAAAGCATGTTCTGTGTTAAACAGAATTTTAATTCTGGCCAAGATTCATACTGCAATTTGATTTATGAAAACCTTGTGTTATTGTGAGACTATTACAATTCCATGGAACTCTTTAAATGCCAGTATATTAAGCAAACCAAGGTAACTAAATATTCCAATATGATCTGCTAGGACTCCTTGTTTTACTTTATTTGCACTTACGTGCTTACTTGTACCCAAAGTAAATGTAAACTTCAAAGTCACCCTTATTACTCCCCTCACCCCCCATATTCAGACTTAGAATGGAAAATACTTAATTCTTATTCTGTAATTTTACATGCTAATTATAGAACCAGTACCATGGCATTGCAACCAGCTACACGACTAATATTGAGGTAACATACAACACTTCATTCAAATTCCTGGAAAAAACAAATCACACATTCTTAATTCAGCTGACTTAATTAATATAGAAACAGCAACAGTTGTTGTGGAAAAATTAAGAGTTCCACCCCTGTTTACCTTGCTCTGTTATATATCATTGCTTCATTGTCATCTAGGACAGTTGACAGCATATCCAAATCACGAAACATTTTCAGCATATAGTCTGTAAATTTTTGTCCTGAAGCTCTCTCCACAACAGCACTTAGGAGAGTAAACCCATACGTTGAGTACAAGAACTGACTACCTTGAAGAAACACAGTGAGAAAGGAACAAAAAACCCCACATTAAGTGCATGATGCTTAAATGGAATCACATGTGCAAATAAAACTGTACATAGCAATGAGTAATCAACCACTGTTGATCCTAGGCCTAGGAAATTCTGCAGACCCTGCTATGAGAACAGCACTAAAACCTTCCAGGGATCTGTATGCACAGTCAGGTTTCATGACAAGATGTCAACGCTGACATTTAACATCCTTTCCATGAGATTTATCACATCAGGTCTCACAAGGCTGTCTGGATTTGGAAAACTGACACAAGCCATAAAAGACTTTTGTTTTAGTGCTTAAAAGTCTTGCTCAGCTACTGTGACCTGTTTGTGTGTCTATACCCTGGAGAAGGGAAGACAACAGCAATACTCACATTTTTCAAGGGTATTCAACACTTTTAGCACAGTGTTTCCAGTTCTAGAATATCCCAAAAGATTATGTGAACACAAATGTGCATATAATTTAAGACAATAGAATTTATTTACAAAACTAAGTTTCATTTTTTAAAAATCTCATCCTTGTGCTGAGGCCTTCTATGAAACATCTACATATTGAGCAACTGCTAAAGTGCCTACAGTTGAGACAGATCTCTTACTTGAAGTGGTTCCTGGAGCTCTCCAAGATGGTGTTAAACTTCTCCCTCTTCCTATCCCTCTCCCCTTATATTCACATTATTGTTTATCAGCAATGTATATAATTTACCTTAATCTAACTCATTTAAAACTTACACTTGAAGTTCCTCAAAGTCCTCTCTAAACTTAATTTAAATAATCCCAACAATAAATTACTTCAGTAATTCTGTGATTCTCTTTTGTTCTGCAGATTTTTTTTTCTTTTTTTTAGGTCTGATTTAGTGCCTCAGTAAATTTTTTTTTTGCTTCTGGCTCTTATCTAGAAGGCCCAGAACATGACTACAGCAAGTTGGTATCTGCTTACAAAATACTTTGTAGATACAAATTTGTCACCAGAATTATATTCTGCTTTAGCATTTATAAATCCAGTTACTGGTACATTTCAGAGCACTTACTGCATTACTTACTGCTCCTGGGAGAAAAGTTTTATACATATATATTACACAACCAGTTTGTGCTGGTTTGTGCAGAACAGACCAAGTGCTTCTCTGTTGAGCTTTTAATGGGCCACATGAAGAAAAAAAACCCAAAACCCCCACACAAACACTCTTTACTGGACTCTACTATCCTCTTTATTGTAAAACTATCTGAAACAAAATTCTCACCAGAAAAGCACATTTTGTTTGACATAATAGAAACTCACCTGGTTTAAAAAATAAAGGGTCATTTTTAAATATCTTCAGTGATTCAATCACACTTTCAAATTTTTCCTTCAAATAGTACTCTTCCTGTTCAAACTCCTTATCTTTCCTGCCAGGCTTTGAATTTCTGCTTTTTGTCTCACCATCATGTTCTTTCTTCTGTTTGACACAATCAGTTTTTTCAATCCCTTTACCTTCTTTTTCTTTTTGTTCTTTATCCTGATGGGATTTCGCTAGCTTAAGTGCTCTGTTTGCCTTTTCCTTTTCTTCTTTTACTTTTGTAATATCTTTTTCATAGTGACGAATCCCACTCAAGTGTGAAACTAGCAGTCTTGTGGTAATAGTGACCTAGGTAGACAGGATAATGTGAGCTCTCTTCATTAAAAGATGAACACCAAATCACCAAAAAAGTAAAATTCACCATGACAAGGAACAGACAAAGGTGTAAGACCTTTTAAATATCACATATTAAATGCAGTAAAAAAAAAAGTATATATGCAGACACTACACACTTGACAAACTGAATATAAAACTGAAGATCCAAATTTGCTTTTTTGACCAGGAAACATCAGTACTTGTCTAAATTATTTTGAATGTTTTATAGGAATAGGTCCAGATCAGGCACTTGTACACAAATAGCTACGTAGTAACAGCAACAAAAATTAAAAAAAACACCAATAAAAAAAACCTACATACCTTTTCGCCCTCGTAGAATTTTTCTGGAAATTCAGGGACATATTTCTGCACTGGAGCATCTAAATCCAGTTTCCCCTCTTCCCACAACTTAGCAACAGCCATCATGGTAAGACACTTGCTGATGCTGGCGATGCGCATGAGGGTCTCTGGCTTACACACCACACGGTTCTCGACGTCAGCATAGCCCAAGCCTTCAAGGAAATAAAAACACTCTGCTAAGTACTTTGCACAGAGACATGCTGAATTAATTATTTGAAATTAATCAGATTTACTGGCCCTTTAAAGTATTTTTCCTCCAGCTAAACTGGTACATGAAGTACTGGACTATCGCAGCCTCTGCCTTCAATTCAGTTAATAACATTTTACTGTAGTAGTAGCAGTTAATCAGAGCCCATTGGATTAGCTAATGGCATCCCAAGTTGCTGATTAAGACTACAACAAACATAAATGAGATTGAAGATTAAGCCAAAATTTACACTCCTGAGGTCAAATATTCAGTGTGGAAAACCCAAAGAGACCAAAATATAGACCATAAAATAACTGACCAACAGTCATAAACACTCCTTTTATTGTTCTGAATTAATGGCTGAAGCAGTAAAGGGTCTTATTTTATTAATACAGAAATTGAGAGAGGAAATCACTCACAAATTCATAGCAATTACCTGATCTGCAAGGTTTCACAAAACAGAGGTGTTACACACTATGTTTCAACATCACTCAGCATTGAGTTCAATTAAAATGCAGCTTAACGGTCTCTGTAACAGTGTTTTCCTATGTAACCAGCCCACAAGTCTGGTGGCAATAATTGGAATAAATAAGGCATTATCAAGCTGCCAAACTAGTCTTCAGTTTGAGCCAGGTTTGAAGAAAGGTCAAGTGATGTTGCAACATAAAAGCAAGAAAATGTAGCAATGGCATATTTGCAATTTTCAGTATAAGAAAGGCCTGCAAGCAATGCACCTCTGTATATATAAAACTGTAGTCTAACAATGAACTGCTCAGGATAAAAAACCCCCAAACCTTGACAAAACACAAGAAATAAAACAGATGACAGGCCAGTTACCCAAGACCCTTTCTCTTACATAGTTGCTACTCAAGTGCATGGTGCTTGTGAATGCAGATGTTGTTTTCCCAGTGAAAACCTTCCAAACCTCACACCTGATGCCATCAGCAAGAAAGCAGCTTTAGTACTGTGGTCACAGAATACACACAACTTACACCTGTTCCTATTTTGCCCCCCATGAAGAAGGGAAGATGAGACCCAGACAACCCAGAACTCTGCTAGAGAAACGTTATCACTCCCAGGTGCCTTATCAAGGCCCTGCTGTTCTCTATATCCACGTGCAGCAGGGTGCAGGAAGCTTTGCCATGGCTTATGCTCCCACATGTAGCAGATCTGGCAGTCCTGCTGATAAACCACTGGTGTTCCATCCCTCAGACACTCTCCTGCTTGTCAAGGAGGGGATTCTGCAGAAGTCCTATAAAAACTTCCTTTGAATTTGAATCCTGGTAGTCTAAGACTAGAAAAAGCTATCTGATTTGAGAAAGTCTGTGATGAAGTTTTAGCACAGTTTTCTTTTTAGGCAACATTATAAAAGGTATCAGAGGCTCTTCAGCTCACTTCAGTCATGGGGAAAGAGAAATTAAAACCCATAATCAGCTTTATATATATATAAAAATTAATGCAACAGCAGACTATCAAAAGAAAATAACAATCTTACTTAATAAGATGTTTTTCTTCAAATTCTATAAAACATAAATGAAAGATGTTCCCATTTATTACTACCATTTTCATTGTCCAAAAAACCCAAAACACACTGGATTTTTTGAAACTCAT
>JACBWW010000021.1:1937005-2181041 GCA_020086605.1 Lanius collurio
GGGGACCCGCCCGGGAGCCGCCGCCCGCCGCAGGGCCCGCGCCAGGCCCGACATGACCGGGGCGGACATGGCACCTCCGGGCCACAGGCACCGCCTCGCCGGGCCGAGCCCCGAGCGCATCGAGCGCCGCCGCCTCACGGAGCAGCGGCGGCGGGATGGGCTCCGGCAGGGCCGGCAGCGCAGGGCCTGCAGCGGGCAGCGCAGCGGAGCTCGGCCGCCTTCACCGCGGGCTGCAAACGGGCTCGCTCCGTCAGCGGGACGCTCGGCACGACTGGCCAGGGCGATGAACAGAATCACAGGAACAAATAGGTTTGAAAAGACCTCTAAGATCAGCGAGTCCAGTCTGTGACCGAGCGCCACCTTATCAACCAAACCATGGCACCAAGTGCAACGTCCAGTCTTTCCCTGAACACCTCCAGGGTCGGTGACTCCCACACCTTCCTGGTCAGCCCACTCCTATGTCACTCCTTCAGTGAAGAAATTCCTCCTAGTGTCCATCCTAAACCTCCCCTGGAATAGTTTAAAACTATGTCCTCTCATCCTGTAACTTGTGTGGGAGCAAATGCCGACCCCCATCTGACTACACCTGGCGCAGGGAGTTTTAAAAGGCAATAAGGTCTCCCAAGAACCTCCTTTCCTCCAGGCTAAACACTCCCAGCTCCCTCACCTGTTCCTCATCAGACTTGTGCTCCAGACCCTGCCCCATCTCCATTGTCCTTCTCTGGACCCACCGCAGTGTCCTTGTCATGAAGGGCTACATGAACTGGACACAGCACTTGAGAGGTGACCTCACCAGTGCCAAGTACAGGGAACTTAGAGCTGGTTCCTTTAGTTAACCACTAAAAGCCACCAGCTGTGTTTTCGTGCAGTTACAGGTGGTGTTTGGCAAAATGAGCCAAATCTCTGTGAATCCTCCCCAAAGTCTTAACTCATTGAAAAAAAAGGCTTTTGAATCATAAGTCCTCTCTGCCGAGTAACTGGAATGCCCCAGAGCCCCTAGCAGGCTCAGCACCACTCACTCTTCCTCCTGATGGAAGTCAGTTTATAACTCCTACCAGCACCAATGTGGCTCTGACAAAAAAATCTGGTTTTAACCAACACTTTCATTGCACTAATGCATATGAAAAAAATAGAGGTGAAGAATACTTCAAGCCACAACATAATTCCTTAACTCTGCACTCCCCGGCAAATGTTTGAGAATCAAATGAAAAAAGCCTGCAGAAGTTCAGCAAGCTAGGCTAATACCCAGAAAAAACCTTTTAACTGCAAGATGAGCATATTTGATCTAGGTTTGTCAGGAATTACTTACAAAAGCTGAATCTTCCAGCGCTGGCTGTAGTGTCAGGTGTCAGCCGAGAGCAGTGTGGATGGCACAGCTGGCATATGTGGAGTTCTAAAAGGACAGACTCCACACTTCTGCTTACAAGTATGGCTTACTGTTTTGAGATGCTAACCCAGGGATTTCAATCTTCTTCATGTCCGATGATCTCAAAAACTGCAGGATTTGGCAGAAAGTCAGGCGAAATAGCTTTCATGTGTGAAGTCAAATGCAGACCAGATGTTACCATTTTCACTGCAGGCATTTATTGCTCATTAGTATTTTCTCAATAAAACTCCATTGCTTATCATAGTACAACTTCATACCCAACTGGTACAAGATGATGTATTTACTTTCTTGTAACTAATTTTCACTGGGTTAAACTGTCTCTGGAAGCATTTTGCAGCAGGATTCTCTGCATTCTTACATTAACCTGCTCACACAAACACTCTTCAACATCACACTTTTGAATGGGCCAGAAACAGTGCTTGCCATTTTTCTCTGACTGCCTTAATGAAGAGCTTTGTGCTAAGTCCAGTAGCACAACTTGACCTGCTGTTATCTGTTTTATCTTCCTTTAAACTGCTGGGTTTGCTAACTTTGAGTTGAGGTATCAGACTTACAGTGTTTTGAGGATTTTCTACTCTTTTTCTACTGGTAGCAATAGAAAACAAGGCTGATCCAATTCTAATTTAACAAAAAAGACGTTTTTCTTCTATTCTTGTCCATCAGTGACTCAGAAGTATAGGCACAGAGTCTCGCCTGTAATCCATCTTCTTTGTGTAACACAGCCAGAAAAGTCAATCTGGAGAGGCCCCTGGCATGGTGGTAAAAACTCCATGTGGTTGTTTTAGCACTAACCCAGCTGGCTTTTCCCCTCCTCTGCCTCCTTGCCAGGCTGTACTTGCTGGATTTGTGCTGAGATCTGCCTGATTCAGATGCTAAAGAACGGTGTGACACAATGGGTCAGGGCTGTGCTCACCCACCTCCACGTGGGCCCAGCTTTGGAGTCTCACCATCAAAAGAAGCCCATAAGGTTTTAGAGCCTCTAAGGCAAACACCCAATGCTCAGTAACACAAGATCTTCAAACGAAGTGCTGATGTATCTTCCCAGTGACCTTGCTCTTCAGTTGGATGCTGCACACTGACAAGGTGAGCCAGGGAACCACAGGACGGTGGGCAGCAGCTTTTGTGCTGTGCTGCTGTGGTGCAGCCTACCAGCAAAAGGTGTAATAATGCTCCCTCTGCTGCTGATGGACACCAGTTCATGGAAAGGTCAGGCATTTGCAAATTGGGAGGCTACATCAACATTTCCTAAAACATAATTCTTGGGGTAAAAAAAAAAAAAATCAGGAATTTTGAAAACAACTTCATCACTTCCATCAGTCCTCAATTTCTGCAAATTCTTTTGTGGATTCTGATGTCTCAGCAATGTTTAACAGATGTTATTATGGCTGTTCCTGCTTTTAGGTCTGGACTTTGATCATGTTATTTTTTGCTGTGATGATCTCCTCTGCTTTTTGAGTTCACTGACACACTCCCCAGTGACATGCTCCTAAATGTAACCCTTCCATTGAAGAAAATGGACAATGCTTTTAACAAACAACATGTAAGGTTTGAAAGATAGAAAGCAAGTGATTAGTATTAGTATTCCCCTGATAAAGGGCTGGTCAGACCTGAAATAATGAGCCCATCTCTGCTGTTTCATATTATTAAATACCCAGTATGAAGCCTGTAGGTTGAATGTGTAGGAAAGGGCTTTTAAAAATGAAGAAAGTAGTAGTATAAGGAAGCTTCTTTGTTTTCTTTTTTGGATTTATTGTGAAACAATGAAATGGTCCATTAATCCAATGGATTCCCATTATTCCAACTGGATTCCAATAACTAAAGACTAACTTCTGTAAAGATTTCTGGATCTAAATTGTTGAATCTAATGGAATATAATCAACAGAGCTAAAGTTGTCAAAAAGGACTGTAATTTGTACTAGATAATATGAAGAAAAATAGGAAAACAGCAATAAAAATATTATCTATGTATACATACATATGTGGAAAATTTATGTTGATGGAAAATTGAAGATTGAAGTGATAATGATTCCCTTGATCAAACCTGATGTTTCTACTCTCAGCACAGGAAAGATATAAAAGACCCAAATTCTTTCTGAATTTGAAAAGAAGATAAATAAAGGGAATATTAGATGTAGAGAGAAATCAAGCTGTGCTTCCTCTCACATTTCAGAAGCAATTTCATTTGAGAGCCAAGAGACAGAATGTTTATTTCCCTCTGGCTCAAAGCATTTGTACAGTAGATGGCAGTAAAACCCCTCACCTGTTTAACCAGTTGCTAGCAAAAGGAGCCGTTCCACTGCCGTGGAAGCTTTCTTGACTGGCACAGAATTACTGAACTCAGTTATTACATTCTCCTCACCCACATACATGTTTTTGCTTGGTCTTGGTCAGTACAGCAGTTCTCAAAGTATCATTACTTATCAAGTAAGGTAACAGCTGCATGATCTCAGTGTATGTACCACTGCAGTAACAGTGCTGTCCCACCAAAGGGCACCAGTAACTATGCTAGGACAGCCAGACCCAGCCATAAAACCAGGCACATTCGCCCCTAAATGTACAGAAATAAGGGCATACTCACAGCTTGAGTTTAAGATTAAAATCTTCACTGAGTTATCTGGGCTGGTTTGGTTCTTTTTTCCAAACTAAGGTCATAGGTAAGTGAATTCCTCAACAGCTCAGCTGAGAAACATTAGTCAGGAACAAATCTTTAGGTGTATAAGACGTCTGGACCAAGAGAAAGAGTAGGATTAAAAGCAGTGGGTCTTCAGACAGTGAGATCAACATGTTTATCATCAGCTCTGCTTAATTTACTCCATTTTCCTGTGTACTCAGGATGTGTCACCTGGACATTATATACTTTCAATAAAATAGAGTATGAAAGTTTTATAGTGCCACACGGTTACTGCCTTAGTTTCAGAAGTTGCATGCAGTCTGACAAAGTTCCTAAAAAAACAGGATGGGAGTTTGGAAAATATTTTGCATGTTAAGAAAAGGAATGCTGAAAAGACCATGCTGTGGTTACAGATCAGCCAAAGGGCACATACATTTATTTTTCTTCTTTGCAAAAACATTAGTTTTAAAATTCCAGTTTTGCAGTGATGATTTCCTCATAGTTTTAATTCATGGTCTACTTGAAACTTTTTGGGACTCAGAGGAAAAATAATTTTCACCAGCTGAAAGTAGGTAGTGAAGGGACATTTGTGAAATACATCAGTGTAAAAAAGAGAAAACCACCACACACACACTCCCTCCAGAAAAAAGAAAACATGCAGCATTTTTTTCTGTTTTTCCTGAAGTTATTCTTCAGGTAAACAATCTCTTCTGGTAGAAAACAGCATAGTGAGTACTGAACAATTTTGTGCCTGAGAATGTCTTCACATTTATAACTAAAATGCAGTTGCTGTGTGTAAACTTTTTACCCTCTCCAGCTTTTCTCTCACTGGGCAGAGGTACAAGACACAATGGAAAATGATGGTGTGCATCACCACTGCTCACAGTGCCAGAGGCATCACACAGCAAGTTTTAATCTTCCATGTGTATCTTTTGAGATCCAACTATGTTGTTTCAAAACAAAGTAACAACCATGGAAGGTGTAAAACATCAGAAAGATGAAACATATTAACCACAAGGTATTGTGAGGCTCATATGCCCAAAGACAGAATTACATGTGCAGGCACTTGGGAAAGCTTTCTAGCTTGCTCTAGGAAGAGCTCCTCACAACTGGGGGGTAACCACCTCTCTTTCCACCCTTTCTCCTCCAAATACAAAGCTTAACGAAATGAACGTGTCCCAGAGTCTGCGAATCAAAGATCTGGCTGGGAGGACTCTGACAGCCTGACAATGGACTTACTGGTGAGAGAAGTGGGCCAGGCAACTGCACCCAGCCATCCTGAGGTGCCAGCACTAAGGGCCACCTCCATAGCAGGGGTCTACAAGTCAGGAAGAAAGACAACAGGCACATTTGCTCAGACAGATACAGCAGCAGGAGGGAAAATGCGGTCTGAATTTTCTGTGGGAATCTTCAGGCATACCCTGTGTGAAGAATACAGTCCTGATTTGCATTTACTGTACCTCTATGTTCTTCTAGAAAGAAGACTCTAGATCCTACTCAGTACCTAGTCTCACTGTTTTTCCAAGCCATTCAACATTATTTAAAGCCCCAGCATATATTTTTACTGATATCTACTGCCATAAGCAAAAGGCTTCTTTTCAGTTTATGCCAAACACTCACCCAACTACACATGCAGGCTGGTTGCCAGCCCACTTTCCACACATTTACTGCTATGACCATCCACTCCTGTGTGCTTTCACCTACCTATGCTGCAACTACACCTTCATTTCGCTTTGCAGACACGTTCTATGCCACTAAAATTGCTCTTCGTGGGAACACAGTACAGATAGCTTGAGAAACTGCACAGGCTAGTAAAAAACAGGAAAAGGACTCTTATCAAATTAGTAACGTCTCGGGTATTTGGGTGGAGGCATTTGGCACTGGGCTTGCATATTCTTTTTGGAGTGAGTCCATGCATACTACAAACTCCATTCCTTTTCTTCGTATTTTTCTTCCCAAACTCAGACATATTTCAAAAGAGCCTCTCTAAAGTTATCTAAGTATACAATTACTATATGCTACATATGCTACTATATGCTACAATCAGTAAGTAGGGATTTTACTTTATTCCCTTTCCATAAAGGATAAATCAAGTTAATGACATTTGCACAGATTTATACTGCAATAGTATATTTGCAAAAACTAAAGTAGGTATTTGATTTGTACCTTTGCAAGCAGGGCTATGGGAAACAAATAAGAAAATTTTTAAAACTGCTGCTGAGGGAAGACAACTGCCTGGGATGAGTGACTTCTCCAGTAAGCACTAAGTGTGAGACAGCTCATCTCTTGTGTGACTTGGAATGACTTACCAACTGCTTGAATTGGAAGTACTATCATTTATTTCTTTTACCTTGAACAAAACCAGGACCGTTTCCTTGTTTCAGATGCTACTTGTATTTGCTGGTGTACAGCAATGTACATCACACACTTGACTTACAGTTGTGCCTCAGTGGGATTAACATTACTCAGTACAACAATTTTACTACCTGCACACTCATCTCAATGTCTGCCACTCAGCTTGGGTTCTTTTCATCCTTTCATCACCAATAAAAGCAATCTGCAGTGCTAAGGTAAGCAAGATAAGGACACATCTATCAGAGGAGAATCAAGCTCAAGGTGTGCTGGTGCTGGAGGGAAGGCTGTGCTCTACTTAGAGGATGATGACATTTTTTCCAAGTGATGTAATGAAAGCTAACAAGTTCCTACTCGACTTAGTGCCTGGCAAATTTAAACAACAGGTGTGAGTAAAAAGCATTTTTTTATGTGGACTGTTGTGTTCTTGTAAATTCTCAAGCAGGAAAATAAAACAGAAGCAAAGCTAAATCCCCATATTGTCTGAGAAATATATCTATAACTGATAGTGACACGCATGTTACAGAGTAATGTCTTCATTACTGACCCACAGGCAAAACAGACATGGGCAAAAGAGAAACAGGGAAAAGAGATTTCAGGGCTTTCTGGGTCTAAAGTAGTTTAAAAAGGGATTTCTGCCATCTCACACCTTTAATACAGTATGCAGGTGTCCTACTCAGATCCAAAAGAACTGGTCAGCACTTCTGAACATCAGCCTTTTCTTTAGAAATATAACATTGCAATGCTCATTGTGGGCAGCTGTATGGTTTTTAAACCTACATACCAAATGTCACAGCAAAGACCCAGCAGCTTTGACACGAGAGAGAACTTTTCATTGTGCAATGGCTATTAAAGCTCAATTCTGCAACACTGAGACTTTGCTCTAATGGAACTGTTTGTTTGACTAAGGCTTAGTCAAACAGGCAGGCCTTAGCTGTATGTACTCCATATGTGTGTATGGCCAAAGCTGTGTATGCACCTGGGTGGTTTGGTAAAATGATCTTTTAAACAGCTTAGTTGAAATGGCATAAATCCCTACACAATCTGCACTCAATTTAAACTTGGATTTTATAATTTTTCTTTAATTAAATCCAAACTGTTAATAGCTTGTGATTCACAAATATAATGGATCCAGCGTAAGCCCTTCCTAACAGTCCTTTTGCCAGCTATAGTGTTCCTAATGCTGGCAGCTCATACACTGAGGGAGAAGCAGAGGGAGGAGTCAACACCTTAATTGCACAAAATGGCAATAATGTCTGTATCTCCTGCACACAGACATGTAAGCCCGTGTGCTTTTCATTCCAATTTATGAGAGTAAGTCTCAGCACTGAGCACCTCCCATGGACTAACAACCAGTTTGGGTTGTAAGTTGGGCTGTCTGTTGTATCCACAATCCTTCCCAGCAGTTGTTAATTTCCTGGAAATGCCTTGCACTCAGACACGGCAGCATGTGAATGTAATAAAGGCACACACGTGTGCTACATGTCTGCTATCTGCTGAAAGCAGCAAAAAAATGGTGGCTTTGCATTTTTATTTTCTGAAATGTTGTAATTTCCTGGTTAAGAGAATTGATAATAAAGTCCTAGCATAGAGAAATTGAACCCAGATTCTGCCAGTGTGGCAAGAACTACTGAAAGGATTTTTGCAGAAAAAGTTTCTGCATACTTTAAAGGCAGATGAGGGTGACAAAGAATTTCCTGTTACCTAGACCTTCCCCTGTGGCAAAGGAATGTGGTGGCTGCACAGACAAGTGAAGGCTGCAGGAGCAGGACAAGGCACAACAACACAGCAGCATTTAGAGGGGAAGATTCATCCCTCTGTAGATCACCTTCATGTTCTCTATATCCTCCTGAATGACCTTTAGCCCCCATGTGCAATTCTATCTTCTTGTTTCCGTTCCTACTTTCTCACTTAATTCATCTTCCAGTTTTTGGGTTTTTTTCTGGACAGCCTGCACAGATTACATCACCTTTTTATCCTATTTCCCAGTCTACATGGGTACAATAAAAAATAAGGAAGTAGCGCAGCAATCCAGATTAAGTAGAAAGAAGTCTGGCAGGCTCATCCTTGCTGGCTGCAAAAAATCATAATCCAGGAAAGATTTTGAGGCATTTTCCCAGGCTACTTCTCCAACTAATATTCTTGTCAAGAAAAACATAACAAACTATTGGTTAGGCCTGCAAAGAAATGCTCTATTTTTAAACTGGAAACTCACACAGATCTCCACGTTAATATCACTACCAGTGTGTCCCAAGTTAAAACAACTTATCAGAGCTTTGCAGCTGCACCATCCTGATTACTCTTTCACAAATTGTACTGCAGAAACACCAGACCTGTGTAATTTTCCTCAGTGGCACAGCCAGCTATCACTGGCTGTATCACTTTGCAGGTTTAAGCCAAGATAACACTTTGCCACAGCTGCTGTCTTAGCTTTGCCTGGGACAGACCACATGGATTCTTCCTTGATATTTCTCTCACGTGTCTCAGAGCAAAGAATGAAAACTCTATCAAAGACAGGAACAATCCCAAGAAGCAGATCATGGTCAGGCCCTGGACTAGAAAGCATTCAAAAAACTTGGCTGGATCATGGCCTTAGGCATTTATAACCCTTTATATCCATGATCCAAATATTCTTGCTGTGAAGAAAAGAGAAATGTTCTCACAACCCTGCATGTTGGTGTGTTATGATGTGTGGTACTGGCAGTTGCAGCTGGCTCTGCAGGACTTGGGGGTTTTGTGTTTGCTCTGTTTTTTTTTAATGAAAAAGATGCTGTTTAATCTTTATCCAACTATTCCTCAAACCAGCAAAGAGACAGGAAGAAGCCAGAGCTGTGGTGTCCTTAAGGTCCACAATACTCAAATCCAAAATACTATGTAATGTCCCTTTATTTTGGTGCCTTATGAGTCAGGAAATACCAAATGGAAAGGAATGAGGGGTTTCATGTGTCTGTAAGGCTTCTATCTGCTTCTGCTTCCCATTGTTTCCACCTGGATTATCTAGGTGGCATTGAGAGGTATCCTGCATTTATGCAATTCTCAGCAGCAGCTCACGAATTGGCAAGGCTCTGACTTACAGAAAACTAGATGGGTTTACAAATGAAGTCAAGAAGACTACGCAAACTTGTACAGATTCTCTATACCTTGGAAAGAACACAATGCACACTGAAGACAATAAGTTACACAGCTTCCCTCTATTAAAAGAGCTATTCCTGTGCACATTTTCAAAAAACTCTCCATAAAGATAAAAAGCATTACCCTTGTTTCCTCTGCTTTGACCTTTTTTCAGCAATTCCCACTTAATCTTTCACTGATGTTCCTGTTTTATTATTAAAAGAAGCCCACCCGAGGAAAAAAGTACTCTATTTTTCTATGTACTGAGACATGTAAAAAGTATTTCCTCCCCTAAATTTAAAATTTAGTTGGCTAATCACTTTCTTCTTCTGCTGCCTCCAATGAACATTGCAGCAGCTGCAGACAGCCCAGTGTAACAGATGCTCCTATGATATTAACAGTATAGTTAAGTTTGACAACACAGATTTTGAGCAGCATTAATACACACAATACCTTACAGATCCAGATTTCTCACTCAGGTGCTAGAGCTGAGAGGCAGTGCTCTATAGGTGCAGCCTACTGCTTTAGCCTTATTTCTTAAACTAAGTTCCTTTTCTTTCTTATCTCTCACCCCATTCAATCACTCTTGATTGAACTGATTGACTACACAGAACTCTGAAAGATAAATTACATTTCTGCAAGTATTGTGAACATAAGGAACCATTAAGATAGACAGAACATGCCTCTGAGGGTTCTGATGGAAGGAAAGCACGCCCTGCTGCATGCCTTGTATATTATTTGATATCAGAGAAATCCCAAGGGGAGCAAGAGACAACACAAATGTCTCCATATCTGCAAAATAATTCATTCCAAGTTTACAGCCAACCATGAGACAGGAATCTGCAAGAAGGCAGGTTCTGCCAGTTCTGATGCTCTCCAAACTACTCATTTCATTCAGAGAGGTCAGCTCAAAAACCAACCCAGACAATTACAGAGCATGGCTGCACAATTAGATATATTTCAAACTGCCAAATGTGGTTTTGCATTGAAAAAAAGGGCAAGTAACTCTCCAAACCAGGACATGCATTTTGAGGAATGCTGAAGGATGCAGGGTTCTGTGATTTAACACATTTTTAGTTAACATAGCAAAGTAGCTGCAAATTTGCTGGAATGGGGTGAAATCAGGACTCAACTTATTTTTACAAGCCAATGCTTTGGAGAGTTTTGTCTGATTAGACACTGCATGCAAAGAACCCATGAGGGGTAGTGGCTTATGAGATATGGTAGAAACAATTTTCCTGCTCCAGCTAATACACCCTTATGTGTATTCATGTGTCTGCTGCTAGTCAGCAAAAAAGCCACTTGGTGTGATTCATTATCATGACATTCACTGCTCCATTCAGCTCTCCTTGAAACTGCAAAGCTTTTATTAGCCTAACATGAAGCTTTATGGATTCATCTGCAACAGTGCACTTTGGGCAAGTCTACTCTGCACACAGATTTTTTTCAGATCAGTTCTTATCTCCTTGCTTGCACATGTTTGCCCTATTAATGGTGACATGATATCATTAAGAGACATGAAAACCACAGCCTCCTCTTACCCTTAGACACAGTGAGAGTTGAACCCAGATTCCCCAAACCACAAAGCAGTTTGTGGTCTCCTGAAAAGCAATTCTAAGCAGCAAACAAAGGGAGTGACCTCACCCAGACATATCGTTTAGGACTCAAGCACATACCAGGACCGTAACAGCAATCCAGGGGAGCTGGCAGCACACTCAGCTGGGTAAGACTCGGTGCCAAGAGCTCCTCTGTTCTACTGCACAGCCTCTGACTCCCTGGGTGGCCTTGGGCACTACTCTACAAACAATTTGCAGCACAGCACTTCCTTATGGGAAGCCCTCCTGACTCCAGCAGCACCAGGGGAAGGCCACACATGCATGGGGACTTGAACTCTTGGAGGTCAACTACCTGACACAGCATCCTTGGGCTAAGCAAGGAAGGAACAAGAGATGAGAGTAACTTACCTGTGCACAACGTGGTTGGAGCTTTAGCTGTCAGCCTCTAGTACAAGCTAAGGCCTTGCAGGAGCCTTGTAACATGTATTTTGCTCCCCAAAAACACTTACAAAAGAAACATGAAGCCAGGGATTTCATCCTTTCCATTTAGGATGTCTTGGCAGCATTAGGAAGTCTTGGCCAATGAATCACACAAAAGCTTGTAATGTTACCAAGTTCCTCCCTTTAAAACACAATCAAAAAACCCCAGACTCCTACCAGTACATCCTCTCTCTCTGACTCCCACTTAACCTGAAATGATTATGTATTACTTTACCCTTTCACCAGCTTACAGCAGTGGCTGATAAAGTCACCTGTTTTCAGTTGCTTGCTAAGGGTCCACTAATGGAAATTCTTTGGTGATCTGGAAGGTTATCTGTACCTGTCTCCTACCAAGCTCCTTGTTGCTAGAGGGGTGGACAGCATCAGCTTTCAGCAATGTACTACAGAAAAAGAAGGAATAAAAATTATTTTTCAAGTCCTGAAGTTGCCCATCGACAGAACTCAAAATTCAAATAAAGACACCTACATATGCAGAAACTAGCAACCAGAAGTGAAAAGCTGAGAGGAAGTATCTCTTAGCAACATGACATGTGATTTTAGAAGGTTTATCACCGTATTGAAGTAAATCACCACATATTACCAGGTAAGATATACAAATAGATGGTAGTGTTTCCAAGAGCATGGCCTTCAGGACTCATTTCCTCAGGAGGTCTATGAGAGTTCTGCAGTGGCCTCACCAAAAACCTTTTGGTCAATGACGAGCGGTTCTGGAAGGCTCTCTCATCTGCTAAGGGACAACTGCATTCTGCACCACCGGGGAATGCAGCCAAGGGACAGGGACAGGCTCCTGCAGTGTGGCCTTCCAAGGGCCCCTCTGAGCAGCTACAGCTCCACACCTGTCCAAGGCACCACCTTTCTCTGGCCAACAACACAGAGAAGGCTTGAGAGCCAGTGTGTTAACAGTGTATCACAAGGAAAGACACTGCACATGTGCAGAGTTACACAGGGATGCACAGGAAACTGAGGTGATGAAAAACAAACCACAGGAGAACAAAATTTAAAAAATGTCCTAAAATGTGCATTTTATTTCATATCATTATACAATGTTTACATACAGGTATACTTCTAAGACTGCTCAAAGAAAGTGTGAAAAAAGTGAGGCGAATATCGGTTTAAAAATTCCTCCCCTACCCCAAATCCCCACAAATAAAATACATTTTAAAACAATCTCTTCCAAATTAATGTTTTGTCCTGAATTTATTGAATCTTTCATTTCAACATGAAAAATACAATCAAATGAATACTCAAGGTGAAATGCTGACCTACACTTCTGTATTGAGTTGCAAGAATACAATTTAAAACCTTCAGAAGCCTTCACTTGTCTCCATTGCTTACATACCTTTGTTTCACTGGATTAGAAGGCACAGAAAGTCCGAATTCTCACAGATCAGTAAAATTCTGATAAAAATAAATTACTGTGCTGGACAACTTCTGACTTGTCTGATATCAAACAAAAGACTTCAAGTAGAAGCTTTTGTTCAAAATAGCACCATTTCCACCTGATCTCTCTTGAACATGAATCATTCTTCTTGTGTAAAAACTATAGTTGGCACTTGAGGTGGGACACTTTCTGCCACAGCCAGGATTCTTCAAAGACCAAGCAGACAGAATTGCTGAACTCTCTACGAAGTGTAGGTAACATTTTTGTTGGGAAATGGCACGTTTAAACCATAATGTAATGTAGTTTAACCCGCATATGGCTTGCCCATTTTGGTGTTTCCCTGACCCCTGCTTCATAATTTAGCAGATGTTCTTGTGACTGTGGTGAAACTAAAATAAAGACACATTTATGGGGCTTCACGGCAAGCAGGTGTAAAAATAATAAAACAAATAGTGTGGTTGCTGCTAAGAAGGTTTTCACATGTTGTTTAACTCCAGTAAAGTTTGATCCAGCATCTGATGCATACTAAGGTTTTCTTCTTTGGCATGCGCCACTTTCTCTGTTGTGGGATTAGAAAATTAAAACATGAATAGCAGTTCTTTGGAGGTACTGCTTCACAGAACATGAAGGCATGCAATCATCATTTCTCTCAGAGGGTTAAAAAGTTAAGAAATGTGCATGCTCATAAATACCAATGTTCCCAGATAACACAACTAGAGCAAACTCCAAATTAATAAAACAAACAACAAATAATGCAAGTTTAGAACTGTTTACAGCTGCATTTGTTAAGAAAATGCACTGCCAACAGAGACACAATGTTCTGGAAGCTCTTTGCTTACAGGAATGTGAGATAGTAAGTGGCTTTTTTTCTTTTTTAAGATAGGCAATAAAGAAAATAAGTAAGTTCTTTGCAGATACACAATTAAAAGTTTCATAGAATTCAGAAACACAAAGAACAAAAAAAACTAAAACTATTATAGTTTTCAGTGAAGTGACCCTTAAGAAATTTATTTCTTCTAGAAATAAATAGACTCAGTTAGTAGCTTTATGTTGCATGCACACTTTTATAGGACAATCATTTAACACACATATTTGATACAATAAATAAGCATAATGTTCTGGTGGTGCATCCTACTGGGATGCAGTAATAGTAACTTCATACTGTGCAAGCATACCTTTAAACTGATCAAGTATTGTCAGATGGAGCTTCCATTCCTTTTTTTTAATGTCAAATACAAACCCAATTCATACTAAGGCAAAATCATCACATCAAAGTCTCCAGATAAAACAGCTGTAAGTATCCTTTAAGTTGGTTTTGAAATACAGACATACGAATCCTGGTGAATATTTTTCTCTCATGGTGGTAAAAATCTTAGGGCAAATTCAAGCTGTCAGATAAACTGAGTGCCTTTCTGCAAGGCAGTGTTACTTCGCAGATACTGTTAGCAAAACGCTGTAGCTCTTTACCTACGTGGAAAGAAGCTACTGCACAGCCAAAGAGCTTAGTGGTCCCCCAAAATAGGTGTGTGCACACATAATGAAAAGCCTCATCCAGAAGAAGTACTTCCATATTTTCCCAAGAGAAACTGAGAATTTCTTTCATTAATTTACCACAGAATCAGCAGCTCAAAAAAAAAATCTAAGTTTCTTGCTTCTTTCTACATTTACTGATTCATTCTCAAAGGAAATTTGAAAGAAGGTGTTTTGAAACAAGTTAACAATAGTCACACTAAAGTTTAATCCTCATTCAATGCCAGCTTTAGTTCATTAGTTAGGCGACTGTTTTGCTCAAGTTGCTGGTAGAGTTGGTCTGTACAGGCAGCAAGCACGTTAGAAGGGGAAAAAAGAGGCAGAATGAAGACAGATTAGACAGAGAAAACAGTTAAATAAGAGTTAATAAAGAAACTGGTCACATGACAGACAGTTCAGTAACATACAGAGAAATATTTTACCTCTGTTTCTAGAACTCTATTAAACAGCTACTCCAAGGAACAGCTATTGGACCATATGAAGAACTGACTAAGAGCCCTGCTGTGGGGAACAGCTGTGAGACACAAACTGGAATAGAAACGGATGAACTGCAGCTACATTCCTTGAAGTAACAAGTCCTGCTTTAGTCTTCTGCACAGTGTGTGAAAGATTTGTTTTATGAGTGCCATTTTTCTCTGCAAACTATTTAAGGTGTGGTGAAACCTCATCTGCCAGTAGAGAAAAAGCAATTGCACCACAGCCAGCACAAGTAACAGCAGGAGAGACGCTAGTAGGCAACTACCACCACGTCTGACTCAGCCCATACTCCTTTCCTAGGAAATCTGATGGGTTGAAATGTTACTTTTGGTAGGAAAATATATTTGTGTTACTGGAATCAACACATTTTGATAACTTTAAATTTCCAAGTTCTACTTCATAAGAAAAACGACTCACATTTGGTGAAAATGAAAAGGAAGGGTGAACACCTTGCTCAAAAACAGCAAACAGAGAGGACAATTCATGTTGAAACAGAACAGCCACAGCCAGGATGTGACAGCACATTTAGTGAGAGTTGTTCTGCAGAGTGAAAGAAATGTTCCACAATGGCTTTTGACTATCTTGTTCTCAAACTGCCAAAGTTCTTCTCAATAGCCTAACTACACTCCTGACCTCTTGATCCCAGATTATTCCCCTACAGGAAATGAGTGTTTCTGATTCTTTTCCACAGGCTGCCTAACAGCTTCCACAGGAATCCTCATCCCCTGCAGGCACTGGACAGAGCAAAGGCAAAGCTGTGCAGTGACCTGGTCTGCAGGACATGCTTGTGTGGTGAGCAACTCCTCCCAGCTTCCTCCCCAGCCCAAACTCCCACAGCCAGCTCAGTAAAGCCAGGGCACGTTTCACAGCTCTGATCCTGCACGGGTAACAAATGGATTTTGTCTCTCCCATCATGACACTGTCACATACATGTGGAAAAAACCATGAAAACCTTAGAGTAAATAAAATTTCACTTTGTCTGGCAAAGTGTATATAGCTGTTATTCAAAAATGTATCATGTGAACTTACACTTACCATCATCACAGAAATTTCCTCTCTGACTGAGGCAGAAATTTACAGTATTTCTCAACTTTCAAAACAACTAAACCACCCAGGAAGGCAGGGGAAGCCCTTCCCAAGTGCACAGTAAGCCCTTGATTCCACATGGGCCGTACATCCATCTGTTCCAGAGGCAGACCCTGGAGCCCCAGCAGTCGAGCAGGGAGTTCTGGCTGTGTGCAGAGCCAGCAAAGCTCAGCCTCGCTCAGCAGAGCCCAGAGCCAGCCCTGCACTCCCAGCAAGAAGCCTCCCACACAGTAACAGCCAGACATGGGAGGTAGAACAGCACAACCAAGGGTTACAAGAGTGCTGAACCACACTGCAGTGGGGAACCACAGCAGCTCCCTGGAGTGAGGATCAGGGCAGCAAGACCAGCCAGGAATTCTGCATGCAGCTACCTGGGGATCTGCAATGCACTGCCCATTTCCAGCACTACATCCAGCAATGTGTCAGCCTCCAGTGCAGAGCTGATCATGTATGACTGACACAAAAGGCAAAATTTTAATACTGATGTTTAAAATCACTGTGTTAAAAACTGACAGGTTTCTATAATGGATTTTGCTTTTTTGTTTGCTTTTCTTAAGAAACACCAGTATTGCAAGGAATTGAGTGGACAAAAACCACTGCTAAAACAATGAACCAAAACACAATAGATTAAGAAGCTGGAGTTGCTGTAGCATATTTTACTCTGGCTCAGCTGACAAATGACATTTGACCACATTCCCCCTAACTCTTACATTTGTGAAGTTAGCCATGTTAGCCTCAGGCATTTTAAAAATGCTCATCCCATTATATTTGGGTAACTTTCACATATCCCATTCTATTTGGTTACCCCTCACACACAGCCATTTACTATTTGAGGAGTAGCTGAGGAGCAGTAAGTTATGAACTTTATTACTTGAACTATCTGTGATTGCTGATACATATCCTGCATTTGAGCTTCTCCCCACAGCCAGCAACATTATGATGTGCCATAGGCTAGAAAACTGGGATATGCCAAAGTTATCCAAGGATGGCAGGCAAGGAAGGGAATGCATCCATGAGCGAGCCTTATTTGTAAAACAAGTTTTGAGAAGGGGAGAAAATCTAGTTTAGACTGCACTGCTGAATAATCTTGAAGCTGAACAAGAAAGAGACATTTACATTATTCTACAAGTTAAAATCTACAATTCAGCTATAGTATAATGAGTTTATTTAGCTTTGGTGACTTAGGAACTTTAGCAATATATAGAGTGACAGTATCACCAGAGAGCAATCCAGTTTTCACTTTAATGTGAACTGGAAAATAACTTCTTTCACTGTGATGTAAATAAAGTTAAAATAAGGCAATCAATTCCCTAGTTTCAAATAACAATACAAAAAACCACAAGATGTCAGTATTTAATGTTTCATCCTTAATTAGACACTGACAGATCAGCTGAAACCTGAAATCCATGATGTTCCACTTTGCAGCAGAATCATTTCATTAATAGTATAATCAGGAGAATTTTCCTACTCGTTTTGAAACACTTCTCATGAGTCTGTAATTCAAACTCACAAGTCTGAACTAAGCACAAATGGAAAGCTACCAAAACCTCCACAATGAACTTCCAATCCTATCATGCCACTCAAGAAAAATATACTGTAAAGACCCCAAAATGTTGACAAGCAACATCTTTGCTGAATAACTGAGGTGTAAAAAAGGGAAAACTTTTATGCAAACTATTTCAAGGATTATTTCTGGGTGAAAAAAAGAATTTCAACTTTTTGATCCTGCCTCTTTAAATCTGTCTCAAATGTGTAAGTTAATGAACAAACACATTTAAGTAAAGATAACACATCTTCAGCATCAAGCTAGGAAAAGATTTCAGGCTTTCAAGTGAAAAATCTTGTTATATCAAGGATGTAACTGCTCTCTCAGGCATGCTCCCACGACCAAGTGACCCCCAAGGAAGTAGTGTCCTTGCAAATTTTGTCCTAACAATAACAACTGGAAAAAATCCTATTACATCTATTTGTCATTTTATCTACAGCAGAGTTTCAGAAAAACTAAGATAATAACTGGTCAGTTTTCACATCATCCCACATACTGCACTCACTGGCTTGGCATTGTCAACATTCAGGCAAAAGTGTTTTCAGCTAGAAAATGAAACCATCAAAAAATGAAATCCCTAATGGCAAAAAAGCGCAAATTTTATTAATAACCTCAATAGTTACTTAAATAAATAAAAGGCAAAGGAATAGCAAAAGGGATACAGCTGGGATATTTATTTTACATTGAGAAATGTAGTTTCTGTACAGCAGAGCACAAATAGAGCATGTTCTGAGACAGGTGATAGAAGAAGTGTCAACTAAGCTAGAAGACAGGACAATGAACCCATGAAACATCCAAAGCTTGGAAAGATGTTTTATCCAACCCGATGAAGATGTCTTTGGAGAAGTGAAGCAAAGAAAATTATCTGCACGAAAAGAAAAAGTGAGATAAGGTAGAAAATGAAAAAAGGTGCAGTAAAGACTTCCAAAAAGGCAGCAATGGCACAGCAGAGCCCAGCATGCTGAGAGGACTATGCTACAGAAACAGCACACCATGCTGGGACTGGAATGCTACAGTCATATCCTCATGTACCAGCAGAGTACAATTTAAAGTCTGTTTTCCACTTAGAAATATCTGAAATTGAAGAAATATTGTAATCTCTGTATACAGAGGAGGAAAAAAGAAATCCATTTGCTTCAAAAGCCACTGAGCAAAACCATATGTTGGGAAGGAATTTAAAAACAAAAAAATCAAAGCATACAAAGCAGGCAACATTAGATCTCTACTAAAATGTTGGTAGAGAGAGAGAGGAAAGTAATGAACAGACATGGGGCCAAAAAAAAAAACCATGAAGAAACAAACATTTTAAAATACAGATGCACACAAAACACATTTCAAGCTCTAAGCAAACCTTACATCTTGTTGAAAGCATGCTTGGGTTTCCAAAATGGGATGCTGGGACCAAACATTGGACCTCCTAAGCACTTGGGAGCCACAGCTCCTCCCCTCCCCCATGCCAGCTGCAGTGCTCATGCAAGTGAAGGCTTTGAACATGGGAAGGTGGAGGCAGCACAGCTCACCTCTGTTCAGAGTCCAGCTTGTGTCAAACACCTCATGAATGAGTCATACCTCACAGCTGCTGACTCTCCTGCTTCCCTGCCACTCTTTATTTTTCTCCTTATAACTAAAGTTGGTATCACCACATTTTTGGAGTATGCAAATGAAATTAGTACTGCTGTCTAGAAAATACGCAGAAGCAACCTACAATTCAATTGTCACCTTTATGGGTTTAAATGACAAGGTATTTTAAATCCATTCCCACACTTGTAATTTAGTGATAACAGCTGAAATTTTCACAGCAGTTATGGAAATTTAGATAAACACTTTCTACTGTCATTAATAGAGAATAGTGCTAAATCGAAATTTTTCTGACATTTTTGTAGGAATTTTGCCAGAGCAAAAACTGTGACAGTAGGCAAAGGAATATATTCTGAATGCAAGATGTAGCAAGGCAATTTTCTTTGGTAAAATGAACATGATGGGCTTGGTAGATGATGTCTGAACAGAAGTGAACTGAAAGGATAAACACAGAGCTACAAACAAAGGGCAACCACAAGACTCAAGGACTGCAGACAGAATGAAAGGGTAACCACAAGCTTACAAAATCACCATGAGTATTTACCAGGCTTGGCACAACACTCACCCACACTTTGCCAGGGTAAAGCAATTGTTCATGGTATTTTGTACACCTATTCTCTCTAAAGGAAAGCATCTCCCACTACACAGGGAGCATCATTTCACAAGGCCGGTACCGCGCAATCAGTGAGGGCAGGGAAGCAGGAGCGGGCACAAGCCGGGAAGACATTTACATGGAAGTCATATCATTGAGAGCGTGGTCCAGCTCCTCACTGATGGCTTTGTACTTCAGTTTCTGAGCATAGAGCTCATCTAATGTTCCCACAGGGAAGGCAGAAGTGTGCAAGGAAATGGAGCAGGGTCATGGGATGGAAGGTGAAGGTAGTGGCATGGGTATCATCCAGAAGCCGTAGGAAATGGGAAGAGAGCACATAAAGAAGTGTTGTGACAGACAAAATGAGACAAAGTTAGAGAAGAATAAAAGAAAGAAAAGAGTGAAC
This sequence comes from Lanius collurio, assembly GCA_020086605.1. NCBI lineage: Eukaryota > Metazoa > Chordata > Aves > Passeriformes > Laniidae > Lanius > Lanius collurio. The sequence continues at coordinate 1,957,120 of JACBWW010000021.1, forward strand.
AGTTCTATGCAACAAGTTCATTAACTGCACTGCCAGTGGAATAACCTGTGATACAGAGAAAACTAAGAAAAGAAAAAATACAAAAGAAGCAAAAATCCATGTTTCACTACCCTGGATTTTTGTTGTAATGCACATTAGGAAGGCACACAGGAGGTAGGGAGAAAAGATCCAAAAATGGTGCTCAAGGATGGTTGTTACCATTTTCTACCACTTTTTTTTTTCTTTAACCACTCTGGTTTGTGTCATGTCAAACTCAGTTCCTTACAGCAATTTTTGTTCCGTCTAAACACTTATCTTTCTTCCCTGCTTCCTTCCTGAGTCAAGGATTATAAATTTCCAGCAGCTACTTAGGCATTTCATCACCATCATGCAGAATCCAGCCTGCCACACCATGCAATTAAGCTTCTTAAAATCCTAGACTTAGTGTAATGCATCTAAATAGTGAACTCCATATAACTTCTAATTACAAAGTCCCACTGAATTATTTTCTCCAGAGGCAGAAAGCACATTCTACTACTCTGCTGCAGCTCTGATAGATTTATCAGAACATTACAAACAAACCCTCTGAAATTAAATAATCTGTCCTTCTGACTATGTATACAACCTATTAGCTTGACCAAAACCCAACAACTGGTCTATGCCACAAAATGACTGCCCTGACCCACACTTATCACAGCAATAAATTAAGTTAGCTTGCTGCATTCCTAATTATTGTAAACATAATGCAACTCTTCATAAGCTTTTTGTTAAGATGATAACACTTGTCATCTGATCATTTACCTTATACATGTATATACCCCTTATAGAAGAGTATAAAGCAAAAAAAAATGAAAGGAGTCTTGAGAACATGAGAGAAAAAGAAACAGGCAAGAGCAAAACACATTCACCTGAAGCACAGAAGTTATCAATACATTTCATTTGGAAAGTATTTTGTCTACTTTACTATTTAGGCAGACACATTTATATAAATGGGACAAGTCAGCCCAGTAGAACTGGGTATGGGGAAAAAAAAGCAACAAAATCCCCCACACAAGAGAAGAATAAGAGAAACATTTCCACAGTAAGTAGAAAAACAAACCCCCATACCTTCTAGGTCATCAATGCTCTTCTCCAGCTTGGTTACTGACCTCTCAGCAAACTCAGCACGGGTCTCAGCCTAAAGTCAGGACGAACACAGACTACTTTAGGAAACACACAGAGAATACTTAGGAATTGAGGAGAAATAATTCAAATGAGGAAAGAAGTACAATGAGAGGAGGCAGATAATAAGGCTAAGTATAAACTAATTTCTAGGGGAGATATTTAACATTAAACTGTTTCCAAAATGTATGTTGATCCTTACAGCATCAATAGTATTTATACTAGAAGAATCAAAGGTTGGAAGATACACTGCAAAGAACAGCTCTAATTTTACCTCCTTCAATTTGTCAGTCAGAACTTTAATCTCCTCTTCATACTTGTCTTCCTTCTGTGAGTACTGTAATTAGAAAGAGGATCACTGGTATTAGCCAGTTATTCTAAATATACCAAAAAACCCCCGCATTCGAAACTCTTGCAGTTCATCATCTGTACACAAGAAATTATTATAGGTAAAACTAAATTAATTCCACTTGCAAGGCTGTGGTAATAGGGTTTATTACAAGAGTCCAACTTCCCTTGAGTTACATTCCAGTGCAATACAGCAGGAACTTTGAGAAGAAATTACTACTACAGTTCTAATGAGGATGTCTTTTGGAGAAATTCAATGTTAGTACATAATGCCATTTGGAGGGACATTCTGTAAGTAATACTTAATCCTGTCAGAGTACTCAACAGAACATGTGGCCAAATAATACTGACCAATTTGGAACTAGAAGATATGCTACATTCCAGTAGGAGCCAAATAAGAACTGAGTAGTAAATCCAAATGTCTTTACTGACAACGGCCCTGCTGAAATGCTGCAAAGCGATCAGCGTACAAAGAAAACCCCACAGGCCAGATGGCAACATAAGGGACACATTGTCACATAAGTCTCTAGCCTACCTTCTCAGCCTGAGCCTCCAGCGACTTCAGGTTGTTGGTCACAGTTTTCAACTCCTCTTCAAGCTCAGCACATTTGCTGTTATTTCGGAGGGAAGGCAGGAAAGGGACGGATGGAAGATTCAGTCAAGCAAAAGAAACAGGAGAAAACAGGGGGAAAAGATAGAGAAAAATGAAAACAATTACAGGGTAAAAGAATGGCCTCAAAAGCAGCTGATCCATCACAGATTGAAAGCAACTCTTCGTGATGCCGAGTACCATTTCAAGTGCACATTAAAACGATGACCGGACAGAAATTTATTTACAGCTCTTGGCTTACACAGAAACATTTAGAGCTTTTACACTTGAGACAGTTCAGCTTCTTTTGGCTGCACAGGAGATCAGTTTTGAAGGCAAAAATGAATAAATGAACAAAAAAAAAAAAGAAGACCAAAGAAAACCACCAAAGCAAGATGCAAAGAGAGTAAAGAGCATAGCAAGGACTTCTTTGTTACTACTGAGTGAGCTAACTGGCTATGGAAGCTGAAAGACTTGGGTTGCAGTTAAACCTAAAAACTTTATTAGTATCAGTACCTTATCCTCTGCAGCCATTAATGCTTTCAAGGTCTGATCCATTATTCTTAACTGTTCTTCCAGCTGTCGGACTTGGCTGTTAGTGAACACATGAAATGCACAAAAGCCATTCACAAAATCAGTGTGCAGGTACAGCATGCAGTGACAAAACACACGCGCACACACTACGAACACATTTACTTTGGCACTGATCATTTATTTCAACGATTACAGTAAATGAGCAAACACAGCTTTGAGCTGAACACAGAGTGTACTGCCAACGTTTCATGCAGCTCTAGCACCTCACATACGTCTCAGAGCAGTTCCACACTTACCTTTCTGATAGCTCAGCACGCTCCTCAGCGCGCTCCAGGTCACTCTCAATGATCACCAGCTTACGAGCCACCTACAAGGACAGGCAAGGGACAATCAGGGATATTACGTTGCTGCACCACATGCCACCTGTTCCTAGAACCCACGAAGCTGCGGGCTGGGCCTCTTCATTTTTTGGCCAACACATGAGTTTTGACTATGTGATATCTACATTATTCATTTGAGACTCAGCTGTCAGACATTTTTCAAGACCTCCCTTTCACTCACCAAAAGGCAACTGAAAAATATTTTTCTCCCTGAGAGCTTAGGGAATACTCTCAAACATTTTAATGCAAAAATCTAAGCAGCTATCTTCTGTCACCTTGTCCCCTGAGGTAACTGAGTGCCCAATTTTCCTTCCACAGCTGTGAAGAGTTGTGTTTGTGATCTCTTGAACTTAAAAGGCAAAGGAGAAAAACAAAATTACAGGGACAGCCTAATGGGCTTTAGAAAGAGATGACCTGCACTCAAGAACTGACCTCTTCATACTTGCGGTCAGCCTCTTCAGCAATGTGCTTAGCCTCTTTAAGCTGGATCTCCTGGATTTCCATCTTCTCTTCATCCTTCTGGGCTCTATTCTCAATGACCTTCATTCCTCTGAAAAACGTGAAAAACAGGAAATACAAGGGTCAGGGCTTGCCAGTTTATCTCCAGCACTACTACTTGTGGTATGTGACTTTCAGACAGTTGTATTTGGGTGAATGGAGCACATCAGACAGTTGAGTCTTCACCCCATAGATTAGTACTGTGCACTGACACTTCAGAAGTTCAAGGAACAAAACATGTTAGGAAGGAAGAAAAAGTGTGATTGGTTAACTCTTACTGTCGTTCAGCTGTAGTATTTTTTTTAATTTTAAACTGGAGAAAGAACTCATCTTACAGGAAGGTAAATTAAGGGTATTGCTTCTAAAGACCTAATAAGAAGACTGAAAACATCTGTGCTCCTACACTCATCAACAGCATGTTACAACCCTTGCAGGACTGACAAGAATCATGGTTATGGGCCAGACTCCCCAGGGTTTTGCCATCTCAGAGCCCTAGAAGCTCTCTGTGCTCTGCATAAGCAAAATTTAACTCCTTCATAACAAGACACTGTGCCTTGCACACGTCCGATCCAAAATTTACTTGTTTCAAAACACACTGTGAGTCTCTGGCACATTTCTTTTCAACAGACTGCATCATTAGTAACCTAGAAATGCACACAAAGAGGTACTATCACAGATATTTTACAACTGTTCCTAACTTACATTACAGACTTCTGGAGGTCTGAAGGAATTACCAGTCTCTTTTCTTCGCTCACCTTTATGTACCAATCTTGCCAACAGGAGAGCCAAAGCCTCTTCCAGTACTTTCCTACTCTCCAGGTGAGATTTTCTACCCACAATGAAAACAAGAATCACCCAACAGCACAAGAGTACCACAAGAAGTTGTCACCCAATGAGAGAAGTCTGGGCTAGGCCAAGTAGTTTTCCCAGGATGTGACATGATACATCAAAAGACCTACCACACTTAAATCTTGTCTTCACAACTGAAAAAGAATCCAAGCCCAGATATTTTAAAACATTTCTACAGACAAGCTGTAGCTGAAGTCCATGTAGGCAAAAGAAGAGCAGATTACACATGTTCCGGGACCTAGGAGTGGTACCATTTATTTCCCTAACCCACACCCTGGCAATTATGATCTTTGTCATAAGGGTAACAATCCATTCAGGCATGACCCCACCCACCTTTCGCTCTCATCTGCAGCCTTCTCGGCCTCCTCCAGCTTCTGCAGGGCAGTAGCCAAGCGCTCCTGAGCCCGATCCAACTCTTCCTCAACCAGCTGGATGCGTCTGTTCAGAGAAGCTACTTCACTCTCAGCCTAAGCACAGGAAGAACAGAAATTAATTCAAAGTAAGGCACATATCTTCCCTTGTAAAAGGTTATGCCATTACCTGCTAGTGCCATAACAGCACTTCTGTAATTTGACTTCATCCACTAAAGAGTCCATACACAGAGATGTACATCATTGAATTGTGAGGTTATTGCTTAACAGAGGAAAAAAGTGATTAATGCTTCCTTTCAATGAAGCACATCAGGGACTGTACAATTTGTACTAGAAAGAACTTCACAGGAAAAATTATGCACCATTATCCAAATATTTTCTGTTATTGTATTTGCAGACATTAATTACAGACCTCCCCTTTTTAATCAAATCGACACATACTCAATTCTTCTGTTACCCTAATTCCTTTATTTATGACCTTTCACCATATTTTGTAAGAACTGTCCCAACATTTCCTTGAGTTACATAAGAAGGGTTCAGTGTAAACATGTAAAAACACACCTGGATCAGCATTTGCAATGAGACAGCTGACACAGAGAGAGTATGAGAACATTTAAGAAGTGCCTGAATACCCAGAAGTTTTGTTTACAGGCAAGCTGTGCAAGAGCTGACAAAAAGGTACCAGCAAGGGCCCTGGTACAGGCAGCAATGCAGCAATCCCTTAAACATCTTTTTTTTTTTCTTCCTCCGATAGTTCCATCCTCAATATTCCCCTGTATTTGCCTTACCTGAATTACCTGTTCACTTAACCTTCTGTACAACACTTGCAACTCATCTGCCTCTTATCATTACAAACTTTCACTTCTGAGAATCTCCAACCTACACTTGCTTAAGTTGCAGAGTAAGTTCTAAAACAGCCTTCTTGTGGTAACCTCATTATGAAACTTACTTTCTTTCAAAACTATATTAAGCACAAAGTATATACAAAAGGGTAACTACTCTAAAAAGTCAACGATTTCAGAGAATAACACTTGAATAGTACTGAACACTAACAAATATGATATATACTTAATATGTGAGGAAGTACACATCTGAATTTCCTACGATGCCTAGTTGAGGGGGAACCAATCCTCTGGCAAAAGTAGAAACCAAAAATATCAGTTTGGTACTTTTTCTTTTCTAACCAGGGGTAGCTGGACACAGCTGTCCACAGCAAAGATTTTGCTGTACATAACACAAGAAAGAAAAACTTGCAGGCCAGTAAAACAACCTTTGACATAAAAGTAACTATGCTCTCCAGAAGGACTGAAAGCAACATATACACAGGGAAGCAATTGTATCTTTGAATATTATTATGCATTGGCAGTGAACATACAGAACCAGAAGGAGGAGACTTCATCCTCAGAGATCCATATTAATCCAAATATAAAATATTTAGCTATGTGATCATGCAGTAGTATTCCAAACCTGTGGGTTTGGACTTCTGGCTTTAAAACAGTAAGAATTTGAACTTCCAGATTTAAGAAAGAAAATAACCTTTCATAAAGGGTACCCTAGGGGAAATTTGAAATATAAGTTAATTATTATCATGTCAAGACTCCTCGTCATGATAAGACCTTAAAATGTGCTTCAAAAACGCAGGGTGACTAAAGTTCAACTTTTCACTTCCTGCTCCAGTAACTCGCTAAGGATTTACCAACCAGCCTTATATGGCCCCAGTTATTCTTCTGCAGAGCAGGACTTCTCTCCTTATATGGCAAGGAAGGAAAAAACCCCAGTGACATTAGGGGCACTCCCACTGCTACCATGCAAACATAACCTACGTATCTGCCATAGCACTTATACACTACATATTTTGACAATGAGTGATGACATGGATACACTACCATTGGGTGTTAATAATTACTATTATAAGGGACATTCTGTTTTTCAGAAGAAGGAAGAAAAATGTATTTTGAAAATGTAATGACCAACAGCCCCTTAAGATGTATGTACTCTAAACAGAAGATTCTTTTTTAAGGGAATAGCTGCTAATCACAGCCTTGAAACTTTTAGCAATCTGTTTTAACAATCAAAAGCTGGAGGGTGCGCTATGTTTTGGCCACAGCTGTAGCTTTTTCATTGTTCATGTATCTGTACCTTGCACAGGAAGCAAAAAAAACCCTCATGTAACAACTCTAGCTGGTCACATGCTATACATGTAAGGCATTACACTGAAGGAAAGGGCAAATTCACACAGGTCGCTTGCTGCAGCGCTCTCAAAGCCTCCCTCCTCAAGCATGCAGAAATACAGCTGCAACACCTGCAGCCAGCACTGTTGTAAAAGCACACGTCTACATGTGCCTGGGAGTTCAGTTTTCAGCCTTCACCTCAGCACTGACCCCTCCCCACAAAAACTTAAATACCATGTAAACGTACTCTGCAGAATTACACATCATCCACATAAACCAACTCCAAGGAAGAGACAAACATTAACGTTCAGGGTCCTAAACCTTATTGCAATGTAACCAAGTTCTTTAGGAAAGACTTCACCAGAAAGCTGTAATCACTCCTGCAGCACTATTCCTTCTGCCACAAAAGCTAACAGCAAAACTTCCGGTTTCAATAGAAATTCCTCAGTATGTCGTTCAAAACAGTGTGTGTTACTGGAAGTAGGAATACTGGTGTCCTTTACTCCACAAAGCTTAGAAAACAAGTACAAGTTTTTTAAAAACAGAAACCCTTATGAAGTAAGTTAATGACTTATGATCATTCACTGAAACAAAATGGATATGCCAAGTGATCTGCAAGAATGCAGTAGTTACACAAGCACAAGTAGCCATATTTTGCTCCATAAGGAAGATCACCTGCAGGTAATAAGGAGGCTCTTCCTTTGAACTTACTGCCCAGAATGTGCAGAAAGGCCCATATTATAAGGAAATCAAATAATTTCTATTTTTTCTATTGTAATAAACTACACTGGAAATTTGTTATTTTGCTTCACTTTTATACAACCACTGAAGAAACTAAAACTGCCTCAAAGAACACTGTACATTTTATAGCAGGAAACATTAAGTTACAACTACTGGAATTCCCAAAGGTCAGTGGTAAGACAAACAACAGCCCTAGCAGGTTTTTTTATTGTGATTGCCACCCATAATTACATCTCTCTGCTACGTAAGCCTATGCTGCTCACACCTGATCTTGCCTCTGCCTAAAACCAAGCCCACAGTTCCTTTCCCCTCTTGGCGAGCAGCTTTGATGAACAAAACACGCAACAGATGTAGAGCGTCTGGGGCTGTACGCTTACACTGTTAGGGTGTTGTCAGGTACTACGGGCCATCTCAGGTTCAATCTTACGTACTTCCCAAGAGTCGCCATGCTGATTTCCCACAAATGAACTCGTCTGGATGGGATGAGAGAACTAGCACTTGTGGAGGGAAAAACCCCATAGAAAATTTGCTCACAGCCTAATAGGAGAGCCGTAATCTCAAACATCTCGCCCAAGTCCAACCTCAGTCCAGCTCGGGGTTTTGCTGCTGGCCAGCACGCCTAGTGCAGTCTCCCTGCGCACCGCACCTGGGCCCGCCCCACGCAGCGCTCGGGTTACCGAGCCAGGGAGCGCAGCACTGCGGGCCGACCCCGCGGCCAGACCGGCAGGTAACAACCATCTTGTCGGACACGGCGGCCAAGGAAGCGGCTGCTCGCCCCACCGGCCGGGGAAGAAGGCGAGGCAGCCGCGCCCCGGGACCCGTGCCCAGCGCCCCCGACCCCCGCGCCGTGTGCCCAGGCTGGGCCAAGGGGCGGCCCTACCTCCTCCCGCAGAGCCCGCTCCTGGTCCACCTCCCGCTGCAGCCGTCCCGCCCGCTCCTCGGCGGCGTCCGCCTGCTCCTGCAGGCTGCGGATCTTCCTGCGCACGGCCTCGAGCGAGCTCATCGCCGCCATGCCCGCGCCTCGCCCTGCCCGCGCCGCCTCCCTCCGCCCGCCGCAGCCCCGGAAGTACCCCCGCGCCGCAGAGCTCCGGGGCGGGGCTGCCGGCACCGGGCTGCGAGCAGGGCGGGCACGGAGGACGGTCCAGCCGTCCTGGGGATGGGCTGGTCCTGGCCGGGGATCGGCCGGTCCTGGCCCGCTCGTGGCAGGGGATGGGCCGGTCCCCTGACCGAGGATGGGCCGCGCCTGGCCGGGATGGGCCACGCCTGGCCGGGATGGGCCGGTCCCACGGGCAGTACGGCCGCGGCCGCTGGATGGGCCGGGGCAGCAGCGCCGCCTGGCGGCACAGCGCGCGGGGGCCCGCGGGCCGGGCCGGGCTGAGCCGGGGTCAAGACCCACCTTCCCTCCCACAAACCGCCCCCATATGAGCGTCATAAAATGACACCAACCAACCCGCCAGATGCTGCCGCACCCAGCCTGGCTCCTGAGACACGGGGAGGGGAGAGGGGGCTGCAGCTGCCCCCGCCCAGGTGGGGTGGCTACGCAGATGTGCCCGGCTTTTGGGAGATGAGTCATACCGGACAGGTAAGGTTTCCTCATCCCAGTGTAAGACGAGTCCATCCCAGGGAGCCGACACTCCCTCCCTGCCCGTGCCCTTTTCCTAAGTCTTGGAAGTATCCGAACTAATAAGGCAAATACTGCATTATCAACTGCAATGCCCCAAAGTTACTCTGCACTGTCAAAAATCTCAGACATTCCATGCCTACAAATATATACGGCATTGACCTCGATGAAAACAAGCCAGACACTCTCCCACCCTCCACCTGAGGGAAGACTGTAAATAAAATTGCCCTTAACTAGCTTCCAAATGCTGTTTTCCAGCAGGGGAAGATGGCATGAGGATCAACTAGGAAGATCCTTAGTTTCAGAATGGGAATCCAGTAGCATTTCTTCTGCCTTCATCCTAGGCAAGCTATTTCCAAATAGTCTGCATACTTTTCCATATAAGGAGTATCTCCCCTGGATCTATATGCGGTTCCTTTGAACAAGCTAAATAAACGTCTTGCTAGGAAGCTGCCTCTCCTATGGCAGCCATGCACACAGCAGACATCTGATCCACATTATACACGGGACCCTCTCCCCTGTTCCTTCACACACTTCTGTTTGAAAGAGGACCTAAGAACTTAACAAAGCTATATAACATAATTGCCATACTGAAGCTAAACCTTTTTTTTATCCTTTCTTTCTTCTAGAAGTAAAATAATATAAAAGCACGTTGTCTCTCATGCAAAGTTGTTCGTAACATTTCCCTTTCTGAAACTATCCTTCAACCCCCTGAAATACTTTGCTTGCTTCATTTGTGGCAGCTCCTTTTCATTATGGCTTTGAGGTTGGCTTTTAAAGCTGAGCTACAGGAAAAGGAGGGTCATTGCTTCGGAAATATTGTAGTTTCACCTAATCCTGTAATTCAGACCTGAGATTTACTCAGGGAGAATTGAATTGTCCAAGAGCAGCGATAGAGACCAGAACCTTAACAGACAATATACTCTTATGGTTCCATGCATGCAATCCATTAAATGCATGTCACGGATAGACAGGTGGGTGGGATGAGGGCCTGGGAGAGGCACAAGCTCTTGCCTTATTACCATATAAAGTGCTGAGCTATATATATCTCCCAGCTTGCTTCCAGGATCCCTGTCCTCTAAATGGCAAAACTAACAAGTATCACCTTCCAGATAATTTTCTGTCACATAAGACTGAACTTTTGTTTGAGAAGTGAAGCAGTTCCACTGATTTCCAAGGGGAAAAAAAAGTAGGAGAGGACCTTTTATCTGAGCGACCAGTGAGCCAAACTAGTATCTAGCAGTAGTTCTAACACATGCAAGCTTAGGAACAGCTCTCTTGAAGACAGAACTAGCAGCCCTTGCTCTTCTGGATCTCCCTCTCCTGCACTTACTTGCTATTAACTCTGATTCTGTTTCACTATCACTTCCAGCCTGAGCTGTTTCACCCATCACCTGAACAGATGAATCACCATTTCTTTACTTTCATGTCTAGAGTGACAAGTACACATGAAAAGCACATGTCAAGTGAGCAGAAACCCAATCAAACGCCTCTGATAGTGTGCAAAACTCATGCAGGGAGGCAGTGCTGTGTTTCCCACCTCCCTGCCCAGGAGGTGCCTGGACCCTGCTGTCACCAAACTTTGGAGTGCTGCTGGGTCCAGGCTGTCCTGAGCAGAGGGAGAGTGTGGTTTCTCTATTGGGCTTGTGGTGAAAGGGATGGGGGTAACTTACATCTGTGGCCTTTTTGTCAGCCAGTTCCAACTTTTCCTGTGCATCTTTAAGGGACTCCGAGTATTTGTCCAGCTCATCCTCAGTGGCCTTCAGCTTCTTTTGTAGAGCCACCAGCTCGTCCTCCAGCTGTGATATGGGTGGAAAGTGGTGCAGAGGGGAGGACGGGCAGGAAAAGGTGCAGCAGGCAGCGTGATCGTGCAAAGGGAGAGGTGCGAGTGCAGAAGAGACAGAAAAGGACAGACGGACAGAGAGAGAGAGAAGGAGAGACAGTTAGATCCTCTTTGCTTGCAGCAAGGGCACGATACCTTGGCAGCATTCTCCTCTGCGGAGAGGAGGCTGTCCTCAGACTTGTGAAGCTCTTCCAGCACTTGGTCCCTTGAATCTTCCGTCACACGCAATTGCTTTTCCAATTGCACAATGTCATCCTCTAACTACGTGCACAAGAGGAAATATAACGCACAAATATGTTTCTCCCTGGGCTTAGAAAAGTGGGAAATTAATTCATAAATCACTCTCTCTTCCTTCCTCCCTCCTCCTTCAGATCTCCCAGAAACGAGCAAACAATATGTTCCCCTCCCCGGATCGAATAAAGCCCCAGGTGTAAAGGAGGGGGGTTGGAGAAGGACAAAAAAAAAGGGGACAGGAGTCTGGAGAAGGGCGGGGAGGCGGCTGGAAATTGGACAAGTCTGCTGAGTGATGCTGGAGTGGGGAACACGGCTATAACTGTCCTTTGCCAAATCGCAGCACATCTGTCCATTGCTAACTAGGTGTTCCAGGCAGCCTCTCTAAGCCGCGCTCCTATGACAAAGGCAGAGGCCACGCGGCTGTCCCAGGGCCCTGCTCCCCAGCTGGAATGGTGGGGATGGGGGAAGGACCTCCTGCCGCGCCCCCGGGAACCTTCAGCCGGCGGCTGCCAGGCTGAAGCTCTGCCTTAGGCAAAGTTCAACCAGTTCTGCAGGGCGCGGGGGTGGAATACAAGGTACGGCGAGGGGGGAAGAAGAGGGGAGGAGAAAAAAAAAAAAAAAAAAAGATATGAGTCGTCTGGAAAGACTTGCGCCCCGGCGCTGGCTGCACCCGGGCCCTCGGTGCAGACCTGCTTGCTTCTCTCCTCCGCTGCCTTCTTGTCCGCTTCGGCTTGCTCGGCTCTGTCCAAGGCGTTCTCCTTGTCCAGCTTCAGCATCTGCATCTTCTTCTTGATGGCATCCATGGTGGCGGTGGGCTAGGGCGCGTCCCCGCGCGAACTGCTCCCGAAAGAAAAACTTGAAAAGCTGCGGGACAGCCCCGAGTCCGGACGCAGGCGCGGCCCCCGGGGGAGCGGAGCGGAGCTGCCGGGCGGCGGGGTTGATCCGTGCGGGACGGGGCGCCGGCCGAGTGCAAGCGGCGGGCAGGGAGCGCCTCACAGATATGTACTTTCCCAGGGGGCTGACTGCATTCCTCAAGACATCCAATACTTTTTTGGAAAGGGCTTTTTTTTTTTTCCCTTCCTCCCTCCTCCTTTCGTCCCTACCCCTTTCCCTCTCTCACTGCCCCCCGGGTTTTTTTGGGAGGCACAGCCTTCCCATTCGCTGCCGCCTGCCATTTGACCGTAGATATGACTATATATGGGATGCGATGGGCGAGGTAAGGCGGGGGAGCAATTTGTTCCCATTTCCAAATAGGCAGGACGGGACATTTCGCTGCTACTCCTGGGAGAAAAAAAAAAAAAAAAAAAGACAGCAAGCTGGAGCGTAGGGAGCGGAGGAGACGGGCGCGAAGGCTCCTCGTAGCGGGCAGCGCGTCTGGGTGACACCAGCCCCATGCTGGGGCCGTCCCCACCCGTGGAAATCAATCTGTTCTACAGCAGGAGGGTGACAGAGCCGATCGCACCAGGCGGCAGGGGAACGCGGGGCTGCGGGGCACGGGGCCTGCCGGACGGGCAGTAAGGGGTTAACCGCATGCACGTACGGAATGAATGCGTTCGGAGACCTTTCCCCGGCAGCCGGAGGAGGAGAGGAGGAGGGGGCACCTCTACTCAACAGCCAGGCTGCAGCAAAGGAGGGCGGTGGGGAGCTGGGCCGGCCCGCGCAGCGCCGAGCACGAAGCCCAGACTTGGCGGCGAGACCCGGGCAGGGCTGAGGGCAGGGCAGGGCTCCCGCCGGGACCCATACGGCGGGGAAGGGGCTGGGGTGCGACCCTGACCCCCAGGGCAGTGCCGGGACAGAGCAGAGGTGCCAGCGGCTGCCAGCGCTTCCCAAGTGCACCGCTCTCCCCTGCAGTACCTGGCCAGGGCTCCTGGCCCTGCAGAGAGACAGACGTGCCTCGGTACTGCACATTCAAGGGCGCAAAGAGCGAACTGAAAAGGCGAACGAGACCCACTGCGCTCCTCAGCCGGGACAGTGGGGGGGCCATGCCCTGCCGGGGGTACCCAGAGCTGCGAGGGATGGAGCCCAGGAAAAGCTGGGACAGGGAAACTAGCTGCAGAGGCGACTCGCACCCTTTGTAATGCCAGCGAGGGACGGCAGCAGATAGACAATTAGCAAAATAACATATAATTAAGTGGAGACCTATTTAATTCGCTTCTGGTGGGTCTCACAGTCTCATCAGCAGAGTGAGCAAGACATAACACGTTGTTTCTTGCTCAGGGTGCACTCTCCCTTGTACAGCATACAAAGTACAGGGATATGTATGAGTCCTACAGGATTTGGGGTTGCACAAAGAGAAAATTAGGCAGCCTCTTTGTCTACACTTAGGACTTGTAGCAGAAAATTCCTCCCTGGTGCTGTCACTGGATCAGCTGAACTGATGTTACTTTGCAGGAGGAGAGAATGTCCTACAGCTTCTGGCCCATGGTACTTGCTGGGGCAGTAAGGGCTGGGTTTGCAGGTCTTGGAGGCCAGCTCCTGGAGAGCTTAAACAAGCTGCACCATGACACTTCAGCTCTACAAGATAGCAAAGCTCCCTGATGAGGGTTCAGACCAACAGTCACCTTCCCCAGGTCCTCAGAAAGGCCATACTCTGAATTTACATATAAACTATATAAGGTTCAGAGAGGCAATACAACTAGGCACAGAGATTCATGTGTACTGCTCCTAGGGAGCTGAAGTCCCCTGTCAAAGTAGAAGCTTTCCTTCTCCCTACTTAAAGAAAAGATGATTTCTCACTGCAGTCCTTTCTCAGTGCATTGGTTTAATAACCAAACTACTACAATAATAACAGTAAAATTATTGAGTAAAACATTGCACTGCCACAATGTTGTAAAACACAATACAAGAGAGTATTGAAAAAGTCTGCAGATTTAGTTGCAACCAACTCTGAAGTGTAGTTTTTCTCTTTGCACTTACCATGATTTTACACTATAGTCAATTAGAACAGATTAGGGCCTTTCTGAGATAAGTATAGTGAATACTTTAAAGATACCTAGTGACATACTGTTCAACAACCCGACTGCACTGTTAAATATATCAGTATGTTTTGACCCTTCTTTAGGAGAACTTATTCCTCTGCCACAAAAGATGCCTTAAAAAATGTAGAGTATCATGGCTGGGAATTCACTGAGAGAGCTCTTCTCACTTTGGGGAAAGCAAATGTCTTGTGAAATTGAACAGTAGCCTGTCTGGTTAATTTGGGAGTGGTGCTGATAGGCTCTTAAAAGAATACCTGTGCAGTTCCATTTTTCTAAAAGAATGATATGGGAGCCTCCAGGATACAGGAGAAAGTATGAGATATGGGCAGAAGGAAAGGAACTTGAAGTTTTTTAAAAAATACCTGAAGTATCCTATCATTGCCACAGGAAAAAAAAAAATTGAGGTTCTACTTACATGAAAATGTCCAGTTAATAAGCTTTGTTTAAAGCAAGATGACATGTATCCATGGGGCTGAACTGGCTGATGGTGATTTAATTTTTCTTTTCCTCCTGGAGAGAGTACGAGAAGTACAGACATGTATTAACATGCTTGCTAAACCTTTCATTAACAACTGCAATTACTTGGAAATTTCTGTTCTAGCTGGCTAAGAAAGGTAGGCTTAGAAATGAAATAGCTTGTATAGTGTCTCCCTCTTTAATTGATATGTGAAGACAGATTGCATGCAAATTATATTTTGAATTGATATTGAAGAGAGAAGGCAGCACAAACTTTGTTTTTCTGACATAATAGCAATTCTCTAATGTTACTTGTTACCTTTTGTTTTTCACAGAGGCTCATCTCATCGACAAACGGAGCAGGAACTGCCTAGCAGCAGTTTCACTTTTTTCTGGGGAGTACCTACTGAATTCATTTTGAATTCTGTTAATTTAATTCGGCTCTTTATCAAATCAAGACAGCCAACTCAAAGCACCAGGAAAGGATATCTGGTTTTGAAATTCACAACTCCTGCTGTGAGCATGTGATGCCACACTTCAGGCTTACTGAGAATGCAGTACAGTTTCCCAGAGTAAGGCTGGAACTTGTTTATAGAATGATGTTTCTGTCATGTCACCTACCCCTTCACATAGGCAGAAATTTGCCTTGAGGAGGATCTGCTCTTTGGGCATAGATTGGGTTGGTCATAGAGGGTTGATTCTGGTAACAAACAAAAGGGTAGAGGGAACAACTTGGAAAAACTTCAAACATGCCTTTTGGAGTTGCTTTTCCTACTTCTTCTCCTAGATCTCTCTTTTTTTTTTCTTTTTTTTTTTTCAAGGAATATACAGGAAATGACACCTAAACAACTGGTTCTGCCAGTTTTCTAAAACATCCCTCCTAAAAGACTATTAAGGATTCAAATTCGGTCAGTTGGAGTGAACTCATAGGCCTGTGTGTGTCATTTGAAAAGTGGAGTGTTCCCTCACAGGGAGGCAAATATAAATGAAACACAAACCAATTTCTCAAAGGTCTCTGGGACCTCTGCTGCCCTTGTAAAAAAGGAATGTTCCTTTCGGACAAAGGGAGCCAGCAACATGAGTGTAGGATTTTATCAAAAAACAGGAAATTGAAAACATCTGTATTCACCTAGAAAAACAAATAATACTGATGAAATCAGGCAGGTTTTACTAATACAGTCAGTGTATTTTATCCTGTAAGGATAACCACGAGCTTTGCACTGAAGAAACTGAGGAACAATATTTCTAAAAGAAGCATAAAAATAGCACATTTTCCCTGAGGAAATTGGTGATCCATGCTCCAGCCATAAGGCAAGTGAAGGCCCTAAAATAGAAGGCAGGAATCCTGGTGGCTAGTTCTCTGCACAGCTCAGTAGGCAGCAAACAAGTACAGAAATACTCCAGAACATGCCACTCATGCTTAACACATGCTGTAACTCTGTAAAAGGTTTTCTGTAACATTTCCTAGGTAATGGTGGAGAGCAGATGAGCTTTGTAATTAAGAACTAATGGATGATTTGTTAGCAAATGAAGCTATAAATTATTTTAATAATTTTCCTCTTCAGAACTAATGTTTCTGTTTGGTTTGTCATTCAAGAAATTAGTGAACTCCTTAAGGATAAAAGTATTTATAGCATAGTCTTCTGCACCTGCCCTGATCTATAATCCGAGGGTCTACTCAGATACCACACCAAATGCTAAGAAGCTCATGACCTAACTCATGACCTAAGATCTTAAAATAGCTCTGAGAAGGTCTTTTTTATTTTTTCCCTAAGACTCCTTTCACTCTAATTGCCCTACTGTTATTCACTAGATTTCAGCTGAGCAAACATGTCTCCCAAGTTTCTGTGTTGTGCTTCCTTTTTAAATCAGATTTGCTTTAGCTAGTAGTTATGAATTACTAAAGTCATTCTCTGAAAAAAATAAACAAAAAACAAGTAACAGAAAGACAAAACCCAAAGGTCACTCTTGGTAAGATGTCTTCCTACATCCTTCTCTTTATAGCTTCAGAGCATTTCAGACCAAAAAAAAAGACTAATAGATCATTTAAAATGTTTATCTGTATTTATATATTGTTGGATTTATGTCCCATTCCTAAATAAAGTCTCAAGTCACTTACTTAAATCTGACTACAGTAATCTTCTGTTTTTAAAAAGTGTTTAAAAAATAGTCTTTAAAAAAAATATCCAGTTCACTTTGAGTATGGTATTGTGCAAGAAAAAAGAACAGTGAAGAGGATTAGTAACAGAAAAGGGCAATTAATATGCAATGAGGGGGAAAAAAAGAAATACTAAAATCACTGTACCCAAACACCAAACTGGAAAGAACTGTGAGTCAACAAATACAAAAAGAAGCAACTCTCCTGGTGAGAATCCAGTCATGACCTTACAGTGGTGCAGAAATTGTATTAAATTTTGTGATCTCCTCTGATTTACACTACGCCAAATGATATCAGACCCAGTTCTAATGAATGCAAACTGAGAAAAAGTTGTGGACTACAAGTAGGCCAATACCTTCAAAGGCAAAGTTCCATGCTTGTGAAGCAGTTCATTTGCCAGTGCATTGGGCTATGTATAGATAAATACACTATGGTAACATCTACTGCCACATCTATGAGACTAAAAGGTGAAGTTAGCTTTGCAGTTTTGTTGGGGATTTTTCCTTGGCAGAACAAAGAGCAATTACCATTGCATACCTCCAGCAGATTTGTGTTACTGATTTAATTGGTACAGCAACATATGATACCAGAACAGAGCAGGAATGAAAAAATAGGAAATAAGAAACCTGGTTATATTTCTGATGTCCTCCCCTTGACACAACAGTAGAGAGATGCTATAGAGAAATATCAGGGCAGACAGGTTTTCCCTTCTCTTGGCTGCAGATGGGAAAGGTTCAAGTGTTTTAGATATGTCCTGAAATCATGTATCAGAGTTCATAGCAGTTCATACAGCAGTAGCAACTCCTGCAGCACAGAAGGAAAAAAGAAAAGCTGCTGCAGTAATGAGCAGAAGCTGCTGGGCTGTACATCTAAGTGCTCCTCTCCTGATAGGATTTCGTTTTGTCTTGTGGAGGTTCTTAACTGGCACACATCAAAGCATCGATCTGAATTTGGAAAGGATGTAGGAAAATATGTCCACATTCATACAACCTAAATCAGCCCATCTGCCTGTGACTGATGACCTAGGAATTGAGGCACAAGTCTTAAGAGATTTCTACCAAGAAGAAATAGCAGGATGGGAAATTTCTGCTGCGTGATTTTGGCTCTAGGAAAAACAAATTTTCTGATAGCAAATAGAGTTAATATTACACTTAACCTTCAGGAGTTATTCTGTTTCAAACAAACCGTGTGTATACCTCAAGAAAATAAACAAATAGTTAAGTTGCAAAAATTCATTATATAAGCCTAGGAGGTAAAGGGGTTATTTCTGGAAGACAGAAAACTTTTTATTTGATCTGAATATTCATCTTTCTGGTGGGAAGATCCTGAGAACCAAACTGACTGTGCCTTCAGTATCAATTTTTGTCTGCCAGATCTGGCCAAAGTTTTCTTACTGCCATCAAAAGCAGACCCAGTGGGGAACAACAACAAAAACCCTAAACAAACAAAGAAACATTTAAAAATAAAAGAGAAAACTGTCTACTGAAACCCAGAGAAGTTTTTTTTTCCTCTGATTTGAGTCTTTTTTTCAGAGAGGAGAGAAAGGGAAGAAAGATGCATGCAGCCTTATCTTATAAACAACCATTCATCATGTAGCAGAACAAGTAACACTTTACCCCCTTCACTTCAGACCTTTTATTTGTACAGCCTGAGACCTGCTGCCACAGCAGGGGAGCTGTGAACATGTCTAGTCCCAGTTCAGGAAATAAGAGTGCAGCCCAGGTGCCAACTCTCTCCTGACATCTATCTCCATGTGTCCCACAACATTATCTTGCTCTTTCCTATTGTCCCTGATAGCAAACATGCACTTGGTATCACTGAGATCTTTGCAACCTGATATGTCATTAGCATGACAGATGAGATTCAGCAGTAGTAAACACAAGAAATCCAATCCCTGGAAATAACAAATACATACTAATCTGTCCTCTCATTATCTCCTTTTTCTTTCTCTGAAACATTTCATTAATTACTTGGCAGTTAATGTTTTTCTTGTTAAAGACATTACTTGACGTTCTCATTAATCTTCACACTAATTTTGCTATGAAAAGCTATTTGGGTAGAACTCATGGGTCTGTATAATTTACTTTTACATACTGCTCCCTGCCCCCATGAAATAGAAAAAATAAATTCCCAGATTGTTTTCCTGATATTAATCTTGATTTGAATGTAAATTCATCAAACCTCAGAAGATGCATTTTTTATGTTCTAGTGTAAGAACCAAATTACCATATGCAAAGGGAGTATCTGAAATAGCAAGTTGATAAATTCAATGAAAAACATTATTTTTTCTTCAGAGAAAAACTATCTCTGAGCTAGTTAAAATTATCTCATATATCATGATGCCAAAATGAATGGCTTTCCATTTGTGTGGGAAAGCTACACAAGGGTGTTGGATACAAGACTGCCATGGGCTTGCCACACAACAGCCCTTGGGCAATAGCAGAAGGAACAGTCTCTGCACACACATCACAAAGGTACATTGTAGTTAACACAGTGTATCACAGCATGCATATTTCAGCACGCAGGTGCCAGTTTCAAGCATTAAAGTCATTGAAGGTAATTAGAGCTTACAGCTCCTTTTCATTCTGAAGGTAAAATGCCCTCTGTATTTCAAATTTTCAATCAGTTTTACTGAGCAACACATTCGTTTGAAATCTGTCTAGAACCTGGTGTCACCTCTCCCAGCTCCTCGCTGGCACTGTAACAGTACGTGGCAAAGCAGCAGTTTGCAAGTGTCAACAATAAACCCGCTGGAAGTGGTAATCCTCTGCCTGTCAGAGTGTTTAATATCCACCTCAACCATCCTATGGTCTGCAGGAATTGTTAATCAAGTAGAATTGAAAACTGGCACTCAAACAGCATAGCTGCTACAGCTGGAAAACAGCCTAGGAGCCAGCCAGGAGCTAAAGTTTCATTAGGAGCTATTTTAATATTCATTTGTCTACAGGAACAACAAGCTTAGCAAACAATTGGACTGTTAGCAGAGCCCTCTGCCAGATGACTCTTGGAAGCTCATGGCTGAAGTTAACGTTTTACAAAGAAACGCCCGCACACCTTCCCAGTGCAGGCAGGAGTGAGCTTAACCAGAGCCACAATTCCCCTGTGGCTTTTTTGCCCAAGTTTTACTTTGTTGATTGCAATTTCAGTTCAGCAGTTTATGAGGAAAGATGATGATTTCTAACACAAAGGCTGCACATTCTACTTTTAACACCAGCACATAAAACATAAATCTTGATGAATCTGAAGGCTGCTCACAATCTTTCCTCTTTAGCACACAGCTCTAGAGTCAAGACTTCAAACATACAACTGCTGAGAGTGAGTGAGATTTACATATTCTGGACTCATTCATCTAAGCTACAGAGGTGAGTGGCACTCATAAGTGGAACATTCTGACTCCTTTCATCTCCAATGAAATGAGGGATTGGCATCCCAACAGCTACTCCTTCTAGAAGGAGAAGGCCTTGTTAAAACTGACAACTACTGCAAGTCTAAAACAGTTTTTGGATCCTTGACAGGTTGCCAGTTCAACTTCTCTATGTGCAGCTTTTAGTTTTTGGCCATTACCCTGATGGCCTGAAGGATTTTTAAGGCAAGATCTGACAGTGTTCGCTCCTTGCTCCTGCTTTTATTAACAAACCCAGTAACACTCAGCAGATAGGTAATAAGTGCACCCTGATGGCAAGTGAATACTAAGGAAAAAACTGACTTTTTAAACATTTTGTATTGTATTTCAATGTGAGGGTTTAACAGGTAAATTGCATTTTAAGATCTGTTGGTTTGCTGAAATTGATCCTGAGTCAGAAGGTGGGGTACATGCTGAGCAGTTCCTTAACTTGAATTAGAAAAGCAATACACCATTTTTTTTTTTGTCAGGGCTGTTGCACAAAACAGGACTGTTTTGTATGTTATCTTCCTTGAAAAAGCAGAGCACTGGTATCATTCTGCTGTCTACAAATGCTCAAATCACTAAAGAATATTGTACACTTCACCTGAGCCCTTCTTGTTCACTCTAAATACTTCCCACATTACTTTGATGTAAAGCAAGATATAGGATGCCTTTTTCTGCAATATTCCAGGGTATAATTGAAGTTCCTGTACTTAAGACAATGATATATTCAGAACTTCCTGGTATGGTTATTATTTATTTTTTCTTCTTTCCACAGCATCACTTATTATCTGTAAAGTAGACTTTACAGATCCTTTGGGCATGCACTTATCATATAATGAGCACCCTGTAAAAATCCCCAAGCAAGTGTCAGACAAGTCAGTGTCAAAACTGAAGGATGTTTAAATGCTTCAGTACCCAAAGGTATAAACTCTAATTAGCACATACAGCACTGCCAGGACCAAATTCTGCTTAGTACCTCTGCACGATATTATGCTGCCCACCACAGACTTGGCAGCCTGCTTGGAGCTAAAACTGTGACTGCAAATATGGGGCTGTTCTCTGCAGAGCAGAGCTGATCATTGGCTTCTCTAATTAAACAGGGTACCTGCAGAACCTCCCCCTTTCTGCAAAACACAGCCTCAGGATGGATGCATACATAAAATACCTAATTCTGGCTGTTGAGTGCTCTGCATACATACAGAGAAAATAACAAACTCCTGTGTTGCGGTGGATCCCCCTGGGCCCCCCCCGGCCGGATCCCTGCCATGGGACTGAGTCGGGTCTGTCTGATGTTCCAGCCCCCCGGGCTCTGATCTGGTTGGGTGTTTGTCCCATCTCCGCCCCTGGGATCCCCTTTCCCCCCTCTGTGATAAAACCAGGAGGATGGAAAGCCCCGCCCTCTCACCTCGCCGACTCTGCTCAGGTCGGGTGCTCTGTCCCCCCCCAGGACAGAGGGAATAAATGACTTAACATCATAAGAGGTTTGAGCTCTATTTCTCTTCTCAACTTCTGCTTCTGGTGGGAGCTGTCAACAAACACTGGCTTAAGTGGGGCTGCACAGTCGAGGGATATCCAGGCTGTTTGTGAATGGTCTAAGGATATTCCAAGACATAAAGAGGCAAGCTCGCCACAAAAATTAAGCAGTGAACAGCTAATAACACCAAGACTCCTGCTCCATGTGTTAAAAAAACTTGTAATAAAAAAATAACTTGGTTTAAAATATTGTGTATGGAATATTTAATATTAGTGAAAAAACAATTTTAAAACAAAAACAATGGGATCCTTCCACCTCCTACCTGAGGTGAATCAATTCTTAGTACTAATACAGGAGCTTGGTGTTGAGAATAAGCTCTTTAAGTTTCTTTTAATTCTTTTTGAACTTTGTATGACATTAAATTTCACTACTTCCTGCATGCAGTTTATTTTGTTTAACAACTGCTTTCAGAGCATGAAGACCTTAAGCTCTCAAGAGCCCTAACAAAATGGTTGGGGGAGAATGTTTTTGGTTTTTTTACCCCCAAATAAATAATGTATTCAATAGATGACTGTGCCAAATTTCCTAACAGCTTGGAAACATGTTCCTTAAATTTAAATACAATAAACAAAGAACAAACTAAAGTGTTTCAATGGATTAGATTTATAAAATCATTGCATGATATTTTTAATTAAAAGAGAAGTTTTATAAAAGCTCATGTAATATTGTAGATATTAAATAAAAGGAAGGAACCCTCTTCTAAATGAGGGTTTATCACTGATTCCCACTTAGTACCTTTGCCATGTAACTTACCTGCTTTGTGCCTCTGGTTCTGAGTCTGTGAAAAAAAACAGGCTGGAAAACAGCTATTTGTGAAGCACTGTGAGAACTGAACACAACTAAGAATACTGCTATATTCCACTACATTGCTGCTAGCAAGGATATATCCTACTTATTTCTAGGAATCTATTCAGCATACCTTAGCATCAGTATCAAGGGAAGTGGAAGAAAATTTTACTAAAAATTTAAAAATAACTACATGAAGCATCATTAAAATCACTGGAACTAGAAATCATACAGAATCACACCAAATCTTATTTTAAGAGAGCCTTGTCTTCTTCGAGAATACAGCTGGTAACAAGAAACTTTAGACTAACAGAGCATGAGACTCCCTGAGCCTGTGGTCAGCTCTGCCAATGTGAGCAATCTCAGACAAAGCCCACGCCAGGGCTGAGGAAAACAGGAGCACTGTGCTGCTCTTCCTCTCCTCTCTTTCAAATAGGAGCACTCAGCCCTCAGTGCTTTTTTTTTCTCAGCTCTTCCAGCTGCAGAAGCCCATCTGACACCACAGACAGTGTAACAGTACCAAGTCATAGTCTTAAGTTCCCAGGCAATGTGTGAAGCAAAACTCGGACCCAGGATAGTGGATTCCTTGTTACCCCATGGCACATTTTTTGTTTGCATTTACAAAAACCCCTCAGGGTTTATGTTACTCAGTACTGGAATTCAACGTATAACCCTTATATATATAAATACTGCTTATTTTTAAAGCAAAACCAAACACTCAAGATAAAAAGAAAAATGAACAAGTCACTGAGTGATTTTCCCTGCCAGCCCAGCATTTTGCAACTCACATAATTTTGAGTGAACCCCCCACTCAGGGAGAAATATATAGGTAGGGAAATTTCCTAATTCTCTTTTTCTTAATCTCTCTTTAATTTAAAGGATTTTTTTAACATTCTAAATATTCTGTTTCTTCCTTTTCTGACCTCCCTTATTATTTTAAATTAAGATGAACCATTTGCTATGTTAATGCTAATTTTTTTCCCCCAGAACAGAAGAAATTTGGCAGTAGAAACACGACTGCAAGAGCATTGGGACTAGATCGATTTCTGCTCTCCTGTCTTCACAATAAATCATTTACTGCAGAAATAGCTGAAAACCTGTCTGTTGGAAGACAGTTATGATGACTGGGGAAAGATGACAACTTTCAGGACATTTGGAGGACTTAATTTATTTTACATGTGGGGGCATAGGAAGCAGTCACTGAGTACAGAATACATAACCAAGATGAGATTATCCAGAAGTTCCCAAAGAAGCCCTCAACTGCTATCGAGAGGCATAACCAGTCATAGGTTTTTATTGAGTGAAAGAGAAAAATGAGGAAGAATAAACCTAGAACTACACTTTTATCTGTCCCTATCACAGGCTGTGATAGAGCACAAGAACATAACACAACACAGTTTTGATGAAGAGAGGCAGAAAGGGAGCAAAATAGGAGGCAGAGTCCTGTGGCCCTGGTTCATTCCTTAAATATTCCCTCTGAAACCAGAACTATGTCAGGAATCTGAACTTTCAAAAACAAAGTCTTTTTCCTACTTAAAAATGGCCTGATGGATTAAATTCAAATGTAAGGAAAAAAAAAATCCTGGACTGCATCTTTTAATGCCAAGTGTCTGCCTGGAACAAATTTTTGTGGTTGCATATTAATCCCCTCAAAACAGCATAGAAATGTTGACAGCTGCAACAGTTATTCATACTGGTCCTTTAGTCCTTTACTTCCACAAAGTTGCTAAAATCTTGTATTTAATTATCCATGCCTAGTTATCACACACCAAAAAAAAACAAAAAAACAAGCAAAAAAATAAACCCTAAAAAACCAAAACCCCATTATTTTTCAAGAAAAAGATCCAGTATCTGTCTGTAACACCAACATGGGCAACCTTTGGCCACAGAACCCCATATGCAAACCCACAGGACTACAGGACTGGGTGAAAACCTTTTGGGTTCATGGACACTGGTGGCACAGAGACATCTCGTTCCACTGGGAACCAGCTGCTCCCAGGGAAAAGGGGGTGTCACTGCTGCATTTCTGCCTTTGAAAATCTGCATGGCATCTCATCTGCACCCTGTCTTTACTGGGGTTGCCTACATCTCCCATAGAAGATTGTGATGTATGAACCAGCCAAAAACACTGCTGAAGAAAATGGTGAAGCAAAATAAAAGATGCAAAGACACTGAATGCTTTCAATTTAAAAAACCCAATGTAAATCACTTTTAGCTTTTACCTGGTGGGGTCAGATGACATCCTATTATCAGCAGGGAATTCTCCAAGGTTGCTGACAATTTCCTTAAGAACAGCTGATTCAGAGTTCCCTTTTAGATGAGGTTTTGGTGTACATCACTTGAACCCCTTTAACATTTGCAATTTATGTCCTATGTTGCCATTTGACTACACTGCCTGGTAAAACACAGTATTTCTTTACTTATCATATGTAGCTTAAGGCTGAAAACAGGGACAGTGCTAAAGCTACCATGCCAGCAAGTTTAATAAAAGAGTGTGGAGGGCCAGGAGTCTTTTGTCCCTTATTATTGACCAGTTTCAATGCACACCCAAAGGAGCAGAGAGCAGAGCTTGCAGGGAGGAGCTGCATCAGTGTCCATTAGTCATAGGACAGGAATTTCCAGGTTTCAGACTGAGTTGATTTGAGAAAGCAGAAGGATGGAGCAAGGATACATCAAAAGCAGATTTTAACTGGAAACCAACTGGGATGCTAACAGAGAGTTTCACCAAACCAAATGAAACAGCTTTCAGCATAAACCCAATAATGATAAGTTATTGGGGATTTTTTCTGAATACAATACTTTAGATGTTATATTCCCTAATTGCAGAGTGCAATAGAACATGCAATATTTTAACTTGTCTTTGTAAACACAGAGCTGTTGGGGTAAAACAAAACCACACCAAAACTTAAGGAGCCCTCTCTTGATGAAATGGTAACTAAACTTTTCACAGAGGAATTTACCACAGAAGAGTGCAGTGGAAATCTGAAACATCTGCATATGTTACTGAAAGCAAAACTGTTTTCTTCTTGTTTTCCATTGCTTTTTAATACTATTAATTTAATAATAATACTATTAATTTAATACTACCAATATTATATAATATCATGAAAGATACTTAGTATTTCTTTTCACTGTGCTGAAGATTTCAAGATCTGAGGGCGAGGGGATTTGTGTCGTTTGATGAATTTTTTTAATATCAAACATTTCCAAAGGAAAAAAACTTCTGGAATGGGGTTTCTGTTGGCAAACAGACTGACAATGATGACAGGATCTGTGAAGGGAGAAATCATATTAACTGAGAATTTTAGAACACCAATTAAAAATTAGGAAGGTTATCAAAGAATACTGATTCTAAAAAAACATGACATTATTCTGATTCATAGTCCTAAATTCAGAATGATTAAAAGCCCTTGGATTCAGCTATTCCAACAATGACAATTTATTCACAGAAATCATCATAAGTGTCAGGATGTCTCAGTTAAAGGTTCTCTCCTGTAATTTTAACTGGGTAGAAATGAAAAAACTGGACAGATTAACATCAGGCAAATTCTTTACTTTTCAGAGAGAAGTAATGCACTTTGGGATAAATGTCCTGAATTTTGCTTTTTGATAACTAACTGCTCAGGGGGATAACTGCTGACAGTTCTGTTAACATCTCTGCTCATTGGGCTGATGAGGTTAGAAAGGTTAACACTCAAGTGGAAAAGAAAATAATTACAATATTAAAAGGCTATTTGAAAGTGAAAGGGATACCTTCATCTGTATTTGTGGCCTCAATTCTGGTGAGCAACTATGCAAAAGCAAAGCTGAGGAGAAAGACTGGTGAGGGAATTCGAAGAAATAAAGACTTCTCTTCAAAAAAACCCATGGATGAAAGGAACTTAAGTGGTTTTTTTTATAAAGGAAACTACCAACAATTAGGCTATATAAAAGTAACAAATGGTGCAGGAAAAGATAATCAGGAATTTCTTTTTAGCTACTCTTACTTTAGAAGAAAAATGAGACAGTAAGGAGCTGGAAGACAAAAAATTTAAAACAGATGAAAAATGGATTTTTTTTTAATGTGAAAACTTGGATAAAACATGAATCCATGAAACTTCCTGCTGCAGATAAAATTGAGGCTAATATTTCCTCAGATAAAAATTAAAACCAGTTATGAGATGATCAGGAAGCTAAACACCATGGGAATTCTTCACACCACAGTTTTTTAGCCCTTTATGCTGCCCCTTTTCCCCCTCCAAAGAAACAAAATCCAACCAGAGACTCAAGGAGAATATAGTGCCATGCTTCAGGGAGGAAAATTAATAACTAAAAAAAAAAATCTAAAACACAGGCAGGTTATGTTAGAATTGTACTTTACAGATTTGGGATATGCTGTTTGAAACATCTGGCTCTGGCTATAGAGTCAGACTGCTGGACTACATTCTTCTGAGCTATCATGGCAAGTTTAGCTTTTATCCTTATATTGTGTGTATTTTACTTTTCTGTCTCCCTATCTGTTAGAGACACAGTCAAAGCTTCCTGTGTTTATGGAATGTCTGCAAAAACCACTCGTTTTTTGGGCAGGGAAAACTGACCACAAGCGCTGAATGTTCAGAGGTTTTCTCAAAATTCATCTGAAGATTAAAAACAGGCTTTGGGAATAGAACTCTCTCTCTTTCCCATCTCCAAGAGCAGTGTGCTGATTTAAATGCACGAATTTTAAAAGGAAGATGAGTGGGGTGGGAGTTGTTTCGGTTTTTTACTGTTTGTTTGGGATTTTTGTTGGTTTGTTTTAATAAAGGAAAAGTAGAAGAGCTTTCTTTTCCCCTAGTAGCAAGAACTTGGATTGTGTCAACTTTGAACTTTCCAAGTTCTGTTTCATTTGTGTTTGGATCTCAGTTGGGCATCCTCTCCCACTGTGTGCACACATACAAAGAATCTGCAGCATTTTCTGTGGAGTAAGAGAAGTAGCAAGCAAAAGCCCAAACACCCTCACACTTTGCTGAAAATGCTAACTCTTGCACCAGTTCTTTGAAAAAGAACCACCACACTGGCTTGGGTCTCTCTCCCTTTCTTACAATCTCTGACTAGAGAAGTAAGAAATGAGTAAAGTCTGGAATAGCATTTGCTAGAACCACAGTCCAACATTATCAGCAGAAAAAAAGAGGAGCACCAGTGCTGCTGTGATTCCCAGCCAGTAGATATCCCCTTGAAAACAGGGTGGGTTGGGATCCACTACAGCAGGCTCTAGCCAGGCAGTGCTCTCAGCCTTACCCTACAACTGAGAAGCTGAGGGGCAGAAAAGCAAAGCCACTTATCTGCTGCAGGAAACCTCCTGAGAGAAGGGACTTACACTCAGGGCTCCTAAATAACAAAACAGTGAAGCAGTTGCTGGAACATCTCTTCTGGAAGTCCTGTTCACTGCCTACCTTGCTTTCATGAGCTTTATTTAATTGAAGACTTCAGCCAGATACAGAAAAACATAATGTAATATTGAAAAACTAATCATTGCTTTTTCCTTTATACCTTCTTTTGGTGCAGTAGCAAGAAAAAACAAAAAAGAAGGAAAAAGGATAGAAGCCATTTTTCTTCGTGAGGACTTGACAATACAAAACTCAGCTGTAGCACCAGTTCTGGTAAGACTGTGAGTCCACCAGCTTTGTCTCCTCATTACAACTGATCACATAACAAATCCCAGCTGGATACTCCCCACTGTATTCATTTCTCACTGCAATGAATATGTGTATTGGACTCTATGAAGAGCCATAGAGAACAGTACTAACAACTAATTTTACAGGGACAAACACTCCCTCTCCTCTCTCTCAGAGAGTTTGCATGTCTGAAACAGAGCTAAAAGTTGGCACTTGCCATTTGGCAATTCATGGACCTCACAATTTAACCTGGGAAGTCAAGAATATGTTCAAATGAAACTGCAGAGAAATTTTAGGTAGAATATAGTTACTCACATTGGACTTCAGCTAGGAGATAAGATTTATCAGCACTTGCAAAAATTAGTAGCTAGCTTATGCTATAAGAGATACTGGACTAGACATGAAACATCATGCAAAGGAAGACATGGCACTTTTGGCTTCACATTTGCTGTTGGTTCCATTTTCAAACCACTCTTATTTGTCTTTTTTGTCTAAAAAGCCAGAAAAAACTTAAAGATGGAAGTGGTGCAGCATAATCAATAAAGCACACAAAATCAGCAACAACAGTAAAACCTGTGGAGCTGGAGCAGTCCAGTGCTGCTTCAATTGCTTGAAAACAGAAGAGGGCTTTAGCACATAGCTCTTACCCTGCAGGAAAAGTAACTCATGTAGGGCACTCCTCCTAGGATGGTCCCATATACCCTTTAAGAGTAATGTAAAAAAAGTTTCAGAAGCTGAAAGTATAATTTGTTAGAAGCTAGGGTAAAAGCAAATGACTATAAGGGGGGAATAGATTAAAAAATAATTAAACATGGATCCTTCTGTTTTTCAAGTACTGCTTTTTAAAAAGTTAGCTTTACTAAGCTCCAGATATTGCTCCCTTAGCAGACTGTGGAGACATTCACTAACCAAGGGTATTTTGGAGCAGCTGGTTTCCTTTAATACTTGCATATAAGAAATTAGTGTTTCTCCCTCCCTTTCCCACCGCGACTCTTTGAGCTTGTCTCAAGTGCCTTGGCCAACTTAATTAGTTCAGTCAGGACAGACTCATTTCTCTGGCACCAGCATTTAACAGCCCTGGTCAGCAGACAGATATTTGGGAGCAGGTTTCATGTGGTTTAATTTTGAAATAATGAGAGGGAAATTTAAAAATAAAAGAAGTAGAAAATAGGAAGGCAAGCCTGTGGAGGAGGTGCCATCCATCCATCTGAAAAGGCAGAGTGACCTGATCCCACACTTCACTGCTGCAATGCTGGACCTGATGTGGCAATGGACAGCAGTAAGGGTTGTGTTTTCTGCAACAACCTGCAGATTTCCTTGGAGATGTGGAAAGAAACAAAAGTTATGGAACAGTCTTCTTGGATCATGTCATGCCAAGTAGATGCAATGCTGTTTTTCTAAAAGGCAAGAATCCAATACAATGATCCTACATCTGCAAAGGCCACCAATTTATTACATTAATTTTATTTCCCATTTATGATTATGTGAAAGGATGAGAGAGAACATGTCCTGAAGATCACAGATACTCCACAATGGCTTTGCTATTTTACATGGAATACGTTCTGCAGTGATGAGGAGCAGCAGAGGCCTCTAATAACATCTTCTAGCCTTCATTCTTACTAACTTTTTTTTTTTTTTAGGAATACAGGTATTCTTTCAAATACTTGTGCTTCTGGAAAGCATAAGAAAACAGTAAGAGAATTATATCTTTAAAGTGATAGGTCTTCACAATGGGAGGACATTAATACAGAGAAAGATTATTCTTCTGGAACAATCATCAAGGGTAAGAGAGAGAAACTAAACCAGGAAAGAAGCACTAATGAAGAAGTGCTAGGAGACCAATTAAAGGATGCATTTGAGGTGATAAATTTTTGAGAAACTTCAATTGGATTATTCCCAAAGGAAAACTGTCTGGTAAACAAAATAATTCATGATTAGATTATCTTAGTATAACTTCCTGTTGAAAGAAACCAGTTCTGTAACACAAATAGCAATGAAAAGACAAGAATGACCCTCCAGTCTGTGACCCAGATGGGTTCCACTGTGTCTTGTAGTATGAACCTGTTTCCTCTTGGTTGTTAGGGGGTGTATCATGTTTGCCAGCAATACAGTTCAGTTCTTGAAATACCACTGCGATTTTGTGACAAATAGCTATTAGTAACTGATGACTTGAGTAATACAAGATACAAAATCAAGAAGTTACAATATGCTAGAAACCTAATTGAAACCTTTCTCTTCAAATATTCAAGTGCAAAATCCTCTTTTGTGATTCAGAGATTTTTATGCCATACTGTTGTTGTCTTTAATGACAGATTTTGGTAGGCAGAATTAATTCAGAAGATTTCTGATCATACTTGAGGTATATAAGTATAGTGCAGAGCAAAGACAATGAAAAGTTTTCTGCTTTCATGTTGACTGCAGTGCTGTCAGCCACTGGGAGACATTACAGAAGGAAGATGACAAAGGATACAACAGCAAAGAATTTTGCTAATAATCTGAAAGCACTTGGACATCTCTATAAAATAACAGGATGTATATTCAAAATAGAAGCTACAAAAATGTGTATGTTTAAAATCCTGATAGAATTGGTAAAAGGTTCAACCTCTAATGCCTTTTGGCTGTGGACTGTGGGATGCACTGTTTTATGAAAACAAAAGCCAGTTCAGATCTTGGAAGTGGAAAAACTTGCATTGTCCTGAGCCACACCAGCTAATAAAACTTATTTCTCACCATCAGTAATTTATGTGGAGGAGTGCAGCTTTCCTGTGGCCACATTGCCTCACTCTGTGTGGGTGCATCCTTTGCACAGCACAGGCTGAGTTAGGAAAGAGGGAGCGGGAAGTGTCGCACCCAGATGTCAGCACAAAGTGAGCAGTGCCAGAGCTGGGACTCACAGCTTGCCCCAAGAGAATCCCCTGTTTTCACTGCACTGATTTCCCTCAAGCCAAACCCACACTTTGACATCACTTTTTAACACCAGTAGGTTGAGTAAAATGACTTATGCATATGAATGTATGAGCTAGTTAATTAACACAGGGTTTGGGACAAATAGCAAATTATAAGGCAAGCAACTTTTCCTCTAAGCATTGTGATCTAAATAGCTATAAATTAAATTTAACATGAGCAAAACTAAGAGAAAGACTTTGGACAAAATGCTTAATTTCTTCCCACCCTCCTCCCTCTGCCTAAATCTAGAGTTAAGATTGTAGGAGAAATCAATCAAAAAGCTGTAAAGGCATCTCCTGTAGAAATGTCACAGCTAGATAAGAAAGAGGTAACTTGCCTCAGGCTCTTTCTTGCTTAAGACTCTCTAGAAATCCCAGCACTTTATGTAGTGGTCCTGTGACTTTCCCACAGCAGGCAGTGGGAATGACAAACATTCTTTTCAAGGCTATCCCCAGCAGTGGACCCCTCACACAGACTGCTAAAATCCCTTAATCCCCTCCACTTAATGCTGACCTAAAGAAACAGAAGATCAAAACATAACCTCTGGAATGACCCTAGCTTGCTCTGTAACACCTCACCCAGGGGCAGGGATGTCAAAGAGCTCCCTGCAGGCCCTTGCCATTCTCTAAGGAATGTGCTGTTTATCAGATCAACCAGAAAGCTCCTTTAGAAATATGTAACTGGCCATCTTCCTCATGAGATCTACAGGCAAAGCAGAAGGCAAAATTTACATGTATACAATCAAGACACAAACAAAATCTGTAAAAGTCCAGAGGTGAAAAAACAAAACACCTCAAGGTTGCAGCATCAACAGACTGATTCAGTGTACTGCTCCACATTTTTGAGTGTTACAGACATGAAGTAAGGTCTAGAACACAACTGCAGAGGACAAGACCACTTCTCTGACACATTCTGCTCTCTTCCAAGTATGGATAAATTTGTAGTGAACAAGAGGCCAGGGAATGCTAACCCAGACCCTGGAAAACTTTCAAGGCTAACAGAGCAACTCCATTTTTTTTTATAATCACAGTTTGGTGTCAGAAGAAATCTAAAAACGGGTCACCATGTCCACTGGACTTAGGGTTTCCATTGGAGGAGTAGCAAATAGCTCAGTCTACCTTCAAAAATCAACTCCTGAATGAGCTGACAGAACCCCAAAGGGAGCTTCTGCTTTAACCACTGTTGCTTCTGGAGGTGCTGCAAGGTTCTGCAGACTGGCCAAGCCTGCAGACTTCAAGAGTTTGATAAGATCAAAGTCCAGAGGAGTAAGGTGAAAGAAGTTCTAGGTGCTACATCAACTAATCACAAAACTCAGCAATCTGAGATGAATTCTGGCTGCTGATCACAAGCCACTGGAATAAAGATTCTTATGTTTCTTTTTCCTGCCTGGTTATATGTTAGTCTGAATTTACAAGAAGTCCTAAATTATGATCATATTTGTATCCCAGCATTTATCACAAGTTGCATTACTGGTTTCCTAAAGAGGCAGTTGCCACTAGATTGAACAGCTGCTACTTTCTGCTTTTAGTCATTCAAAACCAAGAAATTAAAATTTAGATCTTCCATAGCAGTGCTCACGTGACAGACCTTTCTGATGGCCATCTAAGTTTAAAACCAGATGGCTTATTCCCCACTGACCAGGTTTTAAAGAGCTGAGGGGCCTCAGAGATTACCAGGCCATTTCCTGGCATGCCTTGTTTGATGCACAGAAAGGACACTGCCTCTCTGGCAGAGAGGAAGACTCTGGGCTATGCTGCCATCATTCTCACAAACACATCTGAGCAAGATTGGTAGCACTGTTGCCATGGTGGTAAAAAGTTAACTCAAACCCACAGCTTAGGTATTTAGCCAGCTTCTTAAATGGATTTTACAGCCTATTTTGCCTTAGCTATACTACTCTCAGTGTTAAAATAGCCTGTTAAAGGACAAATGTATAAAACCTTCAGTCAGTGCCTTCCATTCTAATTATATTTTCTGCTTTAATATAGTCTCTGAAAGGAAATGTCTCCAAGAAAGTCATTTTCCAAGGATTTTCTTTCTAAAATATAAAAAGCAGAGATGGAGAAGCAGAATCATGTTTAAAGCAGCTTAAAAGGAAATGCTGGGATCCCCAGAGGGGCTAAGAAACATGTGGGTTTGGGATAAAAAGAACCAAGCCAAGAGCTAGCTGGCTACTTCCAGTTTTCACACCATAAATTGTTACATTCCTTAATGTCCAGTCCTCTTTCAAATGTAGAAAGAAACTGAATGCAGTAGGACGAGCAGACAAGATAGAGCTTAGCCAAGGGCACAGTGTGTCAGGGACCTTTTGGACTCTCTACTAATGCAAAGAAAAAGCTGGCACAGGGCCCAGCATCTCTGTAAATCAATACAGCTGTTTATTTAAACCAAATGGCTGGCAACAATATCAAGCTTTGATTGTTGTAGACATTTCCAAAAGGAAATGAATAACATTTCAGGAGATGACAGCAAACCCATGTAAGAACAAAAGAATTTTTTCCAACCAAGTTTTATTCATTATAGGGCATGCTTTCAGTTCACTGCTTGAAGCCAAACAATAGAGTACCCAGTATTAGCAGAACCATCATAAAATCCAATAGATAACCAGACAGACACTCTCCTCGAGTGTTCCTAACTGCAGAAAGTTCCTAAATATATTTGTAGCCACGAATGACATGGGTTTAAGCTTCTCAGTAACGTGTGAGAATCCAATCCCTAGATTTCACTGCCAAGCACGTTAAAGACTGGCACGGACATGTGCAATGACACACAATCCACTGGGTGAGAAGCCAGACTTGGCATGACTCAGGCCCAAGGTTCTGTCTGTGTACAGGGACAACTGCAACATTAATTTTCTGCAATGTGATATCTCACTCTAATCCATTTTTTCCCTTTGGGGCCATGGCCACAGATACAGACACCTCTCACTTAGGAAAAGATAGCAAAAAAACATGAAAGAGGGAGAATTTGCATCTTTTCACTTCCCCTCCCACTCTATCCTGGATCACACAATGTTGTTGGGTTTTGTTTGTTTTTGTTTTTAGAGAGATTGCTTTTGTACAGGTGCTCCCTTTCTATCCATTCTCAAGGTTATTATCAGTTTTTTTAATAACTTCTTGAGAGATGAAAACAGATACTCTTAAAAAAAGCTACAACCTTTAACACTTTTAAGCTATGTTGTCACACTTCATTGGCAAGATGACAGGGTAGGATAAATTTGACAACTTCAAGTGAGCACTGGGAATGTGATACTAAAGTCTCTTCTTTTTACACTGAGCAAGAAAACTGCTTGTCTGTGGGTCAGACTCACAGTTGGTGTAGGTGGATAACAGACATCCCTTTGGCCTGTCACTATTTACTGTCAGTAAAATAACATTAATCTCTCCTCCAACATTTGTAATTAGGTGCTGAGGGATTTCTGGTTTGAGCAGCACCAAAAGATCAAGATTGAGAAAGCGATAAGATTGTAAAGTAAGTGTAAATTATAGTTCTGTCTGCATTTTGTCATAGCTGTTGCAGAAGTCACAGATTCCAACATATTCACATATTTAAAAAAGACCACTGTAGTTCCTGACACACAAGATGTCTTTGCCTATGATTATGGTTCTGGAACAGAGAGATTTTCACAAGAAGACTCCTTAGTTGAAAGCAGGCAACTTCAGGAAGTTAAGAACAATTACTAGGATAGCAAAGGCTCTACAAAGCTCTACAGAGACAGGATTCCTTTCATGCAGTGCCCACTTAATTAAGAACCATGAGGATCATCTTGCTATTTCTAAGTGGTTTTGAAGAGAAATAAAACCTGTGTGGCTGATGATTGCTGACTGCTAAAAGATGGTAGGAGAAAAGCTGTTTTGTCACTGTGTAGGAGACTTGTAGGGCATAAGAGCAAACAGGCAGCATTACTAAGTTAAGTGTTCTAGTAGTTCTGTCATTCACTCCTGTGCTTTCACAGATTGCTGGAGCCTCCTGAGTAC
Organism: Lanius collurio; assembly: GCA_020086605.1. Classification (NCBI taxonomy): domain Eukaryota; kingdom Metazoa; phylum Chordata; class Aves; order Passeriformes; family Laniidae; genus Lanius; species Lanius collurio. The sequence goes on from JACBWW010000021.1 coordinate 1,992,295, forward strand.
AGCAATGATCCTAAAACTGGTCCTTCAATTCTCAGTGAAAGATACCTACACCTTGGACACAACTCACAGAGGGAGGTGCCAGAGAGACAGCAATTTGTTCTGCATTTTTTTTTGTTACTGTGATGTTACTGGTAGAAATTTTGAACAATCAGTCTTTGGTGCTTTAAGCTTGACTGTAGCCACAATAATGTAGAAAAGAAGGAGCAGTGAAGAGTTTCCCACATGTAATGGTGCTCCAGCTGGCAGCCTGCAGGACTCTCTCCAACCCATCCCCTGCAGAGCTTCCTAATCTGCACTGATGGATGTGCACCTGACTGCACCTGTGCACAGGAAAGAACCTTAAACATTCCCCACTGGCTCACACAGGCTCTAATTGAGGCCTGAATTCCATCATACATGATTGTTCTGCCCTACATAACACATGACTGGCAAACATATACACTCCATAGCACAAACAATCCTGTGTTGCATTTTGTTTTCCCCCCAAACTAATGCTTCAGCCATGGATTAACCTTTGTTTCAAGAAAAGAAGATGGAACAGGAAATCAGTCCTATATTGCTTCAAGCACTACCTGACCTTCGATTAAAAATCAAAGCACTTACCTAAAGTCAAAGCTGTATCAACAAACAAAAAGAAATTAGAACACTAAGTGATTAAGAACAGAGATTCAGAACCTGATTTCACATATCACCACATCAGTCTGGAAATAAGTACTCCCTTACTTGGCTCAAAATAATAATAATCATACTAGTCAACATAAACATTGTCAAGCTCCGCAATAGCAAATGTAATACCTTCCCTACCCAATACAGCAATGCATCATTAAGTACAGTAGTGCATAATTAGGTCTAGTATTAGAGGCAGAAAAGGAGCCCATACCTCTTCTGAAGTAGAACTTATGTCCTGAAGAATCTAACTGCTGCTTCAGAAGTCTGCTCCCTCAGGAAAAATGTGCTTATTCTGGTCTTTAGTGGGGCTGTTGCAATATTCCTAACCCTATAATCAATGGTGAAGTGTAGATGTACCCTTACTGCTGGTCTGAATATAGGGACTTCATGATATTGTACATATGATCAAGCACATGCAATAAACTGCTTCTCAACATCCTGAAAAGTACTTATGATCAACAAGAACGGAAATTATAAATATGGTATCAGGAATATGGAGTGATCTTAGCCACTTAAACACTGGGCAGGTCCTCATGTTTAACTTTTTCAGCTCTTCTCATGACACCAATTCTCAGAATACACATAACTCCTACCACAGAAAGGCACTTCCACTACACTAGTGATAGGTGTCCTGTACAACTCAGGGGGAGATCACACCACTCCAACCACTTCAGCCTCTGAAGCCCAAATCTCAGAATCTGACTAGCATGGTCAAAACCATACTGTGATCACAAATAACAGCATAAGGGGAATTCATAGATGAAGAACATGTTTTAGTGTTTAGACAATGCAGGGGAACACATGGCAGGGAATGCATTACCTGCTCATCTTCACATAAAAGCAAGCACATTGCTTGCATTCAAACAAACGGGAGAGAAAGAGACCTGACACATTTGAAATACTCATTCTTTAAGGGCTCATAGGAAATTTTAGCCTGACTCTTCTGAAATCCAGGTCCAAAAGCAGTACAACTATATTCAACTTGTTGTACACATGTGTTTTACACTCAAATTTCTCTTGAAGTTCATGCTGAGGATATGCTGTGATCCCTGCAATACATGTTGTAAGGACTGTTACACCACTAAGCACAGAGAAGACTCTTAGTTCAATTCAAATATGTTTTCAATGAAAATAAGTTTATTCTTACATCTATTGGGCAGCTGAAGCTAAGTACAGGAGCCAAGAGCAAAAGGACACTATTGGCTTTTTAACTGTGCAAAATGCTTCAGGGTTTGGCAATCTCTCTGTTCCCATTTCTATCACACCTCAGTGTGCTTCCTCAGTCTTTCATCACTTCAAAGCTGAGTGCCAACAGTTACAATGTGAAACTCAGGAGTCCACAAACACGGGAATTCAGAGGAATGAGCTGTGCACACTGTGGAAATTGCTATTGCCCTAAAAAGCATCAAGTAGGGCCCCTGCCTCTCTTCCCAGGCAAAAACAAAAAACAGCATTTTCAAAGGCAACAGGTGGGAACCTGGTTTTGACAGCACTGCTTCTTCATGTACTGTGGAACATGTGGAAAATGTGCAGTGGGCTACAATGCTGCTCTGCCTCCAGGAAATTCCATGCTGAATGGCACACTACAGCACAGAAGGGGAGGAGGGAAAAAAAGAACAGAAAGAGAAAAGATATAAAAAAAATAAAAGGACTTGGCTTAGCAAAATATTATTTCTGGATTCTACACTAATAGTAGTGTAGAATAGCATGAAAACTGCACAGCTTGCAGGGCAGAAGGACTGGATACATGAGCATCTGTATATATTCTCTAGCTTGAGAGAATCTGTGGGAACTGTATAGAAGCTGTGATTGCGAAAAAATGCAAAACCAGCTCACACTTACATCATATACAAAATAAAAGTATCTGATATTACCATTTCTGTAGAAGGTTGCTAATAGCTTGATTGTAATTGTGAAGAGCACACTTCCATGCTTGTGAAACAAGTATTTCTCAACAGGAAGACTTTGAAATCTGAAGTTAGTTTTTCAACTGGCAACTGTGCTTTCTTTTTTTATTTCCTGTAGCTGAAACAAGAGCGCAGACTTCTGTGGCCCAGGGCATTTTTACTGTCAATTGCCACACATTCTTGTGTTTGGGAAATGTTTCTTGCAAAATATTGATTTTCTTTGGTTTGATTTTTTTTTTTTTTTAACCTTGTTGGTTAAAAGAAAAGCACAACAAAAAAAAGCCCCAAACCACCACTGTTTATAATCTACTATCCCTTTATCTCCTACCCAACTCCTTTTACACAGGGCTATTTCCTAGACCATTTACTTGTAGTTCCCTTCATAAACCCAAGAAAGAATGATCAACTAAGACTGATGCTTGTCTCCCAAACTCTAACATTTGATCAACAATAATACAAATGTTTGTATGGTTGCCCAGTCAGTAATAATGAAAAAAAACCCAAAAACCACCAGCTGAAGATTTTGTCACATCCAGCCCATTCCCAAATTAATTCAGCAAGAACAAAGCAGTTCTCTGCAGTGCAACATAGCTCAAAAGATATTCTGGATCTCAGAGAAACAACTGTGGAAATACATTGTGACTTCTGATGTCTTTTGACAGCTGTTGTACTGAGCTCTGCAAACTTATCTTGATGTTTTGGGATCAGGGCTGTAATGTTTGGAGGTGGTTGGTTTTTACTTCTTCCAACATTATCACATTTATCTTTCTAGATGAAATCTGCTGCTTTTTCACCAACACATCTAACTCAATCTTCCCACAAACACATTAGCATATGGTACGTGGAGGTGTCAAAGTCAAAATCAGACAACAGAACTGTTTATGTTTGTTGGCATTATTCTATATTCACCCTATTTTAGGCTCTCTGATACAGGCCACAAGAATAAAAGTTAAGTGTCTGGAAACTGAGCTGTTAATTCCACACTAATTCATTTGAAAGGAAAGGACACAGGCAACTTAGTCATATCTGTATTGTTATCCTCTTATTCACAGGCGAAATAATTGATAGGTTTTTGGTTGTACATCATTCTGGTCATGCTAGAGAGCAATAAATACAAATGGCAAGGGGAACTATAGGATTTGGTAGCACGTGTCAATACATTTTAGAATTTGTGAACACAGCAGCAATACAGGTAATGCTGATGAAAGCTTTTGCTACCACGTTCAAAATCATTCCAAGCACTTCTGGTTACTGCAGATCTAAAGTACAATATCTACAAAACAGAAAAGATCCCTTAACATTCTGCCGCTTCTGCTTCTCTGACTGGATATAAAACTCTCATCTTTCCAGTCTCTGCAAAAGTGTAAGCAAATGCCTGTAAAGAAGTTCTTCATGTAAAACAACCTGCTAAATTTATCATATTGATCATTCCAGAAAGACTTAACTTCTAAGGGACATGCCAGCATAGGAAAGATGTGGACTTGTTTGTGCCAGTCCAAAGGAGGGCCACAAAAATGATCAGAGGACTAAAACACCTTTCCTTTGAGGAAAGTTGACATTGTTCAGCCTAGAGAAGAAAAGGCTCCAGGAAGACCTTATTGCTGCCTTTCAGTACAGCAGAGCCAGGCCTTTTGTGATAGGACAAGGGGTAATAGTTTTAAACTAAAAGAAGGTAGATTTAGACAAGATGTAAGACAGAAATGTTTACAATGAGGGTGATGAAACACTACAGCAGGTTGCCCAGAGAGGCTGTTGGTGCTCCAGCCCTGGAAGCATTCAAAGTCAGGTTGGACAGGGCTCTGAGATCTAATTGAGTATGTCCCTGTTCGTTGCAGGAAGGTTGGACTGGATGACCTTCAAAGATCCCTTGCAAACTAAACTATTCATTGACTCTATGCTGAAAACATGGATCTTAAAACGTTGCAGCAGCAGACATATAATGAATTAATATATATCATGAATTAAAGGAACAACTTGACAGGTTCTCTGTTGAGGTGGTATCCACATCACCTTGATAAAATCTAGAGGGAAGACACAATGGGTAAAAGGTGTAAGTCTACTGTGCTCTTTTTTCCCTGAACAGACTGACCTTTTCTTCAGAGCTAGAGGGTGACCCCACACAGGCCTTTTGCTTCTGACAGAACAATCATGTTGGCTGACACTCCACATATGGTACTTGGAGTTCCCAAACTGAACACATGAGCTACCACAACCTGAACTCAGGAGCTAACACTTTCTGGCTGGGGCAACAGCTGACTAATAACATTTTGTGGGTTGGGCACAGAGACAGACTTACACCACAGTCTCATTGACAGGTTTCATTTGAGCAGTTTTTGAGTTTACTGCTGGTAAATATACATAAAAAGAACGTGCTGTGGAAATTTTTTGCCAAGTTGCTGTCCACTTGGGTAAAACCAGAGCACTTGCAATAAAACCTGAAGCTGGAGCAGGCAATGTATGCTCCAGTTTGAAAGCACAGTGAATTTTCTATTTCATCCTTCCAGCCCAGTCATACCACAGGCATTTACTTTAACAATCAGAGATAAGCATTTAAAACACTGATTTGCTTCAATAAAAAATTCTGGGATCAAGGCTTCTCATTTAATATTGAGAACGACTCATTGTACCCTTAAATGTTTGACCTGCCAAGGCATTATTTACTGTAGATTTGTAACTAGTAAAACTACATAAATACACACATCAATTATCAAGGTGTTTGCTGTGTAAATGCAGGGAGGGGTCTCAGATTTCCAGTAATTCCCCTTCACCCAGTTTTACATGCTCATCGGGTCTTTATTATTACAGCTTCAGGGATTCCTCACATCCAGGCCCTGATAACAAGTTGATGAGACCAAAGGGAAGTGGAGGCCAGTGTTCCAACATGCTTCTCTGCTTGGGGCTAATCTTAATTCTAAAGGCTTGGTATCAGTTCCATCACATTTTTAAACAGTATAGCTTTCAGCTATCTAACACAGGTACCAGCACACTCGTGATTCTCCTCCAGAAAGCTCTTCTACAATCTGCCTGCTGGTCACAAATGCATTAAATGACAGCCAGCATTTGGATCTCCTCTGATGCTCTTTTTCCATGTTACTGGAGAACTCCAGGTCTAGGAAGGGGACACTATATGGGCATCATTTGGAAGCTGCTCTCTTCTAATGGTTTGCTAGATCTTCAGCTTAGTTCTAAACACAATTGTTTTCAAGGGTTTAATCAACTGATCAGTATTGGCCAAAGGCTCAGTCAAGGTAGCATGGCAGGGATCCTGCTCTGGAAGCAGTCATGCATTTTATTCCTTGGGAAGATCTCCAGGTGTCAGAACTACAGATAACAGTGGTAAGCTTTCAGACTTAAGACCTTCCCCTTGGTTATCCATCTGTGTTTATAGAGGCCAGGATCAACCTGAAATAATTTGCCTTGGTAGCCTGGATATGTTTGCACAATGCCTATTTACATTACACCTGGTGCATACCAACACAATGAGCTACTTACTTTCATTATCACTAAATACATTACCAAGCTTGAAAGAATGCAGCTGTTGGAGATAAGGAGGATCCCACAGCACTCCCTTGTTGAGAGCAATAAATTTTGCTCTGCAAAGCACCTGTACTTCTTTAAACCTCAAAACCCAGAGCCAGCCTGAATCGAGATAGGGAAAAAGGGATGTGCAATGTGAAACCACTACAATTAGGCAATAGCAAACACCATTCACACAGACCTGTGAACTGGAAGGTTGACATTCATTTTACTTGCCAACTCAGCTCTTTAGCTTGCTTCCACAAAACCCAAAACTCATCTGCCAAAAGCCACTGTAAGGGTTATGTCACCATCATCCAAACATCACCTGTTTCCCATAAAAAGCTAATGAAACACCAAGAGTATCTGTAAAGGAAAGTACTTAATTCAATGCAAGTAATGAATGGAAATACAGGTGCAAGACAGATAATTTGTGAGTTATGAATGCAATCCACATTGTAATAAGTGTGCCCCATTAACAAGTGCCTTACAGTTTAATTGGTCCTCAGTATCTAAAAAGTTTGTCACTCAAAAATCTTGAGTGAAGGCTACCATAACACTCTGTGACATGTTTTTAACAAATGGTTACTTGTTATGATGCCAGACAGCATAGTTAACTTCTGAGCCTTTCTGTACATGGGTTTATCAGACAGCATCTATCATATCTGGCACTGAACTGGGCTGCTGAAGATCTGGACTCCTTTCTTTACTTGACTGCATGGTCACATCAGTTCTTTTGGCCATTAAATAAGTTAAGTGTACTGGTGTTTGTGTAAATTTCTTGAAGCAGATCCTGTCTACTCAGTGCTTCTACAGCCCTGACGGGTTCTCAGCTTTGTAATCGATTCCTCTGCAGGTAACTGCAACAGAAGTAACATGGAGATCTTGCAAAAACAAGCCAAGCCAAGACTTGGAGGGTGTGGCTCTCCTCATCTGTTTTTGAATGACTTCACATACCTGACAGCCAGACCCAGTGATGGACATAGATTCTAAGGCTTTCCGAAGAACAGAAGAAAATTAAGTCAGTTCTGATTTTCTAGATTTTGGACTAGCTAAGCACATGCACCCCTCCCTTCTCTATTAGTCTCATGACAGATCTGTTTAGCTTAAAAAAACAGATAATGCAAAACATAGAAACCATTTGTGTGAACCTATGCTACATGGCTACCAAATAAGACTTGGCAGGATATAAGATGCAGTTGCATGACGTTGCAGGGATATTGCTGATCCTCCTAAACTGTAACTCAAACTCTCTCACAGAAGTGAACAGCCTAATACCCTAATTTCTACAATTTTATAGTAATAATAAATTGAAGTTGCGTTTCTTTCCAGATTTTGAATTTACATGACCCTTCCAGGTTTTTTTGCCATACAAAGTAATTTAAACAAACAACCTTAGCCTATCTTTGCCTAATCTAATATTCTTATACACGTAAGTTACTGTAGAAGCCAGACTGTGCATTGGTGTAGAAGTTGGGTCTCACTGCAAATCATCCTGTGCTGCAAGGCCCACACTCACACTGAGCAAGCTGGCACAGCTGGTACAATAGGGGGAAGCAGTCTGTGTTTCAGCTCTGCTTTTTATTGCACACCAGGCACAACAGACTGTGAATCTCTCAACACAGGTTTATTACATAGTGAAGAAACAGGAATGTTGTACTGCTATTTCCACTGGATGGAACGTGGACACAAAATTGGCAGCCCAGAAACAAGCACATTATACATTTTTATGCCAGAGAGGGGAACTCTGACAAATTCACAGCATGCAAGTGCCTTATTCAACATCTCAGTTTATTTCCTGCACTGTAATTGTTTTCAGTTTCAGGAGTTTTCAGTCATGGGAATTCTGCTGCTTGTCATTGCAGGCATGAAAGATATTAAACAAAGTAATCAACTGAATGAGGTCAGAAATACAAGTTGCTTTATTATGTAAGAATCACATCCTGCAGTTCTTACCTCTCCCAGTAACAACAAAAGGTTAACTGTGAACATGGCAAATGAAACACTAAACCTTTTAAAATTTCTTGGACAGAGATCTGATAGGGATATTTCAGTCTGTTACATTTACTGTTTTAATTTTTCATTCAATTATTTTGTTTGGTTTGTTGTGGGTTTTTTTTTTTTACTAGAAGGTGCTATGAGGTGAGAAAGAAACTCACACTAAGCTCCTTAAATTCTTCATCGATCTGGCTTCCAGTCTGAAAAGAACATTTCACAGGGTTTTATTTGCTGGTCTTTAAAACACTATAAGCAGTGTTTCTACCACAACAGACCAAAGTGACAGAAATTTCATAGCCACAGCTCATCTCCTGTTAGAAAAGCAAGTCCCAAAACGATCTCTGATATTGTAGGATCATCAAATTTACGATAACTGGCTCCCACCTTTGACCTCATCTGCTACTCAGAAATTCCTGTCTGACCACTTTCCGTCTGGTTTTCATGCACATATACAATTTGATTTCCTGTTCAGAACAACACAGAATGCAACTCTTTCTTCTGATTAGTCAGAGAGCTGCCTGCATGTTCACAAAATTTAAAAAAAAATAAGTACAAGCTGATGCTACAGCTATTTAGTCTTTAACATGCTGGTCATCGCTCTTAATAGGCAGCTGTGCTGTTTTTAGTTCACCCCACTGTGAGGTTTAGAAATATTTATTCCCTTTGTTTGTTTAAGGATTGTCACTCTCTGCAATTCATAAATGCCAGATCAAGTTCCTCTTGCTTCTAGCCTGCCCCTAGGCATTGAAATTTGCTCCTGAAACTTTTGGAGAGGGACTTTCCCATAAATTCACTTAAGCCCAGGAAGAGTCTAATTTATCCCTTCTCACGTTACCCATGTCAGAGAGCTTGTCCATATGGCACTGCTCTGATGCCTCTGCTCCACATTTGCCTCTACTTTTACATTTGGCTGCTGGAAGACCCTATGGAGGATTCTGCTCCCACTGACTTTCATGCTTTTCTGGAGCTAGTAGTTAGGAAAATTGATTCTCTCACTCTTTACCTTGTCCCATCAGCCCTGGAAATGACTCTTTTGCAGATATTTAAAAAACTGATGAGTTGCTTTTGCATGACACTCCAATGCAGTCATGTGAGTCATGTTTCATGAGAGTGAAAAATTCTGTCAAAATTCAATGCACACAGCAAAATAAAGAGCACTGCACTGAAGTATTTTGGATGAAATGTTAATAATATTGAACTATTGAAATTAACTGCTTTGATATTTCTTGTTTCAGAACTAGCATTCTAGACCAGAGTTTAATGAAACACACAGTCTAAAAAAATTGAGATTGAACAAAGTGTATCAATATATATGCAAATATTCTTCACCCTCTTCTCTCTCTGTCCCAGATGCATAGATATAAGTGTATCTTCAAATTATAAACAGAGGATCACAAACATACAGAGAAAAACATATTGGCAGTTCAACTACCTGTCAGCAGATGCAGGCATATAGTGCCAATTTTCTGTTCAGCAGTGTTTCAGACATCCTCCTTGAAACATCACACTTGTTTTGCAATTGGTCCATGAGTATGTTTCTTTGTTTCATTATACTGCTCTGACATCTAAATCTTGGATGAATCTGGAGCACAAATTGCCTCTGAGTTACTCAATCCTGATCAGATTTTCTTAGCATGATTACAACAGCAGCTCAGGAACCAAAATGTCAAAGCATATGGAAGACTTACTTCTAGGGAAGGAAGTTACTAGACCAGAATGGTAAACATTTCTGATTGCATTCCTGGACATGAAGCTAATCTGCTGCTGAACACTGGGGATACATTAAACACAACATGACTTGAAAAAGTCCTGGTTTAAAGCAGAAAAAATGCAGGGGCAAATTCCAGTAGATTTAAAATAAAAACTTTAAAATCTATCATAACATGCAACTTTCTGCTTCAGGGGAAAGGCAGGAAAGGAGAACACTTCAAGTTTTGTTCAAGTTATCTCTGCATTTTAAGCCTTTTAAACTGCAATGATAGAGAAGCTGTAAAAAGGCATAATTTTTTCTGGGAACACATGCCTGTGTCATGTTGACACCAGCAGATATAAATAGCCATGAGCTGTATCAATAGCTATTTTCAGAGTGGATAGAGTCAGGCACAGTGCTGTTAGTTCATGAGAGCAGGAAAGGGAGGCAGCATAATCAGCTTAAATGAAACATGATAAATCCTCCATGTAGGAAACACTGGACAACGTCTTGTAAGGAAAAGCTAACCCATGCAATCTCTCCAAGTGAGGTAAGGTCAACAACTCCATCTGGAATCCTAGCTCTCTGACATCACCAGCTGCTGAAGTCACAGGGAGTTGAGAGAAATGAAAAGTCTGGCAATTTGATGACATCACTGAGTAGGACTTCCTCTTGTGACTCACCTTCCTTAGAGGATATAGAGGGTTCATGTCCTTTTAAAAGAAAGAATGCTACCTTCTTATTCATGTTCTAGATTTTTGTTTTCTCCCTTTAGAGCTGGCATATGTAACTACCCCTGCTTGATGTCATAGAGAAACAAACTCCCAAGCAGAGGTGCAGTAGTAGAAAGTCAGTATAAAGTTAATATAAAGGCTGAAACTTCAAGAGGAGGCCTTAAGCTCCTTCCTCACATTTCCCCTACTTTCTGTTTTCCTTTACCCTGATGATGGCTCTGTATCATCTAGTCAGAACTTGTGAGCACACAGAAGGAAAGGTCCTGAAAGGTGAAAGTTAACTGAATGTACATGACTTGAGGCTTAGCTATAGTTTCTGAAGAGTTTTTATGTCATAATTACACTCCATTGCTTGTTGCACGGTGATACCTCCACATCCCAGTTCAGAAATCAAAATCCTGCACTATGGTAGGTACTGCCTCAGCATCTGCAAGTGACTTTTTGCTCCACAAACTGGTTTAGTTCAAACTGAAAGAATCAAGCAGAGGTCTAGTGATAGTAGCATGAAAACACTACCACTCTCATGCTATTCTGAACTCAAATGCCTCAAACCTAAAGCAACTTGTGCACTCCAAGAATGGCCAGAAAACAGGTATGAACTGAGACTATCTGCAGTAGTCCAGAGAATATAGCTCAGTATGTACCCACAGTGGAGAATCAGAAAAAAATCATATAAGACACAAAAAATTATTACTCTGATACTGTTTACAAACCATTTTACAGGACATTGCCTTTAAGTAACACATCCTGCTTTCCCATGTTTCCTTCCCTATTATTGTTTACTGTCTACATATTACAAGGGTCAATGTCTTGATGCTATTTATGCTGATAAATAAATTACAGGAGGTTCCTCTCTGATGACCTGTAGTGTACACTGTTATGCCAGTAACAATGTTATGCCACACTTCAGAAATACACAGAGTCACTGAAAAAAACTGTAAGAGTCAAAAGTGACTGTGAGTTGATCCACATTATCCTGGAGCTTACATACTATCCTAACCTATTTTGCTGTACCAAGGCTTCCTTTCAGAGAAGCAAAGAAAAAGCAGAATAGCACATATCCTCATCTGGCTGAAGTTACAGTTTAGTCATAGAAATCAGAAGAATTATTCTAGTCCATTCTAGTACTCAGCACAGAATATTCTATTCTCTACCATATTCAGTGGTAGAGGTGTGGCAAAGCTCAGCTCTGTCCCCTCACAGCTGAGCTCAGGGAACCCTCTCTTATTTGTACATTCAGCCATAACCTTGAAAGATATACCGAAGAGGCCAATCAAAATGTTCCCCACCCAGGGCAGGAAAAAGAAAACTCCTAATTACAAACCATTTCCCAACCCTTTCCTCAGAATCTACTTCCAAACCCCATATTCAAATATAAGATACGCCAATTCAGAGTGCAAAGCACCAAATTCCCTCATCTGCCCTTCCTGCCTAAGGAGCAGGAAGGAAAGGGGAACACCCTTCTCCTGATAACCTCAGCCCCAGAGGCTGCTTGTTTGCCCAACACCTTTAGCTTGGCTGTAATGTGACCCAGAGCACGCCAGCTATTCACTGTACAGACTCTGGCCCATGTCCTGAGCATGAAAACAAACACATGAACAGCACCTAGGAGTTTTTGCTTAATTATTCAGCTATGCAGACACAGGATCCTTACAAGCAAACCACTCTGGACAGAAAAGAAAGACAATACTTAACACTCTTTTATAAAAACACAACTAGAGATGCTTCCTCTAGAAAAATCAACATTCTTGTCTCAAACTGGAATTTAATATAGTAATTTCTATTTTTTGAACGAATTTGTTTGGTCAAGCTACTGTTTTGGAAGGAAACCTAATCCATATAAAGTTAGCAAAAATGTGAAATATAATCTAAGAATGTCTTCCAAAGCAAAAGCTTGATCAAAAGAGAGATCTTCCAGGACAGAAGGAGCAGCTCAATTGAAGCAGCTCAATTTAAATCATTATGCACAAATTAAACAAGAAATCCCTGGAAGAGGACTTGGGAGACCTGCTCTTTTGGCTCCAGTTTCAGATGGCTAGCATGCCTCCTGCTTTATTGACATTTCATACACAATAATGCATTTGAGAAGAAAATTAAACTGTACCTGATGAAAAAAAGGAAGAAGTGAGAGAACTGCTTAGTGAAAAGAAAGGATGAAAGAGTATATTTATTTTTTCCATGGCTGTGAACAAATTCCAGTATCATTACTAGCTTAATTTACAGATAATATCAACATAGGATCCAAAACAAACCATGAATAAGCAAGCAAACTGTATTACAAGCAAAAGACCTTGAAAACAGCTGAACTTCTTACAGCAAAAATATGGAGGTGTCTCTGGAATTTGAGGTTTAATTTCTGAGTCTATTGCCATGCTAGGAGTCAATCCTGAAAAGAAGAGGGACCTGTTACACCCCAAGTGAGAGGATTCAGGACAGCAGATTAGTAATCATTCAAATAGAGACTTGTCATGAACAATGCACAAACAGAAGCAGCTCATCCAGCACTGACAGAAAAATCTCCTCTGTGATTCACAGATGAACTATGATGCAACCTCCACTGCTCTGCTCCCAGTTGATAATGAGAGTCTCAGGTACCCTACACAAAAAGAAAGTCTTGTATCTTGTTCCACTGTTATTCTTTTGATTCACCATGGTTTATAATGGTAGTCTTGGAACAGCCTGAGGGCCCAAGAACAGGCTCTTACAAATGATGCTCTATCACAGGCTTTCTAGGATTTACAAGAATTTTCTCTTGTTCATCTGAGGAAATCAATTGGAATAGATACATGAAAAAAGTAGTACCCTGCATAGACATTAAAATAACTCAAATATCTTATCCTAGGATCTGGAGGACAGGAAAAGCATCAGTCCAGTGAAGATCCAGAGGAGGCTAAGGAAGCATGAAGAATTGGCAGCAAGGGAGCTAATAAATTTTCATTGTGCAGTTTCACCCAACAGTTTTCACTTTAGATTCTTTTTCCCAGGAAATCTGAATACATATACCATACCTCCTCTGTAAGTACCAGCAATTCAAGTTGCTTACATGATTTCCAAAAGCTTGCCTGTTTATCCTTCTTAAATTCCACAATACAGAATTGATGTGGTATGAAGTGGACTTTCCTGACAGCATTTAAAATTCTCTTTGATGCAGAGACTATCTTGCTGATTATATCTGAAAGATATCTTGCAAGTTCTCTAAGCCAAATAACTGCATTTTTTATTCATCCATTTGTTTACTGGATTTTGATCTGTGCAAGGACTAATTGCACAAGTGAACAGAGTAAACAAAAGAATATAACTGTCCTGATTTAAAGACACCACTGTGTTCAGCAAATTTGCCTTGCCTTTATTCACCTGTTTAGCATTTTAATAAATTATTAACAATTGGTGTTCTACCTGTAGGCCTAAATCAAGGCTCTGAAAAGAAATATTTGGGGAATATGGATCCATTTCAGGTCCATCTCTGTCCATGTCTTACTTCTGAGATGTCTCACAGATGTTAGGTATGACCTTCTGGGTTCCCCTCGTTCCTCTGAGGCTGGTGATGTGCATGTACAGCATCCAGGTCACCACACAGAGAAGGGACACCACCACCACCACTCACACCTCACTGCAGAGCTGAGCCCTTTTAACCAGCCCCTCGCTTCTGTAGGGTGATTCAATTCCTGGTCAGGCAACAATGTCGTTTAGCTGGGCAATTTTTCTGCCTCCAGCTGGTAACCTTATGCCAATACTATCCAATCCTCTTTCCTTGTGATGTTTATCATCTGCCATTACTTGGAGAAATAAACCACACTCGCCACAGACTGAGAAAAACAGATCCTAAATCACTACTCCCTACTGGTAAGCTTTGAAGATGTTGCCTACCATGGAACAGTATGTACCAGCGTGCTGTGTGCAGCACCAAATCTCAGCCACTGACCATGGAGAAAAAAGGAGATCTTGTTATCATTTTCTTTGAATTTGATGTCAGAACTCAGAAAAGGGCTTCCTTCCTAAGAGAAAAAAATCAAATGGCTTGCCTGACAGCAGATCCCGATTCCATGCTGCCCTTCCTCAAAAAATACACTCCCAAGTTTACAACACGTTGGATGCTCTTGCACTCAGCCCACCCTGGTAACACATTCCTGTCTTGCTTGGGCCAACACAGCAGGAAGGATGTTAAGGGGCTGAACCAACACACAGCCAACAGTCTGCTGTTATCAGGAACACACACTTGAGCCTATCACCCAAATCCTCAACTCCCAGGACAAGGGAAAAGTGCCTTGTCAAATTGCCACTTACTAAGGAGAGTAGTATAAAGTGTACAACAGCAGTGAGGATTCAGTTCCCAGATGTCACAGCTCTGGGGGTTTTTGTTTTGTTTAGGTTTGGTTTTTAGTAACAGGTAGGCACAGTGTCTCTGAATATAGAGCACATCTCTGTGAGAATGGTTAAGTGGAAGGTGACGAGTGGGATGGGACAGTTTTCAGGTCATCAGACATTTGGTTTTTAATTAACTATTTGTTAAGAAAACTATTTCCTACTATGACTCCACACAACTTCAATCGGTAATAAAATCTTTCGCTTGCCTTTAACAAATTGACTTCAGCATTATAAGGAATTTAAACAGCTCACAAAGAATGCAGTAAATCTCTTGCCCCTTCTCTGTTTGAGGCAACAGTTCTTTTAATTGCTTAGCAGAATGATGCCAGAGATCTTTTAAAAAATGCAGGAATTTCAGGCTCAAGCTTCAGCCTCATGTGTAACTAAGAATGGAAAATTCAGTTCTACTGTCTAGGAATTTTTCCAAAAGTGTAATTTTTACAGTGGGAAATAAAACTTCATTTGAAATAATAAAAGGACATGACAATTTTGATCAAGAGTCCAGTAAAAGGAAATTTCATAGTCTAAGTTTTAGCAGTACAAAGATAATCTTGAACATCACTGGTTTAATTTGCTTCTAATTAAACAGATTGTAGGCTCACAGCAGCAAGATCACGGGGTTGCTCACTCCAGAGACTTGCCCATGAAATCCCTGACCATGGGATAAATTTCTGCTAACAAACAGTGTCATCAGCAGGCTAGATTTTTAGAGTTTACCTTTGGCAGTGGTGGGGGCTGTCCAGAAAACAAGCAAAGTGCAAGAGCTGGCGGCAGGCTGGTTGAACCCAGGAGGACTTGGCAGAGGCACACACAGTCTGCTGCCAGGAAAAAGGATCCAATTTCACAGGTCTTTGCAATAAGACCCGTGACAGTCCAGTTGTATGAACACACCCTGAAAAAGACTTAGAGGCAGCCAACTTCTACCCAGATATTAAAAGAAGAGTTTTGACTACAAAAAACTCAAGCAAACAACTTTTTGGGTTTTTTTTTTTTCCTCCCCTATATCAGAGAGAGCTTTTGCAACAAAGTGACCTTTAGGAGCTGGATTCATGGATATCTAAGTAATCCTATACTCATCCAAAACAACTTCTGCCTCTCCTTCACTGATAAGAAGCAAGGTGTGGGGTAGGCAAGACTGATTTAAACTAAATACAGAGTCTTTTTCTGAAGGGCATCTCACAGCAAAGCTTGTTTGGACTGCACATTCATAAGCAAATTAGACATAAAACACACAAACCTTAGCTACCAGATTAAAACTTACATATCAAAATAAGATGAAGCTGGAGGTAAAAAACCCTATGCATTTACATTCCAGAGTAAGAGATGCACTGCCTTGCATGACTTTTTTAAAGGGTATGAGTGTCCATCTGTATAGACAAAATTTCTGAAAATGAAATAGGAGGCATAGGAGGAGTCTTTATAAACTTGTGAGAAAAAAATGTGGCTAAAGCCTCCCCCTTTCAGCCCTTTCACACAGTTACACTTTCAAATTGAAACTCACCTTTGTACTTTGACAGTCTGCCTGTGAAACACTGCCCTGCTTGTCACCTGCAGTGATTGGTATGTGGCACAATGCATCCTGCTTGGCAGACCTGTGGGAGAAGGGAGATCATTTTAATCAGCAGACTGGACACACTTATTTCATATACAGCATTCTCTGAAGCTGTTTTGGAGATGGGAGAAAAAACTACACCTCCATGTGCAACTGTTCACCCTCCAGGTAGATATCTGCTAGGGGAAAACTGCTCAAACAGTGGATAGAAGGACTACAGTCCAAGGTTTACAGTGCTGCAGAGCAGTACTTTGGTTCTGCCTGGCTCTTGTTCAATAGGCACAGGCCTGTAGTGCTCTGGCTTGTAATTAGGGGACCACTCACATGGGAAAGGAAAGGAGAAGCTTGACAGAATTTGATTTCAAGAGTGTCCCACAGAAAACACTTTATAAACAACACGACCCAGTGTAGAAAGGTACTTAGTATTGACTCAGGAATGGTTTTTCTCTCCCCTCATCACATTCCTAGGTAACCCTGAGCAAGGGGGGATGATGCAAACTAGAAGATCCCAATCAGTCCAAATCATTTGGAGAGAGTTCAGTAGCAGAGGTTGTGAAGGAACACTCTCCTTTGAGATCTGTGTAACATTAAATTTTTAACCTGTCAAAGCCCACCACCCACAGAAGGCCCAAAGCAGTGGAACAGCTTAAAGAAGCACACCAGTAGCAGGCAGAACTCCAGAACACTGTGACAAAGAAGGAAGCAGACAAGAAAACCAGCAAAAAAAACATACATGACATCTAGGGTAGGAATGGGACAAAAAAAATTCTTCTGAAGATTTAAAAAGATACTGCTATGACTCAGATTTTTAGACTTTTAAATTCTAAACAGATAAATGTGGTTTGGAGTGAACTTCTGTTCAGAGGTGAGCTCACATGCATGCTTTTCCTGTACAAAGGCTGTGTTGTTCAGTCCATCTGATCTCATCAGGGAAGCCCAAAATTTTATGCTGCAGAGCAGAGGATGTGGAACTACAACTCCCATTTCCCTAGACTTCCACAGGATGGGATCTCCAGGCCCAGGAACATCCCTAGCATGGCAAAGTGCCTAAGCACAGAAAACCTCAGCTGGCTGGGCAGAGGGGAACACAGCCACCCCTCAGCTCTCAGATACCACAGCTCTAAGGGGAGGCTGGCTGGACTCCACTCTAATGTCACAGGCAGAACCCCACCATGATAACATCAATGTTTCCTTTTCATGATTCTAAAACTGTAATTTTGAATTTGCCAGTACATACATTCAGAATCACAGAGTGGTTAAGAGTGGTTTTTGCACCACCACTGTTAAGCAAAAGCAAAATCATGAGATATCCAGCCTGAAATTTGCTCCACCCAATGAAATTACCCCTCACCTCCCCCTTAAAAAAGCCTGTTCCAATGCCTGCTGAAATCTGATGAAGTTTTTGCTGTGTCTTTGAAGGTTTCTTCAGCATTTCAAAGCTTCCCAGGAAACTTATTATATTAGATTAGAAATTCTATTATATTAGAAATTACTTAACAGAAATGGAAGCTGAGAATAAACTTCAAAACTCAAATCCAATTTTTAGAAAAAACTCAGTGCTGGGAAACATTGAGGGTATTGCTCCGGGTCTGTTTGTATTAGAACATGTGGCAAATGAGAAAAGAGGTGAAGGAAAGGTAGCTATGCTTGGCTAAGTTTTGGGGTGGGTTTAGGTTCATGCCTGGTTGCAGCACTTCTCTATTCTCTCCTCAAAAAAGTAAACCAATGTATCAATCCCAGGTCAGCACTTCTGACAGAAATCACAGCTGACATACAGTACTGGCAGTGCTTCCACTGAACAATACACAGCAAAAATGCCATCTCCACCCACAAACGCTGCCAGGGCAAGCTGCTGCTCTGAATTCAAACCAGAGACACTATTTATTTGGCATGAAGCTGCCACTGAGGTTAATGCTTTCGTAAAACTTCATTTTATTTGGAGTATGACATTTGGGGAATCATGTTTTTAGTGGTATGAACGCCTTAATGGGAAAAAATGTTAGATCAGTGCACTCCAAAACCAACTTTGATACAATAACAATGGAAGGTAATAAGAGAACAGATGTCTTGAGTTTTCTTCTTCTGGATTACTTATCATCTGTATTCAGAATGCTACTTATTTTTAAATTATGTAACTAATGTGTACTAATTAAGGAGGCAACTTGCTCAGTAGGAGCTTGCCAAATGAATTGAACTATTGCTCCCTCAACTAGATTAAGATCTTTTAAGAGAGTTGAGATTTTTTGGGAGCCATGGCCAGCCAGTTACAGCTTGTTATATGTTGCTACAGGGACCATAATCAAAGAGCAATGAGTTCGTTTCTCTGAGAATTTCTGCTATGGTACAAATCCAGCACCGCTCCCTCCTGAAGAATGTTTCTACTCCCAGTCTGGGGACAATGCAGGTCAGCACCCTTGCAGCATTTGCAGTGAGTGACAAGAAACTGCTCTGGCCTAGAAGTCACAGAACAAGACACAGCACAAGGGGAAAATGTCTCCCACACAGCAATTTCAAGCAGAGACCTGAATTGTTTTGCTGGTGCACTGGCTAAGGATTTGTGAAAGAAAAGAACAATAAATATCTCATTTTCCCATGATAAACTATACAGCAGTATACAGCTCTGCATCTGAGAGACGATCTCACTCTCTCATTATTTTCCTTTTATTCTCTCCTTCTGTATTTTGTGAGTTCAATGCCTGTTGTGCTCCTTCCTTAGGGGCTTACATTTGCTCTGCTGTGAGATTCAGCCAGACAGGAGAGCAGCAGCTTTTTCCTCTTGTAGCAGTCTCCCGAAGTAATGTTTCTGAGCAATGTGCTGCTCTTTCTTCATGTTTACTCTGTTAAACTATACTAAAAAAATTAAGGCTGTCATGTACAGCATACCTTCACAAGTTCACAGTTCATCATGCACCTACAAGTGGGTCTGGGCTTAGGAAAAACTCTCAGCATACACTTAGTAAGTCAGCTCTGTAGCTCAGGACAGTGTTAACAGCACCTACCACCACGTATAAAAATCGCTGTACAGCATCTTATAAACCAGAAGCCTCCCCTGACCCTGTCAGGCTGATGTGTGTGAGCTGTTGGGCCAAACTCAGCCCTGTTCCATGGCAGCCATGGTAGGTGTACAGCCTCCTTAAGGCAGGCTGCTAGGACTTTCTCCCATTTCTTCACAGGGATACGACAAATACTAGAGTTAGAGAGGGAGGAGACAGGCCTGCCAGCTCGAAGGGCTCCCTCCACAACAAGAAAGCATCCTCTCCTCCCACCCTGGCAGCCGTGTTGGGCGGCCGCCGGCCCCTCACGCCGCACCCGCCATTTTCTCCCGGGGCTTTTGCTCCGCCTCTCCCAAAAGCGAGGGAAACGCCCCGAACCCCCTCAGGCAGCGCTGCAAAAGGCGGGAGGAAATGACGGCCCAGAAAATACTGGTTTGCACCTCAAAGAAGGGTGAAAAGGTCTATGAGGAGAAAAGGTGTCAGACTTGTTTTGACTAAGGCTTGAAAATACGTCATGGGAACGTAACGCTGCTGCCAAGTGCCGCCCTCACTCCGGCAGAAATAGCCGCCCTTTGCCTGAGGTGCCCGGGGGGCTGAGAGCAGCCAGGCCGCACAGCCAGAGCCTGCCAGAGCCAGCCCTGGACACTCCCCGCCTCCGTGACTAACCACCAAGGCGTCCCCATGCCTGGCTGACGGGGGGGTGACACGACATCTACACAGAAATACCAGCGTGCCAAAACCCACAGAGGAAAGGGCAGCGAAAGCGCCATTTTGCTCAGCGACATCGGGGTTGAACTCTACAGTATCAGCCACAGAAGCTTTATAACGTGCATAGATAGAGCAGACTGTTGTGCTGATGTAAAGGTCAGAGCTCAGTGGCAAAGGGAGGTTATGAAATGGTCCCCAAATTTTGACTGCACTCCAGAGATCCTCCCCACAGCAGTTTGAAATATTACCAGCCTCATCCAAGGGCTCTGCTTCCATGCTGGCATTCCCCACAGCACAGAGAGAAGAGAGATGTACCTGCACTTCAGCAGCTCCAGTATGTAATCCAACATAATTTACCACCAAAACCGTAAAAAAATAAATTAAAAAAAAAATTAAAAAGTTGATGGAGCAAAGATACAAACCTGTTCAAGTAAAGGGCTTAGGGACAGCCTCTTCCTTTCTGGTGTCTCTGCCATGATGGCAGCAAGCTTTGGCAGATGGTCAGAGTGGACAGCAGGACAGCCATGGCTTAGGAGGCTTTAGTGAGGTGTGTCAATACCTTGCTTTAGTGAGATGAATCAATGCTTACAGGTCGATACCTCCAGTCAAGTAAAACATGCCAGGCCTTGCAAAGAGCAGAGCCCAGAATCCCACTCACCTTAAGTCACCTCTGAGACACTTACCTGCAGGGAAATAACAGCTGAGGTAAGATGTTGAATACCAGACAGAGAAATCACTTTATTTTTTTTGTATGAACTTGAGACAGTGGCTATCAGCCTATATTTCTTATCTTTCTCTGCTTTGGAGTAACTTACTTGATTTTATGTTTCCTGTGAGGTAGGATAAACCTCAGTTTAAGGGTCCTGAACTTTCGGAGACTTTTGATCAGGCATGGCTGATCAGGTTGTTCTTAAATCACCTGCTTATATCAGAGCAATATGATGACCCACAAGTTTATAATCACCTAATTGACTTCCTTAGGAAGAACAGTGACAGCTCCTCAGAATTGGTAGAATAGTCATTGAAACAATATCAACAATTTGTCTGCTGCCCATTCTGCAAATCTGAGGAAAGACTTGTCTAATGTCAGCACCAACAAAAAATAAAGCTTTTTCTGTAGTATATTAGGGCTACTAAAACTGGTATTTGTGTGGAAGAGAATCACTTTATGTTACCTGCAGAATTATGGAATACAAAACTTCTGTAAATGCAGGGTAGGCTAGAGTTTTGATACCAAAATACAAGGATTTTTTTCATTAATAAGTACAATTTTACAGTTGTGCCCAAACATGCCCACATTGAATTTACTGACTGAAGTAAGACATAGTTGTGACTTAGGGTGTCTTTAAAAAAAAAATAGAAAAATAAGTTGTTAGAGTATTATGCGAAAATAGCAATACACTCATATTGAGAGGCAAGCAGACACCTCTAACAAGATAAGGGCCTATTGGTCTTCCATGTTCTCTTTGAGCATCCTCAAAAGCAGCACCACAGAATGTGCTGAGCCTTGCTCTGTAAACCATACTCAAGTGCTAATGGGTACGACTTTCCCATTACCACAGCACTGCTTCTCAGAGCCTCTGGTCCAAAGTTTCCTGGGGAGACAAGTCGGCTCCAGTTTTGAAAAGCCTTGGGTACCTTCTGTCTCCGAGAAGCCCAGGGGCAGATTCAGAGAGCCGCTGACCTGCCTCGGGAGGCTCCCAGGGCTGTCCAGGGCAGCGGTGACAGACCAGGAGGCAGCGGTGACAGACCAGGAGGCAGCGGAACGTGANGGCAGCGGTGACAGACCAGGAGGCAGCGGTGACAGACCAGGAGGCAGCGGAACGTGAGCGGCATCCCGGGCTCAGCGGGGCTGTGGCACTGCCAGGGTGGGAGGCACCGCCGGGCACTCCCCCGCAGGCTCCAACAAGACCTCTGTGTTTCCTGACTGAACTCAAGCAAAGTGAAAAGTAAGTGCTTTCAGTATTTTACATCTTTCATCAGAGATTTAATTCCTGTCTCCAGTTTCGTAAATCTTTGTAACGTGCTGTATGTGACCAAAGCACTACATAAAATTGCCTCTTTCTGGACTTAGGTTAGGGCTGAGGTTTTTTGCTGCATTACTGATAGGCTGAACTATGTCGTCTTCCTTTTTTTTCTTGCCTCTTCCTTGGGTCCTGGCAGTTGAGTTAAGGAAATGGAACTGGAATGTTTCTGGGCTAATACATCTTTTTAAAGGAAACTTTGGTCTCTAGCTCACTGTTACTAAGATCACTGCAGTAAATTAATCCTGCTGATTTGGGGAAATAAGTCAATTGTCTTCTATAGCTTGATTTCAATTAACAACACTAGATAGGCTCTGTCCACTAGAATATTAGTATTGGAATCTAGGAAATTCTTGGAAGGAAAAATCAGGCTGTGCCTATTTATGTGGCTGAGATTAACCCTCCTCATCTACCACCTAACCTTCATTGATGTAGACAATGTCGTTATGCCTTAGAACAGAGACTTTAAGGGAGCCTTGTTACTCTGTAATTCATTAAGCCAAGCTCTCAGTTTGCTGACAAGAACTTCTTCTGTGGTTTATACCTGAACTCCAGGGAATTGAGGGTTTGTTTTTCCCCTTCCTTTTTACAGCACAGCTGGGGTGATTATATCCAACATCTTTATACTCTGGAGTCTTCATAGTGACTGAGTCATACTGTTTGCTAGTGTTTCTCTGGTCTAATAAGGGCAGGTAAGAAAAAAGTCTGTCAATGCCAAAAAGCATTTTCCAGAAGGCTCCCTCTAAGGCTTCAGACCGAATATTAAAGATTGGGCTAAAGTCCAGCACACCGAATCTACAGAGGTTTCACAAGCTAAATTGAAGAATTAAACATTTCTGCAGTTTCAAGTGTATCCATAGCATGATGGGGCTGAGTGTGGCATGCACCTGAAGCTCTTTAAAAGGCTTATATGCAATTTCCAGTATAAATTCACTTGTGTAATAACTTGGCATTTAAATTGTGTCCACTAAAAGATTGGTATACAAATTAACTTGAGAGTATTTCTTTTGGTCTCAGAAAATGGCTGAAATTGGTAAAACCATTTCAAAATATTTCTGAGGTTTATTTGGGGGGGTGGGGGAGTTATTTGTTTAATAACTCATGAAAATAGGACTTAATTAGGAAGCTGACATTTGCATACTGATCCAGTCCTCCATAAGAAAGTCACAGAAGTGAGCTCTCCACACACATGGAAACACATAGCAGCTCTCATGTCTATCCCATTGTGACATGAGCCTGCACAAAAAAATTCACTGCCAGTTTCCAGAGATTCCACATGCTACTCATGAATGTCTTAATTACTTGGATTTAATTACCACAGTTCCAGTTGGGATACACTTGGGGCTGGCTTT
Organism: Lanius collurio; assembly: GCA_020086605.1. NCBI lineage: Eukaryota > Metazoa > Chordata > Aves > Passeriformes > Laniidae > Lanius > Lanius collurio. Next base: position 2,015,803 of record JACBWW010000021.1, read on the forward strand.
TCATCCAAACTGTGCAGCTGTCCTGACTGAGGGAACAGTTGTTCAATAAAAGGGAGTTAACTAATTAACAGAAAATAAAAATACCCAGTTGAGAATGACACACCTATGATTACACTTAGGCTAATAGGTAAGGTAGTGGCCTGGAAAGATGTGCACTGAGATTCAATGCTAAATACAGCTTTCTGCTTACCTTCTGACTTTTAGCAAGTCCTGTTGTTCTGAGTTTTCCCCGTCTTCAGTTTTGGCTGGTAATTCTGGTTAAATCAAACAGATTTACTAAAGGTATTTTAAAAGCTTTTAAGCTCTTGCATTGGTTTGTGCAGTGTATATGTTTGTAATGTGCATTATGGCCCATGATGTATGGCTCTAAGGCCCTTACAGTCAGATTAAAACATCCTCTGTCCTGAAGAACTGACCTCTCTGGGAATCAGCTGATCTCTGTGGAGCCTCTAGGACCACTGGAATGCTAACACCAGTTCTGATTCAGTGTTGAACAGAGATATTCAAAAGAAAGTCAAGGGCTTCTGTAACATTCACTTAGTTTTGTCTCCAGGATGTCTGCAGTCCTGGCCTAATTTTTCACTTACAGTGACGGGCTTGGTTGAAGCAAAGGCAGTAGGTTGATCTGTTCTGAAAAATCAGAAGCACATCAGGTTAGGGTTGAAGATAAGCACTTCAGGTCTGTCATGGAGTCTGAGAAAGGACCAGACAAAAGAGGGGGTGGTGTGAGATACAACCAGCACGACGAGAGAGACCAATTAGGCCTCTTAAGAGGCACGGAGAATAAAGTTGCAGTAACAGAAAGCAAGCAGAGGGGACTGGATGCTGCACCTGAGAGGCACTCTGACCATCTCTCAGAATATGTAACAGCCACAGTTGTTGCTACTAAATGAATAAAGATACCATTTTGAGAAAGGGTACAGAAGGTCAGCAAAAGCTTGCTGAAAAAAGAGCAAAAGGTTTTATAAATCATACTGGATTTTGTAGAAAAGGAAATGATACATAGAAATGGCATGCAAGTTCTGCACTGGCAGGAAAGGAAACCTGCAAGAGAACAGAGTGCATGATTTCCCAAATGCAAATTTCGTGCACGTCAGTAATTACTAGACTATGGATTGATCTTCAGACATTTAGCCAAAATGCCAATTAAAGCAAATGGTAGCTTGACTGGAACTCATAGTGGAGGGTCCAACACTTGAATCAGAAGCTGACTCTCCATCATCTACATTTGAAATAAGCTCATTCTTTCCTAAGGTAGAAAAAGAAACCCAATTCTTCCAGGATGTTTGCTTGAGGCAGCATTTTGTCCTCTTTTTAAAATTTTACTCCACTTCTGATGAGAAGTAGCTCCAGTTAAAAGGCCTTAATAACAGTCTGAAAGCCCTGGTTTGGATCTCACAAACCATTTCAGGCCAGTATGACTTAAGCCTGGGACTTGAGAATTAGGCCCAGAATGTCCATGACTTCACACTTCTCCAGGATCCTGAAGATGCATGTTTTTATAACTGACACGGGCCTGTGCAGAAGCTGGAGCATTTCCAGAGATCACTCATGCTTCAAAACCATTGCTGTGGTAGAAAAAGAGTTTACAAACAGCTGCAGTTCATTGCACCTGTGTGCTCTCCCCTCTGTGAATGCTAAAAGGCTGCCTGCCTATATTAAAGCTGCTGCTGCTGCCTACAAAATTCAGTGTTTATTTTAACACAAGTGAAAGAGCTACCACAAATGGCAACGCACACGATCATCAAAGTGAGGGAATGGCAAACACGCGCATGTGGGAGAGAATCCTCTGATGGAATTCAGTCTTTAGGAGAGAGCCAAGAATTGCAGAGCCCTCCAACTCCTGTAGGATACCAGTGTGAGTGATAGGTCTTGGCAGGCAGCTTCTGAAGAGAGGCAAAAGCATCAGAGTGAGCTCACAGCTGCAGTCAGCCCTGGCAGATGAGATTTCATAGCCATACTTGGGATTTCTCACTAGGGCAAACTTGGGGCTGCTTTCTGCACTGAATAAGGAAGTGTGAGTGAACTCTCACGTTGGCCTTCTCATATTGGGATTACTTGAAATCTCATCTTGGACAAGGACAGAATAAGTCAAAACTAGCAAAATACTGTGATAGCAATTTTCATTAAGGCACTTTCTTCCTCTTCCTGTCTGAAATTATTTTTTGAAGGTATTTCTCCATATGACAAATGGAAAAACTGTAAATAACAGAGAAATTTAGATAATGTCTGAAATTAAACAACTACCCTCAAAACTTATGGAAAACTTCAGGGAAAGCAAGTCTGAGATCTTTTGTCATTAACCCCTTTTATAAATTGAGTCTCACGCCCTCCCACATTTCTTTATCCAATGTTAACTTGCCTTTTAAAGGACACTGAAAGTTCTCTTGTTCATTGTTACTAATGACAAATATTAACTCATCTATGTCTAACATCCTATTTTGTGAGCTTGATTTTTAACATATCCCTTAATATGGGGAAATCCTTTTACTCCTTCCTAATGTTTATCTGGTATTCCTGTGACAGGGTTTAATTCTGACATTCATTTTTGTTTGCAATTAATCCACTTAATGGGTATTTTTATGAGAGTCTTAAGAAACATTATAGTGAACTACCCACTTCAGTCCATACAAAGAAGTGGACATCTACACAGTCTACTGGTCACGTCCAGCTGGAGTTCAAAGAAGAAATTAGAACACACATTTCTCTGCCAAATAAGTTATTTGAATTTCGGTTTCCTCAGTTTTGGGTTTGCAAATCCCACTACTTAGAACAGCTCCAGCTATCTATCCTTTGACTTCCTGCAAGAACAGGGGGGAGGAGCTGGCAAACTTAGCTGACTATAAGGATACTGTAATGTTTAGGAAATGTTATTGGCTGATATTGGCAGGTTTCAGTTAGTGGCACTGACTTGTACTAGCTAAACATCCAACCCAATAAATCTAAAAGCATGATCAAAGGAAGCCATTTATATACTTTTACAGATACATATATGTGTGTGTAATGATAGTCCAGTACAATTGTATCTGCATTTTGAGTCGAGTGGTGGAAAAGTAACAGTTTTGGAGCAAATAATTTGGTACTAAGGACTCGAGTTGGCCCTATATACACTCTATGGAGTTTTTTTCAAATTCCCTCTAGTCTTGTCTGGACTAAATGCTGCTTTGGGGTCTGACCACATCTTCTGGTCTCTAAAAGGTACCTAGTTTGTGTGCCTCAGGGCCACTCAGCAATGCAAACAAAAGCACAGGAAGTGAGGTTAACAGAGATTCACATCAAAACTACAGACCCGAGTCTAAATTAAAATGAAGATGGATGTTACATCCCACTGGCAGTGCTAATGGGTGATGTGGTCAGTGCTGTACCATTCTTCCCACAACCATTTCCAGAGAAACCCTCAGTACCTTTAGGTGTCAATAACAGTGTGACTGTACCAGTAATGTTTGTTACACACATGAAGCCTGACCTGTCCCTGTGTTTAAATGTCATTTCAAATTCATTGCTGGCTAGCACAGTTTTAAATCGTATTTCTTGTGGCACCTGTAACTTGTAATGCCGCACCATAAATGCACTATGCTGCCCATTATCTGTAGATCTGAGAAACTGTTTGCTTTCCAGTGTTTTTTATGAACAGTTTTTAAGTCATTAATCAGCTTGGTCAGTCTCTATTTTCCACTGGCCTATAAACTGGAAGGCAAAGTAAAATATGCTAACTTGATGCTAAAATACCATGACATACCTCACTGGTTTAGTAGGGAATAAACAAAGGGCAGATCTTGCCTTTTATAGATGCAAGCTTCTCTTTGCCAAGTTTAATCTGCCTTTGCCAAATTTTAATTACACACAGCGTTTGTGGGCCTTTGGAATCACAACCTCAGTTAACTTTCATTAAAAAAAAAAAAAAAGAATCTGTGTTTAAGTGTCTCCCCATAAGATTTTTTTCGTCACAGACAGGCTGTCATGAAGGAATCAACTGAAAAATGATATATTACCTGTGACTAGAGATGCTCTGCATCCTTCCAAGGGGCAGCACATATATGTAGGCATTTCTGATCCATCAGAGCAAATACTTTGCTCCATCAGTGCCAAGGAAGGGAGGATAAATTCTGATACCAAGGTCTTGCCTGATTATTTAGAAAAGATCAGTGAAATTCCAGATGTCAAAACTACCTGAATTCTGCAACAGTCAGAAGTGGGATGAGAGGGATCACAGAAGTCCCTTACCCTGTAAGCTCAGAACACTACAAATGCAATGGCTCAATCATGTCAGCATTACTACTGAGCATCCTAATGACAGGCAGTTAGGGAAACTATACGTACCAGGATATTTGGGATATGCTGGAATGCCACAAACCCCTGCTTATTATTGCAATAGTTCCTCGAAATACTTTAAAAAAAAGAGAAAAAGTAACTGATTCAATTATCTTTTGGCTAAAGATAGGCATCTAAGAATAGATTAGTCTGGCTGTACATAGCCACTCAGAATTAAGGGGGTTTTGTTCCATTTGTCAAACACTTTTCCTTCCTCCTATCACCACTCTGCTTCAGATGCAGATAAACAGAGGCTGGGTTTTAAACTGAACTTTCCAAGCTTCTCAAGCACAACACAGGCATTGACAAAACCTTCACTGACAGATTTTCAAAGTCAGGCAGAGAATTTCTGTGCAATCTAAGTAGCTGTTTTTCAAATGCTTCCTTCCCAGCTCCCCATTTTTTCATTTAGTGGCTACCACCAGTTTCTTATGAGTGGAGTTTGGCTGTTCAAGAGGCAAGTGGCAACAGTGAGCAGGGTCTGGCAGACAGCAAGATGATGTAAATTTTGGAGTGCTTCTTTCTCGCCACTGGAATGAGTTAGAGGATGAAGCTTTAATCAAAATCTACTAGACTGGAGCTATTTTAAAGCTGCCTTTGCAGCTCACCTGGCAACAGCAGAGTTTAAGTATATTGCATTGCCGTGCAGGCTAGAATCCAAATGTTATAGGAACATGTACAGCAAGAGATGGTGGTGTATATTGGATAATTAAGTAGCTCATGCTCTGGCCTATAGACTTGAGCAAGGAAAAAGATGGTTTTGCAGTTTGACATTTCTTGCAAGATAACATTGTATTGTTGAGCTCATGGTTTATATTTACATGCCTTTTCCTGACATCAGATGTCCCTACTTACCTAGGACTCCCCACTGACCTCTGACACTGAAAACTCAGACTTAAGTCTCTGCATGATTGGAATTAGTCAGGAATTTGAAATGTCTCCCATGTCTGAACCAACTGCTCTAAATGCAATGCTATTGACTGCATCATTTAATTGTAACCTTGCAATGTCAAAGTTGTTGCTAAAAACAAAGAATCCCAACCTGGCAAATGAAGAGCAGGGAAACTGGAAGATGATGGTGATAAGCATAACTGTTATTAACATGTCAGAGCAAAACAGCTGCTTGGGAGGGAACTCTGTAGCTTTCTGAAGGCATTAGCTGTGCTAAGTGAGGGGGACTTAAGTATTCTGCCAGTGCAGGAGTGCCCAAAGCTTGAATGTTGTGCTGCACCACAAGTTTGCATGGATATATTTCCTCTGATTTTAAAATTGCTTCTTTTACCTGTCAAAGAAGCAGGAGTTACCAAATTTGGCCAGTGGCCCTGCACTTTTCCTCTGAACCACAGTAATGAATGAGATGGGGGCTTGAGCATATTTCATCTTTATGTTTTCCAAAATCTGGTTTACATTTTCCTTTTGTCTTTCAAGAACAGGTACTAAAGGATTGATTCAGTGGGCCAAATCTCCATGGTTGCTTTAACTATTACAGCCTGTGTGTTAAGGTGATTCTAATGAAGCCATTTTGATTTACGCTGGTTGAAAGTCTCATGAAAAATCTTACCCAAGATGGCCATTATTTCATTTTGGCACATTTGCACTCCTGTGCTTCACCAAATGACTGGTATTGGTGTGAGAAAAGAGGAAAAAGAAAAACCATCTGGATATTTGCAGTCAAAACTAGATGTTACTAACTTACTTGTGTTCCCAAACCCAAAAGGGAACTTGCACAGGCAGGGAATTCTCCTTGCTTTGAAATCTTACCTTTGTGGTCCAGAACATACCAAGCAGAGAGTAAAAAGCAGGGAACCAGGGATGTTGTAGTTTCTTGCTTGCTGGTCCCAGGCTCTGTACATTCCCTAGGGCCGGCAGACTGCAGGTCACCAGAGGAACCCTGGCTCTAATGTTTCCAGCTGCAGATTGAAGTGCTTGACACCAGTGAGTGCCAGACAAAGTGTGTCCCTGAGCTGTGTATGATAAGCCTATCTCTGACAGCAACAACTGCTGTAACTCACCCAACTCATTCCCATACCAATTAACATTGAACTGTACACACACTGCCTGAAGGATCCAGGGAATTTGACAAAGGATTAGTTCGGATAACTCAGCATTATTTTTATCACCATCCTACCAGTATTGTATCTTCTTTCTACAATGATATGCTTAATGGCATTGTCTGGTAAGCAGCAAGCCTCAGCTTGTTACTGTCATTCAGATTAAGTTTTTAAATCTTGGCAAATAGAAATAGGACACTCCTGAATAATGCTACACAGCAGTCTGTTCCTTTACACTGACCTGGTAAACATCTGGTGTGCTGCAGAAATGCTTCCAGGAGAGTTGCTTAAGTAGGATGGCACTGGGTTTGGATGCCCTCTTTAATCCTGTTTATCTGCAATTATCTATGGTGATAAAAACATGAGTACAAATTAGATGTTGCTTTGAACTCCTTCAGAAAATACAGATAAATGTTAAACAAAAAGACAAGTCAACTGTCCAGGATGGTCCACAGGAGCTTCTCTTCTGCAGGAAAATTGGTTCATGTCATTCCAAGTTAGATGCATATTCACATCCCTGCAAAGCTCTCTAGGAACTAGAGCAGTGTAAGATCAAAGCACCTCTAATACATTTAATCTTGCCAAATATCTCTGTGAGGTTTATGTGCAATTACCCGATTTTACAGATGAGGTAGAGGCTAAAAGACTAGAGTGAGGTCATACAGGAAGTCTGTGGGAGGATGAGGTATTGAACTGGCTATTGTCATCTCCTGGGTGAGACACCACCTCCAGTGGGGCACTGGAAGTTTGCCTTTATCACTGCAGCAGACTCTGAAAGAAACCAAGGAGATATCCTGCTGACAGAGAATGCATCCATGTGAACACATAAAGGGAAGGAATGAAGGGAATTGTATGTGAAGGTTTATAGCTTTGATCCATTTGTTTATGGTACTGTGATGTTAGCAAAGAAAAGCAAGTCTCCTTGGGAAACCTGGAAAGAATGTAGCTCCTCTCCCTGGCATGGTGAGCTCTGAAATCCCTTGGGATGAGAATCTTGGTTCAAGATGTAGGATATTTATTAATTTAAGATAATAGCTGATGCTTTTTCAATGCCTTTGATTGTAACACACTTTGCACATTAGAATTTCTGTGCTGGATGTGGTATTTCTGACATACTGATACTTGAAGAGCTCTGTGAGTAGCCAAATGTTTTGGTCCCACACCATTGATGCTGAGGGAAGGAAATGTGGCAAGAATTAAGAATGCAGTTATTCAGCTTGGAAATTAGCCAGAAACACCCATCTTCTTTAAAATAAAATTTAATTAGATGTTTATTTACAAAATATAGAAAGACTAAAAGACCCTAACACCATAAAAGCTTTTCCCATGCTTCAAGGCAAGGACTTTTCTCAGAATGCTGTTATCAAGACTCAGTTAAGTTTATGATTGTGCTTTCAGAAGTGCTACCCTGTGACACCTCTAGGCTAAGATACAGCATCTCCCTCAGAGGCAGCACCCGTTTGTTTTTTGCAAAGGCAGATGAACAGCCAAGCCTTACATGTGACAGACACTCTGCTTCTATCCTCTTTCAAGGCCTGTAGACATGTCAGAGTCTCTTGGCAGAGCTCTGTGGAGCTCTAGACCACATCCTGGAGTGTCTGTATTACACTGGGTAGTGCAGGGCCAGACCAGACAGCTCTCAGCTGTCTTCAGCCTGGGGACTGAGTGCTGCAAATTGAAGACTTCTACACTCCTGCACCCTTTTACTGGAAATTTCCCACCATTGGCATTTCTGTGTAAGGAAGCACAACCTGCTTGCAGATCTACCCATGTATCTATCTAAATAATAACAGCAATCTTACACGTGTCTGTTTCATTGGTGTGGCAGGTTAAAACTCACCAATGGCCACAAAACTGAACGTTGCTTTGAGCTGACAGGATAACATGTGCCATCTTTCCTGTGGTGAAATAACAGTTCCTGTTTCTACAGCCAGCCTTTCCCTGTGCCTGAGACCACTCTGTGTAGTTTTTGTTTAGTTTAAAGGAAACCAAACCAACCAAATTATAAAGCCCAGACTTTCAAACAGTGCTTTTGTAGGCCCAGTGTGGCCTTAAGTGTGCAGAATCTAGCACCCCAGCATCAGACTACACCATCTACTCCTAGAAGCAGAAGGCTTTCAGACCTGCTCTGAGGTAGAAAGGCAAAGACAGTCATTTAGCCTTTTCAACTTCAACATGGTTCTAATGAGGACCAAAACTCTTCAGGTGTAACACTGAAGCTACCAGTGCCACCCTCTAGTTTTAAGTGAGCCAAGGGAACTCATTTTGTGTAAGAGTAGCAGTGCAGATGACAACACTCCTTCCTTGTGAATCAGAGGACAGCACAGAACCCACCCCAAAAGAAGGAAGGTGTGCTTGACCATGTTTCAAGTGTGCTAAACATGTTTCATTGTGTTTAGCTCATGGGAAAATCACCAGAAGATTTCTTTGTCCTTTCTATGAAACACATGGAATTGGCTGCTAGCGGAGTTATGACACTGAGGAGACACAAGGCTGGACTGAGGTGAGCAGTTCCAAAGGACTGAGAAGGGTTTGCATCCTAATGGGAGAACAGTCACAGGCAGGGACTTCTTTCCCACTGCTGAGCCCTGAAGCAAGTGAATTGAGACATCTTCACAGTCAAAGTCTCTCCCGTTCTTTCAGGAAAAACTTAGAAAGGGCCAGCTGGGACCCTGGAGAACTCCAGCAACAATAAACAGTAAACAGCTACTAGAAATGTGGCTGGTATGAATACAGGCAAATAGATATTGATTTCTAAAGCGGAACAGGACTTCTAAAAAGATACATCTCATGAAATTACTGAGGGAAATTACTTGGCCTATTTAGCATAAAAAGTCTGTGGGGATTTCTTGGTCTCCACCTTTGTTTTCCCTTAGATTTTAGGGGCAGATGAAAAGATTTATGTACACTTGCTACCTACTCTTCTCTGTCCTGTCTCCATCACTTAGCCTTTTCAGCATGAAAAGCTTTCAGACTGCTGTGGTTAAATTCTAAGTTTTCCCCTTGTTTTTTTGAGCACTGTAATATGATGCTCTGTTTCCTGGCATACACCCTAAATTCCTTAGGGATGTGGTGATCCCAATGAGTTGCTAAAATGTTTCCTCAAAACCCTTCAACATGACATACTGCTGCTTCAGGCCTTTCTGTATGACAAGGTGCTCTTGCTGAATGACTCCCTCTTTTCACACCAAATTTACTTGGGAAGGAAATCTAAACATTCAAATCAATGCTGGAAAAATGTATGACTTAAACTTAGTAAGAGTTTAGCTGTGCAAACTGCAAAGTATCTCAGGGCTCTCAGGTAATTCAGAGATTACAAGGCACTTGGATCAGGCCCTAAAAATGTTACATATGCAAGCAAATATGATCCAATCAAGTACAACGCTGAAAACTGAGACAACATATGTATTAACTGGGTGGGAGAGAAGTGCATGGAGACTGACCTTAGTTGTTTTGAAAGTCTGATTTTCTGTTTCTTTTTCAAAATGGTCAGCATCTCTTTAAAGCTGTTTGACAACTCTGAAAATGGAAAGCAGAGCTTTCTAATGTATGTTTAGCAGCAGTCTGGGAATGTTAACAGGATGCAAAAGCCTTCTCCACAACGAGACAGGGACTACGAAGAGAAGTGGCCAAATATGGTCCTGCTTCAGCATTCCAAAATGCCTTTGCAGATGCACGAGTCTGAGCAGCAGCAAGCTTTCATCACCACACACAAGAAGTGGATTACAACAGAGTATATTTACAATGTTGCATTTTTACTGCAAAAAAACCTACAAATAGTTCCACACAACCACCTCCTTTTTTCTTTTTTTTAATGTAAGGTTGTGCCTTGGAGAGTGCCAGGGTGATGGCTGGAGGAACTTCCTTCCACATTAGTGCTACTGAGCCTTTGCCAGAGGCTATGCCTGTTGGCAAATAGGAAGGAGCCAATCTACACAGCTCTGCTTTCACTGCTTTCAGATGGATTTCAGAGTTCCCTGGGGATGATTGTTGGCATCCAAGTTAACACTGAAGGCATTTTGGAGTGGTCACTGCTTCACTGTGGGTACAGCAGCTAAGTCAAATAAGGACAGAGGAAGTTTATTGTGTGGAATTGCAGTTCTGATGATGCTGACAATTGAGGAAGTAGTTAACAATTGCATTTTTGTATACAAAATGGATCTGTGTCTGCCTTATCACAACAATGGCTTGTACCTCGAAGAAGAATTATCTTGACAAGGAATACATAGACTTGGTGTTAGCTTCTTCCATTTATAGAATTGGATTTCTCACAGAAATAGAGCCGAGAGGTACTCAAACTAGTCCTGAATGAGAGATTGGACACCAGAAGTAGTCATATGGAAAAAAAAATACTTCTGAGGAAGTCCCTCCCTTCTCCTAAATGCTAATGCTGAGACATTTCTCCCATTTTGTTTCCTTTTCCTGTCCAGAGAAGTTGATTCTGAGCCAAACACAGCAAGAATGAGGAAAACTGTAACAGTTTAGTTTGAATTTTTCCTGTGAATCTTGCAAGGGAAGACATGGTACTGTTTTCCATGAAGTTTCAGCCATACCTGCACTCAGGGTGGAGTTCGCTTGACACATTATGGAGGCAAGCAGGATCTTGATATTGACTTTCCTCCATTTAGCACGGGCCTGTATGTTCAGAAAGGTACTAAGCTGCTGGCAATAATGAGGACTCTCTCCCTTAGCTATTTCTCTCCTTGGCTTCTGGAAGCAGCTGTTCTAAGTGATATTTACAGAGCAGGTTGTGCTGCTAACTCATCCAAACGGTAGGCCTCCTGCAAACTTTTAAGAGGCCTCTGCTTGTAGAAGGCATAATTTTCCAGATCTTATGGAATGTTATTCTGGGCACTAGTCTATACCCTTGAGAAATTCCTTACTGAGCAGATTATAAGGGCAGGCAGTGACCCAATAGCCTTCATTTTCCTGGGGTGATGCAATAGCCACTTCATGCTCAGGAAGCAGAGTGGGCTGAGCAGAATGTGAAACGAGCTGCTAAAATTCCCAAGTCAGCATTTTGTTTCCATGCCATTGAGGGTAGAATTTCAAAGTGTAGAATGGTCCTTTAAGTTCTGTCTTTTATGAGGTCAGGCTAAATGCTTCCCTTTTATATATGAAGAGAGGGTGATCTTTGCCAGAGTCCGCACTGGGTTTGCTAGTTTTGATTTCTGCTTTGGTTGAGAGCTCTTGTAGCAGGAAATGCAGTTTTCAACAGCAGTTCAGGCTCTGCTGGAAAGTGGCCCCTGCAAGAAGCAGTGAGCTGCAGAAGCATCAAAGCAATTTAGCAGCAGCACACTCTGTCACTCAAATGCCCTTCCTTTCTACTCAGCATCAACTTTATATTTCATTTAGGGTAGAGAAAACCATGAATGAAGGAATAAGAGAATAAAGCTCTGAAGAGCTGGACAGGCTGTGAGAGAAGTGTAAGAATTTCAACATAATCCTGACTGGTCAAGGGCAGGTTGTAAACACCCAGGCTTCAATTTTCATCCTCTTGCTTGTTTTAATAAACTACAGTTGTCTTGACAAGAAAAAACTTCTAGAGAAGTCTACAGGGAGCTCCAGCAAAGCATTAAAAAGTATATGAAAACTGGCAGATTGGGTGAAAGAACCAGAAAACGTGCTCTATACTTGAAATAGCAGAGAAATGGACTGGATGCACTAACACACTTGTGGATGCTCTAACACACTTGTACATGGGTTGGCTTGACTGCAGGGACTGCAGTAACCTGGGCGACTGTTTAGACGAAATCATTCAGGGTGATTGCCCTGGAACCCTAATACTGGGTTCCCATCACAAAGTAAATACTCTGTAAAGGACAGAGACACAAAGGCCCTGAGGCCAAAACCTTACTGTGACTGTTAAAGCCTGTTTCTCATTCTTTATGTCAAAACCAGGTTGACTTCTTCTCTTCAAGTCCAGTCCCGAATATTCTTCCTGCCTAATCTAATTCAGCACCAATACATATCAATTCCTCTTATGCCAACACATTTGTGAATTTAAATAGCACCCTATCTCCCAAATCTGCACTTACCTTCTTGATGTTTTTATGCAGAGGAGCCATATCTGGCTCAGTCTCCTATGCTTAAACAAAACACTTCTCCCTCTGGCTCTCAGGACAGACTCTAATTTCCTTTTGATTTTGGAATTTCTGCCCTTTGAAATGCTGTGTTTTGACAGCTCAGGATTTCTGACCATGGAAGTTTCTGTAGGGGGAAAAAAAGGTTGTCAGAGCATTCAGAACTGGTACCTAGAATGAGTCCAGCAGGAAGCAGCTCTTTACAGAGCTCCCCGGGGCTCAGGGGAAGCAGTTAGGCTGAAGAGCTGCCAAGCAGTTTTTGAGCAAAGAGATGCGTTTTTCTTTGAAAATCTAAATGAAGCAACAGGAACTCACTGCTGATGGGAGGGGCTGGATGGGACACTGGACAATTACTACTAACACAGCAGAAGTTTCCAGGGACATGTGTGGAAACAAAGCTGCAATGGGATGCAAAATTTCTCCTTAGGGCTGCAACATAAAGAATAGTCTGTTCTTAGTCCAGAGGGAAACAAAATCAGATGAATTTGATCCCAAGTAGTGAACAAAAAAATGCCAGGCATTTTCTAGATGTCTGTGTTATTACAGGGAACAGCCAGGGATGAGTTATTTGTCTTTGAGCTATACAGCTGGTAAAGTTCTAAGAAATTAAGTCACGGCTTTCAACATGCCCCAGTTACTGAATATATTTCTGTTTGAACTCTAAGGTGGCTTGGACTCTCAGAAATGCACAGATGTCTCAAAAGCCAGTATTTACTTTTCTGCAACATCAAAGGGGACTAAAACAACATTTGAGTTCACCTGATTTTAAATAAATTCTGTAATTCATTGTAAGTAGTGTCACTGCAAGTTTCACTTAGCTTTTCAACACTGCCATTTTTACTGGCTGGGAGCAACTACAGATGGTATAATGCTTGTCTGGAAGCAAATATCTGAAACAAGCCTCAAATGGTCTGCTTGCTGTCTCAATTTATGTATTTTTAGAGTTTTGCTAAACCATTCTACAAATTTGAAAGTAACACAGCATTTACCTGCTAGTAAAATCCAAATGTAGTTCCCCCAATCCTTATCCCATTTCCCTTTTGCAATACAACAAAGATGCAGCAGTGTCTTTCATTACGTCTATTAAAGGATAAAAAGCTGTTACCTCATGTTTTGACTCCCTGCCCTTGGTCACAGGGATTATTTTTTGTCTCCAGCACAGGATTTAGACTTCTCTGTGCTGCAGTGTTTGGCCAGCCCCATTTGCAGGACACATTCACATATAGCCAAAGCTGTGCTGGCTTCTCAGTTCCACTGCAATAACATGACCCACCAGAGAGAGACCTCTGCAGATCACAAAGCCACTCCCTAAGCTGTGCCTGCCTCACTGCGCCTGAAGGAAAACACAGGCAACTTTCTACTTGGTGTCCAGCAGCTCTCCCTCCACTCAGAGGCAATTAGGATACCAGGAACCAATACAGCATGTTTGGCAGGGAGGAGGAAGAGTATGAAACAACAAAAGAAAAGGGAGTGCCTGCTACTGACATCATGAATCTACTCATTATGAATCTACATAGGGATCAAGCAGTATGAACTCTGCTGCAAGCAAATACTTTTGAAAAATGACTAATTGGAAGGTTGTCTTTTAATGGGTCTTTTAATTTTCCCTATCCTTAAGATAGGGAAGAAGATGTGCATAGGCTCTGACCTCTTCTGAGATGGATACAATGCAGCCTGTTTTGTTTTACAAAACATTTAGTCTACAAAATACTCACCATACTCAGTTTTTCCAGTTCCAGGAGAGAAGTAGGATATCCTTTGAAGAGAAATTTTTGCATCTAGCCTATTTTAAAATAAAAAGACCTTGGACAAACCAAAATATGAGGGATCTGGTCATGTAATAAGGAGCCGCTCCTGTGATTTCGAAGAGATCCGAGATGACTCCTGAACAGTCAAGAAACCAACCAGAAAATTTTCTCTGTGGCTTGAATTGCTGAGCTACAGGAATCTGGAAGCATCACAGGCATGTCACAGCAGTGGTTTAGTTTGAGAATTACCCTAAATAGCCTTATTATCACAACTAAATGACAGAGTATGGCAACTGGAATGCAAGCCAAACACAATGGAATGACCGATGAAGCTGTTTTTCTGAGGTCATCTTTTTGAACTCTTTATTTTTTTCCCCACAGTTTTCACATGTGAAATCTCAGTAACACGAAGTCCCAGATAGAAGAGATCAGCAATATATATGAGATCAGCAAGAACAGCAACATGTCATTAAAATTCTCACTCACTTTCATTTTTCTAAGGCAAAAAGAAACATTCTTGTAGTTATACTCACACACAAACATTTAGCTAAAATCACAACTGACTTCATAAAGCAAAAGCTCAGTCTTAAAAAAATCTTAAGTTTTAAAAGACAATAATCAGATTGGACCTTGAGAAACTGTGCTAGCCTTTTAGAAATAGTGTCATTTCAACTCCTTTACCATTAAAAAATGCAAACAAAAGATGAGTATTTAGAAGAGAGAAAATATTTATGCTTATATAGCTGAAGGCAAAGAATTAATTGCAGACAGACCAGAATCATTAGTGTGGCATAACTGCAGCTGACTAAAGGCAACTCTGAGTAAACTTCAAAAGAGGTTCTGTGGCTAAAGTGTCACACTAAAGGCTTCAGTGCCTCAGGATCTTCATCGTATTTTCCAGGAAGCTTTGAGAAAGCAAGAAGCTGATTTAAATAAGATTTTGTCCAAATTATTAAAGCTGTCACTTCTCTTGTAGAGAAAATCAGAGAAAAAGAGTGCAGTAAGTCCTACATGGAAGGGAACTGAGGCTGGTGCCTTAACAGAAGCGGTTACAATGTAAGGCAAAGCCAAGGAACTGAGCAGAGTTTCTTGCAGATTAAATTCAACTCTGGAAGACAGGATGTTTGTCTAAAACCTTGGCAGTGGAAGATGGTTGTTCTTGGCACTAAGCACAGTAACTGTTCAAGTCCCTCTGCTATACAGTTACCAATAAAGAATGCATTTGATTTCTCTGGAACTGACAGAGTGCAGAAACATTAATGCAAAAGATAATGCAGACCAGTTATGAACTAGATGGGAATATATCTATTAACCCTTTCCTGAACATGGCTACTACTGGTCTGTCTAGTTCTGTGCAGATCACAGAACCAGACTGGCTGTCACATTCAGTGCAACCTGCTTGATGGATTTGAACAAATTATCTCCCTTCCTGCAATATAACCTATGCCATCTGTAAAATAGGAGTGAATAATTTGTAGTGCTCTATAAAGGACAAACAGGAAATGGTTTCTAAGAGCAGATTATTTTTATTAATGCTTGAAATCTGATGTGGTGATCTTGGAATGGGTATGATGGAAAAGGTGGTTCTAATACCACTGCAGTAAAGCCCACTGGCCAAGCATTGTCTCTCTGAGGTTTGAAACACTGTCATTTGGAAATCTCTTAAGCATGGTCTTAGTCCCAAATTGAGGCAACTATACTGGAGACAGAATATGAAAGATTTTCTTAAAAAATAATGTAAATATGTGCTACAGCATTTGGTGAACTGGAACAAACACTTTTTCTGTTTTGGAAGCAAGGCTGATGAACTACTATCTGGCAGTACATCCTTAATACATGTAATGTACTTAGGGTCAAACTGGAAAATGTACAACCCAGGGCAAACACATATTTATAACATACCCACTGCCCCAGAATTCTGACCATTCTTTCCAAGACTTAATAAGGTCAACAGTTCGGTGACTTATGTTCAGTTAAATATTTTAACCAAAAACTTAGAACATGCAATGGAATTTGAACAGAAAGATCATCCAACTGCAATGCTGGAAGAACCCTCCCTATTCACCTTTTTATTTGGTCAATTGCCCCTTACAAAATACAAACAGCCACAAAGACCTGATTTTGAATCACATCCAGAGAAGATGGAGCATAGTACAGGTAATTATTCTATAGCAAAAGGATTATACTAACAGCCTAGGCAGTGCTGAATATTGATCTGTGTGGCATTGAAGATTCCAAATAGTTTTATTAAATTCAGCACTTTAAGAGCAAGAACCGTATTAAGAAAATACAGTCAGCAACATTTTCTCACTGTCCTAATGCAGCCTCTTTTCCATAACCTGAAAATGCCTCTGACTGTTAAATTAACATTTGAATCAGTACCATGAGCAAATTTTAATCTTAAAAGTTCTGGCCTTCTAAACCTAATGTTCCATGTAATTTTTTAATAAAGAGATGTTTAAATTTATAGCAAAACCTGTTACACATAACCATGCCAAAAAAAACTTCTTCACCTGGATAAACCCTCACAGTGGACATTTTAGAATGGTACAAAGTCAGCAGCCCTTATTATTAATTTTAAAAATAAATAAATATACTTCAAGAAAATAATGTTTTTAAGATAAGCTTTACATCATCCAAAGTAGGCAGTATGTGGGTAAACTCCACATATTAGTATTTCTCCTGCCACATGAAACCCAACTGACTTGCACAGGTGGAAAACTGAGGTGTATATATTGATAAAAGATGTTCCAAGAGGAAAGAATCCAGCTTTCATAAACAAAAGAGAAAGGCAAAGGCAAACAAACTTGTAAAGAAAAATAAGGTCAAAAGGGATCCAAGAATGTCAAAACATTGTGGGTTTAGCTTTCAAGTCTTCAGGCAATACTGTGCAAGCAAAAAGAATTCATTTTCCTGGAGTCTCTAAAGTAGCACCTAGAACGTTTTGAACACAAATTAAAATTGCACTATACAGAAAATATGAACAGGAAGCAAACTTGCTCAATACCTTTTTTTAAAAGTAGTTTAGAGTATCTATTCTCATAGCTGTTTTAAAATATTTTAGCCTAAAACACACCTAGGGCCTCTATAGCCCCCCAATCATTATTCAGTTAACCATCACTCAAAGAGAAGCTTCTTCAGTCTTATTTCTGTCACAAAGAATGAGTGGACAAAGCTATCACATCATCAGAGACATAATATACATCTGGTAAGCCACTTATTGAACACACAGAATGCCCAAAAGATGCCACTTTGCCATGAGTGCAATTATGCCAGAAACAGCCCCTTGTAGCACCATTAAAGTACTTGTGATGCAGCTGAGCAGTAGCAAGATCTCTGGCACAGTTTTCACAGAGAGAAGTGAAGTACCTACACACACAGAGTTATATCTGACTCGGAAAAAATGTGGAATGAAATGTAAATCATAACAAATATAAAAGCAAAACTTGCCTCCCCCCAACAAACCTGAACACCACCAAATATCCATCATCCTTGAATAACCAGTGTTGATTTTTCTATATATTTTTGTGGTTAACATGTACTTTAATTTAAGGATATTGAATGGTCACAAAGTATACCTGATACTGACATATCACAAAGTAAGCACTGATAGTTTTGTCTGTGTAGCAGAACTTGAAACAGAACATTCTCCTCTGTCACCTGGGAAGTTTAACCTCTTACAGGCAACTTCAGCTGTATTTTGCTTAAGGAGGAAATCCTTTGCATGATGGCCTCTGCAACACAAGTCACAAACACCTGCATGCAAAAAAAAAAAAACAAACCCAAAAACCCAAAAAAATAATTCCTTCAAGGGGCTTATCGTTGGTGAAGACCAAACTAAAATATATTACTTATTTATTTTTATGGCTGGATAAATACTATACATAATGGTATGGTAGCATGATTACAAACTTCATTGTGTCTCTCCTGGGGTTAAAACTTTAAAAGGAAGACAAAGTAAGAGTTCAAACCCCTGGAAACTCTGGCATAAAATTTCAAAACCATCTTGAACAGGAGGTTCTTCCACTGCAACAAGGTGCACTGATTTGAGAAAAAACAGGGGTTTGTACTGCTCTTTTATATTTTAATTTTTTTTTTAAGTGACAAAATGGCACTTATTTATAGCTCAGTAAATAAGAGCAATTTGTAACAGAGTTGTAACTCACTTGACTGCACAGTTTTTGCATTTGGCATCATAAACTGTGCCACAGAAATGTGTTGTTCCTTTAACATGACCAACCACAACGTGTTTAATGCGAAGAACATGAATACGAAAAAGCAGGTTTCAGAAAACATGACACTTATGGGCAGATAACTCTCTTTGCTAACCATGACACAATTACATAAAGAGAAAACTTAAGACAGTGTAAAATACCTGCCCCTAAAGCAAGCCCATTCCCAAAAGGGAAAAAACCCAAAACCCAAGAGGTTAAAAAATATGTAGGGATGATACATGCCATGCTCCTGGGCTGAATATCTTATCAGTTTGATAAGGAATGATGAAAACCAAAAATACATTCATGATCTAAACATATTTAGGTTGAGGAGTCTTCTAGATTTATGTACTTCTCCCTTCATTAGGAATTAAGTAATGAACATGCAGAAAATCAAAGGGAAAGGGACAGATGAAAAGAAGTCTAGAATTCAATTTTTGTTTCAAAACTTTTCTAACTTTTGAGGCTTCTGATGTATAAAAGTTTAGACAAATGATAAAATGTTAAATTTTCTGAATAGTTGGGGAAATGACACTAGACTATTTGTACACAAAGAACTTTGAGGCATTTTGTTTTTAATTTGCATACAATTCTCAGAGTGAATTCCACATGAAGAAGGGTGAGATACAACAGAGCTCATTCATCATTTCACAAGTTAACAGAACAAAGTAAACATCTGTCCTTCTTATTAATTAGCATCTACCCTTTATTCCAACTTGTCACTTCCTGCTGCAAGTCCCCACGCCCAAGAAATGCATGGGCTAGTTCCAAACTCCACAGACATTCACACGTGGACTTCAGCAATACTGCAATTTATAACAGCAAGAAAAAAATGGAAATAGAAATACTTTGGATGACCTTATATTCTCTTAATGGTTCACAAATGAAGACCCGAAAGTCAGAGTAAAAAAATACTTCAGTTATCCAGCTCAGCTATTCATCTGGCTGTGGTTCCTCAATGGAGCACACAGCTAAGGAGAAAATACTTTCTGTCATGTAAGAGGGGGAACTAAAGCAGAAACAGAGAAGTCTGAAAATAGCTGTGCTAAAATGGACTTCCCAAACACTCTTCTCTGGAGCACAATTTGAACATACTCTTACCTTCTACATACTGATAAAGTTTTCTAGCTATTTAATCTCCATATGTAGTTGCATTTCACAAGGTTTTTTTGGCTTATATCAAACTGGCAAATACCATCCCGACCAAAGTATATTACATCAGTATTATACCTACAATTAAATAGTGGCATGGTGTTAAGGACAGCATCATTGTTCTTCATGCTTTAATGAGATCAAGTAACAGTTAAACACAGGTTGAAAGGGAAGCAGTAACAAATCTGTCCTGCAGATCTTTCCAAAAAAGAGATTGGAAAGTGAGGCCATCCAGGCAAGCCAAGAGAAAGGCATAAGCTGCAAAGGAGTTGAACCTACCAACAGCAGCACAAATCCCTATCACTGGAGCAGACTTTATTTAGGTCTTACAGCAATAAATTCCAGTTTAGCCTTCTGCCCAAAGACTTGCAGGAAGCCTTCTTCTTGGTGTAGGATTCCAGACTGTGACACTGTTCACAGTGAGTTGAACAAAAAACCAAATTGATTGTGATGAAGTAGCAAATCAAAGAGCTTGGAATTGCACATCTCTGATAGTACATGGTTTGCATTTGCACACAAGCCTACACATCACAGCACATCTGTCAATGCCAGTGATTCCATTTGGGATATACCAGTTTTTTTCCTCTCATGATTGTAGATTCTCCAGCAACTCTACTGAATCTGAAATATGTCAGTATCAGAGAAGAGACAATAAAAACCTTTGTACACTTCAATATTTATTAATTCTCTAGCAATTTTTTTGCTATATATTTAGTACTAGTGTGACAAAACTCCTGATAATTGTATCTCATGCAGGTAACTTAAATGAGGAGTCAGGACTATCTAAACTGATGAACCTACCACTAGAGGGTTACTGGGGAGCCTACAAGACAAGTATTTTCTGCAGCAATGACAACGAGGTGGGTATGCACAGAACACAAGAGGCTCAGCTGAACGTACCTGGCGGGGTCTAACGACAGCACAGCCTTCAGAAGGACTGGAGGGGCAACGTCCTTTGACCTAAACAGACTTGCCATTATTGTTTAAGAGGGCTTGAGTGGAGTTGGAGACATGTTGGAAACTACTGTTGGAAGAGATGGTGTTTCTGTACTTAGTCAAATAGTTTAGCTTTTGCTAGTTAAAGTTGCTGTGACTTGTGTTCTCTCTTTGACAGAGTAAAATATGTTACTCTACCCAAACTGCTATTGTTTAGGTCACAACAGAGATACTGAGAGCATACTGTACCTTTCTGCAGCTGAAGACAAAGATTGCTGATAGATTGCTGCTATTCCTTCTCTGCAATTCCTTGGTGAATACATTTTCATCAATAGCAACTATGAAAACAAACTCTCTAGAGTCCAAATTTTTTAAAAATATATTACAGGAAAACTTGTAAATCTACTTGTAAATCACTTATTCTTTTCTCCTACAATTCCCACAGGTTTCAAAACATAATAATTATAAATGTAATTATTAAAATAATAACAAGAGTTGTGATAGTCTTTTGTTGTACTGGGCATTTCCCTTTTTTAACTGAGATACATTCTAGCAGAAATACCACAGTACGAACCAGATAATTTCAATTAAAAAACAAAATGCAAACTATTCAGTCCAATGTTAGAGCATGTGTATGTGTGTATAATACTGTAAAAGTAGTCACACATTAGAGGTATATAATTGAAACAGCATTTTCTTTCATGAACCTGCTATTATTGAGGCAGTGACAAGGTTTCAATTTCTTTGTTTTTTGAGCTCTTTAAAGAATGGCTATTGCCACATTTTGTAAACCTAAATACTGTACAAGCAGAAGCTTGTTGGTATCAGGTAAGGAGCAATACTAGTAGTGCAAACAGCTGCAGAGACAATTCCTCCAGTTTTGGGGTGAACCAGCTATATAACACTGAAATAGGACAGGCTGCTTCTTCAACCCCACACTCGTGTGTGTTTCTCCACTCAGCCATACATCCTTCTCCATCTTGGTCTTCTTTTTACAAGGGTACTTGGGGGAGAACCACCAGCTCATGTGATATTTATCATATAAAAGGTTTCTTGACTCTTTTCCTACTCATATTATCAATGTTTTAGAACAAGTCAAGAATGATAAATACCTCAAGCATCAGGAAAGGGACAATAATACTGACTTAGTATCTTTAGTAAAAAGTGAAACATTCTCTCCTGAGATATAAGTCAAGGGAGGAACAGGAATGATGAACCTAATACCGTACCATTATTTGATCACCATGCACCTCAGCTGAGCAGATGGGAAAGAACAAGTGTTTATTGCCCTCTGCTCATCCAAAGCTATGACAAGCAGTTTATTTATCTAAGTGCTTGGCATACCAGTATGCTGTCAGAGCAGTTCTCAATGTGCTGTCCCCCTTTAGCTTATTTCTTTAAAAGAAAAAAAAAGAGAAAAAAAAAAAGAAAACAAAAGAAAAAAAAAGGAAGAAAAATCTCAGCAGGTTAACCCTCATCTTCTCTCAGCTCTGTGGGTAGAAATTTGTATTGCTGTTGGCGGATCTGAGCCAGTTTTTTCCTTGCCTCTTCCAGCTCTCTTTCCTTCTTTAGCATTTCTTCTTGGGCTGCAATGATCTAGAAAACAGAAGCATGAATTATGACAGCAAGGAATACTGTCTGTAAAATAAGATTTCTTTCTCTATGACATCCCAGCTGGCTCTTGAGCATTCTCCAGAGAAGCACCAAATTTCAATGACTTCATCGGGAATTGCTCAAATTTTTCCATATCCCAGGACTAGGCCATCAAGAAAAGTATTATATTCCCACTTGTTTCATAAAGAGGACTGAGAAAAAGAGAAAAAGACTCTATCACCATAGTTTTTCCATGTATCCATGATGAATTTTACAGCTTTGCATTCTCCCAACATTCAGCAGGGTGGGGATTTAGAACATGCAGAATTAGCACCATGTCTTAACATAATGCCTGAGTGACTAAAATGGAGCATTCCTTACTGCAGGTATCCACAGTATTTTCATGCATCTCAGAATGCCAAATTAAAAATTACAGTAGTACAGACATGCAGAAATAATTATGTCCAGTATCTTTTAAGTAGCAAGTACAGTATATGAGGTAACTTACTCATTATAAGGAATCTAGAAGTTGGTACCTTCCTTGGTACAAAGCCTTGAAATCTACTTTTAAATATTGTTATTAATTCCCAATAATTATTATGGTCACAATAACAAAACATCATAGGTTTTTATCTCTCACTCTCTTTTTCTTTGCTTAAAAATATGCAAAACCATTGTTTCATTAAGATTTGGGAACATTTAAAGTACATCAGAGAATTCTGAAAAGATCCATTCACTTAATCAGAACAAAAATAAAAGCTGTTGGACAGTGGAACTACTCTTACAGCAAATGAGCAGTGGAGAAGTGCAGACACCACGCAGCACATCACTGTGCTCTGATGTCAGGGGTTACCTGCTCATGAGGCATCAAGTAATTGATTATAGATTTCTGAGTAGATTTGTCCAGCCTGCAATGCAATGCAGGTGGCTCATTTCTGATGGTTTTTCCCTGCTTTATTTCTGGAGTGATTGTACCAACCTGAGCAATGCCACCCACAAACTTCGTTTTGACCACAACATCATCGTCCTCTGCTTTTCCAAATGCTGCTTTTTGGGCTGCCCTGACAAGATTGTCTGATGCACGCTTGACAGCATTTCCTGCAGCCTTTGAGAGAGGCAAGAAATTTAGTAATAAGGAAAATGTGTTAACAAATGTGGATTTGTCTGAACATCAAAACTAAAACATCTTTGCTTGACTGCATAGGAAAGGTATGGGTTTTTTTATCAGTGAAAAGCAAATTAATCTTTGAAAATCAGTGCTACAGAAACAAAATTCCGTTGTTTAAGAAGCTGAAAGTTGGAAAAGTCACAAATGAGATTTTTTTCCTACAGTTTGAAATAAAACAGTGGATGAAATTGCAAGTTACATTATGCTGATCAGATTTTTTTTTTTGAAAAAGAAGAACAGAAACTAAAAGCTAGTGTATAAAGATATTATAAAACAATCAAGTTTTTAAATTAATGGACTTTCATCAGGGCAAGTTAGCAACTTACACAGCCACGGTTATCTCACATTTAAACTTTTATTTCCTAAAAATTCTCAGATTTCTAAAGAGAAACAGTTCAACATTTGTAAAAATACATCTTTTGTTGTCTGAACTGGGCACTGCCAGCGGGCTGAGACAGCCTGCTCCCACATGCTAGCACTAGGAAGGGAAGCCACATGGACCAGCTCTGAACCTGCCTCCCCACCTTCCTCCATCCTATCCCATATTTCCAGCTGCATCTCCCTTTCAACTCTTCCTCACTGAAATGGCCCAAGAAAAAAATTATTTGAAATTTGCTCTGCTCAGCCTGGAGCTCATTCGGAAAGAATGGAAACATTTCCAACTGTTTCATTAAGTTCTGGAAGATTCTGTAACAGTGCATTCCAAATTTACGTTCATGGGAAACGCAGTTCAAATTGGGGTTCAAAGGAGAAAACCAAAACATTTAAAGTCCTGAATCCAACCTGTTGATTAAAGCTATGTGAAAACATTTCTGCTGGGGGCAAAGTCAGCTGAAAAGTCTCAGTAGTTTTGGCAAGTTCACCAGTAAAAATATTTAGTAGATATCAACTCACTGTTTTTGCTATGATAAGGGACATGATTTCCAAGTGCAAACTGCTCTTCCTTTCATTATTCATTCTAGGACTCAAATGAAGCTTGGTAAAATGGCAAAATTCAGTTTCAGTCCCTGCTTGGGCTTGTTTCCTTTTCACATTCCCTAACAATTTCTCATATTTGATGTCTATTTAACAATATTTGCCCACAATGACTAAGAATCCCGCATTTCCTGTCAAAGCTGAGAAAAGTCTCTAGAAGTTGATTTTCTTCCTGTTTCTAGTGTTTATTCTGCATTCAAAATTCCTTCTGACCCATCTTGGCACTTGGATATTACAGAGCAGATTGCACTATGGACAGAACCACCTTCCAATTACCGACACCTTCCCCACACCCCTCTGGCAATGTCAATCTACATCAATCCACTATAAAGCACTAAAACCATCTCAGCCCTATGATTGCCCTATGACTTAACACTGTTTTCTATAGAAACCAACAGATTTTTCACGCATTCATACATTTATTTTTTCCACCTAAATATTTAAACTATTTTTCTACTTTGAAAAAAATGATGACATCAGTTCCTCATGCTCAGACAGATACTTAGTTATATGTATTTCTGTGGGACTTGATTCTGCCTATCCATACCTGAACTGTTGCACTGAATGTCCATTAGTAGCACGTGTGCAAGTACAAGAAAAAGGGGAATTTTCACTTCTCACCAAGGGTGATATAAAAAAGCAGCTGAAATAGTTCTTAGGTTCCAGGCTGAGCCTGCAGGGCATGATGTCAGAGAAGGCTGTAGTCATTTTAAAAATTACCATCCTCACACAAAACTTCTGGCCATGTTAGATTTTACCCATCAAAACACAG
This sequence comes from Lanius collurio, assembly GCA_020086605.1. Lineage (NCBI taxonomy): Eukaryota > Metazoa > Chordata > Aves > Passeriformes > Laniidae > Lanius > Lanius collurio. The sequence goes on from JACBWW010000021.1 coordinate 2,040,806, forward strand.
TGTTAATTCAGCAGCAGTTCAGAGAAGCTCAACATGAAATGGATGTGTACAAGAAAAGGGAACAGTTTCATGTAAAGAAGCTCATCAGACTTAAGGTGAGATGTTGCATTATGTTTTCTTCCTACTGTCTAACAATGATTCTCCATTTTAGAAATGCCCTATCTACAACTGCTGTCTCTCACCTCCTAGAAACAAGGGAGGACTGACCACAATCCAGGCTAGCACTCAGAGAAATTTGTGAACACATGTATAATCTTGGAGTGCTGAAATTGTGTTTACATAGCACTACCATGGGTTTTCAGTAATTAAGAACACAAGTACCTGTAGCCTCCTCATGGCTTCAGAGTCATGATCAGCCTTCACTTTGCAAGCCACAAGCAACTGTGCAGTAGAAGCTGCGACTTGTTTGGCAGATGAGATGAGTTTCTCCTCACTAGCATGGCCTTGAACTGATGCATTTGCTGCTTCACAGAGATTGCTGGTTGCAGCTGCCACCATTCGGGCCTAGAAGGCAGTAAAAAAAGCCACTGTCTATTCTCACAGGATATTATTTCTTCAGAGAAGGTGCCAGTTTTCTCAAGAGAAGTAGTTACTCACAGCGGAAATAAGTCCCTGAGACCACTGTCCATCATCAGCTGCATTTGCAGGGATTGCTCCAACCTGAAAAAACAGTTCAGAGATGGCTTAAAAGAAAACAGAAAATACAATTGCTTTGTCTCAGAATTAGGCAAGCAGTAATCCATGAAAAAAGGACACACTTGTACCTGTGACTGTGCCCAGCACATCCAGGAGCAGAAAATCCAACTGGAAGTCAGTTGTCAGAGTAACTGTGCTTCCAGCATACATCTGCCTGCTCAGGAAGTGTCCAGCTTACCATACTGCTTCAACTGACCCATTCTTGGAACACAAAGGAGTAATTACCAGAATAACCAGTAATTAGCATACTACTGGTAGTTGAAGCCACATCCTAAGCAACAGTTGAAGCAGCAGTTCCTTAACTCCCAGGCTCTAAAATAACTTACTTGTGTCTCCATAATGCATTTGAATTTACATTATTCTTTCTGATTTGAGCACTCTGGGAAGGTACAGATCAGAAATCTTCACAGGGAAGCCCCCCAAGTACCTTCACACCTAATAATGTCAGTTTAGGACAGCAGCCCACTTTTCTGCATGGCTTTTCCACTGAAGTGTTTGTAGCATCAGCAGTAACAGCAACAATTTGGAGACAGTTTTCTTCCCATGTTAGATGAAAGCAATGAAACTGGACCTCTATAATTGGTTGCCAGACCTACAGCCCCAGCTGCCTGGGTCTATGTGGTTTTGGGAGAGAAGCTGGAAGATTTGAAATGTAAACATGGCCCAGAAGCTTGTGTTTTAAAAGAAATGGAAACGGGGATTTATGCATAATGAGAATTCCAGGGAATGAAATCAAATCATTAAGTGCAGCACCAACATAAACAGAAGATATGTTCTCTCGTAGCTATGGTGATACTTTTATATAATGAAAACATCAGTTATACAAAAAAAAAAAAAAATAGGTCTCTAAATTATTCAGGTTTCAAGGTTTTCTTGCCTGAACGTTCCCTGAACAGGTACTTTTAAGTAGACCACAGATGAAGTGCTCTGTGCTCCTGCTAGAGCCGAAAGCACTGGCTTCCCAGAATGCAGGCTGAAGCACACAGCATGGCCGGATTGTGGGATCCATGAGGGAGCATGCTCCGAGTTAAGAATTAGGTGAAAATGGAAACCATAACTAGGCAACAATGGTCCTATAATAAATTGTTCTCACAGGCAATTGTTCTCTGGTTGTTGTTTAGATTTTACATTTCAGAGTACGCTAGGTCTGAAAAATAGTCATGGATATGATTTACAAAACCTCAATTCTGACCACACGTACAGGATACAACATATTGTAGACACTCCTTCCATTGGTCCCAGCCATAAGTACCAGCACAGCCCTCTGTGCCCACTGAATCACAAGACACTGAGGGCACAATTCCTGACACCTTTGCTGTTCTGGTCCAGAGCAGTGTTGGACATTGGGACATCTGGGTTTGGATCCCCAAACTGTTGTGTGGGACTATACATTACTAGCTTGAATCACAGATCTTCATGAAGTGAAAACCCCCCACAGTAAAACTACCCACAACTGAATCATGTGAAGAGCCAAACACCACTTGTGAGGTTTAAATAAATGTAACTGTGGGATTTTTTTAAACAGAACCAGGTCTGGGCCATGTATTGTGATGAGCAATGAACAATTTACATTTTCATTAGTCATTCCCAAGCTTCTTTCCTGCTGTTTTTAACAGAACAGTTAGGAGACTAGATTCAGTTTCGGTGCTTTCCCCCACTACTGTTGCTACATGTGCTGTTTACCCACCTTTCCCTGAGCCACCAGTTCCCTCTGGGCTGCTGAAGCTGACTTCACAAGGGCACTGGTAGCAGCTGCAATGGATTTAGCTGCTTCCAGGATCTGTTCTTCAAAATCCAGAGTCTCATCTGCTTGCTATAACCAAGAAAAAACAATGTTACACATTCACCTGAAAGCAATTACACGTTCAAGACTAAGGACACATACAAAGACAAGAAGATTTTGGAATACATCAGTAAAGTCAGTAAGACCTACAATACCATTTTCTGCAAAGGAGTTTTGTGTGGACTAAAGCTGGGAGTCAACATAAATTAAGTATTAGCCTGCCCTTATGGCTGCCCACACTGAAATAGAGCATCACACAAGATACTTAATGCCATCAACTTTCTAATGCATTACCTCCACTAGGGCTACTCCAAGCTACATTCAGAAAAGTGGAAGATAGAAAAGAAATTCTTTTTCCTATCAAGATTATCTCTGTAGTGCCATAATAGTGGCTTCCAGGATTGCTAAACTGGGAAAGCATTTTCTAAATACTTGAAGACTTAAAGCACTGAACAATGATAAATGTGTCTTGTCTCATTCACCTGTACTAAGGCATATAAAGTAGGTATGAAGCAGGAACATGGATTTAGTAGCTTTTCCTAAGAGCTGTCCCTGCCCAGAAAGCAACTTTGTGCAGCAGTCCAGTTTAGTGATCTTGGAGATGAAGTTCCAAAGCTCTGTCTGGAACGCTTCAGTCATCCAAGCACGTCTTTCAACAAGTATGTGCAAAACCTCCTAATGAGGCTTCTTACTATTTAAAACGCAAATTTATTGTTCTGTAAGAACTTCCCTGACTTTCAAATAATTTAAACAAATATTGAAAACATTTAGCCATCTAAGCATGCTTACTAGCTTCTGAACAGTTAACAAAATAGATAGAGATGAACAGTTATTGTTATTTTTGACAGAACCAGGCCTAGGCCATGTATTCCAATCGTTTTTTAGGTAAAATAATCCAACAGATTGTGATCCAATCACAAGCTACTGGAATCCAAGGCTGTAGGATGAGTAGGGCTAGTGGCTACAGTATCAGGGCATTCTACCTCGTGAGAGATGAGACTTGTGAAATACAGGTTTTTCTAACTTGGGAAACTGCAGCATTCTTGTGTCACACAACTAACTTTAGAAACACCAGCCAGGTGGGCTGTGAGTTAGAAAACTGGGCACTTCATTTGCAAGTCTAAGCACACCCATATAAATTTAAATCAGGTTTAATTCTCCTGATACTGCAGTTTGATGAAATAGTAGTTAACTATAGAATAATAAAAGATAATTATGAGTAATTACAAAATGGTGCATCAAGCAGTGCTCAGTCCTAACAGCACTTCGTGTAACTGTCACATAACTAAAAGTCCAGGAGATGAAACAATAGCATCCACAGACCCCAGGAAAACTGAATCATCTGAAAAGAAAAACTGATGTGTAGATAAAGATGTTTCGCACTTGAAAGTTTTTCCTTTTTTTTTTTTTTTTAGGAGAAGCCATCTAATCCATGGAAAAGTATTTCTCTTGCCTTGTTATTGGGTTATTCCCATCAACTAAAAAATATGTCTTTGCAATAAAAGAAATTGCTTTGGAAAGTGAGCAAGTCATGTTCCACATAAATTTTTGGCAGTGCTTGCAATGCAACATCATGAACATTATTATACCTAAGTGCAATCACATCAGCCCTCTGTAAGTCTCAAGTCTTATTTAAGAAACTCTTATTTCAATCACAACATTGCCAGAGTGATTAAAATGAATCCAGTAAAGTCTCTATCAGAATTATTGTCCTTATTAAAACAGATGCATTATTGACTTTGATTTGACTGAAGACTGAAACTGAAATATCAACACAAGTACCGCTGACTGACAATAAATTTAACAAACTGTTACTGCACTTTACTTTTGTCCAAGTCTTCTTGCTATCAAGTTTTTAAATTCTTATTTCCAACATAAAATATATTATGTGCACTAATCTTTATATGTCAGCACTATCAGGAACTCAAGCAAGTGAGAACTTCAATATCTGCTTATTTATTACAAAGGAGGTGTCAGTCTTTGCTGAAGTTCAATAAAATGCTCATGGCCATAGTCTGATCTATTGGACAGCTGTGTATGTGCCCAGATGGAATTCAATTTGTGAAAAAACAGCCTCCAAAAAGATGCTGAACAAAAGCAGTTGTTTGAACTCAGTTCAGGGTAGTGAGTGGACTAAATATTGTATACAAGTCCTAAGCAAAACTTACTACTTTTCAAAGAGAATGCCAAGAAATTGAAGTTTGCATTATCAAAATGCCATTGTACAACAGCTGGATTAACTTCCACCATGGAGCAGCAGGTGAAGCTCAGCAGGAAAAACAGAGAGCTAAACCTTAGTATCTCATCTGGTAACAGACTTTTTTTCTTCCTTGTTTAACAAATCAGTTTCTTTCCAATTATATTGAAATCTGGGGCTCAGGGGAACAAGCCATACCTCAAGTTTCTCAGACTTCCAAGCCTTGCATTCCCTGACATCTCACAAGTTCTTTTACTTTTGAAAAAAATAAAATTCTTTTAACAGTTGATCCCTTCTGTGAAGAATTTATTTTTGTAGCAGCCTTACACAGCACTCAAACTGCTGAATGCCTGTTGGCTTTTCATCTTTTCTAACAAATCCTTCTTTTCTAGTCCTTCCCTGTGGTTTTCCCTTCAGCACTCTCAGGTGTGATGTACATCTGAGGGCTGGATATCAACGGGGGAGGTGGCACAACCCTCAGCCAGCACTGGGGGTGTTTCCTGGCTGTGCTCTCCCAAGAGCCTTCCTTAGCACTAAGGATGGGGCACAGCAAAATGCCCTACAAGAAGAGTAATTACTCCACCATTCCCATTATTAAAATACTGTCTCCTGGACTGTCTTCAGTTCACACTCATAAACAGTACCCTCACAACATGTGTCAACTCAAAGCCTTCATGAATAAAGTTGAGAGCATTGATGTGATACATGGCAAAAAATAGGGTGTTGTGAGATTTTAGAGTGAGTTTCTTTAGAAACCCAGATCTATGACACAAGTGATTAGCTTCTCCTTCATCAAGCAGCCCCGTTGAAGATCAGCATCTCATTTTCCTCAAGCCTAAACTAATATGCTGTTATTAACTATGTACAGCTATAAATGGATTGGAAAATGAAGTCACCTGAACAGACAAACATTAGGCTCATTATAAAGTCTGTAGAATAGAATATCCTAAAAATGTTGATTATGCCACTGAAAACAAAACAAAAAAGGTGTTTTTGTAGCACATTATAACCATTTTTCTACAGCATCTCCATTATTAGGGGTAGCACAAATAAAGTCAGGGTTAATAGGAAAACAAATGAGCCCCCAATCTCATTGCTAAACAGTAGCAAAAATTGCAAAAGACAAACCATTTTATTTTCAAGCACCTCTCATCTTCTATTTCATAACGAGCAAACCAGTATGAGTAAGGTACTGCACTGGGCCAGAGAAAACACAATAACCATTTCAGTGAAAGTCAGTTCTTGGCACAGCTGGTGCTCACTGTCACAAAGAGCCTTACACAACTTAAAAGTCTCTCCAAGAGCAATGCTACTGATAAAGGAGCCCTCCATGTATGTATTTTATACCAGATTGGATTAGGAGTCTGCAGGAAGTCTTCTAAACCTGCTTGAGAGTGACTGTACTCCTTCATATTGCCTTCTACTATGTTAAAACCCCCGGAGACAGGGCAGGACACTGTAGGAATATGTTTGATATATAGTTGGATTAAATAACAACCTAATATATCAAACATATCACACAGAGTCCTGCAGAAAAAGGCATCCAGGTTTGATTCATCTTGGGTTAAAAAAACAAAGGACCAACTGCTGAAAGCACCAGCAGGGAACTCTTACTGACTACAAGACACCTGTTTCTGGAGGCAGAGGCCTGCACAGAAGCATGAAGAGCAGACAATGGGGTAGGGACAGAAATGCTCTCTCCTGTTGTACCTCATCTACCATATCTTTTTACTTAAAGTGTTTTATTGCCCAGTATTATCATGTAGATTTTATTAGACAAAATATTTTTCTTCTTCAGAAAATTACTAGTTTTGGGGGTTGTTATTTTACAGGCAGTAGCATATTTGCATAACAGAAGGAATATGTGTCTGCATTGCAATACACCTGACTCTCCAAATGGAAAACTGAAAAAAGTAAGAGTCCACACTCAGGAAAAATAATTGTACTTAAAAGAAACATGACAGCCAAATCCTGTTTAATAAACCATAAAGATCTCATTGCTTCTCTGATTACTTCCCACCTTGAACATGGCAAGGAGAGTACTGAACAGGTTTTGTGTTATGGACAGTAGTAACAACACCTGCTCAGGAGAGTCCTCAGAGTTCTTCCAAGATACGAGCTCAGAAGACACACAGATATTTAAAGGGTGTCAGTGGGACTGTGGTTTAGTGGACTAAGCATTTTGGGAGCACATTCACCTGCAGCCAAATAACCAGGATTTAAAGCAAACAAAATAAGCATTGTAAAATAAAACATGGGCAACAATTAAAAGGACTCTGTCTCATCAGAAATTGTTCTCTGGGATGATTCCCAGTAGTATAAAATGAAGATGTCACATGCTATTTGTGTCAGCCTAAGACATCAATGGGAGCATGACAGGTGCAAAAATATGAAGAAGAAACAAGGAAAAGAAGAAAGAAAAAAAATCCAAAAGTTTTAAAATAATGAAGATAGTGGAACAAATGACAAGAAACCCTACCTTCAGCTACTGGGTTTTTTTTCAGAGGTAAAAGACAAACTGGAACACAAAGATGAAAATTTCAAGCTTAAATGAAATAACTCCCACTCCCTGCACCAATAAAAAACTTCTCCAAAAAAACAGAGAATCAGCCACCAACCAGTAATGATGCAGAAGATAGATTTCCTGCAGGTAGACATTCTAAAATTACCAACTAGGGACTTCTCTGCAAGCTCACTAGATGATGATTGCTGTTAACCATAGCAGGATATTGTCAAGATAGTCTGTTCCACTGTAGAAAATAACTCCTATTTCTGCATTTCATAGACTGAGCACAAGACAAAGCAACCTTTACCTAGTCTAAGCATTCCTACTACAACACTCTGTATGTTGTCAAAGATGGGCGTCAGAAAGACAGAGCCTGTTCACCACAGGAAATCCTGCTCTGGGAGGATACAAGCTACAAGTCTGCAGCAGAAAAAGTCCTATTTGAGCCACTCTGTGAACTTCCTAGTACCTTTTGATGTGGATTATAATCCATACTGTGAAAGAGATTAAACAACTGAAAAGGAAGCAAAGGCCGCTGAAATCCCAAATCAAACAAACCGTTGGATAGGAATTTTAGTTTCAGAAAATGACAGACCAATAAGTCACAAGCAGACTGCATACTCAAATTAATCTGTTAAATGATGAGCAGGTGTGAGAGCTGTATTCACTGGGAAATTACAATGACCCTGGAGTGGCTCAGATGTTGGGAGGAAACTGCTCCATGGTTACCAGGCAACACACATGTGCTATTGTGCAGTGATTGTATAGAAAAGGTGATGGAGGACTTTTCCACTCCTCAGACTCAGCCTGTGTCCTCCGCTCTGCAGAATCTCATTATAAAGGACCATTTTTCTTTACAACCAAAATGGATGTACTTGCTAAAAAATGCAGACAAAGAACATTTCTTTTTCATGAGTTAATTTATTCCTATCATTAAGAAGGGAGTGGGGGGTGGGAAGTCCTCAAAAGGCTGAAGATTCCAAGAACTATTTCATCTGATGCTCCTAAATAAAATACTACTCTGCACCAATACAATCATCCAACACTGAATGTTCTTGACGCTCTGCTTTTTAGAAAGACTTCTCATTAGCTTCACTCTGAAAACTGTTTTGCATCTACAAAGCAGCACAAACAGGAAAATAGATACATAGTCCTTTCCTGATGCCAATTACACAGCCATGTGTTTCATTTTAACAACATGCAACACAGTAATTTCTACTAAAACCTGCCTGTTAACACCAGGCAAAAGGTAGCAAGCAATTCTCTGGGATCCATCAGTTTCATGTATTCCCTCTGTACTACACATGAAAATAGTTAGCTTAATTTTATATCTTCAGAGACACATTTGAAATGACCTGGCAACATGCAACACTACTTGGTATCATAATGAACTGTAATTTAATTTCCTTCAGGAAAATTTCATCGAAATGATCATACAACATATGTGATTTTACACTGAAACAGCTACTCCGTGAGCATGGCATAAAACGCTGGTTTTAGTCTTAGAAAATCCTGCAGGTCATTTACATTCTCTTGGATCCCATCTGTGTTACTGCTTTCTCCTGCTATACTACACAAATTCAGATGTGAACAAAGGATCTCCAAAAGAAATCAAGTGAGAATGACTACACACCAGTAAAATATGTTTGGAAACAGAAATGTAAATAATCAACAGTAATGATGCTGTAACTATTACAAGCATTTCTAACATTTGGCTTATCTTCCTTTGCTTGCTCATGGCTGGTGCTTGACTCATTCCCCAAAAAGCATCTTTGTACCCTCCATCCTCAGGAGTAAGTGCCATCCAGAGCAGTGCCTCGTGCCACTGAGACTCATGCAAGGTTTGATTGTTCACACCATTATTGTGGCCAGCAGCAAAGCACACACCAGGCTATGGGCAATGTGAAGCCTCTGCTTTGTTAAGCTCAAACAAACAATGGGGATGGACACTCACCTTGGGCTTGGCTCTCGGTTTCAGCTGCTCTAACTTCTTTGCTGCAGCCTCAATTGATGCTGCAGCCCCTAAGAGCTCTGTCTCTGCAATGACTGTTGGGTCTTCTGGATCCACCCACTCTGTGCCTGAAATTAATGGAGACCGAGACAATAACTGCAGTGTCACTGTGAGCTGCCACTCAAACAGGGGGAATTGCAATCACACCTCAAGTGTCCAAGACAGAATGTACATCACAGAAAGCTGATTTTAGTGCCATAATGGCAGGAAACCAGTGGTTTATGTCACGCAGAAAACCGTTAAGTAGAGGGTAAAAAGTATTTAGCAGGATTATTCTCTCATGAAAGTAACCTATTTAATAATTGTGTAAGCAAATAAGCTTCAAAAAGGGTACTGCCCATACTGGGAACAAAACCAGCTGTCACTCAACTTGTGTTTATCAGAGGTCTTACTCAGATGGTTCTTAACTTGTCCAAGCCATAGGGTACATTGAGAAGCCTGACAGAAGGGTAGAGAGAACAGGCTGCAGCCAACACAGTCACCCCCTGCACACCTGGCAGTCTGTCTGCTGGCAGTGGCTGGGGATGAAGTTAGCACTGACTGAAGGAAGCACACTTTTGGAAGTGTCTAACAGTGGTGTAGAAAAGGCCAAAGCAGTTTCTCTGTCACATCTGAAGGTCAACTTTTTGTTGTTGTTGACTTTTTGGCATTTCTCTTTTCTCAAAGAAATTTTGTAGACTCACAAAATGAATGCTTGGCTGGAAGTGGTTTCAGATTTTTGAAGTTGTCAGTGCATTATTATTTTTGATTTCCTAACATCATTCTCTGAATTACAAGGTTTAGAAAGCATCCATATTCTGAATTGGGGGAAACAGTGGAACAGCCAAAAGAAGTTCATAACCTCTAAGAGCATGGCCTAAAAACAATTTCTCAGCTCAAATGCTGTACAGGATGAAGATATCCTACATTAAACCCTAATACTGGCAGATAAACAGGGAAAAAGAAAGAAGGCAGCAAGTTTAAATACAGTCAACCCTGAAATTGCAAAATGTACCAGTTCCTCTTCAAAAAAAGGCATTTCAGAAAGGCTAAAACATTTACATGTTATATTTGTTAGGAGACAATTTTATTGTGTACCTGTAAATGAAAACTAGGAAAGAAAATTGTGAATGGTTAAAAAAAACATTTTATTTCCCACAAAAAAGTTTCTAAAATGAATAAAGATATCCTCTACAGGCAGCAAGTAAAAAAAATAAATTCTTTTTTATTTTAATGAATATGAAGTAAAATGCAAAAATTGCCAGAAATTAATAAATGTCTCTGAAGATGAGAATAATATAAAGATTTTAAAAAAGCAATTAGGGAATAGAAGAAGTCTGATACTGGTTTGCCTTGTTAGCAAACGGAAACTGAAATTTTGAAACATAAAAGAGAATGCAGAAAAAGCTGAAGAATTCAATAAAGCTACTTGAATAGCTAACTTGAAATAGCACAACGTAGAAAAAGAGTATTTGTATTTAGAGATAAGGAGGGAAGGAGGAAAGAAATAATGGATTCCCATATATGAAAATTGCTTATGGTTTGGATTGATTTCCAAGAATCATGTATGGATAACAGCAGGAAATACTGAGGAGACCCTGCTGTGTACATCACACAGAACATCAGATCAACATCTCTGGAGCAGTGAACACACCGCCCTGGCAGCCCAGCCTCCCAACTCACCCTTCATTGCTTCTGCTGACTGGATGAGCTCCGTGACAGCACCTGCAACCCGCTTGGAGAAAGAGGCCAGCTGATGCTTCAGCTCTGGAGTTGCTTTTTGAAGAATCTAGAGAAGAGATAGAGAATGCACATTCTTAAGAATTCCAGAATACTGGAGGATTCCCAAGGCACTCTCGTGAAAGCTTTATTTTATACAGCAATTGTGTGAGAGAACCGTAACTGTCAGTGAAGCACGAGGAGCAAAGGCTTACACTGCAATGCTGGATGCACAGCAGGAAAGTGGCACTGCCTTGCACAGCTACAGGAACTGACAACGCTGTGGGAAGTTCACAATCCTAAACCTAGGACTGAATTATCCAAAACAGAGGCACACGTGTCAGTATCTGGGAGGAATATGCAGCTTTGGCCCTCCATTCTCAAGTATTTTAGTCATTATACTTATCATCAGGCTCAGTCTTTTCATACTCTTGGAGAGAAGGTGATTTTGAAGTACTGACAGGCTGGTTCATCCCTATTTCTGAGGGACAATTACAGAGTTCTGAAAGTACCAGTTCCCTGTTCCGGAAAAAAATTAGCAATGCTGAACACAATGGAAATGCCAAGACCCTCAAATAGAAGGAAAAGAGAAAAATCTCTGAACTGAATTTGTGTCAAGTATTAAACTGTGCTTCTTCAAATGAAAAACACTAAGACAGTCCGAGAGTGAAGTGGAATTCTTTCCCTGAACAGCAACATCTGCAGTTTTAATGACCATATTGTAAAGAAAAAATTTAAATTCTGGAAATTTATGTATACTCAAATTCTCCTTCTGAGAGAAGACATAGGTAGAGCTTTAAGAGCAAAACAAATGGTTGATTTGTGAAAGTCACATCCAGGTTTGTTTTTTCTTAATGTTTTTAAAAACTCCCTGCAAGCCTCTCTAGGTGCACATTGAAAACAAATTTTATCTTTTTGCCAGAGTGTTGCCATACTGCAGTCAAATGCATAACTCACTTACTTGGACAGAATAAACTAAACCAAGTTATTTTCCTAACTTTGCCTGGTAAGAACTCTGCCACACAAGGAATTCTATCTCTCTGGAACTGCCATGTCAATGTAAGTGTGGACTGGTCTCCTGCTTCCTAAGGATGATCCTTAGTCAACAAATTCCACAGTAATCACAAGTACACAAATCCTCAATGGCTACAATCTGCAACATTAACAAAATATAACAACACAGTTATAACCCAAATTTATACACTGCATATACTCTTGTCATAGCAGAAACTGAGCACAGAGCACCTCAAGGGTTACTTTCCAAATATAAGCAAAAATGTTAAAAGCAAAAATGTCCAAAAATTACACAAATGTGGTCAGGTTTATAACAAAGAATGCCATTTTTTACTCCAGTAACTGACACTAGTACTGTCATAGTGTTGACAATGTTGGAATTGAAAAAACAGCGCATTTTAAAACTAGGCTGTTAAAGAACTGTGTTGTTTTAAAGCCAGCTTAGAACTGTCAGCAGAGTCTCACCCCTCCAGAGTCATGGACAACAACCCAAGCTCCAGACTTCCCCCCATCTCCCAGGGATCAGCACTGACCAGGACGGAGCACATGGATATGCAGAACAGGTCAGTCTTGAACCTGAGTAGTACAGCTTAAAAGGAGTTTGACTCAGAGGAGCTCACTGCACAGCTGGAATTGGCGTGTTCCTGGCCCTGCCCCGAGCTAGGTGATTAGTGCAATATTCCCTTGAGCAAACAAGTCAGTTCTGTGCCACTTGCCCAATGCCACCTCTGCACAAGTTCATACACTGGGGCTTGAGAAATTTTAGATCAATTGCATCTGACAACTCTTGCACTTAACAAGTATCATTTTCAAAGATGGCTGTTGGATACCCCCTGGCATCCCCTGTGTTGAGGCACCCGTGCAAGCATCCCCAGCCTGACCACTGAGGGTATAACTCAACTGTGACAACTGTATCACAGGGTGCCAGATGGAGTAAGGAGAGATATCCAATCCCCCATGATCTGCATTTCTGGAGGTTATAAATTAAATGAGATTGCAGACCTAGGGGTTCTAAACCACCAGAGTTTTCTAAGGCAGCCAACACTGGGGAAGGGGCAGGGTGTGGTACGAGGGGACAGAACCTTCTCAGGGCTTTAGGGCCCTGAACGTAAAGAGGCTTAAGGTAAGAAAGGCCTGTTACCCCAATAGAATGGAACATGCCTTTCTTACCTTAAGCCTCTTGATTTATGCAGAGAAAGAAAAAAATTGAGCAAAAATTTATTGAAGTCTTTGGTCTGTTCTGGCACTTAGTTTGAAACACATACTGACAATGTTCTAGGGGTCAAATCTGAAAATCTCACCACAGTAGCTCTAAAGTAAAAATGGATCAGACATCTAATGCTAAATCATTTACTGCAACACAACTCTAGCAATTCCATTAGCAAGTTTCGACTTTCTTGAACTATTTCCCTGCTAGTGGCAAGCACAACTGTGACTGTAGTTTCATACATACATTTCAGCAAGTTGATGCAAATAACTACACATGTTCTGCTCTCAGCAACAAACCTGATTTGGGTTTGTTAATCTGCAGTTAGTGGATGCAAACTTCAGTTTCAGAGACTTTAATATATCAGCTGAGAGCGACCTAAAAGAAATCGCTGGTCATCCACAAAGCTGATCTCTGTCTTCTCCAGAAACATCAGTATCTCATAAATGTTAGTTCAAACACATTTTATTGCTTCCTTCAGAAGTAATAGCAACAGAAGAACAAATATTATGGGATAATTAATATATTATGTGATAATTATGTATGGTCACGAAAAGCCCACTAACAGCAGGATTCATGAGTTTGGATTTGAGTGCAGAAGTTTTATGCAGAGCTTTGGGGGTGTCATGTCAGATGGGTTGGAGAGCTCTTTGTGAGGCTGAGGGTTTTGGGATGGCTTTGAGTAGGTGTGGCTGCAAGAGGCATCTAACTGTGCCTTCATAAAGATTATGACACCTCTTGAGTCTAGGGGACAGGCCTGCCCCTAATATGTCTAGAGTTTATTGTAAACTTTAAAGAACACTGAAATGTCTTATTTTAATTTCTTTGTCAGGGACCTTTTCTAGATTCAGACCCATACTGCCCCCAGATCTGATCCAGAATGCAGCTCCATTTAAGTACTCCAGTATTCCTTCTGTCTCACAGTTTGAGCTAAGTATTAAGTTTCCTTTAGCTTGCTCTTCCTAACAACAAAACTGTTCATAACCTTGTGACAAACTGATAAAAACGTGTCACTAGTAGTCACTATAGAAAGAGGGCAGAGAGATTACTCTCCTTGGAAGCACCCCAGTACATGCATGCAGATGACTCCTTACCAGGAGAACGTGCTCCAGGAGTTCCAAGTATCCCAGGGTACATTCTGTTCCAAAGCGCAGGGCTCTCTCCCGAACTTCTTCACTCACATCTGGGTGATAAGATGCTTGCTGAGGAAGCAAAACCACATTAGTACCCAAAACAACTCCCACAAGAGATGATCAACACAGAGAGATGGGGGAAAGAGAAGGGAAGAGATGTTTTGTAGTGTGCAAATGACATTTGAGCTTGAGGGCCAGCCATTTCTCCTGTAAGCAAACAGCACTGGAAGAGCAGCAGAGCTGCAGTTCTGTAAAGGCTCATTAATGGCATTAGCTTTATGGAGAGATTTAACACAGCAATAGCACTGCTAGAACCAGCTGTTTAAATACAGAGAGAAGCTGCAGCAGAGTCAGGTCTTTGTAAGGATTTCCCCTAAGTACAATGTCTGCCATTTGACTGATTCAACCGTTTTATTTTTAATAAAAAGTGAAACCTGCAGCCTCTTCAAGCCTTGTACTTTCTACAATAACTTATAGAAAACTTTTTTATTGAGCAGAAGTATCACTTGTTGCCAAGTGAAAGTTCCCAAAACAGCATTTCCTCTCACAGAACAGCTCCTTCTACTCCTGTAGCCTCTTATCTCCCGTTGGGATGGATGGTGGATTATCTCACGGCTCACTTATTTTCGGCCCCTACTGCAACCCACAACATCCCGAGCCGGTCTCTGGGCTCCCTCTGCAGGGAAGCTCGGGATGAGCGGAGCACGGAGCGGGCCTGCAGGAGCCGCCTCTCGCTCCTCATCCCGCCAACGCCCTGAGGGGAAGGGAGATGGGAGGAACAGGACTGGTTTTCCTCATCTTCAGCATACTTCAAACGAGCTGCTGAAGCCCAAAAAATCCAGAACGGTTTTAAAAAAAAAAAAAAAAAATTCAAATAGGGCAAAGGGCTCCCCAGTATCTCTTATGCATACATTGCAAAGCATCCCAAAATGTCTCTTCTGCACTTAAATATTACTGTAACACAGGGAACTAGAGCGAGCATCTGTAGGAGGGAAATACAAAGTTCCTTTTATGCTTTGCATACATAGCCAAGACTGGTACCAGAGTATTTTGGGAGCATTTTTAAGGTTCAGTATACTTCACAGCAGCCTGAAGAAGTGACAGAAGTCATTTTAGGAAATCATTTTTGTAACCCAGAAACATCCAAAGACACACCTGGGGGGACTCAGAACTATCTTCTCTTTCAGCTTTGGACAGAAGGTCTGCCCAAACATCTCAGACTGAAACATGCCTGAAGAACCAGAACACACATTTGTTTCCTCATGCTGAGGCTTCCTTCACTCCCAGCCCTCCTTATCTCTCCCCATGCTTTCCCAGCAGGATGGCAGCCAGCACCACCCACCCTGGTACAGCTCCTACCCCGCCAGCACCACTGGGTGCCTTGTGGAGGGAGGTGTGTGAGGGGGCTGCTGTGAGCTCCCCTGGAGCTATCTCTCCCTCGGCTGAACCACAGCTTGGCCCTGTCTCCTCCCAGGGCCTGGGCCCTGCTGAGCTGCCCCCAGGGCCAGCAGCTGCAGCTCAGCCAGTGCTGACAACAGGAGAGAAGTTGCTTCCCTCTATCTACAGCCTATGGAATGATCTAAGTGATTGCTCACTTCCATTCCTTCCTATGGGTTTGATAGGCCTTCCATATCTGTTTTCTTTCCACCAGCAATCACTACGAATAGTGATACTATGCATAGGTTAATGACTGCATTATTTTATACAAATATGTAATAAAAAAAGAAATTGTTATCTTAGGGCCTGCTCTAATCTCCAATAAATGTAATTGCAGCATTTCCACTGACTTTAGAGTTGTCTCAGTACATCCCACGATACACAACCTTAGTGTCTTTTGAAATAGCATCTGCTTATAAAAACAGAATTAGTAATGAGCACTGTGAATTCATCTATAGCAGACCAGAACAGGCATCGATATAACTGGTAATTCAAATTCCTTATACTACTTGCCTTAGGCAAAAGGCAATGAAATAGAGCTTAAATTCAAATTCCTGACACAGGGGAAGTCAGAGCTATGTTCTGTAAAATTCTACCATAGATCATATACATGTACCTTTGTCTTGGCCCAAAGGAGATAAAAATCTGATAATTTATCAGTACTAATTCCACAGAGTAGTTTAATATCACTGGAAACCCCTCCAGTGTTCATCAGATACCACAAACCCTAAGTCCCACTGCATCACACAGCTTTTAGAGCACAGTGGGGCTAAGACTGCTGGCTCCTACCCCTAAAATTCAAGGAAGGTGGCTTATCATGGAAATGCCATGTACAGTAATCAATTGGTAGAATTAACGTGTATTTGAAATCTTTGTTAAATCATAGAGCTATTTTCTCATACATTTTAGATAATGTATAGAATTGGTATTCTTGGAGACTTTTATTCCTGTTTCTCCAATCAATACTCTTGGGTCTTAAGAAAGTAGACAAGATAAAACTAGATCTTAGGCCATGGCACTGTACCATTACAGGCAAGTAAAATTATTCCCAGCCCTTTCCCTTCTGTAGACTCCTTTCTTTGTGAAAGTAATTCCTTGGGAGATCACGAAGGCTTTTCCAGCATCCCAAACCTCCACTGTTCCATTTGCAGGAAACTTCATCCTGTTAGCCACTTACAGTGCATGAACCACTTGGAAACCATTAAATTAACTGGGAGCAAATGTAAACATAAAAAAAGGAATGTTCATAAACAGATGTTCAAAAGTATTTATTGGAATGTGCATGCATGGGAGTGTCTTTATAACATTACTAAAAAAAGAGGATTCTCTTCTGAGGATTTGCTGCCTGTTTGGAAAGACAAATCAAAATCTGAAGCATGCAAAGTGGTCAAGAACTATTAGACACTACAAAACCTGTTACAAAACTAAGTCAATATATGAAGTTTCATTCAGTGGTTTTGTAGAAAGGCAGTTCTAAATTATATTAGAACTTGTACTTTTGCAAGAGGATAATTTTAAAAACAAACATAACCCTTCTGTTTGGGCAGTATTAGGCTAAAAATTAATCTGGGACTAATGTAGGCAGTTAGGATTTGACCAAATAGTGAAAATCAGACACCACACAGAGAGCACTACTATTTCACTATCACTTTCCATACTTGGAAAGACAAAAGTAAATAATCCCAATTTTCAGGCAAAGGCAGTTTACTACTACAGTCACTACAGAAAATCAAAAGGAATGAGCTATTTATAATCCCATTTCTTAATTATTTATGCCTAGATTTTATCATCAGAACAAAGCCAAATGGCTCAACAGTCATTTATATAGCATACAGTGTAGAAAACAGGGCTACACTATTTTTATAGGGCTACTGCTATTATACAAAATTTGCACTAGAAATTGCACACGTTTTTGAAAAGCAGAGAAGAAATTGAGCAAACCAATAGGTTTAGTCAGGGGGAAAAGAACTAAAATAGACCAGAGGGATTTCTTTCACCATTCCTATCACTGTTCTAGGAATAGTGAAATTATATTTGTGACCATAGGAATATCTATATATTCTACTACTTGCACAAATTGATTGTCTTCTGACTGGAAGCCAGGACATTTCAGATCAAATGAAATTCCTCTTTTTCCCCCAAAGAAAACAGTGAATATTAGTGTTGGGGTTTTTTTGTGTGCATAGCACACAAAATAATTTCTGAGGAAGCCCCATAAAATTATCTTAACCCATTAACTTTCTCATATGAAAAGCAGAAAACAAAAAAATATTTTATGCTCTATGGATTTAGAGGCACAGAAACACAAAAAGATCAGTCTTAGGCAAGGAAGGGCATCTTTACCTTACAAGCTGTGAGCATGTCAGCTACGGCTTTGCGGCTCAGATTTGCTGTAGCAATCACATCCTCCTGCCTGCACGAGTTCCCAGCTGCAACAGCTTTGGCAGTTGCCATGGTGATCCCTTTCGTCATCCGGATTGACTCTTCAGGTGATGAGGTCTTCTCTGGAACCTCACTCGACTGAAACACCTGCAAGTGAAAGCAGAAGGAAAGTCTGGTACCAGTCAAGGCAGAACAACCACGAGACAGAGACAGCCAACGGAAGCAGCCTCCACACAGCAGGAAATGAGAAGCATATCTGGAGTACTTGGATATCATTCCTGCTTGTAATGGGCCTGGATCTGATAAGCCTGCTCACCTACAGACACCAGAGAGAAACATAAGCTGAGGGAAAGAGACAATAAAAAAGGTTAACCCATTCATTTCATCTGCATTTAACTACCCACATGACAGGCAGCTGTTCAGCCTTACAGGAGAAGAATTACTGTTCCTTTCATTCTATTCTTTTCTGGTCCTGACTGCTGTTTAGACTGGTCTACTCACATGAGGAGATCCTTCCCCTGCAAAGTCTAGACCCTAGCAAGTGCTTGTTGATAGCACAGAGCAGCAGAGACTGAGAACATCACCACTAAAATATTCAAATGTGTCTTAAAAAAGCAGAGGTGGAGCGTTGTCTCTTAGGCTATATTTAGTCTCCCTTAGAAGCCTAAAGATATAATTTAGCAGGGTGAATAATGTGAAAATAGTTCAAATTACCTGACAGTATGCACTACTCTCATGAGTACTGGAATTTAGAAACTGTGGGAAGATGTAGCTAACAAAAGCTGCACAACCTTACTTTGATCACATTTTCTTTTCCTGAGCTTTAGTCTGCATTTGTTTGCCATTCTTTCAATGTACAGTCTGTATTTGCTTGCCATTCTTCTACTGTGCAGGGGCAATTTGGAGCACACAATTAATCAGGTGATTTCTTGACCACACACAGCACAACCTAAGCAGGCCAGTGGTTTCAGAATGCAAATGTCTGGACAAAAATGAGCCTGGTCTATCCTGTGCTCCCAGGTCATCAGTTTTTCACTTCCTCTCTCCAGAAATAGAAGCAATGTTAAAAAATGAATTCCAGTTACGCATATGAAGATATCCCTCAATGTTGCTCAGATTCAGCCCCTGGAATTCCAGATCAAGCCTGCAGGTTTTCTTGAACCTGTGTGCCACCCTCTGTTCTCCCCATGAAAGAGATGACAACCACAACCACATATCCATCCCTTAGCAATGCTGACAAAAGCAAGAGGAGCATTTCCAACAGACACCAACAAACTGAGAAAGCAGCGATAATGCACAGTCCTCCAGTGACAGATCTGAACAGGTTTTAGCTCAGTTAAGGATGGGATGTGGCATCCAGGCCTTCATGCAGATACAGGACATGTGAGATATTGTACATAACATGCCTGATCAGGTACCAGATCAGGAGGTTTTACCACTGCCATATGAATTCCCAGTGACTATATACAGATATTTATAAAGAAAGTACTTTAAAATAAATTTCCCCATTACAACAGCTTTGCTCACACAGTGAAAACTGGACGTTTGATGGAGCATTTGACAAGACAAAATTATGCCAGTGCAGTTATGGTGTAAGAATTGCTAATCCACAGACTATACAACAAAGCATTTCCTGCTGAAGACTGTGTCTACAGGGATTTTTAATAAAAATTGACTGTAAATAAAGGAAGGAAAAAATCAGGCTTCTTCACAAACATGCAGTTATTAATTTATGTCACTCACTACTATGCTAGTAAAAAGACCCCCTAACTATACTTTCACATATCTTGAAGAGGAAGGAAAACAATTGTCATGGTATAACACCTAATTTGGAAGAGAATTCCATATTACCATTAATTCATGTTTACACAGAATATCAATAACAGGCCATGTACCACTGGTAGGATCATTTCACAATAAGGGAAAAATACAAACAAGATGAAACTGCAGACACAGTATAGGAATGATGCTGAGGGGACACTACCAAACCCAGGATCAAAAAAAGTGAATAGCATTGGATCAGAACAGAATATCTGTAGTGAAAGCTCAAGGTCTAACGAAAACGAAGCAGTTACTCCCAGCTTTGTATAAGGACATACTTGCAAAACCCACTAAGGCTATTTAGTTCTGTACCGTGAGCTCCTGTTTGATGTACTCAATTGTGGCCTCAAGGGCTCTTGTCCCTCGAGTAGCTTCATCTTCTACTGCTTTAACAGTCTTCAAGAGGGATGTGACATTTGTTACCATCACCTGAAGAAGAGAGAGTGAAGACAATAATATGAGAAACCTTCCTCCCATTTTCAGAGACAGCAGGGTATGAAGCAAGGCAAATTAAACTGGGAAGCATTGTTACTTCTAGTAGGACCAAGGAGACTTCATGAACTCTACTTGTTACAGGACTAAATACCAACTCTTGTGTTGGCCATGATATCACAGTAATTAAACAAATAAAGAAATTAGCTTTCAGGCAATCAGAAATTGCTGAAGTTCCACATGTTTATCAAATGTGACTGCACAGACACTTTCAAATAAAATTTAAGAATAAGGTTTTACCTTGGCAGCACCTTTCAGCTGGTACATGGATGGATCATCTGCTGGTTTGCTGGCAGCTCCTTTGGTAGCACTGATGAGATCAGAAAGGGCTTTTGCAACATCCTTGATAGCATTGATCAGAACAACCTATGGAATGAGAACTAGCTATAAGGCTCAGGCAGTAAAGGGTGTCTGCATGAGAGTGAGATTTTTAGAACACAAACAAAAATAAAAATCTATGTTATTTCAAACATCTGCAATATGCTTGCCAGCCTCCATTTCACTGAGATCCATACAAACAACTGAAAAAATACTAGGGATAATCCATATGGAAAAGTTGCAGGGTTAATTGTAAAACAAGACAGATATAGTTGGAGAATGGCAAGAGTTCATCAGCCTACACAAAAACACAGAGCAGAGTCCAGTCATAAGCTGGATAAGCAGCTTTAAAGACCTGCAAGCTCTTCAGAACAAAAATGGGATGAGCCAGAGGTCTGATCACAAGTTAGTAAAAATGAGACAAGTACTTTGCCAGAAGTTCCCACCTGGAACACAGCAGTGAAATAAAAGAAGGATTACACAAAGGCCTGACTAGTTCCACCCAATGCTTGAGCCTCTTGACTGTGTCCTAAAAATGTGGTATCTGAGTAAACCCAGAAAAATCCCAGAGGAGATGAACCATATTGTGTTGCTTAAAAGCATAAGTCACACAAAGTTCTACCGATTGAAAACTGTCCCTGTTCTCTTTAAGAGTATCAGAAAATCTTAAAACATCTCACCTGTGTTTCAGGATCATCAGATCCCAAGCTAGCTGCTCCCAATTTTACTACCTCAGCAAGCTGAGTGATGGTGTTAGCTGATGACTGAGCTGCTTGGGCCAGTTTATCCTGACTTGAGGCAGCTCCAGAAACCAACAATTTTGTGTCTTCAACTAAAGCTTTTGCTGTTTTCAGGATGTTTTCCCTGTAGCAAAAGAAAAGGAAGCCAGGAAGGAAGTAGAAAAGGAGCAGAGGGAAAAAACGTGTTTTCCAGTGTTATGGTGACTAACAGCTACATGAAAGAGCTTATCTAAATCATCATGCCAGTGTCCATTCATAACACAGCCCAGGTCAGGGAGTAAGTTTAAAAAAAAGTCAACTATTAAATCAGTAGCAGAGCATTTGGGGCAAATGCAGGGCAGTGTAATAAAATGAGGCCATCTTGAAAAGAAACAGATAAGGCAGTAGCATCATAGAGCACTGTATTTGAACACTAAAAGAAAACCTGGCCATGCTGTGAGAAAAGTACCAGCTGCTGAATGGCCACATTAATCTGCATATTGTAAGGAAACTGAAGTGATGATATCTGTGTTTTGACATTTTAGGACAACAAATCTGAAGCAACATCTGGATAAAACAAGAAATCACTTTGAGTATGTAGTTCACAAACAAGTCAAATCCCAGGTTTCCTGTTTCTCCTTTCACTCCCCTGCTTCATTCAATTTCATTCACAGGAATCTAGAAAGGTAAACATTTATCTCCATGTGCCAGCCTCTTCTGCCAGTTCCACTGTTCCCCTGCCATGCCCTCTTCTGTCTTTTTCAGCAGCACTGACCTGTGATCTGCAAATGACTCGTTGTTCTCAGCATTAAGGGTTCCAGCAGTAGCAAACATGATAGTGGTGTCCAGATCTGCAATTATCCCAGACACAGCACTGGCTGCAGTAATACAGGCTTGTGTACCTTTGTTCCCTGCCTGGAGGGCAGATAAAACCAACGAAACCTAGAAACAACATAAAGCAACAAGGTGGTCATTGAAAGAAAGTTGGTCCTGTGAATCGTTCCTACTCTCTTTATCAGCTTTAACTTTATTTACAAGGTACTGTCTACCCCTGCCTAAACTTGGAATTGTCACTGCTCCTGGGATACATGATGATGGAAAACTGGTACAGCTGACAGCACATGAACACAGGCTGAGCCAACGGTGTTTGGTGAAATGTGAAAGCCGCTGACACCGACTCTCAATGTTCGTGTTCAACAAAAGGAGAGAGATGCCATCAAAAAGGTTCAGCAAAACTACACAGGCCGTTAGGTTGAAGGGGATGTTTCCAAGAAACAAGAAGCCCCACAGAGCATGAAGATGCAGTTCTAGGCAGTTACTTTGGCCCTGTCCTAAAAGGGGAGGACGTTGCCACATGAAACCACATCATCGACCAACCTCACAGTAAGTGTAGCCAGGGAGTGCCTCATAAGGCACAAGAGCCATCTCACATCTTAGGATATTGTTTTGGACCAATGTCCCTCTGATAGGAGGCTGAAGTTTTACTGCAAGGCCTGAGCAAGGACTAATCACAGGCTAATCCAGCACATGAACACTGAACACTTGAAAGAAAAGCAAGACCTCTGGGTAATTCAGATGCTATTGTACTGGAATGCAAAGTTAAAGGAAACAGCTTCCTCAGGCCAGTTTGACTGGTTTACTCCCAGTGGAAGCTTGGTAGACAAACACCATGGGGTAACATGGAAGGATGTCTTACCTTTTCTGTGACAGCACGAGCACACTCTATCAATTCCCTTTTGGTGTAGCTGTCTGTAGGGCAAATCTGGAGAGCTCCAGCTTTTTGCACAAGAAAGATACATCCATGGCCAAGTTCCTGCACCCGAGTCCTTATCTGGAACCCGATCTAGATGGTAAAGGCAGCCCAGGGAAAAAGGAAGAAAGAACAAAGCAAGTAAGTAAACGTCATGCTGGTACACTCTGTCAATAGAAATAGAAACACAGTCTCTTGGGTGAATCTTTATTACCAATATTTAACTCATGACTACACTCTCTGAAAAGACCAGAAAATAAGAAACAGATGTAATTTCATCTATGCATGAAGCACAACCCCATAAAAGGCTCACTGATAAAACAGGGCAGGAGTGACCCAGAGCCCAGGAAAGAGAAGGGATAAGACAGGTACCCGAGTCAAACAGACAGAATTCAAGCACACGCAACTTCACATTTAAATGCAACTTCATCCTCCAGAACTGCCCTGTGTGAGCTGCACTCAAGGTACATGCAACAGGTAAAAAGCACACATTTACTGTGTACTGCTGAAACTGGGTCAGAAAGTAATAGACTCTCTTTGCTTGGTTTTGAACCTTTCACAGAGTCTCCACTCTCCAGAATCAACTACATCCATCCAGAGCACTGAAATATGGAAAATCCTGCTATTACTGCTTCTGATTTATTAATAATCCTACATCCTAAAATGTGTGGTCTCTGTTTTGAAACATGATAGTTGTAGTCCCTGCATGTATTCTGTCATTCAGGCGTGATTTGGGATTAATAAATGAGCAGGAATCACAGCCATTAGTATCACAAAGGGAATTATTTCAACCTCAGGCACAAAATAACGTGCAGAAATGGTAATTAAATTTAACAATATTGAGCCAAGTGCAAGCCATTGCTTTTCACGTAGCACAGAACACTCAAGCAGTGTATCAGCAGGATGTGTAAGGACTTTAATGTAGATAACCTGATACATCTGGAGAAGGTGAGATACCCTCTTACCCCACCATGACAAAGTTTGTCTGTGCTCCAGTAAGAGAGGGGTGAAAGGGTTGTGCAGTCATGCTCAGAGAAGATGCAGCAACTCCCATAACAGGTGAATATAACTGAGGCAAACAGCCCATCATCCTCACTTAGCACGAGGCAAGTAAGACACTTCTCCCACATTATATTCCAACTCTGAGCTATGGAGGATGTCCTTCAGCAAAAGATACTTGTGCTCCAACAGCTTGCATGAATCTCACTTTCAGGAAAGGAAGTTATACTTCAAATCACTTACAGGCAAGATAAAAAAGCATATACCTATTTGTAACTTGTCAAAACTTGTCAAAAGCAAGATTGAAGGAAAGCCACATAGTAACAAGTTAAGGGTTTTAAGAGTTTTCTTTGTATTTGCAAGTTGCCTGTAAGTGAAAGCCCAAGTAATTTAGGAGGCTCTGTTGCAGTCTGTGGAATTATCCACTTTTATCCCAAGCTGTTTCTTTCTGAAACCAGACAGAAGTTTTGACAAAGGGTTTCTGTTCTTTGATTGGGCAATTCTTATAACAAGGATTGTCACCTTTACTGTGCTCTTCACAGTAAAGGAACACCCCTGTTAACACCACTGTGTACAGAGAATAAAGAGGTCTAAAAACTGCAGACCTCCTCTGGTTCTGCCGTAGCTGCAGCCATTCGGCCCTGCAGAGCCAAATGCCCATAGTCATTGGTCATTTGCGATGCAAGTCCTCCCAGCTCCTCCGGGTTAGTAACCGACTTAGTCATCTGAAAAAAGAACACAGGCAAGAGAAAAAGAAAATTGACAGGCATGAGAATAACTTGTTAATACACCCTCAGATTAGAAGGACACTCATCTGTTTGGACACACTGATAAAATGGAGTAATCTGCTTGCCATGGAAGGGACCTGTCCTCCAGCAAGAATGCCAGAGGAAACTCAAGCAAACATGCTTTATTAGAGTCATGGGCAACCAGGCAGTCGCTGAACACACAGAGGAATCAAAGAGCAGCAGTTAGAGCCAGTCCTTCACTCTTTGACACAGAGAGGCCACTGGCCAGGTACAGTTATTCAGACTGGGAAGGGAAGAGAGGTTTTTATGTCACAGCCACCTTATTTTGTCAAAGGTGAGCTAAGCCTCATCACTCAGCTGAGACATGGGAGCATGAAAAAAATCTGAGCACCAATGCAAAACACATCTCAGATGAGGGAACAGGATGGAGAAGGAATAGGCAGGATGACACAGAACATCTCCGTAGGATGTCAGTATAAATAACTGAATTTCTCTTAAGAAAATTCCTACCTTTTAACAGAGATAGTTCTTCTGTCTCAAATTAATGCAAGTAAAAGCAATGGAGGTCCATCCCTGGGACAAAACTAGTTTTAGACAAATTTCTGCTGTCATAGCATAATCATGGACCCATCTTGACTTCAAGAGCAATTGACTTTGTGAAAAGCCCTGTCTGTAGCACTCATGAACAGTCCTCTCCATTCTCTCAACAACAAATTAGCAACCACAGTACTACTCCAAGGGAAAACACATGGGTGCATTACTGTGAAACACAAGTCAAGAAACATCTCAATTCAACAGGTGTCACTGTTTTCTTTTGTTAAACCCAGGTGAGTCACAGAAATGCAAGAAAAGGACAGGGTGGGATGCTGATCTGCATTCATTCATTAAGCACTACAGGGCTCTGAAAACACTGGTGTTATTTCACAGGCTACATGAAACAGTAAGTGTGAAAGGGTATCCTGAAGTCATTGATAAAAAAAGGTGGCATTTCATCCCAGTTAAATGGGCTGATAAAAAAGCATGTGGTTTTCCATTTACTTCTCCTCGAAAATGAAGAGCTCTTGTGCAGAAGAGCCACAATACAAGCCAGTGCTCCTCCTGTAGAGGACCACACTATGATCACACCACTAAGATGCAAGAGTTAAATTGACAAAATCATCACTCCTTTTGCACCATTATCCCTAAAGAGAGAGGGTTATTGAAAATTTGATAATCAAGAGTGTCTCAACACTGCACAAATAATTCCACATTCCTTATGTACACAGTTTGCACTCTGTTAAGGTAATTTCTTACCATTTCCTGTGCTGTTACAGCAATGGCTTTAGAATATTTCACCACAGTGGTCTGATAATCAACAAAAGTTCCTTTTGGATCTGGAGGTGTACCTTCATCCAGCTGCATGAAAGAGGGAAAATCACAGCATTAAAAAGTCACAATATGCAGCATACTTTACAGGCAAGTAAAATTCTATTACATATTCAATTCTATTATCTCCTCTCTCTCAAGATACCCAAGTGAAAACAGTGCATCAGGATCTAGAAAGAAGCTCAGCCAATACTTGAGCCCGGGTTATGAGCATGGAAGATGCTGAGAATGCGCAGAGCAAAGTTTTTGAGTATGAGGTTTGCTTCTCATGCAAGGTCAAACAACCTCTCTTCTCAGCTAATATAGAAAGGAAGGTGCAAAAGTTATAAACCAAAATGATCATGCCAGTAGATAATGTAAGATTTCTTTATGTGCTAAAGTCTACAATCTTTAAGTCATGATAGGAAAAGCCAAATATTTGGATTGAACTCATGTACACTTTACAACTATACATCTTCAGTAGAATGCATTACAAAGCATAGCATAGCATTTTAGGCTTTGACATCATCTTCTCTGAAAGTAACTTGATCATGGTTAGCCTGCTGTTCATTTAAGAGACTAACATGAAAGATAAGGGGAAAAAAAGGAAGCAAAAGTAAGAGGTCACTTGACCTAAGGTGACATTTAAATGCCAGAATATTATTGAACAAAGTATTTTGGAGGAATTCTACTGACAGGTACTGTGTAGGTTGCAAACGTGAGCACCATGGCCCACATCAGTTTTATTTCACAATATGCAATATCAAATAATCTTCAGGTTTCCTGTGACAACGTTTCATGACTGACCATGGAATCAGGCCCAGTTCCTCCACAGCCTTGCAGTGTGGATCAGCTTTCAGGTACAAAGTGAGAGAAGGGTCAATTTCTATGCTCACCTTGGTCATTGCCTCGGCAATTGAGTCTACCATACCCCCAACCATGCCAACTTCACTTGCTGCTTCATTTAAGGTGACCATGATGTCATCCACAGCCTCCTTCATCAGCTGCGCAGCCTCAGTGATGGCATCGTGAGTATGAGATGCCTGGAGGACAAGGAGTCAGAAAACCAAGACAGTCAGAGGATGTTCTCTACAAAACAATGTGCAAATCAGAAGCATAAGAAATTAACAGTACTGGCACTGAAAAGAACATTTCTGTGCAAAGATGACAAGTAAAACACTGCAGCAAAGCGGACAGAACAAAACTTGTCAACTCCTACAAGGAGCCATGGCACACGACACTTTCAGGTGCCACAGTCTTTCTGAATGTCCTCTAAAGATGGTGGCTCTTTGTAAGGCACAAATCACACCCGAGTTATGAATGGTCATGTGCTGCTGCTCTTTCCTGGCAAGGCCCATCCCATTGGGCCATGCACCAGACAGGCCCTGGTTTTTAACCATTTGCTTTCTCTATGAGAGTCTAGATAGCTGTCATACCCTGACTTTGTGTCCCCTGAGAGGATGCTGTGAGGAGACTGGAATCCTGTCTTGGAGAAACATCAGGAGAGCTGTCACTGGCACTCTCACTGCAAGCAGATCCCTTGGCTGTACAGCAGCTACACACTGGTTTTTCTGCTGTGCCTGCCTTCCTCTCTCACCCTTAATGCACACAACCACCTTACCTTGGGGTTTCCTCCCCCTTCTTTGGCAGCATACAGCATCTGTAAGGCAGATTCTGCTAGAGTCTTGCTCTGGTCCAACACAGTCATCTGTTGCTGATGATTCAGTGTCTTGGATGCCACACCAACTGCAGCTAAAACCAGGGGTTCGAAGTAACTTGCCAGCTGTGTTACCTAAGAAAGCAAGAACAACCCCAGAAAGCCATTAACCACATTTCTCCAGGTGAAACTCAGAGAAAGCACGTTCCCAGTTTACCATCGGGATGTGGGTTAGCTCAAGGAGCACAGTGTGCTTCTGCACCCTACAGTGTTGGGTTTGGATCATGTCCCCAGGGACTGTGTCTCCCCTCACTGTCATCCTGCTTTGCAAAGCCACACAACTCCTCCTTCACAAGCACGTGGTCCCTTGAGGTCATATGAAACCGTGTTCAAGACTGTCACAGGAGCCACACGCTGTTCAAGAGCATTCCTGAAAAGCATCTCCTCTGGGCAAGGGAGGAGCCTCTCAATCTTTGTTGCCTCTACAGCTTTTACTCTCAAGAACGTATCACAGGATGAGAATTTGCTATGTGAGAAACTACTAAATCTTGCAATAACCATGGTAAATATGCTTTTGGTATGTGCACTCTAACATTTGTTTTTTTGGACAAACATCTGATAAGCATGAGTTTGACTCTACTTACACTCCAAGTAACAGTGAACATTCACAAAGTCCCTCACCAAAAACCTCAATGAGAATATCTTTCCTCTGGCCCAAAATGTAAACAGGTTTATTCAGGTCTTGGCTTTGAGTATTTGAAAATTCCAGATTTTTTCTCCTTACAAATGCTTTCTTCTGCTCTCCCAAAGGAAGAGAAACTGCTATGAAATTGAGGTCTTCCCTAACATTCAGCTGTCCAAGATTTCAAATGCCTTTGTCATGGCAGTACCTTGTGCCCCAGCTGAGCTGCCTCTCCCCGAGCTGCAGTGGCTATGGGATCGATGAGATGGCCAATTTCCTGTACAACTGATGTCAGCTGCTCCTGTAGAGCCTAAGAGAAAGAAGAAGTGTCAATTGCTATCACACCTGTTCTCTTATCAAGTTGTACCACACTCAGCAATCACCCTCAGATCAGGCAGCATCCTCAAAGCTGTACAAGTGACCTGCTATGGCAGGATGCAGAAACCCACACTGCTGGTTTTCCTCACGTAGTGGCTCATTTCTTCTCCCTTACCCTCTTTCAACAACAGCAAGCTTGAGATGGGCCTGCTCCTCTTCAGGTTCATATGACAAGTCTGGGGAGAGAGTGCTGACAGCAGCAAACTCAGGGTTAGGTATCCTTTCTCACTGGAATGTGGACAAGGCCCCCTGACACCTCCCAAACTGTCTTTGCCCTGACAAAGATTTAGTATCACTGCATCAATCAGAAAACAGCCAGGAGCACTGATTTAAGTGTGAAGAAATGTTTTCCAAAGCAGAAAATACAGCACAAGAACAAAAATCTTCACTGCAGACTTTGAAGCTAGCCAGAGAACCCCACTGGCAAAGGAAAAATGTCACATCTCTGAGGGGCAGAGATGAGGAGCGACCTCCTGAATACCATCTGCAGGTCAGGAGTACACATATTAAAAGCAAATTAATGGCCTGGTCAAGACATAAATACTGGCTTTTAATTCAGATGCACTTGATATCTTGGCAGCCATCAGGATTAAGGTCACTCTTATGAAAGGCAAGAGAAAAAAATACTATTTTTGCCCTTTGTTACATTCTGCTTTGTAAATAACTGCCATTTTTGGTAACACTTATTTCAGTTCAACATGGTGTCCAAGTTAACTTCATGATTTCAATAAAAATTAATCACAACGTACTTCCTGCAATGACTTCTTTTGCACAGCTTCATTTCTAGTATGCAGTGTTACAGCCCAAAGAAACCACTCCCATAAATACATAATTTCAAGAAGCAACAGTATGAAAAGACAAATACCAAGCTGAGAATCTCGACATGAATTGCTGGGGAAGGAGACAGGGAAGAGGACAGAGAAGGAAGCCTTCTTAAAGTGAAGATATCAACATCAACTTCGAATTTCACTTATTAAAGGACAAAATAGGCATTAAGAAAAATGACAATGACATTTATGTCATTGAACTTCTAGTACTAGATTAACTTCAGAAACTAATCTGTTATGACTCTTCAGAAACTAACCCTGGCTTCCACATTGCAAGGCACCACAAAAACCCTATCAGTCTGTCATATCAGCCTAGGAAGTCAGAGTAATACATGGGTGGCAGTAAAAAATAACTCCTTTCACCCCTACTATTCCCTGGTGATTCTGGGATCTTTGGAGAAGTGATACACATTGGTCAGTGTATGACTTTGCCTAGAAAGATCCCAGCAAGGACCCTCCTCCCCTCACTGGCAGGGAACTGTGATTGAGCAGCAGGGTGGGCGAGGCTGTTCAGTGCTCCTCTGTGGGTGCCTGTGCTCCCTGCCTCACCTCCACGGAGATGTCATCCCTGGTGGCCAGGCTCTGGCTGACGGCGGCGAGCGACGCCTGCTCGATGTCCCTGATGCACCGGTTGATGCCATCGATGGAGAAATCACATTCGCGCTGCCCTGGGGCCTTGTCCCTGCAAGACAAGGGACACTAAACTGAGCATGGTGGCAAGGAGCAGGGTCCTTCCTGAATGCACACAGGCCCACTTGCAAAAAACAACCAAAAAAAAGCTGTGTCCCACATAATGCATGTTGGTACAGGATCTGCATGGAGGAATATCAGCTACACTGTTCATTTTCTACAGCATTCTCTATTACATTTACCTTAGAGTGAATTGGAGGTGGAACCAGAGAGGGAGACCAGAATACAAACACAGAACAGCCCTGTGCTGCAGGGTGCTGCAGTCATCAATTATGATTAAACACCCAGTGTAACTGGGGAGGTATTGTGCATCACAGAGTAATTTCCATCAGTGAAAAATAACAGTGCTAATGGCCATATGGCATTTTTCTTTATGAACAGCTGCTCAATTACTACAAAACACATACCTGATAGATGTAATAAGACTCTTGATAGAATCTGAGACTGTATGGGAATGCCCTGCTAGTACAGACCATGTAGGAGGATCTTTGGGGTTGATAGCTAGAGAACGAGCAGTTTTGATCAATAAAGATGAGCTCTCCAACATCGTCTTAGCAGAAACCAGAATTGGCTCCTGTGCTCGTGATCCCTGCGGTGAGGAAGGTATAAGAACAGAAAGAACATTTAAATTATTATTCAAGTTCATCCTCACTTCCTGCTCCTAAAAGTCTATTTAATTAACAGCATTAAAATGGAATTATAATTTCCTCCACTGTACTATTATATTCACAGATAGTCAAGACAGAAATAGAACTAAAATAATCAGTCCAACAATCTTCTCTAAAACATGCTTAAGGAACACATCTCAAGTTAAGAAATGTATCTTCCAGCTGAGAAACAAGAGAAAACAATGACACTTGTCTAGTTGCAGACTACAGAAATATCATTGAAAATACACTTTGTCACAACAACTGTCATCTCCAACAGATGTGCTCTTTCCCCAGTCAGACTACTAACGTGATGACTGATGACTCTTAGCTGGGTTATCATCTGTGTACCTATTTTATTGCCAGTAACCTGGTAAACTCAGGTACCACAGACCTGGAGGACACGCTTAACATTTCAGTTACAGCCCCACAGCTGTAAGACTGCAACAGTTACTGGATCATCTGATGTTGCCATCTGGATCAGAGCCTGACAAAAGCAGGAAGCAGCCCTTGGAGGTCAAGTAACAATATATGACCTCTACTCCAAAGCTTTTATGAAGCTTGAGGGGTTTGCTTTATCTCTTTTCCCTGTGCAAAGGAAGCCCAAACCAATGAACCCTTTATTGGCTTCTTCAAAGGAATTCTACTCTGCTGTAGTTACACAGTTTGAGGACTGTGGGTAATTAGGGACAGGCAATTGGAAGATAAAGCGTTGTACGGGCAGGTAGAACCCCTCCCCTCAACAGTTTATGTTACCTACCCCCCTTAATTAGCCAATAGCACCCAGTTTAGACGTGAGCAGAAGGAAGTGACGCAGTAAACCCAGGTTATATAGGCCCTGTAACCCGCTAATAAAGGCCATTTTTCCCTCCACCACACTGGTGTCCGTGAGCTCATGGCCTGAGCGACCTGCGGTGGTCGCCGTGCCATTCCTGAACCAGGTTGTCACACCTCGGAGAGGCAACAGAGGGTGGAGAAACTGTGGGCAAAAAGCAAAAAACCCAGCAACATGCCTTCAATTCTTTTCAGAGCTAAAGAAGTTCCATTTGTTAAAACTGCTCTTGAGGCGAAAAGAAAGTAGGTATTTATTACTGTATTGCATGGAAGAATCCAGCTACAAAAACATGCAAGTCACCTGTGCTGTGTGGCTTTGCTAACAGCAGACTTGCAGCACTTACTGTAGCCAAACTGTGCATTCTACCAGTGGAAAAGTCAAAGTCAGAGGTTAAACAAAAGACAGTAGAATGCCCAGTGAACACCCAGAGACCCAAAGACTTTGGGGTATTTACACTCACTCTCTCCCAACATGTGATTAATTCAACATTTTCAACTTCTGAAGGGTGGAAGTGCAGCATCCTGCTGCCTTACCTCAGAGCTGATCTGTGCTGGGATGCTGACAAATTCTGGATTTGAAGCAAATGCTGTCAGATTTTCCACAGCCTCTATTAAAGGTGCAGTGGCAATTCTGCACTTGTTGCGATTCTCCTCGGAGAAATCTCCATCCAGCGCCTGGAAATGGAATCAGGATTGAGCTCTCTCTGAATGGGTTTCTTCAGCAAAATTGAAGGAAGATGGTTTAAGGCTTCCTAGTTTTAAACTGCTGTGTGTTAATATTTGAAAGCTCCTCCACAAACAAGGTTAAGGCAAAGAATGTGATCTTTTAGGTGTGTGTTTCTTTCTGTAGCTGGTTACTGGCCCAAAATTTTAAACTGCTGCAGGTCTTCTGTCATTGCACTCCAATGACTCTCTCAAGTTGTGTCCCAGGACCTCACAGTCCAAAGGGTGGAAGGAGATAACTTCCACCTTTTTATGGTTTGTGAAGGTGGTTGTTTCCTACATGTTGATTTTGAAATCTTTTTTTCTTATTTCTGTTTTAAGCAAACCAATAATACATTGCTGTCATTTTCACCCAAGTCAACTGATCTCATAATCTCAGAATAAACATTTCAGCTAATGAAATCAGACTAAATCAGCTAATAGCTAATAGGGTTTAGAATTGTGAATTCTCCACATGGCTTTACAAGAAGAAAAGCTTTACTTTTCTTCTGCTTTCATGAAGAAAAACTACCCTCTACCAAACTGCTAGCAGGAATTGGGAAAATAAAAGGTTACTATTAACAGGAGAATATTAGCAACATAATAGCTTCTGTTTGGTTCCCACTATTATTTATTCCCTTTTTTCTCCTGTAGATAAGGTAAAGCTGTCAGAAATAGCTCCAATCTCCAAATACTGAAGAACTTAACACCATTAAAAACCTTCACATTCAGTTGCTTGCAGATTATTCTTATGGTGCAAGCTCATTAAATACATCAATCCTGAGGGGTCTCACACTGTATCGGCCAGCTGCCCCTCCTAATAGTAAAACTGCCCAATTTTTTTCATCTTGACTTCAAAAGTTATACTATTGAACACATTTTCCAATTCAGAGCTTCAAAAAAGTAATTACTGATTTTTTTAAACTATGTATATCCAAGAAGGTAAAAAGATATTCCTAACTGTTCTGATTCTGTCTCAACAGGGGAAAAAACAAAAACAAACAAGAAAATCCCCTAAAATCACACAGGAAGAAGGAAGAACAATTAAGCAGCATTTGTACCTTGATAGTTTTAACCAGGTTAGCAGTGCTGTTTGCAACTTCCTTGGCAGACTGCACAAAGTGTCTCTTGGCAACAGGATTTGCTGTTTTTGACGAGGCAATGCGACAAGCGTTGCACAGAGCAGATGTGTGTTTGGCCACGATCGTGGCAGCTGACAGGACCTGCAAAACCAGCACAGAAAAGGCACAATGTCAGAGGGGCAGGACAGTAACCCCACTGCAG
Organism: Lanius collurio; assembly: GCA_020086605.1. Lineage (NCBI taxonomy): Eukaryota > Metazoa > Chordata > Aves > Passeriformes > Laniidae > Lanius > Lanius collurio. Next base: position 2,074,763 of record JACBWW010000021.1, read on the forward strand.
CTCTGCAATGTCAGTGCCCAAACCAGGCAGCAGAGGCACACCACAAAGCCTGGACAGGAACAAAGCAATGTCCCGTGTGCCAGCAGGGACGGTCCCCCTGCAGTGCTCTGCAATCACCTGCGAGGGGCTGCTCGCTGGATCCACCAGGTTCTGGCACGCCATCTGGATCGCTTGGTTGGCACGGGCAAATTGAATTGGGTCAACAAGGCCCTGCTGGCCAGCTTGGCTGTTTGGATCTGAGATACCCACCAGGTAAGCAGCCTAGAGATGGAGAAAAGAAGAAAGCAATCCTAAGAAATCATGCTAAATCTGTCTTGGATCTCTGGTAAGCTGGCCATATGTCATAGCACATGGTGGTCAGAGATTATTCAGAAATCATACTGTGAAGTACAATTACCAATTGTTTTTAGCAGTACATCTCCAGAATCCACTGAAACCAAGAAAACATACTCTTACACTTGAGAAATTTAATTGAAACAAAACTGCCCATTGTTTAGACATCTGCTATCCCTGAAAAAATGACTTGTCACTTGCACAGCCAGTGGAGAGAGCTTTAATGGTCCCACATACTGGCAAATTATTTACTGTATTAGCCATGGCTGGAGGTAGTGAGGGTTGTTCACAAGACTAGAAAAGCAATCCAGCAAAGGCACTTCTGCTGAGTGCAGGTCCCATCAGGCCTGCAGCTGCTGGTCTCACTGCAGCTCAAGGTGTCTGATGGGCAGCCTTACCTCCTCTCTCAGTTATAAGTTTCATGGCTCTCAACAACGACAACTTGTCTAAACTGTCACAGCAAATAAGAAGATTCCTTATACACATTACAGATACAATTATCTGTCACCTCCATATGCCAGCCAGGCAACTCAGAGTTAGATGTGGAGGGGATTTAGTCCATACAAAGGCATTACATATTTGGGGAAACCAAGAAGAGGTTTCCAGATACAGAGCATAAACCCCCACAGCCAAATCCTTGGCCAAAGTGACTGTTTCAGTTCTCTATAGTTCACTCAGTTATCAAATCAGTGAAACCACAGAGATCAGCCCCTATTTTGTTGTAGCAACTTCAGAATTTTGATTATTCCTAAAGTATTTGAACAGCTGAAACAGGTTTCTTAGTCCAAATGTCTAAAATTTGTAGTGCTCCTTAAGAACTTTTACAAACTAGAACTTGATTCATTAATTTTAACAGTGGCTGCTTTTTTGTGCATTTCCCTATGATATAATAGTTCTGAGCTTGAATTCCATATGCTGCAGCTTTGCTTTATCCTCAGCAAAGCTTCCATCTTGATGTCATTTCCCTTCCTTAGAAAACATGCAAAGTATTGCACTCTGCTCCTCATACAGCGTGCACAATTTCTGTGGATCCACACAGAACTCACTGTGTAGTACTAAGTCATCATTTGCTTGACCACAGGGAAGTGAATTTCAGATTTACAAACCCACAACATGAGCTTGCTAAAAAATAAAAACATCATTGCTTTACAGCCTTCAGTAACTTACCTGAGCTGCTGCCTCTGTGAGGCCACAAAGAGCCTTGGATGCAACACCAACACATTCTCCAAAGACTAAAAGATCCCCAGTTCTTGCATTCTGGGAAATTCCCGCCATTGATTCTCCAAGAACCTCAGAAATTAAAAAACAAAGTTATCTTGCAAATACACATTGCTGCTACTTACAGGCAGGTGACTGCTGGCCTGAAAGCAATTTTGGCCCACAAACTTCCTGGACTTGGCTTCCAGAAATTTTAGCCTTCATTGAAGTGGGCACATTCTTCTGTGTGGTGTGAGGGATCAGGCATGCACACCAACACGGGTCTGACAGAGATCATCAGCACTACCACAGCTCAAATGACTATGACAGTACAGAATTAGCCCTCATTAACTTTGCTGCCATCGATCAGCCATCACACCTAACCTGGCACTCAGTGCATTCCACAGACTGCAGAACAGGACACGACAAACAGTCCTGCAGATGCTGTTGACACATCCAGGATCATCTTTGTCCCCAAACTCACTGAAGCTCAGTTTAAATGAAACTGCACCTAGACTTGTGGAACCCTCTTAGTGTCAGAATGTACATGAATTCCCACAGTATGTCCCACTGCATTCTGTTCACTTGGCTTTAATTCAAAATGAGCTCTGACTGTGGTAGAGCATTAGATGCAAAATCACAAACACCCATTAGGTGCTTTCTTTTTCTTTCAGACAAAGAGGAATAAGAGAGAATTCCAACACATCAAATAATAAGGACAACAAAAGCCAGCTTCAAAGGAGGATGTGCAGAATGGTTTGATTCAAAATAACTGAAGAGGTTTCTCTCAGGTTTTCTGACATGCTGGGCTGTCTGGACTGCTCAGTCATTTGGCAAAGCTGTTCTGCACAGAACAATACAATGGGATTTCACTGGCAAGCCTCCCATTAGGATGTTCTAGCATAACTGCAATCAAAATACAGCACCTCAAAGTATGACATGCTGTCCAGTGCACGGGAGAGGAAGGGAGAGAGAAGCTTTAAGAGCACTGCGCACCAGTCACTTAATTCAAGATTTCTTACTGAGGTAATATACCTTCTGAGTGACCAAAACCTGAAATTATCTGTAAGAGACCTATCTCAGGCAGAGTTTATCAAGGAATGCAGCAGGTATTTTAGCTATAAACACTGACTGAACCTCTAATATTCAATATACATGTGGAAACTTCTGAAAATCCAAACACACTTTTTAATTGGCACAGAGGTGGGAAAAAAAAATACCTTTGAGTTTTCCATTACACCTTCAATACAATCAAAATATGAGAGATCGCTCACAGGTTCATTTGGGTTATCCAGCATTCCCTTAACTGTCTGAAAAAAAGAAAGAAATTCATTATTAACAGAGTCTGAAACATTGAGCTGAAAAGAACACAGACCATCACACCTATCCTGCTTATTCCAGTGTAATCTTACACCTTTGTCTCCAGCAAGCAGCCAAAGCTGCACACTCCCTGAGGGTGTGCCATGCAGGAAACCCCACCCAGCAGGAACTGAGCTGTGGGAACTCCATGTTTGTGCACCACCAATCTGTCCAAGCCCAGGCTACTGTGGTTTACCTCGAGTTTGTGATGAGTGATATATGGTCAGAGATGCTCAGCTAACAAGAGGCAATCTGTCAGGTGGCAACAGTGTAACACATGTTTTCAGTACTATTTTAAATTTCATAAACAAATTTAAAAGATGGATGAGAATAACAGCTGCCATTTGTTGAGCACTGTCTGCAAACACAAAGGGTTCCCAAAGCAAGTACACATCCACCATCTGCCTGCCTCTTACACTGTCAACAGATTCTCCCAACACACGAAAACTTTTTGTCAGAAAACTATATATAGTTGGGTTTAATTCCTTTTTCTGAGGTGATTCTGAGTCCTGGAAATAACAATGTGACAATCAGTCAAATATTCATTGAGAAGAATGAATGCAATTAGGTAACAAAACTTGTAAAAATCTGCAAAATGCAGGAGGCTAACTCTTTTATACATAAAATATCTGTAGCACATCTTTTTTCAAATTTGGAGGAACACTATTTTACTGCCAAATATCCTGCAGAAAAGACTTTTAACCCTTCCGATGAAAGTGAAATCAATTAAGTAGGGAAAGATACTGGCTGCTGTATCTGACATCTGCATTCCACCTAAAGAAAATCCAGGCATGATTTTTAAATACTTGGACTTTTCTCCTAACACAACTTTGAACATTAAGATACACCTAAATTGTTTTTAACAGCTCAGCTACTGCTTTGTAAAAGTCTAGCTTAAAGCCTTACAGCAATTAAAAAAAGAGAAAAAGGTGATGTAAAGATGTGGTGTCTAGAAAGCAATTTCCAGTTGCCTCTTCTGTCAGTTCCCACAGACATTGCAGCACAACTCTTCATGTTGCACTCCATTAAATAACAATTTGAAAAGCAAACAAGGTTCCTACAGCACTTACACTTCTTTGGAGACAGGGCCCTCAAAATACAAGGAACACAATGGCAAAATATAAGCCAGCACAAACTTCCCACTAACATACATTTGCAATTACTGCAACACCCACATTACTCTTTTCAGCTGCAATTTTGGGCAAGTTTAGCTGCCTCACTGATGGTTAGAAAATGAGGTCCTCTATAAAAATAGTCTTCCAGAGTCTCCAGAGAAGACTACAGAGAATATTAACAGTCTAGCAATCCATGCTGAGACACACTCTTTCTATGGAAACAATGATTTTTAGTAGTTACGAAGCCCTGGAAAGACTAAGAATAGTGTGTGATGAGTTGGGGAAATGAAGAGAAGAGGCAAAAGAGGTAAAGAGAAATTAAAAGTTAAGACTTCTAAAATACCATAGGTTCTTCCAGTCGCTTTGATTTGAGTCTCCAGTCGGATTTCAGGACTGCATGCTTTTGCTTTGGATTCCCTTTTTCCAAAAATTAACCTAGTTCCATATACCAAGGCTTTTCTTGCTAACTCTCCCTCTCTGGGAAGTTCAAGGTGCTACAGATCTTCCTTCAGCCCTTTGCTGGCCCTGCTCATAATCCATGCCAGCATGTGCAATTCTGTGCTATTGGCAAGAGCTTTTTAAGGCTATTCCGCCCTACATTTCTCCTCTAAGCTCTCAGTTTTCTGTGGCTCATTAGCTGGAAATTCTCACCTTTCACATACCTGCTGTTTCACTGAGCTCTCCCCATTAGTCTTTCAGGAAGGCCTGAGAAACAGCACGTCATTCCCCCTGCTTGCTCCTTTACATCACAGCCCAATTTCCTGGTTTCTATTTCTATTCTTTGCACTTGCTGCCGCTCCCCCTGACCAAGGGGGGAACACTTAAGCAGCTAAGAATTCAGAAGGACAAAGCAGCTCCAAGGGGAACTCCTACAACATTTTGGGATGATAACCATGGACTCACACATTAAGAAAACTCACAATATCCTGAAATACACTGCAGTGACCTTTGTAATCTGTTGATACTAAGGGTAGAAATAAAAAACATAATGGCATTTTATGCTCTCGACACAGGCCAGTCACCCCCTTGATGTTTTGACCTTGACAGTAAGTAACAAACATCTCAGTTAAGTGAAAAGATGTTATTTCCTACCACTGAAAGTGGCCCTGTCTGTGATCAGTAGCATCTTGGAATTAGGTCTTTCAACTGACCCACTATTTAGCCAGCCAAACATTTCACTCAGGATCAAGAACATACCTTGCACAAGCCTGTACTGACACACACATCACAGTTTGATAGGGAAGGCAGAAACAAGGCATTAAAAATCTACACTGAAAAAGGTCAAGCTAAAAGATGGCAAACACCATCCTCAAGTGGGATGTCAGTAACAACATCCTGCAAGTGGAAAAACCAAGGTATTGCAGCTCCCTCCAGTGCACTGGTGGTAGTAGAAATGTCCATCTTGTCCTGATTCTTCCTTTAGTCACAGTAAGAATGAACAATAGGGACTAAACTGTACCTTTGGAGGGCAGAAAAGAGGAGATGGGGACAGGGTAGCAAATTTAATTCTGGCCAAAATGACAAGATCTTCACATAGGTTCCATGCTCATGTCGTATGCAATTAAAACCCCTGCCACAGATATCAAGTGAGAAGACAGTGACAGGAGCTATTCAGACAAAGAATACAAAGGAAACAAACATTTGGGGTCCACTTTTAATTATAAGAACTTTTGAAATATAGTAATACCTCCAGTTCTCTGAGTGCATTATCACATTCCTTCTGCCCGGGAGCTTGCTGGGTGCACAGGGTGATGAGCTGGTTTATACTCTCAGTCACAGCCCTAGGGAGAGTAGGAGGAAAAAAGGTGGATTTTAAAGTTGAACTATTCCTCTTAGTAAAACTTTTGTCATTACCTGTACACTACATAAAGATATAAAAGTTGGATCTTCTACTACATGGCTGAGCCCAGCAGCCAAACTGGTGGCACCTCTGGGCAAGCACTGGTGACAAGGACAGAAAACCATCTGGCAGCAGGCCAAGGCCAACACATTACACTGGCACAGCAACAGAGTGCAGCTGCTGAAAGGTATTTCAGCACTTCTCCAGGTCGGATATTAACTCAATCATTTCTCAACTACCACCCCAAAAGCCCTAAAGGATAAAGAACCAAGTGTCTGACATGGAAAACAATGCTTGAATTGAAAGTAAATTATATTATCCTTCTCTAGCAAAGTCCTGTATCTTGTCTGACATAGAGTAATACACACACACAATCCTGCTATATACTTCCTTAGACTGTTACCAAATTGGTTTTCTTCCCTGTAACTAATAACTGATATTCTCCCATAGGTTTATATCTACAGAGAACAAGTTATGCAAAGGCATTGTGCTCCTATAGGAGTTCACAGCTCCTGGACATACAACAGTCACTATCTGACTTTCTGATGAATGCTCTGATAATAGGCAAAATTCATGATAAGTACATTCATTTTAGACTCCTGACTAACAACCCAGGAACGTGGCATCTAGAAGAAGAGAAAACCAGTGAAATTGGAGTGCATGGAGAAAATGCTTTCCTCTGGCCTTGGAAACTGAATGGCATTTGCATCACCTTCCCTTTTAGAAAACAGGCACTCAATAACATATCAACAACATGATTACCTGGATGGAGGGTATCCTACTGTTACAAAAGGAAACAAGATGTGCTTATTACATACATTATGATCCTGTTAAATTCCAGGGCAAAAAGAATGGAAACTAATAGACATACTTATTTAACTGAGACTCCTACCCTTTTCAGCAGTTTTGGTGTGCTTGTGGAGGACCTGGTGATCCACCTGCTGAACATCAGTGATTTCTATGCATCAGCAAAATATGATTGCGTACAGACATAGGGATAAATGACAAAAATGGAAAGTTCTGTTCACTCCCAGAGAAATTTCACACAAAAATATCTTGTCTGCTATTGATTGTAATGTGAGATTCAATTCCCTGACTCAGACAATACCAGCAGTTGAAGAGAGAGAATTATCAGGTTTGGAGAGGATGCCTCATGGTCTCATGAATATCATTATTACACACCAGGTACCTCAACCAGGAATCCATCCAGTGTACAAACATTACTCTGAAAACCATTTGGAAACAGTACAACCAAGAAGGTGGCTCCTCAAACACTAATCCCAGAGTGGAAAAGGACTGCTAGGACTCTAAAGGCCACATCTGCTTTCATCAAATACAACACACAAATACAACACAGAAATACTTGGACCCTGCAAGGAACTCAGCCAAGTGTTGCAGTCAAGAAAAATGTCTCCACAAGGAAGACTAAGCTACTGAAAAAGCTGAAATGTCTATCACAGCTGAGGGAAAGGAGGAAGAAAGCAAAACAAAACAAACACAACCCAAGACTAATAACATATCATACCATAGATGATGAGAGAAAAATGAGAAGAGCTATCTTACAATAAGGAAGCTGTGCCTCCTTTTTCATTTTCGTGAGAGAAAATAAAAATATTTGACCCTAATCTATCATAGCAGGGAAAGAACAGAGCCCTTGCAAGCTTGTCACAAGCCAGCCCAGAGGATTTGAGAAGGGAAATACAGCATCTCCTTAAAGATGAAACTGAGAGCTAATGCAGTATTCACTTCACACAGGTATGTGGTGTCTGTGTAAGGTCTCACACACAGAACAGCTACAGGCTCGACCTGGCTCCCCTCCCTTTTTCTGTTACATGAGGGAATATTCCATAGAGGGAATACCAGCCTGGCAGGAACTTAAAACTACAGGGGACACTGAATTCCTCTACACTCCAATCAGGAATGCTCCAAGCCTAAGGCAGAAATCTGTAGCAGTTTGATGCTGTGGCAATAACAAGTCATCTGACTCCTTCACTTTCAAGCAGCTTGTCTTTGGTTATCTATAATTTTCATAGATGCTATTTATTTCCAGGGAGACATAGAGATAGATGTAATTTTTTTTTAACAAAATATGATGAGGTAAAGTAGTGTAAATCCTTAAGGAAGTCCTTTAGTAAGGGAGTGTGGATTTATAATCCTTAAAGCAAGGGTATGCTCCACTGAAGAAATGTAGCATCTAACCTTTTCAAGCACTCCTGATCATACTCATATGCACACTGCTAGTGATAGGTAGCTACAATATGATTTTCAAACACATTCTACATAAAAATATTATTCAATTCCTTTTCTTTCAGGGATTAAGAAGCTTAATGTTAACTATTGCCTTGTCAGAACACAGATGGTGAGAAAACAGTAGGAAAAATACATTGGTTCCTTTCAAAAAACAGGTTAAGTCTTCAAATGCTGCTTCCTATTTCCACGAAGTGTAGCAAGTTACACCAGTTGTGCAACTACTCCAACATAAGAAACTTTCCTTTGGCCTACTTCCATTTAAATAGAACTACAGGTTCCAATCACTCAGTTTACTATCAATAGCAGAAGAATATATAAGCACAATATAAATATCACAAAGAAGAGCAAATATCACAGGAAAATATAAAGCAACACATCCTTACCTTGCTGCTGCTGCTAAGAGGTTCTTGGCATTAGGAGCTCCAGGATCAACAGACAGAGACTTGGCAGCCAGTAACAGCTTGCTGGAAGCCATAGAGATGCTCTTGAGGTTACCTATGACTTGAATCTGGTCCTCTTTAGTCTGGAAAGCCACAGCAGCATAACATTAAGTATAAAATTTACAGAAAAGAGAGTGTGCTAAAACCACATACGGAAACCCAGTTTGCTCACCCACCTGAAACCACTGACATACATGAGCCCAGAGAGGGATGGCCCAAGCCTCTGCTCACCCAGACAGGTGCCTCAAGCTTCACTTACATAACAGAACAAGACCCTTACAACAAATAGCTTGGCTTCTAACAATGGTAGTATTCACAAGTGAGCAATGGAGAAACTTTACTACTTATTGAACAATGCTTTTGTTGTCAAGACTCTTATGTGTCTCTGCCTGGCACAACTGCTTCACATTATTCAGTCAGTGTATGCTCTCTGTATTCTGGCACCCTCTGTGCAGCCCACAGCATCTAACTGGGATTGCTCACACAAAAATATCCTCCAGAAAGTAATCTTTTCCATGAAAATAAGTTTCTGTAAGCCTACTTTGGTCAATATTCTGACTTGGATGTTCTATTACTTATTTTAAGCCATTTCTTGAAAAGGGAAACCTGCATTTAAATACACTTACAGAAAAGTATTGCATTTTCACAGCAAATAGCTGTGACTAGATTCTTCTGTGAATGAACAGTAGAAGTGAACCCAGTTTTTCTAAGTCTGTTCACAGTTTTATGTAAAGAGGTTGCATATTGTTCAACTGATAGAAATAGCTTTTACTCTGTATTTGCTACATTCTACTTCCTCCCTTCCCCTGCATTTTGCCACTCACCCAAAATACCTGGTATTGCTTCTGTTCAGGCCAAACAACTACACACAGAGGGCCTATTGAAAGATCAGCCACTAACAACTGAGACAGTTACCATCCCCTGTGTGAGCAGGACAAGCAAATTCCCAAGGGCCACAAGATCATCATCAGCTGGATTCTCATTTCAAGCAGCCATTTACAGTATCATTTCTACCTCTGCCTTCACTGAATTCCCTCAGACAAAACATTCTAAAAGTCAATGAGGTCCACAGCTAAAGAGACAGTCAGGTATCTCACTGTTGCTCACGTTCAGACTCAGCTGTATATGGAGCCTCACTTCACACATCTGGAACCCAAATGATGAAGTTCTGATGGACAACAACCACCAGCCACTGTCAGATCTCTCTACTCAGCTCTATCTACAAAGCATCTGCTCTAGAGAGACACTTCATAAATTACTTCAAAGGACTGACACATGCAGGACCTTCTGGTCATTCTCCTTTAGCAATCATTTCTAGGGTTTGCAGGGTCCTCCTACCAACCAGGGCAAAACCATCTGCAGACTCTTCTTTCTGCAAGTCCTCCCATCTCTTCTGATACACAATTCCTTCTTATATGCTGACATTTGTTATGCTAAAACGTTGCCAAATGACCAACTACTGTAGCTCAGCACAACTGTACCCAGCAGGTAAACTGAAAGTGGTATCCCCAACTTGCAATGAGTTCCCAGACAACCAGGAACAAGCTTGGCCACGTGTGACAACATTCCTGATTGTTAGAGCTCATCAGAGTAGAACTCTGCCAGATTTTAAATCACTGAACACAAGTCCAAGTGCCTGCTGTCAGACCAAGGATGACATTTTAGGCAGCCCTCTTCAAGTGCTTGCTCCACTCTGTAGCAGGTCCACAGCACCACGGAGAGATATCAAAGCATCTTTTCCTCCATCCACTTCAAGCATTTCAAAAGTAGCAAAGACAGGTGCTAAATTTTGAACAGTATTCACCTATATTATACTCCATGGTAGTTCCTCTGAAATAGAAGCAACCCTTTCCCCAAGCTCAGAGGTTCAGCACACCTTTGTACCTTCAGCTATGCAGCTCAAATTAGTTACCAAACTACACAGGGGAGTATGAAGTCATATTTCTGACTGGACACAGCAACAAATACCAAAATCCTGTGGAAGATGTAAATGCTGAGATGTCTTCATTCCAGATATCCAGTTCCAGATGACTCCCTCACAACAAACCTCTCCTATTTGGATAGGCTCACACCAGCATGCTGTACTGCACTCTACTGCTACGTAAACAGTGAACTGCACTGCCAGAGCTTATGGCCAAGATTATGCCTCAGTTAGCATGATCAAGAACTTACTTGTGCTTGGCCAGCCATTTCAATACCAGCATCAAGAAATTCATCAAAGTCATCACTGAATTTCCCAGAGGCTGCAGCCAGTTCCCCACTTTGGCCCCGTGTAGCATGGACAACTTCTCCAGCTGACTGATTCAGGTCTGCTGCTGCCTGGTTCAGCTCACTCTGAGCTTCTTGAAAAGACTTTGAACTTGGAGGTAGCTGTAAGAGACAAAGTTCAGTATTTTATTGTCTGTCACATCACACCAGCCTTTCATGACTGCAGAGTTCAACACATGTTGAGAACACCAAATGCAACAGAGTAGTGAGCTGGAACGATGGGACAGCTGCCAACCACTAATCTGTCCAGTAACTTCAGTCCTGCTGCTTCTATCAAGGGACAGACAGGTCTGTAAGCTTTTCAAGAGATACAAGTATTGGCAGCTCTTCAGAATTACTCTAAACTCTCTCTGCTAAACCAGCTTGGCAAAAAACCCTGGTTTTATCAAAAGGCATTGCAGAAACATACCAAAATGTCATTCCTCCTTCACTCACAGGACAGCAAGGTTACCAGTGGGTGCAGGAGAAAAAAAGCTGTTCAACAATGTAACCTTCTGGTAAAAAAACGGTGTAAAAAGGGTTTCTTGACAGGGATGCAGTTAAACAAAGTAAAAATTCCACTCTTTGCACAAAACAACCAAACATTTTTTACAGATCACAATGCTCCTTCAAGTGAACTGATCACTTCTAGATGGGAGATGAACTATAATTTTCTAATTTCTATATTCTTCAGAATGTTAAGTCATAGTTGCCATTTTCAAAATCAAAAAATAATACCAATCCATGCCAATAATTTTAATATTGCCTTCACAAGTCATAGACACATTTCATCTTGCCCATAAAACTAGAAAAACAGTATTTCAGTCTAAGTAGCAGCTGCCTAAAGGTGCATAAACTTAAACACGGCTTACATTAAGTATACTTAGGACACATTTATTAAATAATGATTTGACGCACGGCGAACTCAGATCTGCTGTTCAGTTTTCAGAAATTTATTTTCATGTTAAAAGCCATCTTACTGAATCAACAAGAAGCTTCTTGCTGGATTCCCCAATACTCTTCAAGGCCACATCCACATCCTTTTGTCCAGGCAGACAATTCACACAGTTATTCAAGGAGTGAGACACTGCTTTTGCCACCTACAACACACAAGTGAACACATTCACACAGAGGCCTAAGTGCTCATTAATAGGTGGCACAGCCTCTACTCCACAGCCAGCAATTCCCACATTCTGAGCCTTACAGGGCCATTTTTGAGGCTGGCAGCTTTCCCAGTTTGCTGCCCTGCAGTCTTTTTTTAGGTTCATCCATTTGATAGTACAGTGTTGGCAGGGCAGCCCCACAGGCTGCAGCACTGCAGGTAAGGGAATGCCCCTGAAGTTATCTATATACTCATCACAGAAATTTGCTGCATGCCACTTTTTACAAAGTTCTGATTAAGACAAGGTCTCTTCATAAGAAATTATTTACAATGCAGGCAATTCTAGAACTTTTCAAACCAGTAACAAAAGAACTTCTTTTTGCCACTTTTTAAAGTATTCAGATGCAGTGGTGCCCCATATGAAGAAAACATGCACTCACTTTTTGAATATATAATGGATATAGATATTTTATTTAAAAATTATGAGTTTAATGGCTGTCTCACTTTTGTAATTAAGCAGTTTCCTCACATATGTTGTGGGTAAAAGCACAGACCTGCATCTTTGTATATTTTTCTAAGAGATGACTAAAATACCATACTTTATACCATCTGCATTGTTTAACATAGGCATGAGGTCACTGTCTGAGGGCTGATGAAAGGAATATAAAGTTGACATGCCTTGCAGCCTTATTTTCTGTCATTCCCACTCCATATTTAATGCTGATTTGGAGTAAATTCACTGGGTGTTTGACAACTCATGCAGCAGCTTAAGTCCCAGCCTACCTGGGCTAGTCTCTGCTGACTGTCTGCATCCCCTGGGGCAGCCAGGGCCTGCTTGGCCTCCTGAATCAGCATGGCAGAGCCTTCCATGACATCCCTGGCCGAATCCAGCATCGCGTGTGCTGCCATAGGGTCAGTGGTGGATGCTGCAACCCCTCGTGCTGCCTGAGCCAAAGTCTTCAAGGCCTGAGCAGTTTCTCTGGCAGCAACTCCTGTGGTCAGATTTCACCAAGGGTTCTGTTACTACCCTTAAAGACAATCTTTGTGTTTTATGATATGATCTTGCAGGTAATGATCCTATTGCAAAATAACACCGCAAATGCAATTTAAAAGAAAATCTTCAAACAAACACATTTGAAATACACAGTATCATTTGCTTGGAGAAATGCCTGTAGTGAAGCCATAAAGTAAATGTTATAGTCCAAAGACCACATTCTGGGTACAGCTCTCTACACCACTTAGTGAAACACTGAAAAAGAAAAGCTAAAACCTGTAGATGAGGAAAAAAATCATACTCCAAGCTATGGGAGAAGTGATTGTGTGCAAGAATGGTGTACAGGAGTTCAGAGGCACAGCACAACAATAGTTTAACTTCAAGCAATCAAAGAAGAGTTTATTAGGAATGATACAACTTGATATAACCTAACGTCACTGTGAGTAAAAACACATAAAAATAACTGATATCACAGAAAGAATGCAATAAAATTACTTTCTGTGGTCTGTCTGACCAATGTTAAGGGACATCCACCAGCTCCAGTGCTAAGGTATAGAACTACATGAATAATGGCTCCTTCTTCTATCTAGGAAATTATTGAAAAGGAGCTCATTGCTTTGTAAGGTTTCCCACAACCTGATGATAAGAGAGCTTACTAGATTTAGCTATTCATTATCAGCTGCAAGTACCTGCACTCCCTTGCCTGACACCCAGTGCCTACTTCTGCATAACAATGTGATACAACTGTGAGCCATCTTGATGCAATTCCCTCTACTTCAAATGAAAGCAACTGTAAGTTCTAGAGCCCAGATGCAATTATAACCAATGAAGTGGTAATTGCCATAATGCCTTTTATCAGTAATATTAGAAAAAAATCTTATGGGAGCATTTGCAACAACAGCTTTCATTTCTATCAGAAATAAGGACACAGAACATTTAAACATCTACAAGTAAACTTTTGTCCCTCCTGCAGAGCATTTTTCTTATTAAGGTGTTTTTTGTTTCTAAAAGTACAGGTCCAAAAATAAACTGTAGAATCTGTGTGCCCACGTTCCCTGCTGGCTTTACCTCAAATGATGCAAATATGCTCAATGAATCAGCCAGAGCAGCTGCATTGTACATGAGACCTGGTAACACCTAGGAAGAGATGCAGTTCTGAAGCTGCCCCACTACGTTTGCATCCTGACACTTCAAAACATATCCAAGGCACCCCTTGAAACTTTCTGTAAGGACACAGCAGCATTTCCAGTGGCACTGACCTTTGAAGTGCAACACATTTTAGTTCTGCCCTTCACAGAGTTTCAGTGGCACTTATTTACAAAAACAACAGATGTCCCAATCTATTCTGATTAAAGACAGAGCAGATTGCATCACTGTTCTTTATGAAGCACAGTCACACTCACAGTTCTTAGTAACTTACCAGGATTCACTATCAGCACTAAAAAAAGGGAGTAATTCCTTGATTTAAGTAGTCTGTGATAAGAAAACCTTTCATCAAGTATTTGATGGAAAGCAGAGGTTTCACAGAGCCATTCTGAACAAACCAGTACCTGTGTAGTGCTCGTTGCCCTGAGCAGCACAAGTTAACAACTGGGCCATTGAAGAACCGACTGCTTTGGATGTGCTTCCCAGGTCCTGAGTGCATTTCTCAAGCTGTAAAAAATCGCAAAGGACAAAATACTTAGTTTAAGGTCAACAAAAACATTTCTTTTTAAACAGTACTACAAACCTAAACTTTCACCTCAGCTATTGAACACACACACAGTTTCTCTGAAACCTGACTAACATATTGTCCCTATTCAGAACAAAATAAATTAACATATTCGGTAGTGTGAACAATAAAAATATTTTATAATTAGCAATGGGAGTAAATACCTTCATCTAAGAAGGGCTTTTTGTTTCCCCCAAATAAACCATTTCACTTTTTAAGCCTACTAGAACTGGCTGTCCTGAGTTCTCATCGTTGTCACTATTGAAAACAAATTCTTTTTACAAGACTGAAACATTACTGTTACCAAATTGTAATTTGTACACTAGAGAAGGAGGCCCTACAGTCCTATGAATAACTCTACTACGGAACACTTCTGGTGTAGTAGTAACATGCACTTTTTAAGAGAAATCAGTGTAAACACCTATCAGCACCATCATTATCCAAAGCCTCATGACTTGTTTTGCCTCTAATATTTAAGTTTTTTAACAGCTAACTTTGTTTGTTTGTTTTTAAATGAAGAACATCCTTCCTCAATTACAGTTTCTCCTGGGAGAGGTTTTAACTGTCCATCCACAGCTGCCATCTTTGCATCTTGCAGTTCATTTTTGAGTGTCTGGACTGTATTCAAAGCAGAATCGATTTCCATTGGGCCACAAGCTTCATGAGCCTATTCAGAAATCAGATCAGTACCACTGTTAGCAGCTGTAAGCAACTTTCAGGAACAGCAAATGCTTCAGACCTAATCTCCCCCTCCCAAATTATTTCTCCTCCTACTTAGAGGCCATTGTGAGCCCTCTAAATGTTATACATCATGGATTCCAAAGGCCTGCACAGTATTTTCAGTCTATGAAGAGAATAACACTCTGCTAAGAGGCACCAGGGGAGTAAGGGGCACTTGGCTTGTGTACCTGTCCCTTCACAGCAGGCAGCTCAGGGACTGAGAAAGTAACTGCTGCACCCTGGATTTCCCTTTCCACCAGTGGCCTCACTGTGCATTGTGACCAAAGCCATGCTGACACCCTGATGTGGCAGCCCACAATCATCAGCACAAGATGGAACTTCTAGCATGAGCTCAGGAGTAGCCACCTAAATGCTACAATCCTGGTTTCAGGCCTCAGTGTACACACACACAAAAAAGACCAGACTTTCCACTTGCATTTTTTTTAAGCCTCACATGGTTTAGAAATCTAATGTGAAACACAGAGAGCCTTTGCTTCCCTGAATTCTAGAGATGATGATTCCAGTGCACAATTACAACAGTGAGCACAGCAGTGCTGTAGCTGGGTTCTCATGGGTTTGGTGGGGCACGAGATGCACTTGCTTTTCCCTGCCCTCCCTCAAATGTAACAGCAGCTCTGAATCTTGATGTGCTGCTCTGCATACTCTCCTCACATCTGTCTGGTGTGCAAAGGGTAGCACAAGCTTTTCCAGTTTTCTTGTCCCTTCTCCCTCCCCTCTCTATCACGATACAGAGGCCACCTGGGAGTCTGAGCAAAGTGCACAAAACACAGCAGTGAGAGGTGAACACTGCCTGAGCATGAGCTGTTCCCTCAGGGGAGATGCAAAGCCCTCTTGTTTTAGCTGATTAGAACCAGTATTTACCTACCTTCTGGGAGGCAGTTCGTAGCTCAGCTAAGCTGGTAGCAAGATTCTTTGCACACTGACTGAGCTGCATTGCTGCTGCCTGATCAGTCACTGTGGGGACAGCAGCTTTAGCAGATGCCACCATTTTACTTCCAGGCTGTTCAAAGAACAACAGTGAACACAATTGGTTCTACCAGCTCATTTTCTTTAAAGAAAGCTTAGGAGTCAATAAACAAACTGCTTCCTCCATTCACACACTCATGAGGTTTCTAGATTTTTCTTTAATGAGCAGAACAATCCTGCTCCTTAAGCTGGAGTACCCAGCCATAATCCTGCCCACTTCCGTGTCCTCTGCAGCAGGACTCATCTGTGCTTTGCTGGGACAATGACAACTCCATTGGTTCCAATGTCTGCCTGATGCCATTGAGTACTTACGTAGACTACTTAAAATTATTGAAATGTGAAATTTTGCCATTCAGCATTCATGTGATACAATCAGGACCAGGTGGCAGAGATGGCAAATTTCTCTTTATGTTTCTAAATATTAATCTCTGCCAAAATTCTATGAAATTAAAACTGTAATTCAAGCAATGCGTCTAAAGAGGGATTACTGCTAATACAATTAAAAACCTTTGCTGATTCTTATCACCACCATTGTACACACATACAGCCGTAGGGGAGATGGATCAACCATGTGAATGACTCCAGAGGGAATCACAGAACAAATACTTAAACAGAGTGAGAACATGGTTTGTGACCCCTCTGCCTAGACAGGACCATAACAACCTGCTAACAGCAATCATATTTAAGGCAAGACTAACTGATGCCAAGTAATGACCATGCCATTGGTTTTTGGTGTTATTTCTTGCAACATTAACAATAAGCCAATAATTTTGTTATCAATGCTCAATATTCTGTCTTCCTATTTTAAGATGTTTTAGAAAAAGCAAACAGTCACATTTTGTGTTTTGCCCAAACTGTCAATCCAGATCCATAATTCAGGCTAATATCGAAAAAAAACAGGCTAATATTCCCTTTTATTTATGAGGAATTCTGAAACTTGTTGCTCCAACACTAAGTGTACCTTGCCTAAAAAGATTACAACAGCCACTCACATATTCAGACCTCTACTTAGAAAGATGCTAAATTCCCTTCAGCTTGTTCTTCAAACTCTTTCCCAGAAGGCAAGTGCTACAGCAATGAAAGATGGTTCTCCATAATCATTAGTTTTTTCTTGTTACTTTTAAACTCAATGTCAGCAGTTGTCATTCTCCACAGATAGAATGTATTTCAGCCACTAACCTGAGGAACTAAATTCTCCTATCTATGGCTCATAGTTGGTAATGAACTTCTTGATATGATTCTTAACAGTTTACTTATCACAAATGAAAACATTTTCACAAATGAACTTATCACAAATGAAAACATACAGCACTAAAAAAATGCTTTTTGCATCTACTGCAATGATTGGTTCACTTCACCTGAAGGAAATTCTGGCTGGAATTTATTAAAGCAAGCTGAGCACTGAGGTCTTCTGCCTGAGCTTGACTTCCTCTTACACCCTGCACCAGCTGAGGAATGTGGTCTGCAACATTCTAAAACAGACAAAGGGAAAAGGTTTTAGTAAATAAATAAAAACTCAAATAAATCCTCTGAAAAAAAAAAAAGTAGGCTCCCACTCCCCTTAAAGACAATTGCAGTATTCCTAAGTGAAATACTCTTGTGCTGTCACAGAATTCATTTAGGATTCCATGGAACCAAATCAATATACAATAGGACTTTCAAAGTGATGTTCTCTTTAAGAAATCTTTATTCAATCTACTTTTTAGTTAAAGGCTCCTACAAGACAATCCAAGATTTTTATGCAGAACTGTGTACATCAAATATTCTGAATTATTTCCTTTGCATGTTCAAATGACAGTAGTGGGGGTGATCGATCTTTTCAAGACAATTTCCTACTTTCAGGAAAACATTGTGTTTTACACACAAGCACCTCAGCCTACTTTTCCTTGGCCTTCAGCAACTTTGTGACATGGCTGGAGCATGTGCAAGCATATATTGCTAAAACTTCATTCTTGGACTGTCCACATTGACCATCCATTACAGAGTAACACTTCAGCAGTGCAATACTAAACTACCACCACCCCCAAAATGTAAAAAAGTAGATACTGAATCTTCTCTGCTATCTAATAAATGAGCATCAAGATAAAATTAGAATGAAGAGTAAACAAAAGTTATCATGTTGCCCTTTTTAGAGGTTCATATTGAAACAGAAGCTCTCTACAACACAATTTTGAGGCATACTTGAGCTACCTTATTTATTTCCACTTTCTTAGGATTGGACCATGACAAGAAGTAATTGCAGAATGTTAATGCAGTTTTTAACACTATCATCTTTAATGGTTTTGTTCTTGTTCCCCACATAACTCCCTTTGATGCAGAATAAAATCCTTCTGCATTCTATTGTCTTTTGCAAATATGGCTTAAATACAAAAGGGAACTATAAAAATGTGCTTGACTTCAGGCATACCTTGAAATCTGTGATCTTATAGCTTTAACTTAAAGCTAGGAAGCATGGTAATCCCACTCTAAGGTCTGTAACTTATGGGTTTTGGTGACATTTAAGGTCCCAGTTGCTCAGAGGCAGAACATGAGAATAGCAGTTCAGTTGTTAGTTATATAACCAATTATATAACTGATATGTTAAATAAGAATTTCACTCCATTACAGTATAAATCACTATTGCTACTCCATCCTTCATTATGGAAAATCCAAAGGTTACTTTTATCACACCACAGACCTCAGTTCCATTTCACTGCATGTATGATGCAACAGCCCATTTTGATGACCATAAAGCTACTCCCCTGCTGAGGATCACACTCACACAGTGAGTGCATGGCCAAGGCTTAGAACCACAGTCAGGGAATCACAAATTCTGAGCAATGGGACCCCTGTGTACAGAGCTTCTGGCACAGCTCTGCATATGTCCCATCACTGGCTGATCTGTACCAAAACTTGTAGTGAAAGTACTTCAGGTGAACTGCTTGTTACCCAACAGATACCCACCTGCCAATCCTTTTATTAAAGTGTGTGCAGGGGTATTTGTAACAGCCAAGGGTTACATGGCACTACCAGTAGCTCAGCTTTGCAAAGCTCTACAAACAGCCATGCACAGATAATACAGTAAATGAGGGTTCTCCAGAATCCACACGCACGAACACAGGTGGTGTTGGTGGGTTTTCTGAAGTTCCTTTTGAGGTTGCAACAGTACTATAGGAGATGATGACCATCAGCTCTCCAAAAAACAGAGTTGAAGAGTTATTTGTCATGGTTTGTGCTGTTTACCTTGCAGCTCTGCACAAGTTGCTGGTGGGCTGCTGTGTTCTTATTGGAAACAGCTGCATTCTGAGAAGCTGCAATAGTCTGAGTAGCAGCAGCTGCAGCTTGTTTAGCTGCAATCTTTCAAGAAAAAGAAAGTTAAATCAGTGATAAAACCGAGTAATTCAGAGGATGAAACACACATTTATAGGCAACTTTGACAGTAACAACATCAACAAATGAATACATTTTATCCCTTAATTTGATTTGGCTTAAGGAAATCCAGCATTGCACTTCTCTCAAGGTGAAAATGATTGGAACATCGTTACTCATCTCCAATTTGCCAATTAAGAAAAAGGCAGAATTAGAAACATTCCGTGCTTCTACTCTTTCATAGCTTATGTTTCAACAGGAGGAAAAGAAGTCAACTACAAACAGCAGAACTGATCCAAACAATCACCTCCTTACAAAGGCCAGAGAAAACAGGCAAAATACCCACAGTGCTTCTCACTGCTACATTGACACCTCTGACTCAGGACTCAAGGGAGCCCATTTCTGCTGAGATTGCTCTACAGCAAAAGCAAAGATCCTAAAATGACTCAGAGGTACAAAATACTGGCATTTCTGAGTCTAAAAGCTTTTTGAAGACCTTCTTCAAATATCTATGAATATTATTATCAACATCTCCCTACTACAAAATTAAAAATTCAACAATTTATGCAAGGTACTTCAACATGTTGTACAACACTAACTGGCCCACTAAACAGAAGCAAGCATGAAGTTTATTACACATTCTACTCCTTTGTAAGGCAGTATATGTTATAACAGCAAAACAAATAAAACCCTATTTGAATAAAACTTTCTTGCATGCAGTTAGAAAATTACAGGCATCAGCCTTTATTTCCTACAGTACTCCCAATTTTCAGTGCTAGACAGATACAGGAAGTTAATGCATTTCTGGAACATGGTCACCTTATTGCACTTCAATCAGACTAATGTGAAAATCACAGCTGCAAACTAGGAATTATAAAAAAAGTTGTTTTTTTAATCTGTCTTTTCTTCATTTTAGTTGAGAATGTGAAGATCAAACTTTGCCAGCAAGACAAACTTCCATGATATTTTGTTCTTGCTGCACAGTAAATTGCCTTTCTCCCTCTTGGCTGGGCCAACAGATTGGAAGTAAAAAGATACATCCATTTCTGCTTCTTGACTCGGTAATTTCCCAGTTTAATTGGATATGCTGCGATTCAACTAATTTTGTGCAGAAATTCATATGGAACTCTATATCCTAGTAAAGCCACCCAGAGATCCTGTGTGTAAATGGCACACCACAGAGATAAATTAACACTGCAATGAAGCAGTTTCAGCTCAGCTGTTTAACTTCAGGACTAAGCCACCATCAAACACCTTCTGAGTCAAAGCCTTAAACCCCTTTACCACATCTGTGATAGAAGATGCTCCGTTTTCTGAGGTCTGTTATGATATACTGGCATCTCTAATTCTAAGCCTTGTACCCCAGAACTCAGCTCACAGCACTATCATTCTTTGCTTAGCACTTTCACTGAAATATGCATTTCTTCTTTCTTGAAATTATCTACAGATACTAATTATCAAAAGGGAGCAAGCTGAAGATACAACACTGATTTCTAACCTCTAATCTATTGACAATTTTCTTCTTGATGGCATTCTGTGCAGCAGCATTTGTAGCAACTCGCAGTCCCTCTGCTGCTTCTCTCAGACGCTGCTGTTGATCCTCATTTTCAGGATTGGCTGCAGCTCCCTGCACAAAATTTCCAAGCAAAAAACTGTAAGTCTGAGTAAAAATTATTGGAGAAAATGTGGATGAACATCAAGGCTTAAGTTCAGACAGTGTCTGCTACATCAGCATTCATTTTCCTTAAATTATCATCAGGAAAGTTAAAACAACACTGAAATATTACCAAATTTCAAAGGAGAAAATCTATTTCTAGTGGAAGGCTGTTTGTATGTCTGGCACTTAGAAGAAGAAAGCTGAACATTTGCTTCATATACCACTTCAGGTGCTTGGGAAAAAAGCCTTTTTAAACTGTTTCCCCTAAGATCTGAAATAATGTACTTGTATGAATATAGGTTTTTGAAAAAAACCCAGTTTTTAAAATTTCCAATCCAATATGTCTGTCAGTAATTGCAGTCCAACACTTGGTTTAAGGCAGTA
Source organism: Lanius collurio (assembly GCA_020086605.1). Classification (NCBI taxonomy): domain Eukaryota; kingdom Metazoa; phylum Chordata; class Aves; order Passeriformes; family Laniidae; genus Lanius; species Lanius collurio. The sequence continues at coordinate 2,096,447 of JACBWW010000021.1, forward strand.
GGTTTTCTCCATTTGAAGTCTGAGAAAGTACTGGAAAGTGAAGGATAGGCAGCCAGGCACGCAGGCCTTCTAGAGTGCCAGCAGAATGGCAGACACTGCTGCTGTAAAAACCATTTCAGTGCAATTCAGAGGATGCACTCCTCCCTGGCAGATTGAAATAGGTTTCCAGCACACAAAAGAAAGAAAATCTGAGATATTTGCCTCCCCTGTGAGAATGAACAGGGAGGGATGCAGAGGGGAACAACACAGGCAAGATTCCCCAGGCAGAAGAAACTGTTCCTTAGACAAAGGGGAGTTGCTTTGCAGGGACCCCAGTAAGAGATTGTTGTGGTTCTGTTGCCCCATTTGCACTGGCACAAGACCCTGCACCACGGCTCAGGGCTGGTTGTAACTGCCCTACGTGGCTTGAGTCATGACCACCATGCACACAGGAAAGCAAAAGCAGTGCACAAAGATCTTTTAAAACCAAAAAAATCCAGGTAGCTAATAAATTGGTTTTGGGAATGTATCTAGCTAAGTCAGTAAAAGCCACACTTTTGCAGGATATGAGAAACTGTCCCTACTATCAGCCAGATCCTATTTATAAATCCCACATACCATTTCTTCTTTGTGCACAGCCTTACAGTTTTAAGCTGACAGTTCATTTTCCTGGTACCTTTGCAGCTTCAACCATGCGGGCTGTGGAATCTGCCAGGAGCTTTGCAGCAGCCAGAAGCTTCTTGGAGTTCTCCATGTCGATCTCTGCTTCAGCATCAGATCTCATGGCATTGACGAGATCGGAGGTGGCCTGAGCCAGCACCCTGGCCTGCCGCACCATCTCACCTGGGGAGCACAACTGCATTTATACCTTCTTCTCTCTGAATTTCAGTCTTGGTTGCAAAATTCAGCATCATTTCCCAAGGCAAAAATGAAGTTACGTTTGCTGAAGTATTTTGTTACTTGAAAATGATACACACATAGTTCATATAAATTGAAAGTTTCATAAACAAATCTTGGATCACAATATAAATGACAGAAACCCCTACAGTGGAGATTAAGAAAAAAATGTAGTATTTGCAATCTAGATAGTAGGACAAAAACACACAATCAGTATTTTTAGCTAGTTCTCAATATACAGCTCAAGGAAACTTCTGTGCCAGCAATGGCTAAAAATTTTGCTTTCAAATCACAGTCAAGATTTCACTCCTTCAATAAAAATTACCCATTTTTCTCCTGTGTTTTTGAGGAATTATCTTTTGCTTAATATAAACTGAGAACTTTTTGGTTTTGACCAAAACCATCCTGTTTCTTGTTCTAGAAGCTGCACTTTTTAGAAACATCTCAGAAGAAAAAGAAGTAAGCTTAAAAACCTACAACAAAATCTATGCATCATAAAGTCAATCACTGTGAAGTATTTGCCCAGGTGCCTGTCTTCATATTTGGAGATGAGAAATTGCTATACAATTCTGTGAAGTGAAGAAGTGGCAGAAAACAAACAAAATATTATAGTGTTCATTTAGCATGGTATTAGATTGTTTTAACAGAACATTTACTCTATCACACAGCTTTGTGCATGTTGCTGATTTATATTATGGGCTGGATCACTACCCACCATGACAGCACTAGCTTAGAAGGAGAGCACACATCAAAGAAGGATTTTTATTTCCTTGACTAGAAAAGTGGTGCACGTTTGAACTGTGGCGAGCGACTGCTCCTGGGAGGAACTCACCGGCATCTCCCATGGAGCTGAAGATGCTCTCGGTGACACACATGATGGTGTCTGTGGCCTGGTCGTAGCGCCCGATGGGCTCCCCGCGGCTGGCGAACTGGCGCACGTGCTGCAGCAGGTCATTGAGGGCCTGGCTGACGATGCTGGCGGCCGCACTGACCTGCTTCAGCAGCTCGCTGTCATCGGTGGCAGCCTGGCAGGCCCGCACACAGTTCTCCACTGAACGGTCCACCAGCTTCCCTGCCTCAATCAGCTGCTCTTGACACACTGGGGAGCTGATGGTGGGACTCACCACCTGCATGGAGAGAGCACCCAGAGCACTCAGAAAAGGCTTATTTGACAGAGTCCGTTCCCAAGGCCTCTGGAACACACAGCAGCACTCACTGGACACGATCCTCTGCCCCTTGACAAACACCACTGCCTCACCTTGGCACAAGCCACAAGCTGGGAAGTAGAGAGGGCACACTGGGTAGCAGCAGCAATGACCCTGTTCTGCAGGACCGTGTCCTCAGCCACCTGTGCTACGTTCTTGGCCTTTAGCACCAACATGGCAGCAGCATTGGCAACAGCTTTGGCCAAACTCATCAGAACATCCTGGTAAAGAAATGGGAAAACTCAGTCTGCGACATTAAAACACACTCAGGTGTTAATTCCAGCAATCACTATGTTCAAACAATTCCCTCCCATTTCCCCATTTAAAATCCCACCCATATATTTGAATATTGTACTTGGATGGAGTCTTCCAAATGCCTGTACTGTTAAAATGACCTGGTTTTCCAGTAAAAAAAAAAAAACTTCCAATACACTTACTTATAATTTCAACTTCACATCAGGCAGAAAACCTTGCATTTCAAAAATTAAACTCAATACTTTTTGTTTTACTTTTAGATATGATAAACCATCCCTTTCCTTACCCACCTTCCCCAACACTCCATAACACAGATAAGAATGCTTAGATTCTTTCTCTTAGTCAAGAGCTGTAATACATACTCAACTAGGAATGCAAATGAGAACTTGGATAAAGCCTGCACAGATTTACTGGTGGACGAAGTGGTAAAAACGTCCTGTAAGTTTTATTAGCAGACATCTTCCACACAGTGCACTCCAGAGACCTATCTGCTCCTGAAAAGTTCTTTCCCTTGATTCTGGTACAAACCTGTCCTTGGCATTCAGTGAAAAAACCCAGACATATTTTTTACAGAGCATTTAAGAGGTCTAAGAGCTTTAATTGCCCTTAACTGCTAATAGCAAACACTGTTAAATCATAAAGCATTATGATTTTATAATTGATACTACTAGTCATCTTAAAAAGATTTTGTCTGTAATACAATGGTTTTCCTCTACTCAGTTTACCAAAAAATTTTATTAACTTCTGGCTTACATGTATACATACAGACACAGCAAACACTTACATAAAACCCACTATATTTAATGAGAAGAAATATAGAGCACAAAGGTCACCATGAAGCATGTGAGCATCTGTGCGATGCACAAAATGAAGTACAGGTTTCTATGAAATCAGCACTCTGTGACTGTGTAATTAAAAACAACTTCAAAATGGATTCACCTCAATTAGCACAGAGAAATGCCAGCATTTTCTAACCACCCTTTGGGCAGCCTGGTTTTATGCAGGGACCTCCTCATTACAAAACTGCACAGTTCTGACAGTGACAAGCAACCCCCTCATTACCTGGAACCTTTCATCTGTTTCATTCTCTCCAATTTGTCTCAGTAGCTCCCCACTTGCTTGTCCAATGCTTCCAGCTGCAGTCAAAACCGTCTGGCGAGGCTGGGAAGAGGTAACAGTGAAATGCACTAATTCAAAGAAAATGAGCTTTACTTGAATTTTAGATTTCCTCAAGGAATTTCTGCATTAGCATGCAAGCAATACCAAAAAAGAGAACCTGAGAAGTTTTTCTATACTCACCTCTCCTGAAGTAGGCTGCACAGCCTTCAGCAAGTCTGAGACAGCACTAGCCAAGGTTCGAGCAGCTTTCAGGAGGTCTTCTCCACTTCCAACTTCATCATCCATAAGAGCAGCAAGCAGTTTCACACCTTTGGACATCTCAGTGAGGTTGGAGGAAATGGTTGTAATTGCACATCCCACAGCAGTGTAGTCAGTGTCAACTGGATCCCCTGCAGAGCAAATGTTTTTCAGTGATCAGAATGCTTTAGTGGCTAAAAGGGAAATGGGAGCAGCTACAACAAGCTACACTCACTGAGAGATAAGAGACATTTCAAGACAGCCAAGCAATGCCTACTAAGTAATTCATCACTTAAAAAAATTTAGACTGCTATAAATTTTCTGGTTTCTGCAATAACCCATCCTCTAAGAGAATTTGTCATCATTCAATGCAATTTGCTGAGAAGGCCACAGTTTCAGCCTCTTTCAACACTGAAAGAACCTAAGGTAATACAGTCTTGTCCCCTTTAAGCCACTTGTAGCTCCCTCAACTCGTAATTTGCTGAAGAAAAAACTACTGTCAATAAAAACAATCTCTCCTTAACAACTGCCAGATGAATGGTGCTTTCTTGTAGTAACCTGGCCAACACTCTCTACTGTTGGATAAGTGAGCTACATTTTATCTTCTGTGACTTACACCTTTACGGAAACTGCAGATACAAAAACCTGTGTTGGGAGGGACACCAAGCTGGTTACACATATCAATGCACTAAGCTATTGGTGTGTTTTAAAGAAAATTTTCTGCTGCCCCATACTCAGTTCATATGTGACTTGATTTAGATTGACAAATAGTTAGGAGATTGCAAGGAAATCCTTCCCAGTGAAATTTACCTGCTGTTAGGTTAACAACAGATGCAGTTCCTGCAGTGATTGCATCAACCTGAGAGTGTATTTCATGCTTTGATTCATCAACCTTGTTCTGAACCCATACTCTTGATGCCTGAAGAGCAATAACAAAAAGAAGAATTAAGGATTGCAGTGAGGTTCTGTAAGACAAGATACTATGTGCATCTCCCATTCCTGTGTGAACTTTTAAAAGTGAAACAGAGGACAACCAGCAGGCCCTTAAAGTGAAATATGAAAGCAAGCATTTTCTTCTGCTGATTCATTCACTACAGATTTGCTCTCACATTTCAACAGCTGCCCTTTTATGGTAAATGCCATAAGCAAGGCTAAACACTCTTGAATGACAGTCCCCCATAAGCAATAACCTTGAGGCTCTGTCCTCCTGCCCTAGCCTGGATCAAGAACAACAGAATCATACTTTGTTCTTATTTTTTGTGTCTCTGGAAGGCAGTCAGTTCCACTGTTAATACTGCCCATAGTTTGTGTTTAACTGTACATATGCCCACAAAACAACAGCATTCCAGGCAGATTTATGCAAGGAAGTCTGCTACATCCTATCTGAGGAGACTGTTAGAGTGAGGCAGAACACAATTCCTTAAAGAGAGCACAAAAAATTTACCTCATTTTAAAAGCTTTAGCAATATCACTTTAGATCTGGGGACAATGACTAAACTGGTCTATAAACACCCCAAGCACTAAGGCTCATTTCTGTGTGGATTAGAAGAACTCACCATGTCCTGGCCCAGAGGTGGCAGGTTATCCACTTCACTGAGGTCAGCCTGTGCCTGCTGAACCGCGTGCATGCTGGTGTTGATGGTCCCCATCAGGGCCTGCTGAGCTGAGGTCTGCAAGGCAGAGCAAGGCAATGGCTGTGCTGTGTTCCAGAGGGCACTTCAAGCACATCACACGTGCACAAAGAGACCCTGAGTGACAACAGTTCAGCAGCCACCCCAGGCCAATTTCAGAGAGCTGCCGTTCCCCTGGCGCAATGGAGAGAGCAAAGCTCTCAAACTCTTCTCACAGTCTTGATTCTGCTTATGCCTTTTACTCTCCTCAGTACTTTCACACACATATGTAAGTGCTCAACTTTCTCAGCTCAAACAATGGCCAACAGACATACACAAACCCATCGAGCTGTCTTAGTGACCTGCATTTGAGCAACATGAAAATCCAACATGAAAACTCAATTTGCTTCTAGGAGATCATTATTGATTTCCTGGGACAGCCTCCCAATGCAATCAAGGATGATTCTAAAACTAAAATGTCATCAATATGCATAAGATAAGAGAGAACTGAAGGGGTTTAGGCTGAGCAGGATGCTGTGTGGATTGAGTGTCTCTGGCAAGGTTTTGGCTGCAGGGGTGGCCTCTGGGAGAATTAGCCAGGAGCTGCCTCATGCTGAGCACAGCTGGTTCTAAACAGCTCCAACAGATGCAGCACAGGACACAGCTGAGGTCAGCAGCCAAACTGGTGGCACCTCCGGGAAAAACTGGTGAGAAAGGGCAGTGCAGGGAAAAAGGAGTTCAAGAAACAACCTTGCAAATACCAGTGCCTGAGAGGGACGTGGAGGGGATGCTCAAGACAGCAGAGCTGAGTTTCCTTAGCCTGGGGGAGAGAGTAAAGTGCAGCTGATATTTCCCTGCAGTCTGTGAAGAGGGCTGTGTTGGAGCAGGTACCCCCATATCTGCCCTGCAGACCACAGAAGACCCCACACTGCAGCAGGTGGGTATCTCCCTGAAAGGACCTGCAGCTTGTGGAGAGCCTGTGCTGGAGCAGGGCCTTGCCAGGAAGGGGCCCAGTGCTGGAGCAGGCGCTCCTGAAGGGAACTGCAGCTCATAGGGAACCCTCACTTGAACCAGTTTATCCTGAATGACTGCAGCCCACAGGAAGGACACACTGGAGCTGGGCAGAAGTGTGAGGAGGAAGAAGCAGAGATGGGCAGTTACAAATGTACCACTTGTGAGCAAGGAGAAGAATAGCTAAAAATGAAGGAGTGAAGTTGAGCCTGTGTAAAAAAAATGAGTGGGTGAGAAGTGTTTTTAGTTTTCATCTTTCTCTCACCATCCAACTGTATTTTAAGTGACAATAAATTAAGTTCATTACCTCCAAGCTGATTCTGTTCTGCCCATGAAAATAATTGATGATCTCCCTGTCTTCATCTTGACCTATACTGATATAAAGCTTTTTTTAATCTTGTATACCTTTCATACACACCTCTTTGCTTGAGGAGTAGGAGTGAAAAAGCAGCTGGGAAGGCATCTGCCAAACACCCAAGGTCAATTCACTATACAGACTACTCTTCTAGTAGTATGTCATGATCTTAAGCATTGATTACATTCTCTAAATGCTGTTTAGGGCTTGTGAAAGTCTTCCAATTTAAATGAAAAAAAGCACTACCAGCTTTAAGCCTGCTAAAAATTTCTAAGTTGGTGGGCTAGTGATAAGCTTATCCTTAAAACTATTTACTTTTGCCAGTCTTTAAACCCTTTTTTTTTGCCCTTTCAATACTAGTTTTAACTACTTAGAAGTAAAGAAAAGGCTGGAACAGCCTGCCTCAAAGAAAATGAGGAAATAAGTCAAAATGTGACACCCTAAATATTTAAGAGATTCTTAAAACTTATGTTTGGTAGAACAGTCCGGAATTTACATCCAGGGCTCCTGGATACAAATATGTATAATATGCTGTTTCAGACTACTTGCTGCACAGACAGGTTTCACACACAAAACAAGGAGGTTTCTCACAAGTGGGGGCATGTGTCCCCTGTGCATCTGGCCAGTTGTGACTTGCTGCTGGGGAGAAGGCATGATGCCAATGTTGAAAGTCTCAGGGCCGCTGGAGCCGGAGCGCATCACAGCGGGCAGTGCCACGGAGCCGTGCTCCACCTTCCCGGTTCGGTTGAACTGCTGCTGCAGAATAGTGGGTCTGGGAAAAAACATCCAACACAGAATTAGTGAGCTCCTGCAAATCCACTTCTGCCAGCTGTTCTTCCTCTAGGATTTCAATTACATTTCACAACATCTGGAGAAGCTGGAAAACTTTACAGTTTTTCTTTCTAACCACTTTCTAACATACTAGAAAAAAGATAATCTGGGGCTTCTGGCACTTCAGTCATTAATAGCACTAATGAGCAGGCACCGAGGAAACATGGCACTGGGCAGTTTTGTTATACATGATACAATAGCTTTACCCCTTTTAGATGCATGGCAGACAGAACCAGAGCAAGGTTTATGGCATAACAACTGCTTTGTTTCAGCTGTATCACAGGCAGATAAATAGAAAATAGAACCATGAAACTTATGGAGATCTTTTTCAAGTACTCCCTAGAACAGGGATAAAAACTTCCTTTCTTCCACCACAAAACACCTTTATACAAACAAGCACACAGTACTTGCAAAAAATCTGGCAGCCCATCAGATAATGGCCCAGAGAATAATAAATAAAGTTACTGCATCCAAGGTCATGAACTGCTTTGCCAGATATACTGCTCATATTTAAACATGATTCAAGCTTTAATAGCTAGAATGGTTGATAGAAATTCAGGCTTTAACAACAACACTCTGCTGAGGAAAAAGAAAAGTTATTTCAATGGTGAAAAAAATCTTGTATTTATCTACTACAAGTTTTGGGCTTCTCTGCACAGCACTTAGCTAACAGTATATTCTGGAAGTGGTTTGGAAAGGGCCATATCAAAATAAAGCACATCTGAACATGTGTGATCCATCAAAAGATGAAATTTCCCATAAGGCCACATGAAATAGCTAACAAATCTACCTCATATAAACCATATGCTTAACAATAAATCAAATGGACTTTTCACATACACACTGCTGACACTGCCACCCTCAAGAGTTCCAAGAAAAGACTTGAGTGGCTCATTACAGCTTAAAATGTCACACATCTGTTTCTATTGTCTCACTGCACAGAAAGATTTGACATTCCAGCTCTACAATTCTGTGTTATGCTATATCCAGTTACTCTCCCATCAAAACCATAACCTGACCTACTTGTACCAAACCCTGTACTCTAAGCACACTGCCTATCTGATGGTTTTGGCTGCTGAAATGAGTTGGTTCTGCTCATAACACCGTGTACAACTAAACTGACAGGAGTCAAATCTACTGGAAACCATGGAACTAGCACACACAAGCAACTAAAACCTTGTAAATCATACATGAAGATGAAAAAAATACTACAGCTCTTCAGCTCTGCTTCATTATCCCACTCTCTGTGTGAGCATTTTACTGAATTACAGCCTGAGTGCCTTTGTTCAAGGGTCAAGTTAGCACAACCTGGTGCCACTGCTGGTTGCCCCAGCCAACAATTTTGTGACAAACACCTGCTCTTCAATCCTTGAATGAAGCTAGGAACCTGCTGAATTGTCTGGGGATAGTCTTCCTTCTATTGAAATACACTGTAGGAAACCATTCTTTAACAGTAATAACTGTACCACTTAATTTGAAAAAAGCTGCTGCAGCTCAACGTGACTCTCTTAAAGACAGACCATTGCCTCCTGTGGCATGCACTCACTTCTTAGGTGAAACAGATTCTTCCAACATGGTTGATTCCTCATCACCTTCAAGCCCAAATCTATCTTTACTTTGTTTCTGGAGGGTGGAAAAAAGATAAGTTAAACAATGTGTGTTGTTTTTTGCTTTCTCTCCACTATTTCCTTGCCATTTATCACAAAGCTAATCAAACAACCTGTTGTGGTGGTGGCTAAACCACGACACCTGGAGAGGCTTGTCTGGTGCTGAACACCATGCTGTTGGGCAGTGACTGACAACACAACCTCCACTGCTGTGCAGAGGTGCTCTTCAGCCTTTAACAGCCCATGTTCTAATCCCTGGCAGATGAAGGACATAAAGGAAAAAAAGCCTGCTGGTGCCTTTTTGAACAAAGATATAAGGAAAGTGCTGAAATGTTACTGTACGGTGCTACCTACCAGTAAGAAATAAATATCCATAAGTAAAGACAATAAATTGAATACTGTCTCCAAGTTATTTTATCATAGGTACTTTAAGGTTCAGGACAGTCTGACTTCATGAGGGAGGGGTTTCTTAGTGCTAAGAGAGATTTGTAAATACACATAAGGACATTAAGTGTAAACCATCAGAAACAATAGGAAACTACAAATCATAAAAATAGCACTTTATAAAGAGTCTATTTCTACTTGTGGCCTAGTGCAGAGAAACTGCTTTCCACCTTGCTACATGATTTGTAGTCTGAGTCCACATAGATGAATATAAATAGAGGAGTATTCACTATGACTTGGGATACATTTAAGAGGAACTCCTCATGCACATCTATATGAACACATGACTTTGGAGAACTAAGTTCTTACTACCAGAGTTTGATTTTATGCATGAACTAAAACTCCTTATTTCTAACCAAGATTGTGCCTTACTGCCATAAAAATGTGAAGTAAAAAAACCCTACTGTTTTTAATTTAGGTACAGGCTACTCAAGTTCAGGGTTCCCTGTCACCTGATTAATGTCACCTATCACTAAAACTGAGGACATGAGGGGCTGGGTGGGGGAACACTATACTAATAACACTTGAGCAGAAAAAAATGTGTATATGCAACTGAAAGCAGTAAGCCCCACTTTGAGGCATCCATCACAGAGATAACGTGGGCTCGACAACTGTGAACTGCAGCTTCTCATATGTATCATGGGTGTTTATGCTTTAACCTGTTCCTAATTCATTCATTTTAAACTGGTTGTGTCAGCAGATGGTAGGAAAAAAAAAAACAAAACAAAGGACTGGGAGTGGAAATTTGCACATTTGCATTCTCTCAAGACAAAAGGCTGCTTTCATTTGGCACTAGAGAGCAAAGCTACTTTTGAATCAAGTTTTAAACCATCTACAGAAACCTGAAATTTATTTGATGTTTATTAAATCTGAGCCTGACAGCCTCAGAGAAAAAGGCATGTGATGAAGTCTGTGTGATGAATTCTGGCAATCCTCCTCAATCTCTTATTACACAACTCTTGATGTTACATCTTACATTGCTCACATGAACAAAGGCAATAAATTCTTCTGGGCTACTTAACTTTGTGATTTCTTACTACTAAAATCTGTTACAGTAAGTAAAGAGGTAGCTTGGAATGTCAATAAAGTAAAAATTTGACAAGAAGCAATCAGTGCTGTTTGGAACACCTTGCTTTTCTACACAGCATGCTTAGAACGGGTCCCTTCAGCTCCACATTTGTTGGCAAACTTGCCACTTTTTGCTGTTGCACTTGCTTGCTTGGGAATATTTTGAATACTGGAGATGCATATCTGCCCTTCCTCTCTCCTGCCAGGCACATTCCATAAAAACAAGTTTCAAGGCAGTCTGACCTCTTCACAAACACTGATTTTATCCCTCTCTGCACAACTGAGGTCTAATTCTTTGCTTTACTAATCACAGTGTTTTTAAAGCAATATACTGTTGGGGCTTTTTGGTTTGTTTTTCTGGCCAAAAAACTTTCTCAGCTTTGGTACATTATATACAGGAACACCTGGACAACTATTGTGTCGTCTTTGCTGTAGTTTTAAATACTGTTTCTAGGATAATTTCTTCCCATCTGATTCATCACTTTGGACCACAGCTTAAAAATCCATACCTGAAGCTTTGGACTCTTCCCTGGATACGCAGTCACAGTCCAAACAGAAAAGAAAGTTTTTTGTTTTTTTTTTACAGGAGTGCTGTACTGAGCCTGACCCTTGCTAGAGATGTAGTAAATAGCCTTGATTTTTCCAGAAGCAGTGCCTTACTTGCAGGTAAAAATGTGTAACATCAAAACACAACATTGACTTCATGAGAGAAAAACTGCAGTTTGCACATATTGGAGGTTGTGCATTGGCTTTTTTGCTACATGCCAAGATGTTAATACTGTACCTTTTTTAGGATGATATCAATGTAACCTGCAATTAATTGAGAAATCTGTTCTCCTTCAGTGGTCTGAACTGAGTAATAGCTTTCCTGATATTCACCAAAATCCTGAAGAAAAAGGGGAAAAAACCCAAAACCCATTTGAAAATGCAAAGTAAGTAAATGAAGAAACAATACCAAATACAAGTGACAAAATTCAAATTTTAAAATTGCATAGACAATTTATTATATGCAACAGTAACTTTAACTGCTCCAAGATTTTAACCAGTCTATATAGGGGACTAAGGGAGGAGAGAAGAATGCTTTTCATTTCAGTGTAGTCACAGATGTTCCACAAACTGAAACGCCCAAGAGAGACTTCATCTAACTTTATCAGATTCAGTCACTCGAGGATGGAGAAAAGTTTTTTGAAAATTCAATCCTAGAGAATAATCAGCCATGCAATCAGAAATTAGATGCACATGAATCAAGTGAATGTAATTTTCTAGCCTCTGCCTCTTATTCCATCACTTTAAACAACCTTTTTATATCCAAAATGAATGTTGCAGTGGTCTCCTATGGACCAATTAACAAAGTATCACATTGATGAAGCTTCTCTAAATTTGTAATTATCAAATAAACAAAGCCATCTGACTTTGTTTATGTTCATATTTTGCAAGTCACAAAGCACATTAGGAATGACAAGGACCATAACTATTTACACAAGTGTGAATAATAATGCTTTAACTGTTTAGCACTTAGGCACAAACCAGACAGTGGTTTATTAGAAGATTTAAACAGTACTTCTGAGGAACTGGTCTGTCTAGAATCACCAAACTAGAGACTGAACCTGGACTCCAATAGGGGCCAATTTATTACATGAGGACTCAGTGACTCTACATAATGCTGGAAAATTAGAGATAGAACAAGTTACAGTACTGCTCTAAGTCTCCTTGCCACACAGATCCCCTTGTCCTCTGAATACACAGACAGAAAGATTACCAGAGTGAAGCTTTTAGGTGAGGCAGCCCAGCGTTTCACAGTTGTCAGTGGCCATTCCTGCAACACTTCCTTGGTCTTCTCATCCACACGCATCACTGAGTCCTTGGTGACTCCCAGCAAGCGAGGAACCAGCTTGTTCTTGCCTTTCATTTTTTCCTACAAAAAGGTGTGGAAGATTGTTTACCATACAAACATGGCTTGCCACAGGAGAAAGGAAGTGCAAGATAGAATATACTGACAAAGGGAAGAAACTGGCATGCAGACAGTGACAATTTAAAACTCCAGGCTTGGTTTTGTCTGTTTACAGATAATGATCTTCAAGCAATGCATGAAGGAGCTCTGGTCTTTAGTGCATCTTTACCACTCAGTTCAAAAAACAGTCCCTCTTCTCAGTCCTCCAGGAAACTGAAGTATTTTAGTGGCCGAGGTAGCAAACCTTGGCTCAGTGAGGGATCTGAGGTAATCCACAAACAAGGATAGAGGACAGTCACAGCAAGAGCCACATTACCTTAACAAGAAAAAATGACACCCCATAGGTGCGCAGGGAACGGGCCAGCTTCACATACTTCACTTTGGCTTCTATTTCAGTCATCTCACCACAGTTTTTGTGCTCCTGTAAGAGTTCAGTACGAATTAGGCAGAACCTGCACTTTATGCAAACAAAAAAAGGTACAGCTTTTATCTGTTTCAGGATGCTTAGTCAATAGTCATTACAATTAAAGTATTTGAAAAAATACCGGGTAGAAATGTTAGCAAAACTACCATATAATCCCTCACATCAGAGAAAATAAACAACCTGGGCATAAGAACACTCCTCTTTGACCATCAACCATTCAATCTGTTTATCAGACCACGCACATTTGAACCACTTCTGACAGTTTAAAATTCTAGGTATTCCTGCTATTTGACACCATTAGGTTTCATATAATTAATGCCTCTTCACTCAGCTTTTAAAAACCATTTACGTGTACCAGCAGCCGTTTCCCCCCCCAGAAACAGATTATTTATTCCTGCTTTGTGCCCAGAACTTCTGATCTATGACAGCCTCTCATCTTGTACTTGACTATTTCTCATGTCTTTCTCATGGTGCTTCCATTAGGCCTTTTTTTGCCAGTTGCAACGTTACCCAGAATTCTTTTCCATCACATGAAAATAATTGTACAGCTGAGGAACAAACAAAGATTTTTCTAACAGTTCATCCTGAAATACTCATCTAAGTGTGTCTTGTAACTCAGTCTCTATTTACTATTTAAACCACTTGCTCATTAGGAGATTGACAATTACCTATAAGTAATGACATGCGCCCAATCTTATGCATTCAAACTTCATCCCAGCATCTGCTCTCCTACCCCAGACCACTGTGCTGAAAATCGTACCCAATGCCTCGCTTAAATCCTGTTTGTGGGATTCCCTATCGCACCCCATCTTCCCCTCACGTGCTTCTGAACCGCTGGGTGCCACCTCTTCCATTCTGGTGGCAGCAGGGGGAGCACCACGAACACGGCAAACGCCCTCCCACTCCACTCGTTCCCACCTCGACAGAGTGGGAGCCTCCAAAGGGGAGCGCTGGGAGAAGCAACCGCAACTCCAAAGATCTCTTGCATCCCAAGAACACAGACTGCTCCTATCTGAAAACTTCAGCACAGAGAACACAGCCGGAGTCCCGAAAGAGCAAGGAGCACAAATGGACTATTTGGTGAAAAACACCTGCCAAGCTCCAGAATTTCATGACTTGGTAAACAGCTAGGTTTTTTTCCAAAAAGCCAACTCACATACTCTACCTTGCTGTTACATCTTTGCCCAGCTCAGTGCCCTCACAGAGGAGCATCTGGGCCATGCACTAAAGCACACAGTGACTCACAGCTCATATCTGACACAGCCAAAATTCCATGCTACGAAAAGCATGGCTATGATACTCAGAGGTGAATAAATCTGTTTTTGGCTGGAACTGCAAAGTCACTGCACCACCTAAAGGTGCACACAGAAGCGTTAGACATACTGATCTACAAGGAGTACTCAAAACTCCAGGTAAAACAGACCTGACAAAGTTACAGAATTCTTTAGCTGGGAGTGTAGCAGACAAAAGGATGTGACCTGTTCCTGCTCTTGTCTCCCAGGCTGAGATCACAGATCTCCAGTGGGTCCTTCCAGAAACCAGATGACTTTATCTCACCTGTTGACCTCAGAATTCTCCAACTTCCACTGTATTGCCAAACTTGTATTTCAGTGGGCAGAAATACCTGGTGCATCTACAGTACTCAGACTCTGAGACCACTGCTAACAGTATCAGCATATTTTACCATTTTATACTCAACTGCTCCAGTCTTTTACAATGGGGTGATTCCCACACACACCACTGAATTCAGGCACTAACAAGCAGAATTGGGTCTCACGTTTGAAATTACAACTGTTTTATCTAAACATGTGTCTCTTTTAGTACAAATATGCATTTTTATATTTCAATGCAACTGACAAAAGATGTTAAAAATACTGCACTTTCACTATCTCCCTGTAACAAAGCACATTTCTTCGTCAGTGAAGAAAAAAGGATCAAGACAACAAATCTGCTGAAGAAATAAAAGCTGTCAAATACTTCATACTTCATTTTCTGATAGATATATAGTTCAAATATACACAAAGTATACACCTAGGAAATACCAGATTTTTCTTATAAAGATAGTGAAACTATAACAGTTTTTTCAGCCTCGCAATTACCTGAAATATTCTCTTTTCAGCCCCTCTTTGTTTGGTATATTCTTTAGGCAGGAATTCTTTCAGGCTAGGGGGAAAAAAAAAGAAATTCCAAAGTTAATGGTTCCTTTTCGAGGAAGGATGCTTTCCATATATCTTTACTGGCACTAGGTCCCCCCAGCAGGTCATTTTCCACCTGAAGAAACTTGCACAGTTAAAAAAATCAGTCTCTAACCATTCTCCCTACTTAGGGCTATTAAGAATCACAGAAATAGTATGACTGGAGAATGTCCTCCTTATTTTGACGTATTCAGTAAACAAACAACACTTAACACTGAAGGCTAGAACTACCTACTAAGATACAAAGTTAGCAGTTTTGAGAAGGATGGATTGTTTTAAACAAGATGGGCAAAAAACCTCTCTACTGTTCTTAGGGAGTTGCTTTGGTTTTGTGTCTTGTGGGGATGGGTATTTGTGTCTTTTGTTTATATTACTGTGCTTTTTGTGTGTGTTTTTAAACACAAATGTCTGCCATTGCAGATAATCGACAAAATAGCCTGAAAGACTAAATTAGGATTTTGTGCTTCAAAAATACTACTCAGTACTGAGATCACGCATTTTGTCCTTTCCATAAAGCTCTAGCATTATAAATTAAAGTAAGAACAACTGTTCTTGCTAATCTTTCTTCTGATGTTCTAGTAGCTACATCTCACTAAAACATGATAATGGGAGCTTTTCTTGGGGACTTATTTACAAAGGCATCATGGGGTAAGGAAGGCTGAAGAGGCAAATTAAAGTGTAGGTAATAGAGCTTATTGTCTCAAAAGGTGGTGTCTCTAGTATGAAACAACTGGTGCTTTTATACAGAATTTCACAGGTTCAAACCACTTTAGTTAAATTCAATCCCAAGGTAAATTAAAAAAAAAAAAACAACCCCAAATCTGAATTAAACAGAGTTTAATTCTGGAAATGGATTTACATAAATAAATTATAGTTATCAATGTGGTTTAAATCCTCCTATTTTGTTAGCTAGAGTCAATTTTCTCATCTATCCATATGTATATGTTTTGATAAACTATCAAAACCATTACATTTTTAAGCCTGTCTACTTACTTTTCAATTAATATAACACTTTAAAAACATTGCTAAGCAAACACTACTTGGAGCTTCATAAGCAGCATGAGTTAGGAAAAGAATATGGGCTCTGGCCACTAAGCAGCAATTGTAATGCCCCTGCACATGAGGGTGCAGTTGGATTGGAAGCTTTTTCCTTCTATCACCTTCCATTATTTTTAAATCAAGAGACAAGTGATCAACTCAGCTGAAAGGGTGAAATGCCAGTTATGAAAAGACTGAAATTATTTTAATTCTACTTATAATCAAGATATTTTCTTTACAAACATAATTTCATGTAAAACTTTATTTTGCAGCTTTTTAATGGAGCTAGCAAAATGAATAGAAATATTTTATAATTTAGCCTTCCTTAATCTCTTAAATTACACATATTAGAAGGACATTGAACTCAGTTAAAAACGGCCAATAGCAAGCAGTGTTGATTTAACTTGATTTACACTGAGTTTCATCTTCTAGTCCCTTAAAAAATTATACACGAGTGCCAACATTTTGATTGTTTTTCATTAGCATAAAGGTGTTTGTGAAAAATACAGTTTAATTCAGCAAAGCAGGTTAGATTCAAGAATTGAGCTCAGCATCAAGATCAGTTATCATCTGCAGCTTTTCTGTTTGCCAGTGTGCTTGCAAATAAGTGCAAGTGTGCAGTTTGAGGTGCTCCTTTCCTACGTGCAGATGAACAGTGCAAGCTCTTTATTAGATATTCTCTCAGCAAATTCAGCCCCAGGGTACCTCCATAGGTGCCACACAACACTGCATCTGTACCATGAAGGGCACGAAGAAGGACTACTTGTAATTTGATAGTCTAATGCTTTCACAATTTACTTTGGCATGAGCTTCAAGGGAATTCCAACAACCAATACCAACGTCTTAGCAAGATGCAGGCAATGATCTTCTTCTGTGCCAAGAATACTTTAGCAACAACTAAAAAGGATACAAAAGGTCTCTCTACACAAATATATTGTAGCCATGGCAAACTAAACCAAGCTCTTTCCAAACAATTTCATGAAATATGAGTGCTATTCTGTTCTGTGCTGTTTTCTGTATGAGCTGACAGATTCCCCTTAAGGGAACTTGTAGCATCTTGAGCTTTCAGTAGCGAGTGACTGGATACCACTCAAATGCATTTCACATACTAAGCTACAGCATACAGTTTATATAAAACAAAACTACTTTCTTACTTGAAAAGAATCAGTGTTTGTGCACCAAACAGTAGAAGACAGTTGGATGAAACTTTAAAAAAAGCACACTCTTCTTCAAGGGAATAAAAAAACCAAAACAAACTAAGAAGTTTTTTTCTGGAAGCACGAGAGATGCATCTTCAGAAAAAAATAATGAGCATTTAACTGCACTGTTTCTATATATTGTTCATAGTGAGCCAGGATCACTTGGCTCACTTAGACTTACAAAACAAAAGCATGAGGTTTCACAAAAAGGCTGTCATGAAGGTTATGTAAAACCAAATGCATCAACATGAAATCAAACATGTACACTTCAAATTAGGAGACAATGACCAGGGTCTTACAGTTCTGGAGCAGGTTCATCTACAGAGGACAAAAACTGAATTACCTCTAAATCAGAAATACTTAATTTTATGAAACTGATTAAACACCAGGACAGAGCGCAATTACACTTGGTTACCTGCCAAGTTTGGTTCTAATACAATCAAAGCCCTAAGTGAAAATAAAACAACGGCAGAAAAAATGCCCTGCAGAATATAAGGTTCTAAATTTTGGAATTCTGTTTCAAAATGGTTTCCACTGGAGTAACATTCTTTTTCTAATATATGATTCAGTTATTAATATGTTTTATCTCTACTAGAATTAAAAAAGATAATGCACATTATATGAGTGATGACTATTTCCTGATGGACTCCAAACTATCCAGCACAATGTAGAAGCATCATCCAGCCACAGCAGCTTCAGTTCGCCATAAAATACTTAATAAATGGAGTTTGAAAAAACCAAGTAGTACATTAGAAATTCCTAGAAAAATTTAAGCAGCTGAACACTGTACAGCAGTTTGCAAAAGCTGCTGATTAAGCTTGTGGAAAATTACTGCCTTAAAAATTAAAAGCAACTATGGGGAACACCTAACTCTTGAAATCATTACCATGACACAAGATTAGCTTAGCATGGGATAATATCCCAATGGTTTGCTGCAGGAATACTCTACAGTGAACAGAGGGAGAAAGGAGGAACAAGCAGACAACAGACAAATCCCAGAAAAAGACTGTTGTGTAACTGGTCACAGTTCTAGGAAATAAGAACCAGGAGTACACTGAAGCTGTTACACTGAGCCCCTGATATTCCTAGACATGAGTAGTTCTAATAGGAAAGGTTCATGGGTCAATCAGCAGACAGAAAAAGAAAAGCTGATTATTAATTGGAACTGGAAGATGTTTATTTGCATAACTGAACTGCTGCTTCAGGAATATCTTTCAGAAGTGAAGTGTTCCAAATACCCAGTGCTGCAGCAATGCACGTTCCACAGCAAGACCCTACTTCACAGTAATGCCCTGAGATACCATAAACCCCAGAGGCTCACAAAGGAAGCCTGAGGCAGCACTGAGCACTCTGCCAGTGGAACAGAAACCAAATACACACCCATTGCTTTATGCCTCCAATTAAGGTATTTATGAGCCTCATATGTAGGCAAGGCTTGATGTACTGTGCCGTAAGTAGTTCTCTTTTACCTTCCTACACTGCCCTCCTCAGACTTCAGCACTCGGTTAATTCTACTGCAGGTAAGCCAATCAGAAAATCAAAATCAGTAGAAAAGTGGGATATCTAGATTTCAGTCAAACTTCACCTGCCCTGCTGATAGCAGTAAACTAAGTATCACAATAAAAACTAACGGATGAGCCACTTGTAAGCAGGACTTCTGGCCATGCCTGAAACAAAGAAGACATTCCTAGAATTCCATTCATACAACACCATGAGAGGGTGAATCTGACCACGTGATTAATGCCACTAAAAAGTTTGCAAATTTAACCTCTACACACAGCAGTACTCATTTTATTTAAATGACAAAGCTTCTTTCTAGTCTTGTACTTTCCTAGTACTAAGCGTGTACTTAACTGGCACTCTGGGAGGAGCCAGTGCCCTGTGCTGTCTAATAAGCCCTCCCAAAGGTCCCCTCATCAGCTGAGGCTGCTGATTTGGGCAATAAGGCTCCTTTCATTGGGAGATTTGCTACAGAAAACACACTGAATCTGATTACCTCTGCTTGGAGTAATAAAATGTGTTTAATCTGTGACAACTCAATATTAGTTACACTTGAGGTCACCCAAATTTAGAAGTTAGAAGTGTTTACTCTAAAAATCCAGGTTTGTGTTTGTGTTCTACATGAGGTCCAAACTGGATCTGTGCTTGAAAGCCTCCAAATTCACAGGCCTTCTCAAAGGAGACGGGATGGGAACCATTCAGAATGTCATCACGAGCCTAGAGAAGATAAACAAAGATATGTCAGGGACACCCAAAACAACTATTCCAGCTCAAGCTCCTTGAAAGCTTGAATACAGCCAGCAACACACACTTCTCCTTCTGAATGTCTTTATTATTCCACTCTGGATGTGTATGTGACTAATAAAACAAAGGGCTAGATTATTTCACTGTGAGTACCAACCGAGACTTACTGAAGCTATGATTGCAACAGCTTTGATCAAAAGGAGAACATGACAGCCATTTCCTGATGTGTGTAAATAAAATACAACATGCATCTACACTTCTCTGTGTGTACACACACATATACAGATATGTGTCTATGAATACACACACATATATACAGATATGTGTCTGTGAATATACACACATTGAAAAGCTTTCATCACACTGCCACATATAGGAGGGAAAAGGATCTCCATAACTAGTATGTAAAAACTAAATTACTGTTAGAGATATGGCAACAGTAGAAGGCACACAGCATTTTTTTTCCTTCTGTATAAATTTGGCAGTCATTAAGATGACAGATTTTTATAGCTCTGGCAATAGAAGGCTCACCTATCCACAGACAAAGCAATGACAAAGCATTATCAACACATACTGTTATACCAGCCTGAATGAAATATTTTAGTGGCAGGAGAACAACTCAGTGTGGTAGTCTTCTAAAAAAAAACTTCGAAAACATATTGCTATAAGCAATAGAACAGCCTTATCTTTTGCCTCAGATTTTTAAAATGTAATTTAAAGCATCATCAACCATAAAAATAGCTCATTCCATCAAACCTTCTCTTTTTTTTTTTTTAACTTAAAAAAAACCCCACATTTAACAAAGAGTTTAAAAGCCTACTTTTTTCAGACTGAACTGCCGGCAACTGCAATGGCACCTTCAGTTAAACAGTATCTTCTGCATAAAGCTCCTAGCTTTGCTAAGGTATGTACAGTCCCTCTAATAGTTCTGGGAATCTGTTTAGATGGACTCCTACTGTGTTCCATGACATGGACCCTTTTGACAAGAAGCCTGCCTGCCTTGTGTGCTGTCTGGGTAGAAGATGGGAAAGGAGTGCAGAAGAAGCTCTCACTGATCAGGCAGAAGAGAAAAAGACATGAGAAACAGAAAGCTGCTCACAGGACTGACCTGAAATTCCACATTACACAGAGAGCACCATCCAGAGAAGAGGGAGAAGAACTAAAAAGAGCAAACTGGAACTAAAGATGTGAACAAAATTTAAGGAAGCAGGGTGTGAAAGCCAGTGGATTTTTGGCTCAGTGTGCATTACTGGCTTCAAAGTACTTAATTTTGAAAAATCAGCCAAGCCTCTGTACTATCATGTGGTTTTGGAGGGATAGAAAAAGAGTAAAACTAAAGCACATGCAGAGCTGGAATTCTACAAGATGGAGTATTTAAACTGCAAAAGTTTTCTAACTACTCAGCAAGGTAGAAGTTACTGTACCTGAACATAAAGCAAGTTAAGCTGAACAGGATCTCTGGAATCTACATTCTGGTCTGAATAAAAGAACTTCCGTCTCAAGAGCAGCGTTTCATTTTCATCCACTCCTTGCTCTCTGAAGGTCCGGCTGTGATCCAGCCAATTTACTGCAACAGAGCCACAGACACACACATTGTTAAATCCCCACTGTTGTCAGAGTTCAAAGCTGCTGTGAAACTCATGGCATAATTGGCATTTCCACTGTGGGGGGAAACTCCACAAGAAATGATGCTTTCATTTCTGTTTTTAGTCATCAGTGCTGAAGGTTTGCTACAAATGAGAACTGAAAAACAGCACTGCTGAGCAACAAGGATATACTACAGCATAAACACCATTAATATTGTTGACAAAACAATTATAGCAATGTTTTACCACTAAAATTATGTCTTCACATCTTCACTACAAATTAAGTTTACCACATTTTACCTCTAAAACAAATGATTCTGTTTACCTTTCTTATTCCTAAACACAATTTTAAAACATCTTCCTGCTACTTACAGTTAACCTTAGTGTCTTACAGCAAAACAGGAAAAAAAGTTCTCATGACTTAACACACAAAACAAACCAAATGCTGTCTTAGTTCTTTGGCAAGCTTCACTTAGAGTTAAAATTTACACCTTCAAACACAAAACTGCCTTTTGATGGCCTTCAGTAGGAATCAATTATTAAATAAGCAACTTTAATCAAGGGACAAAAATGACCCTTCACACATAGGTTGCAATACCCCTACCAAACATGTAACAAAAAGCACTTCAAAACACCTGCTAACTCTCAGAGGCATTAACTTGCACATTCACTTCATTTTAAAAATACTCAGTCAAAGACAGCACTACATAAAAAAGGGATACAAAATACAGCCAGGAACCAATTGAGACACAATGAAGAGCCTAAAAGTGCATTCCTGCATGGCTTCCTTGCATTATACTGCGGAAAGATACTAATCAAAGAATTACTGTGGAATACATTACTCACAATCATCATCTGTATGAAGTTTTGCCTTCAGTTTTTCCATTTTTCTTTCATCACGTAACAGTGTCCTGTCTTTCTTTAGTGTTCCTGTACTCTCCTCTTTCTTCTCTTCGATGCTCTCCTGGATTAAGGAATATTCCTCATAATTTGTTATTCCTGGAATTATAAATAAATCCAGTGCTCGTAACAATAAAAATTTAATACACTTTAGGATTGATGAAATATTCTTTTCCACGTATTAAAATACCCTTGGCTTATTCCAAACATAATAAGTATATGCCAGACGAAATGCTAAAACAGTGTATAGGGAAAAAGAAGAATACTCTACAACTTTTGCATTTAAGACACCTTGCCAATATCTGACCTTGTCTTTCCAATACAGCATTTCTCTGTCATATGCTGCATTTGCCACTTTCAGAAAGGTATTAAGTATAAGGTGCTTTTTTTCTGTTGCCTACCAAGAGAAGCTACCAGTTTAAAAACATGATGGAATTTAAAATAGCAGTAAATTCCAAAATGGAGACAGGCTATAATAAATTTCCATTCAGGGATGCCTACAATTGCATCCTGAGGACTGAGTAATTTCAGCTTGTCTGTGATGTAAAAAAAATGTGGCAAAGCCAACTGATGAACAGAAACCATGGGAAATTTATGATTTTTTTTTAAGTGTTAAGACTCAACTCTTCCTGTGAATTTTACATGAAACTGAATCAAAAATCAGTTGACAATATTTAGCAGATGTGCTAAGTTGTTCTTATGTCTTTGTTCTGTGTGGTTTTTTTGTACTGTTTGGAAAAGCATTTTTATGTTATACCAGACAGCAAATTAAATGCTCACCTACATGACCACATTCATGAAAATAAATCAAATTAATTTTTGAGGTAAATTAGTTACAGCAGATTAGAATACAACACAGAAAAACTCAAAATTGAAACAGACTATTCACTTTCCAAATAAAGTAATATAAATCAAATTAAGGCTGCTTGAATTATAAATGAGATTTAAGCACAGGTTTACGACTTAAATTAAGCCATGTTGGACACATGCTTACAGTGCATGCATCAAATATGAATCTGTTTTCAAATATGTCTATTTAACTAAATACTGAGACAGACTATAAGCAATATGACACATTTTTGACCAGCTGCTCTGGATGGCTTCTATTCGTTGCTTTACAAATGATACAATTTTGTGATCAACTCTTAATCATAACAACACAAAGTCCTACGTTTGGGTACATTTCAAGGTCAGCAGTGGTCCTCTTTTATCCAACTAAAACTGAGCATAAATTCAGTTCTAAATCTCTACCCCACTGCAGGAAAGAGTACGTAAATGTAATGTACAATAAAAAATCGGTACCTGTACTGTTGGATAACTTTGTGCCTTCAACTGCTAAATCCTGAAGTTTAAGGATACAGATGACTCTCTACAGACTTTGATAAAACCTGGACAATGTGTTTCAAGAAAGTGTTCAGTAAATAGTAGCTTGAAACAAATTTAAATTTTTCACGTGTGCCAACTTCTAGCCACATAACATCCTAACAATCAAAATTCAAATATGGCAGAAAAACAAATTCTTAAGCATGTGGGTCCCAGAATCTTACCTATCCTGCTGCAAATGGTAACCAGCAACTCTCCAACTGTTTTAGAATCATCCACCATGACTGTTTTCACTGAACCATCCAACATACGTATTTTCTGAGGTCTCTGTTTCTTTTTGTACTCCAATATATCCTAGGAAATAAACACAACTGTTTCAAAATGCTTTTGGAAGCCACCACAAGCCAATGCACTACCTTAGATGCCTAAAACAAGATTCCCTTCCCACTCTCCAAGCTGGATTTTGGGATTTTTCCTTTGTTACAGTACAGGCAAACTTACTCATTTAATAAACTTGAGCAGTGTCTATTTTTAGATCTGCCAATGTAATTTTTCAAGAATTGTCCTAAGTGGTAAGATCTAGTCAGGGCAAGACAGACCAAAGTGCCTTTTTCTGCAAAACCAAGTCCAGCACTTCAAAAGGACTGCAACGCCTGGTGGCTGTAGCAAGCTGGCCAGAACATGAGCCAGTATGACCTCATCACCTCAAGTATACCAGAAACCAACTCTAACACAAGGTCACCTCAAATATACAGCATATAACAGAAGTTAGTTTTCAACTTTCTGTTAATCATTCTATGAAGACAGTACTGACCACAGTAACTCTCAGTCACAACCAGATGCAGGAAAAAACTGACATCTGAGGCACAGAAAGGAAAAGGACTAGGCCAAGTTCAGGAACAGGCTCAAGACCCTCCTACCCCTCCAATACTAAACATTCTTCTTGCTATTAAGGAAACAAGTTTTTAAGAACGTGGTGGTAAAGGAAGCAACAGACTTGCACCATACCCCATTTCTCAGCATGTAATAATCCAGTGTTCTTCCAGCCTCCAGCCATATACCTTTTCGAGGGTCATCATCTGACAGGAACAATCCATAGTCAGAAGCTGCAGAACAGAACAGACAGAGACACAGTGAAAAATATCAAACCTAATAAAGCCAATATGGTTTTATTCAGCTCCAGGGTTAAGCCTACATTACACTTACCTTCCATTCTTAATACACTTGGGTAGATTTTTTTTTTCTGTGCTTCATGAAATATTTAGTTTAGCAGCAGACAGCACGGTACATCAGGCTTTATAGAAGACTTGAACAAAAGCTTCACTATCACATCTTCAAATGTCACATCTACTGTGCATTACATTTGTAACTACTTTTCTTTGAGACAACCTTTTTTAAATGCTCACAGGTCCTGCTTTGGAATTGACTAACCAAAAATACTAGCAAGTTTGGCTTTAACCATAGTGTACTATTTCAAGCAGCAGTTCTATTTTCAAAACATGGTTTGCTTTCAACCCTCCATAGAATGAGTTTATTATAAACTTGGAAATCTATCTGGTAGATGATTCAGGTTTAGGTATTTAAAAATATACAAGGCTTCTAGAATTAGATCCACACTAAACACAGGAAAAACTTGTATCTTTTGAAGGAAAACCAATGTCAATTGATTCTTTCAGAAGTAAATGATAAAGTTTTCATTGCCACACAACACCAAAACAAACCTAGGCTTAGGTTTCAAAGACTAAACTCCAGACACACAAAATGAAGTATTATGAGTTAATTTAATGCTTATCCATATGCAGGAAGAGTCAACACAGATTGTATACTTCACAAACAACAACCAACCATTCATTCAGCAGCTGAGCCTGCTCTGTTAGCAGTTCTGCAGGTTAAGCTAATGCCCCTTCTCAGGGCCAGCAGAGCACAGGCTGCTACAGCAGCTCTGGGCCCTACCTTCTTTACTTTCTGCCATGTGTCAGCACCCTTTAAACAGAAAGCCAGGTAAAAGTACCTACAATTTTTGGATAATATTTCAGCCTTAAATGCCACGTATAGCAAAAATTTACATTTAACAGCATTTACTTTAAACACATGACTACTTACACAATTATATAAAAGACCTTACACTTAATTAATCAAAGTGTGACTGACTTACAAATACACCATTTTAAAAGAAGAGTCCTTCCAAAAACAACTGAGTAAGATGAAAAACTTTCCCTGCTGACCTTAATTAAAAACTCCCCTGAAATGTCAAGTCATCTGTACACATAGCAATGTTTATAATACAGATTCAATACAGAATCACTTCTAAGATTTTAGAATTGATGCCTATAAATAGGTTGTGACCTTTAGAAACGGACAAAGCACCTTGCACAGAGCACAGAAGGACAAGGAGGCACAGACTGCTCTGTGCTCATTTGTGGGGCATGCACCTGGTAATGAAATAGCAGGAGCTGTGCAACTTGCACATGAAAATCATGGCCACCTTTGTGCTGGGACCAGGCCTGTGGAAGGAGTGAAATGTGCACAGGTGACAGCCACAAGAGCATTTGCTGCTGTGCAGAACCAGTTTATCAACTGTACTGCACTACTGTGAGTCTTCTGAACCACCAAGAAAGGGAAAGGGTATATTGGAAACATTCCTGCTCATCACTCAACTTCATAAGGCTTTTTTTGAAGTTTGCAATTGCACTGCAATAATAATTAAAGGAAAAGCCCTACTATAAAATCTGAGAAGTCCTTGGCTTTTCTTTGAGGTTCATGATGTTCAGGGATATTTATCACTCAATGTCTGAATTCAACAGCTGTCTACAAGCTCTGCCTTGAGAGACCAGCATGATAAGAACACACAGCTTTTATCTGAAAACTGAAGCTCTGTAACTAGACTTCCAAAGGACTCCTGCAAAGCAGAACAAATTCTGAGCAATAGTAATGAAGCCCATGACCAGCAAGTTTCTCCAACAATTCAGACAAGATTTTTGAAACGGCTGTAAAGGTTGAGAGCTTAAACCTCAATAAACAACCTGCTTCAAGAATTACATTCCAGTAGCATTATATACAACACAGCACCAAAGGGCTTTGAAGTATCTGAATTTTTTGACAACTTTGACTATGTTAAAACCAGACCTTTTGTCCATGGTATTTCCCAGTCTGCATTCACCTAATTTGCTCAATAGGTACAGAGACACTTACATTTCATTAACATGTAGCACCATGGTAACTACAGTATGCACGGCATGGTGATAATTTTAGTTATTAAGAAGTTTCAAACATTTCTCTTTGCACATTTTGGAGGTATCCAGCCATCCTTTTGTAATTTGTGTTCTCTTCCTTTGCTGAGGTATAAAATAAGTCTGCCCAGATTTTCTTAGAAAACATTGCCGGAAACAGTGCTTTAAGTAGGTAATACCAAAGAAATTGCGCTCCAAGCAGGACAGCAATTACTCATCTTTTAGCAAACAAGATATTTATTGAAGAAGTCAAAATTTCACAAGAAACATCCAATGTGGGAAAACCTTTGTCAGGACAAAAGGAAGAAAGACAACTCTGCTACTTTCTATCACTTAAAATCTGTATGCGCTTATTCCCTTTCACTCCAGAGCCTTACAATTTAAATTTAAAAAAACCAACAAAGCAAAACAGGAACAGGGTAATGTAAAAAACCCCCATGGGTTTATGTCTATTTTCAGTTCAGCCAATAAACAGACGTAGGACAAATTCAGGAACTCACCTTGCCCTGTTTGGGCCTCTGGCACTCGCTCCCGAATAACTCTACAGGCATCGTACACGGCAGTGGATGGCTCAAACTGCATTGTCTTCACTACATTGCACTGACGGACACAGATCTTCAAGGAAAGGGCTACCATGGTGCCAAGTCACTTGTAAGTTCCTACTAAAGTACCTGAAAAAAACAGTAATGGCATTGTTGCTTACAGTTTTCAATTTAATGCTTTAATAGACTCAGCTTTCCATTAAACAAATGAAACTAGTTCAGTAGAATTAGATTTATTCAATTGAACTTCTATATAAAGTCTCATTAATACCATCAAGCTAGAAACTATCCAAAACATGTATTTTTCTTGGTATAATGGAAATCCATTTTTCAAAAACTTGTGTACACATTCTAAATGTTCATACTTTTTTTGAGGTAGGTTGAAATAGTGCATAGGAAAACAATATAATAATTGGGTATATTGCCAACATATCAACTGCTGACATAAAATTCTTTTTATCTCACCACACATTTTTCTTAGCCCATTTAGACGTGCTGGTTATCAACAGCTTAAAATAACTGCTTCATCAAAAGTAGGATTTTCTTAGCACATAATTACTCTTCCCTGAAGATTCTGAAGTGTGCAAAACAGTGTTACGGTTTTTCTCAAGTCTCCACATAGATCTGCTAGATGTTTTTAGCCTGTTGCACAGCTACAAGAGCTTCAAGAATGAGTTATTTTTCATTTCAGTTCTATTTCAGAAACTACACTAAATTTGACAGCATTTTTTTACAGAAACAGGAAGCTACAGATGCTTTTTGTATTGTTTCATTTTGTAGATAGTCTGGGTTTTGTCTCCAGTGTCTTCCCTTGCTGTTTTAACAGTTCAAACCTCTCTTCCATCACTAGACTTTCCACAACAATCTCCAAGAACTCTTCAGAACTTAAATCCTTCCTCAATAAATACAGAATGCACTAGAATCCCCAAATAATTTCTGCATAAATTTATGCTTTTGTTTTTAAACAGGAGTTCCCCAGGGGATCCTACTGACTAACTGGAAGAGCTGGAAGTTTGTTTTCCTCAAGTTCAGGGGCCTGACTTTACCCTTCCTACGGCCCTCACAATTGCCAACCCCACTAGTGCCTGGGGACTGCAGGCCAGACTGGCCCCAGCTCAGCATCCCCAGTTAGGTCCTGTGGGTCACCACCAGGAGCGGCACCGCCCTCACTCCGGAAGGGCTGTCTGTTCCCTGCTGTCCGAGGTGACCCTGCATGCACTCCCTGAGCCTCCTGCATTGCCTACAGCTCACGGTGCTGCTTTTCCAGCAGCTGCAGGAGAAGATGAAGTCCCTCAGCAGGATGAGGGCCTGGAATGCCTCCTGCTGCTGGAGCCAGCGCTTTGTCAATAGGCTCCCCTTGCATGGGGCAGCCTGCAGCAGACACCAGCCTTGAGGTTCCCTGTGCTGCCTCAGACTCTGCAGTCTTTCAACCTGCCCACGGCTGCTCTTCAGAGACAGCTCTTGGCACCCTCTCCGGATGTAGAGGGTAACACCTGTCCCTCTCCCTTCGGAACTGCAGGTAGCCATCGAGAGCCACACCCCAGCCATGGCATTCATTTCAGCAGGTTTCAGTAAAGGCAACCAGGCCATAGCTTTCTATCAGCAAGGTGTACTCCTGTTACTGTGATTCAATGCTGTACCGGCTAACTTAAAAACAAGCAGAGGTCCTGTTTCTTAGAGAAAGTTCTTTTTAAAGTACATTGTTTACGTTTTAGGCTTGTTAATATTTTTACTTTGTGATAGTGCACCACATAAACCATAAACACGTGTCAAAAGGAACCTCAAAAGGCAGCCTAGCATAGTGCCTTGCATTGCAAAATGATGCATCCCTATGGTGTCCCTGCCAGATGCTCATTCAATCCATTCTGACAAAGCTCCATGCAAATGGAGTCCACAACTTTCACAGGTAAGCTGCTCCATTTTTATTTTTCTTTTTGCTATTTCTACATTTTGGATGGTTCTCCCTTTCACTGGTTTTCAACTTAGGTTCTCCACTCTGCAAAACATTTTTCCCCTTCCCTACATAAACAGACATACAAATTTAACCCTGACATCTTTAATGCACTTTAACAAGTTGGGAACCTGTTACTGAGTCTTCCAACTGCCACTCCTTTTATTTTCTGTGTCAAATTAAACTCAAAGACAGAAGGACCTAAACAGTCTGGTTCCCTCCAGTTCAGTGCTCTTGGTGTCAGAGGCACCAAAGAACGCTTCATCTGAAAAAGAGCTTATGAAAACAGCTCATGACTTATCAGCTTCCTCCAACACTGTGTTCTCAAACTCAAGAGAAAGGTTTTCATTTGCCTCTCCCAGATTATCCTCAGGCTCTAAATCTCCCCACTTGGCTTTCAGTAATAAATGGGACAGGCAGTTTCCATCTCCTGGGTAACAGCCAGAACAGGACAGCTGTTTTTTCTCAAAAGAACTAAGAACTTGGTCAAGAAAAATGGCTGAGATCACAGAGAAAAACAAGGGGAAAATATCTTCCATGCTCCCTTTATCTTCTATACATTGATTCACACCACATTTAAATATTTCTCTGTGCAAGTAATGGACTCTGTGCTTCACCCAAAACCACTTGGTCAGTGGAATGGCTGACCAAAAGTTAAAAGGATCCTGGAAATTAAGAGAATTTTACATGAAATGGTTTGCCTAGTACTGTCTAATTCTCTGTGGGTAATGAAATAGGAAATTTCTAAATCAGACTGTGACTGATCTGTGCTTGTAAGGTGGGAGACTGGAATAATAAATTATGGATCTGACAGCTTTGGGAGAGACAGCAGCAGCTTCAAGCTCTTTAAAAAGCCATAGATGATAACTCAGAGAACCCAGTGCCTGCAGACACGTATCACATATCAAGGCCTCGAGCTGAACCATCCCAGTGCTCATGTTCTGGAAAATCCAAACAAAACAAAATTCTAACCCGTGCTTGAATTAAAATGAGCAGGCCTTGGTGTGCTCACAGAGATACCTTGCCAGCAAAGAAAACAAGCATAAATACTGCAAGCCCATACTATTCAAGATAATAAGATATAAGGTAAGAGAGTAAGATGTTATCCCAAGATGTTATAAAGGACTAAAAAGTGGAACAAGAATGAGGCAGCAATAAGTAACCTCAAGCTGAAGCAATGGGCACCTCCGGGTTAAAGAGTGATTATACATGATTAGCCAGAACATCTGTGGCAGGAGCACCCTCCAGCACAGCAGCAGGAAGGAAACACTGTCCCAGCGGGGACACCACGGGCTCTGGTCCTGTACCTCAGCAGGACAAAGCTTGAGAGGACACCTTCACTCCATTTGCACAGCCTTTCTGCAAGCCTCAGCTGAGTTACTGTACCCTTCCCCAAAGCTCCCTGCTTGGACACATTCTCACTAGAGCTAGGATGCCATTACTATTAAATAACAAAAGGTGTGGACTTAGAAGCAGATACATACTCCATGAACTGTTAAAATATTTTTCTTCAATAATTTCTCTTCATTAAAAAAAGCTTTCTGAAATTCTAAGGACCACTATTTGCAAAACCAAACATCTCTTCATATCTTATAAAGTGGGTATTTTCAGTGAAACAATTTGAACATTAAATACAAAGAAATATTCTCTGATGAAACACTTATACATATTAAAAGACCTTAGGTCTATTTTCCCTGAAATAAGTGTGTAAATTGCATATTGCAAATCAAAAACTAATAATTCAAACAAAAGCTCCAATACATTTGTTTGAGAAATGTCCCTAAATTAACAGGAAGAAAGTTGATGCCAAAACACACCCACTCAATTTCCACTGAAAAATAATTTAAAATTGCTTTTCCTCCTGGTGTCATTCAAGAGGAGCAAAACTGAACTAACCAACACCTAGCAGGACTGCCAAAGCTGAGTAACAAACTAATCTGTTCATATCCTACTGCACTTCTCCTCACGCAGTCCCAAAAGTAATTTCTAGAAAAGTTTTTTCTAATTAAACATTATTTTCTACACACTGGCTGTGCTACCACAGTAAATGAACAACTTTTGCATGGATTTACTCTCAAACTTCCTTCTTCCACTTCTGCCTCACCAGCAAATGGCTTTTTCAACCAGCTTCCTAAAAAGCCTTCTGTAGCAGTATGCAAAAAATGAGTTGTCTGCTCTTTGCGAATGTGTCTATGTTAAAATGTTAGAAGCACTGAGATAGATGACACACATATTGTCAAGTTCAGACTTGACCTAGTTAGAAAGCTTCCATGGCTTTTTGTCAGTCAGTGTAGGATCCAACTCTACACTACTGAAAACTTCTCAAGTCAAACCAATACTCTGAATGTGAGCCTCAGGTAATGTACAAAACCAGTCTCCATTACACAATAACTTGCCAAGGTAACTAACATAATGAAATCACAACTACAGAAATTCCAGAAAAGATATCCCAATAAACTAAATTGTACCTGAGAGCCCAGCTCTGCTAGACTGGGAAGGTGGCACAGACATTATAAATACCTCATCAGCTGCTGTACACAGAGACAGACCAAGGCAAGGGGCAGCAGAGTTATCTCAAGAAGCATTTTACAAGGCCTCTCAAGAGACATGGAACACAAGGTAAATGGCTGTTTCTCCAAATACTGACAAGGACAGAAGCTCACATCACGTAATTTCAACAGGAATCAACTATCATCGAGCCAAAAGCATAAAATAAAACATCAGAATAAAGGTGCATGGGAGAAAGGGGATTTAGAGGGGAGACCAGTTAGTACACGCTGACCTCCCTGATCACTCACCTACTCATCTGGCTGCTTTCCTGCCCTCATATCTGTGGGGTCTGAGCTGATGAAGCCATGACTTTATCTGTATGTTTTGAACTGCAATGCTAAGCAAACAGGGAATGCAAAATGTCAGCTCAACGCTATGAGGGTATGAGCATTTCTTTGCCTTTCATTTCACATCCTTGCCAACAGAGTGTTGAAGTAACACATAGCCCAAAACCACCTGCATGTCAAAACCAGGTAAACATGGAACAGCCACCGCTGACACCACCAAACACGGACCACGCCCACTCAGTTAAAGGAAAGTTGTCACTGCCAGTGCTGCGGTTAAAAGCAAAGCTCTGCCATGATTTAGTAAAGGTCTGTCTCCCTGGAGATATTTCTTAACTGGTTCATTCAAGCTTGAGCAAACACAAATCTAGGTCATGAGACTGTCACAGCCTAAAAGCCTGTATGTGTACATGCTAATAGAGGCAAAGCTATGTATTTTTATACTAAACTAACTTTGCAACAAAATCCAGTGGAACCGAAGTCCTCTATCCTTTTCAGTATTCCCACCAACTACCTGCTGGCACTGGGCACCAGCAATACAGGACACATGACATTTTCTGTTGCTCACAGAGGCTGAACATCTAATTCTATTGTACACACAAAATACTTGTGTAGTGGATTGATGCCTGTTAAGACCTCCTTGAGCAAAATGCACTCAGAAGCACAAACCCAGTTGAACTGATAGCTTTCTATACTTCCAAAATTATGAATGCAAATGAAAGTGTCATCCTTCAAAAATCAGGGATAATGGAGCCACAAAGAAGGCAAACATGCAGCTGATTGGACATGCATAGAGTTAACACCACTCATTTTACTATAAACTCACAAGGGGACCAATGTTGGCATCTTATCATACAAGAGGTGACACTACATCTTTCAAGAAGCCCTCTCTTTAGTGCTCCATCACTGTCAGTTTGTAACTCATTTATCCCACAATGCTCTTAACGGGGCTTAAGGGCTGCCATTAACAGGCTTTCTTAGAAGACTAAGCTGATTCTCCACCAGAGCACGGTATGGGAGCCAAACTATCACCTGTGGGTTGTATGCCTGAAATGTATGCACACACATTACAGCAAGGCCATCAACAAAGCCCTGCTGGACAGAGCACTGTGAAGATGTCATCACTGGTCATTGCCACCCCACTGGGAATGGTGTTGAGGTGCTCTCAGGGATAGCTATCACTTATGCAGATATCACACCCAACTGAAGTTGTGTGCTGTCAGTAAGGTTAGAATTTCTTCTTGCAGTCATAAAGGAAACAAAACAATATCTCATTTTCCCTCTAATGAGCTCAAAGATGAAGGCAAGTTCAGTAAACCAACAGAATAAAAGTTGATGTTCTAAATGGGCATCAAGTACAAAGATAGGAACTTGGAGGGTCCAGAAGTATCCTGACAACCTCAGACACCACACGATGGCTGGGGTGGCTAATCAGAGCTCTTGAAGCTTGAACTGGCAAGCAAAAAAGCATAACCCTTCCTTTCAACAGTTAGAATAGAAGGAACTTAACACTGTACAGCGCTAAACATTGTTTATTCTGTTTCCAAGTCTGCACAGACAATTAAAACGCAAGAACTCTTACATGCCCCCCTGCCCAAAGAAAATCCCTGGTCAACGACTGTGGCTGTATCCACACACCACAACCACTGATAAGGAAGCTTACCTTAAAAACCTACAGGAATCTCAGGGAAAATTCACTGCATTCATCTGCACCATGCAGAACTAAATTTTACAGACAAACTACTTGGATTAAAAACTCCACAGCAAAACAAAGATGAACCAGGGCAAGCTTTGAAAGGCTACTAAGAAAGCAGGCTGTAATTATTAGTAAGCATTAACAGATACCATTCTCAGTTTGCACTTTATAGTCATGCAGCAACAGCATCTATTTTGCTAGGAACCCAGCAAGGAAGTTCCCTCAAACCAAATTATGCAAGAGATCAAAATATTTGAGCATAATTAAGAGTTGTTTATAGGACAGCCAGCTTATTAGTAATTCAGCTTCAGTTTGCTTTTTAAGTGAAAATGCATATTTGCAAACTAACTTGCTTGAATGTATCTTCAGTATACTTCAAAAGGAAGTAGGAATTACAAGGAAGTACAGGAGGAATGTCACTGTCCCAGAGAGAGTTGAAACAGCTTTTAGATAAGATAAGCAAAGAGCTAGATCGGAGCTAGTTGTAACAGAGAAATCACAAGCCTCAGGAGCAAGAGTCTCCACTATGGCAGTCAATGACATGGCTTTGAAAAGGCCTTCCAGGCTTTTGTTCCTATTTTGCAAGAACACTGCAAGAGAAAACCAAAACCAGAAACACGAGTTTCTGTAGAAATCAGAAGTGAATCACATCCTTTAGCTAGGTTCCTGTTCCAGAATCCTTGGTAGGACAGCAGTAAATATATGCACAGACTATTACTAACATAGTATCTGATGTATAGAAGACATTTTTATTTGGTGTGAGTTTGGTTGAGAGCTTTTTTTCCTCTTTTAAAAGGGTTTGCTGTTGGGTTTTGGAGGGGTGCTTTATTTTTTTAAGCCCAACTCCTGTAAGGTTAATCTGAGTCCATCTCAAGCACTGCAACTTACTTACAGTGGGATATATTCTTATATGCTTATAGTTTCAAATATATTTTCTGATCTCTAGTACCTAGGTAAATCATAGGATAAGAAAAATAAATGAAGATTAAAAATACTTCCTATTCTGTGGAAAAGTTCAGCTAACAGAAAACTGATTTTCCAAAGCAGCAGATGTGACTACTTGAAACATTTCACCCAGATTCTAAATCCCACTAAGAACAGTAATAGTTTGAACTGTGAAGCGGGCTGTTAACACAGTTCTGTGTATTCACATTATTTTCAACTGCTTAAATACTGTAAGGTTTTGAAGGACAATTTTAAAGCTTTTATGTTGAAGTTTACAACCTCTGTGCACTGCTCACTTCAATGCCTTTTTTTTTCCCCCATTGAATTAATCAAAGCCACCACTTGAACTTCTGAGTTCCACCTGCCATTCTTGAGAGGCACCACAAAGTCGGATGTAATAATGACTCAGAGTTCTTATCTGAGTCATTTAATGGCACAGGTAGGATAAGACCTCTTGGGTTTACCTACCATGGTCTAACTATTACCCTGCATTTTTTATTTTACTTATTTTAAGTGACATGTTTTGGCAGAGAAAGAATATTGCAAAGTTCCAGATAAACTGTCACAGTAAATCACATATGGATTCTTCTTTTGCTTTCCTTCTACCCACCTGAACATCATCTGACAGTGCCCAGGAACTTCCTGATTATTTTCTTTACAAAGAACAGCAGTCAACAGTTACCTCATACATTTCTACTTGATTATTTCCTTTAGGGAACATGAAGGCAACTAATAGGCTGCTTGAGTTTCTTACAGGTTTTATAACCAACATTCTTTATTTGTTACAGAAGCTGAACTATTTCATAACATAAAATCCACTTAGCTACTGAGATCTACTGAACTAAGTCCACATTGATCATTTTGACCAGCATCACCATCCAGAATTAGATGGGGTTGCTGAGTCTTCAGAAACAGCTTTGCTACACAGAAGAAAATCAGTGAAGCTCAAATACAGTATTTTTTGTGCCAGTCCTGTGATGGGGTTTATATGGAATGGTTCTCTGCTCTCATTGATTCCATCTGAAATGGTGGACTTAACAGGCACTGAAATTGCTCTCGGTAGGTTTTGATCCATTTGTCGCAAAAATCAATTAATACAATTATTTAAAGCAGATACATAGGAAGTGAGGCAGAAAAAAATGAACATTTATAAAATGTTATTTGAATGAATGCAACTGTAGTCTAGCAAGTCAGCATTCCACTTATTTAAGTAAGCCCAGAAGAACATGGAGGAGTTCACATAAGTGGTAGTCATGCTGGCAACCAAACCATAATCTCCACGATAAGCCTCATCTACTCATCTAAAATCTTCACAAACTGAGGGTGAAGGCAAAGGGATTTCTGACTTGGAAAACTGTTATTTCTTGCAGGCCCATTTAAAAAGCAGGAGGCTTGGTAAAGAGCTCCATTATTTAGTGAAAATTCAGGCTGACAGTTTAGAGACTGACTGCCATTTATATTACAGAAGCATGGCCAAGTGGGTCCCAGTCAAAGTTACAGTTACTCTTTAGGCAAGCTAACCCAATTTTTCTCTGTTCAAGTACACAGAATGCATTAAAATCCCTTCCATGTTAAAATAGCCATATACAGAAAAAATGTAGTGCACTTTAAAATCACATAGTTCAAGACAAATCCAAATGGTAGCTTGAGCTACCATTTTTATTTAAATCTTCAGGATCTGAGTTTGTCAGGAATACAAATTCTAGCAAAACCACTGTCACAGAAAATACTCATTTCCATGGTGTTTTTCGTCCCAAGACAGTGATTTAGACAAACAAACAAACATCAAAAGGCAGCTAAGGGAATAGTGAATACTATCTGTCTTAACCACCAGAATATAAATCCAGAACTTCTCATAGTGGTACAAACCCCCACCACCCTAAATGCTCAGCATGCAGCCTAAAGCTGACTTCCATAATACACTATGTATAAATATAAAATAGCATCAGACACTGATCATTCTGGTCTTCTCATTAAACCTCACGACTACACACTATTTATACAGGTCAGATACATATCACGGTTACAGTAATAAAATATTGGTCAAAAAGTAAAGAAAAACATTCTGCAGATAAACCACTGTGAAAAGTCAGTAAGAACTGAACAACAGGTAAGTACGTGCACTAAAGAAAAAATCTTTGGGTTTACTCTGAGGTAAAAATACGATTATTTAAGAAGCTACTACATGCTAATACAGGATTAAAGAAAATCATAATTAAAAATCAGACTGTATCAGTACACATATAAAGAAGCCTTACGGTTCAATCAACGCTAAAAGGATTACTAATGTTTCTAATACTTTAGGTATTTGATTCTCTGATCTGTACAGATAATATTTTATAGAGTCATTTCTTTGCTTAGGCACCTCTTACTGTGACTAACATGAAGTGTTATTGTAGTTTTTTCAACAAGTAACAGACAATTTGGCCAGTCATTTCCAGTGTAGTCTAAACTTGTGTAAACAGAACTCTGCTGCCATCATAGACATTCTCTTTGAAACAGAATTAAGCACAGAACAAATGAAACATGAGTAAAATAACCCAGCTGACACTAAGCCCAAACTAGGCTAAGACAAAAAAAGCCCAGAGTTTAATACGGAGGAGTCAACATCAACCTAACAAGCTGGCAGCAGAACTTTTAACAGAATTTGTTGCAAGCAAAACGATTCTCTGCTGGAATCCCAATATGAACCACAGATCATAAGGTTATGGGCCTGGAGTCAAAACGAAAAAAAAACTCTGAGTGCTTCCCACAGATATTTTTCAGACTTCAAGATACATTTTTGGTGTCACTTACGCAGAGTGCTACCAGTATTGAAAGTGAACATAAATTTTTCCTTGCAAAAACAACTGGACAAGAACAGGGATCCTACTGATTCAACCCAACCCAACATTTTTCTGGCACAAAATGTTATTGAAGAGGCCCAGGAATCACAGCATGGAGTTTTTAGCAAAAAAGATACATGACAACTCACTGGAAACGATTGGCCAAAGAGACACTTGCAATAACAATCCTGAAAAGCCATCAAGTGAACCATACAAACTATTATATGCAATTCCTCTCTGCATCTTTCAATACTGCTGTTGCAAGTTCCACAAACAGGCAGATTGTCCAGGATCAGATGGTGAATCAAGTCCACCAGAACAATTCACTTAATGGCATTTCTTCAACCCCTGCTTTACGTGGTTCTGTGCACTGGAACTACTCCACAGGCATCTGAGCTGGATTCTTGAAACAAAATGCAGCATATTAGAAGCCAAGACACTGGACACTGCTTAAGATCAGTAAGAAATACCTGTAAATGTCAAGTGTTTTTTGAAAGTTGAACTACTACTCTCTTATTCTCCTACAACAAGCAGACTAAACAAGTTTTAGAAAACCTAAGTACCCAAAACAAGTAAGAGGAACA
Organism: Lanius collurio; assembly: GCA_020086605.1. Classification (NCBI taxonomy): domain Eukaryota; kingdom Metazoa; phylum Chordata; class Aves; order Passeriformes; family Laniidae; genus Lanius; species Lanius collurio. The sequence continues at coordinate 2,134,532 of JACBWW010000021.1, forward strand.
ACCTATATCAACTCAAACAGCTCAACAGGCTGGGGCTTTTTCCCATTAGCACCAGGTAAGTTCACAAGTTTAGCACACTTTTTGCCTAATAATACCTATTGGAGAACTCAAACCAAAACCAAGTGCTACTTAAATCTAAATTATAATTAATTCAGGTATGTTTCTACACCTTAAACACATGGGTCTCTATCCCATCTACTGTAGTATTATCCAGACAAATTTTTATCACATGCAATCACAATTTGGCATCAACATGAGATTAACACAATTTTTTAATAACTCATCATTCTTTATCAATTTTCATGTCATGGAGATAAAAGAGTTTACAGAAAAATAGTAAAAGTTAAAAATTTGCATGTCAGTGAAGACAGCAATCCTAATCCAACATACATCCCTCATTAGAAAGGTGGTCACTGGAACTGTCATCATGATCCTGGGAACCACAGGCAAGAGTTTGCACCATCTGAATTGTAGACTGTGTGTATTCATAAAACATGCCAAACAGAAAAACAGCAGATCATGCAATCTCCTCCCAATGGGTTTCAATAGCTACTAAAAAAAGCTTTTCTTGCTCTTTCAACCTCCATCACTTAGTTGAGATTGACCACACACAGTTACCAACCGTATTTACAGTATTTAGAACACCAGTGCTTTGGCTAATGCCACTGCAGCAAGGCTGAACGAGCTCAGTGCAGATCCCCTGTTTCCTGATGCCAACATCTGAACAGGGAAGGGAAGGAACAGCAAGGTGTCTCAAAACTTAACCATTTCATGCCATCTGAAAGGCTAGCTGTAAACATTTTTGGACCTCAGATTCTGGCAGAGACGTCAGGCTCTGCTTTTTGATTACTACATTATTTTCTATTAAAGAAGAACACTTCTTCCAAAAGAGGAAGCAAACAGGGAATGGCCAGTCAAAAGAACTTTGAGCACAGCTTATAGAGGGGTAAAGGAAAAAAAAAAAAAAAGCAGCCAAGGAAAGGAAAAAGACCGATAGCAATAGACTGCAGAAGGCTGAAGTTACCACCAGAATCAGCAACACTAAAGAACACAGAAATGCTGAGCAAGAACAGTGTGACTGCACCCATCAAATCAACATCTCTGTCACAGCCACAAAACAGGACAACACAGAGACTGAGCTCCAGCTTTAAGAGTACCCCATACCCCCAAGGGAAAAGCTCATAACTACTGAATAAGGAAGGACAGAAATCAGAAGTGTCATCCTAAATTTTTTAACGGAACAAGATGGAACACCAAAACATCCCCTACTTCTGCAACAGAGACAGAGAAACAAAGAAATCATGAAACACAGCTGAACTTCTCTCAGGGTGTAACAGTGTGTGCAAACATTACATATCCATTAGATTATACTTAGCCTAGTACACTGCCAACTGTGTGCTAATCTAAAATCAAACCTCCTCCTACACCAAATGTGCTCAGAAACAGCACAGCTTACCAATAAGCTCAAAGTCAGCTTGGCAGACTTCAAATGCTAGAAGCTGAATTCAGATATTTTGTTATTGTTCTTAGCAAAGCCTATTTCAAGATGTACCTAAAACACCTTCATTTAACCTTGTCTTTAGACATATCTGATATAAACTGACATGCTGCTTTAATTATAGGCTGCTTTGAAATTTCACTAAAGACATTTTTCAAACATGGAGAATTGCAGGACAAAATTCCATTAGTGACCTTTCAGTATTTCAAGCACCATTTCCAGATGAGCAGTCAAAGCCAGAGACACATTTAGAACAGTAACGTGGACAAGGTCAAACAAAGTAACTCCAACAGATTAAGAACATGGCGTGAGATTTATCGACATTTTGCCCAAAGCCAATTTTACCACTTTGTGACATTCTCTTCTGAGAGCATTACCGTACAGAAACGGTAATTTATCTGTGAAGTTATTCCAGTAATGATTTTTCCTTGATCATTTTGCCACCTCTTACACGTATTCAGATGAAAGAATTAAGTCATGTTCTCAGCTATTTGTTTCATACCAATGAAAGGCACGGCCCTTTTTCCTAAGGCTTAGAGAAATCACTTATTACATGATCATATTCTCCACTCTCCCTGGCAACTGTTACAAAACAGTCAATGTCTGTCATGGCCAGGTTAATCTCCAGGCTGTTAATTACAATATTTACTTGGCACTTCAACATTCATACATCACATTTATTTTTCATCTTAATTTCCCTCTTAATCAACACAGCCACAGAAGTATATATTTCACATAGTCTCTAAAGAAAATTTTATACTAATATATACAAGCTTTTAAATTACTGTAGGTTTTATGTCATTATATGCACAACAAAGATGATTAAACAGGACCTTACCTCAAAATTAAACTTCATTTAATAGAAAATAAGTTTGTCTGAAAGTACTGTTTGATCACATGGAAGGCTTCCAATAACAAGATAAAAACAAGTTACATTCTTATCCCCAGTCTGTTAATTTCTGTTTTTCAAGTACCTTCTCTGCCAACACACAGGAAAGAAAACAACTCAGGAAGTTGTAAGTTTCCTTCTCCCTTCAGGAGTCAGAATTTGCATTGCCAAAATATCTTGAAAATAAAATTCACACCAGGCTTTTAAACTACTCACACATAGGAGCTCATAATAAAGAAATTGTTGAGTTTTTACAGGTAAACACTTTGAAACTGCCTAGTCAATTATGAAAACAGTTGTAGCACAAGTCTGGATGTTAACATAAATTAAACAAACCTCTCAAAGTCATTCATTTTGCATTATCTGTGCTTTTCCATCCTTTACTGTCCCTGTGTGGAATAAGTCTAAAACACCACAGCTGGGGCCTCTCTGGGCAATCTCCCTTCTGAAAGTATGGTTGCAAAAAAAAAAAGGTAAAAATAGAGTTTTGTTTCTAAAAGATGACAAGCCCCGTTTCAAGATTTTGGCTGTTTTGAGGCAGTGGATTTTCTTGTTTTGAGGTGGTGGATTTTCTTGTTTGGATATTTTGAGGCTTTGTTTATTAGACTTTTTTTTTTCCTCCCTAGGTTTCTTGGGATCATTTGTTAGTTTTTACTCTAAACAAAAGCTAATATATCATAGTGGTTTAATAATCATGACAATGGGAAAATCAGTTTTGCTATTTAGTAATCCTGGACCCCCAGAGTGCTCTGAAATAAACACCAGCTTCTCTCCAAGGATCTCCAAACACTTCCAGGCACTGCATTATCCAGGCCCAGGTCTTGCTCCTAGCAAAGGCTCGTGTTCCATGTGCGCAATTATGGAAGGCTCTCATCCCATTTTTAGATCTCTTGGACAATTTAAAACTTCAAATGAAGTTCCAATCCACAGCAGCTATCCAAATTTGAAACCAGTTTATGCATCAATTCAGAAAGACCAGGACATGAAAGAATAAAGCTATGTGTGCATACAGCTACATGGCAGGGAATGCTTTTTAGCTGAGAAAATCCCACAGCAACAAAACCATTCTTGCAAATTTTAACTGACCAAAGGTGGCAAAAAACATTTCTGATAGAACAAATTAATCACTGAATGTTTTTCTTGTCTTGGTTGGTTAGAAGAGTGATTTTTTTTCTTTCAGTGGAAGAAACCCCCTTTTATGCAACATCAGCTCAATGCCAACACAACCATTAACTGCAGGTTAACAGATTTCATGCAAATCAAGTAAATGCAGTATCGTTAAGACAATTGCTTCAGCACCCAATGGATCACCTGCACCTGCATTTAAACTGGCAATGCAGTGGTTTGCTACTTTGAAATTTAGATCCCTGATCACACTCATCCAACTTTTCAATGCCTGCCAAGTCTTCAGTAATGCACAAATAACGTACAATTACATCTAATTAAAAGTGTGCCAGCAGCCTGCACCTCATGGGTTCCCTGACAGAAGTTAAGGTGAGGATAAAAGCAAGTTCATCACACAGAACATCTGTGTATCTGATCCACCCCTTAGGTGGCTGTATCAATGCACAAGGGATTGAAGTGTCTGTATTACAGTAATAGGCCAAAAGCCTGTGCAGTACAGCCCATAAACACACCACACCCCCAACTTCCTGGACATCACTACGTCCTCCTCCATACTTGCATATATTTTAGAGTTCTAAAATATGTTTCAAGTGCAGTTGTGAAGTAGTTCAGCCACTTGCAACTGCCACCTGTGTTTGTTTTCAGCCCTCTGTTAACAAGGACACCAGAAACCCTTTCAAGCCCCCGTGCCCTGTGAGCACAGAGCACCAGCTGGAGGCACCTTCACCTCTGCTCAGAGCTATCATCCATGAAGGCTGCCTCTTAGTGACTCGTATCAAAAACTGAATGCCTGTGGAATGAAGACACCACATCTAGAAAAGAACAAAACCAGATGTAGCAGAGAATGAAGAGACCATCCCAAATATTGCTTCTTTCTAGTTGCACTGCAGAAAGGCCCCCAGATAAATTTTCCAATTCAATACATATTGTTACCATCATGGTGATTTAAAGAGTAGTGAAACTGCTTCGTAATTTGGTCTTTTCAAATGCAGTTCCAAAACAGAATCATTGCTTAAAAAAAAAAAAAAAGAAAAGAAAAAAAAAAATCACACAAACACAAAAGAAACCATCCCAAGAGTTTGTGTTTTTCAAGCTGTATACCAAACACAGGGAAAGAGAAATTTATTTTTCTGTAGTTTATCAGGAGGGTGTATCAAGTGTTAATGAGGCTGGGAAGGAAGGAGGTAAAGCAGCTGCTGTCTTAACATTTTACATCAAGGGAAGACACGAAATTCATTTGCACATACTATCAGAGTAACTCAATGAATAGAATACCACGTTTCAAAATGATAAATTAATTTTAAATAGTAGATTTTATCAAAATACTTAAGAGTAGAAATATGAACGTATCCTTTCAGAGTCAGAGGAAAGCAAAAGTTGCTTGTACTATGATATATCTTAAGATTAGCTGAAACAAATTTGACTGTGGAAACAACATTTGTTTTTCAAGTGGGTTAATCACTGTTGAAGCAGTCATATATTTTTTTAATCAACACAGAGCTAAAGAGACCCTAAAAAACCCTCTTAATCACTGTTTGTTTATTCTATTGTCCTCACTTCCTGGAATGTAGTCAGAGATGGAACTAGACTGCCCAAAAGCCCAGTCAGCAAAGCAGCTGCCCTGAACCCGGGATTTGTTTACAATCTATTGGAGGGTGGGGAGCAATGAGTGCATAAAGCACCTAATTCCAGTAGTTTACACAGGGCATTCTGAATAGCTGGAGTATTTCTTAGCAGTAGCCCCCTGCTCCCCCCACCCCTTCTTTTTTTCCCTTAGCTGCAGCTACATTTCTGTGAAATGCTTTTAGTTCAAATGCTAGTGATGTTATTTATAGAACAAAAAAACTGAATAAAGAAAACCACTGAAGTAGAATGTACGTTTTCAATTCTATTGCAGATTCCTACAGTGTGAACTAGAAGCAAATTACAATTTTGCCTTCATAGACATGTCCTAGGTATTCTGCATTCCCTAAATTCTTGGTGATAACAGTTTAATTCAGTTGCACTTGGATTACAGGCTCACTGGAATTAAACAGATAAATTCCAGCATCAACTCATACTACATTTTCTGAATGTGGAACATATTTCTGCCCATGTATTTCCTTTGGGTTTATGATGTGTGTTTATCCTATGCTGTGCTTTGTGGGGTGTTTGTTTTGTTTGTTTGTGCTTCTTGGATTGTGTGTTCGGAGGTTTTTTCACCATAACCAAGTCCAAATCTATGGTCCATTACACAGGATATGTTTTAATCCTGTTGGCATTCTCCATGCCTTTACTGCATCACCTCTGCTAAAAGAATCTGCTAATAGTGTAATATTTTAAAACTATAGACAGGAGAATAGTTACTTTGGGACATTGGGAAGTTTAGTTTAGGACATCTGGAACATTGGGAAGCTTACTTAGTTCTGTGATCAAGTTCCAAACTATGTTCCTTGCATATAATAAAGGTATTGAATGGCTGTTTCAGACTGATACTAATTTAGATGGTCTGCAGTATGTAACTTCTGCAAATCCTAGTTCCTCCATACCCGTCTCTATTACTTGCTTCAAGACTACTTCATAAATTATCACAATTTACCTAGTACAAGGTTTTCAGTATTTAGGCAAGTTTGACTACCCCTCATATGAAACTATACTCTCAAATACAATTCTTCCCTACTTGGAACAAAATGTTACTCCTTATAAATTGTAAGATTTTTTAAAGTGGTGGCTCAAGCCAGACTTTCTGGGAACCTCATAGATGGTGGTAGCTCATCCCTGCACTGGTCTGCCAAAACTCAGCTTTCAGCCTCCCAGGACCTATCATTGCTTCACTCTTATCAGAGCTTAACTACTGTTTTTCAGCTTCTGTTTATCAATCCTTACAACAACGTGCACATCTGGGATAATAGTTTTAAGGAAGCCTGACAAGGTAAAACAAGCAAATTCTGCAACACAAGAGCAAAGTATGGCGTTAATTTCTTCTCAAAGCTTCACTTTTATATACAGCAGGAAAAACATATCTGTTGTGATCATTTAAACTCAACTATACTCAGATTAATTTTCAAAATTATGTAAATTTCATTTCTTACATTATGCTGCTGACCCAACTTTCTGTGATTGATGTCCATCTGTTTGCATGAATATGAACTTTTTGTCACACAAACACTACTTGTCTGCTGTTCAGGGCTCTTCAAGAGCAGTCAGTAGTTTTTCATAAAGGAGCAGTTACTATTCAAATTTTATTCTGAACTCCAACTTCCCCTCTAAGTAAATTTAAAAAGAGAAAGGTTCCAATTTTGTTGTCTAGGAGAAAGACAAAATCTTGTTTAAAGTGGGTTGTACTCCTATTACACTTAAAGTTAAATGGTAGTTTTCAATCTTTTATTAGTGCAATTTTTTTACATCTACTACTGCAGAAAAAGCTACAGCAAATATTCACATTCAGCCGCCCTCAGTAAGTTCTTTAAAGCACGTTTACCGTGATCAGTATGTCTTGTTGGCATCAAATGGAAAAGCTTCTCCTCTGATGAGAGGCAGCAAGTTTTACCTGACAGCACAGAATGATGTGAAGCACAAGGCACTCAGGCCCTCCAGCCCTCCTAAGAACTCATGTTCTAGAAAGTGCCATGTGTCAAACCCACCTATTCTCCTGTCATGACATGAGTGACCCTCACCCTCCCAACACTACTGCAGCAGGTGGCCACACAATGACACGTACTGGCCACTACTACATGTGCCAGACTTGCATATATAACTCAGTTAACTACCACCATCATCAATGGTTCTTCATTTATTCTTAAATCTCTGGCTATAGAATTGAGCTTAGAATATAGTCTTTTAAAAGCAGAGTTAAATACATAATTTACAACTGTGTAATACAATATATAGTAATTTTAAATGACAGGTAAAGATGCAAAACAACAGATCCTCAAAAATGAGTACATGGCACTTTCCTCACACTACCTGTAGTTTCTAACTTGTTACAATTTGGAATCTATGTTACTGTTATCTTTTATTTCCAAACAGTCTACAAACAGTTTTTAACAAATGTAAACAAGATGCTAAGCCTAACTTTCACAAGAACAGCAAGTGTAGCTTGCCTTAGAATAGTTGCAGTGCTCTGCTGAATACCAACACCTGAGCAGGGAACACAACCCCACATATCAGAAATTCCTCAGCATAGGGCCTGTTTTCTTCCCATGCTGTGGTGCTGTACACTCTGAATATCCAAACATCTACCTGCACTCAAATCAAAACTAATCAGATTTCTCATCCATTTATGGTGTCATACATTACAGAATCAGTTATTCAGCAATCTAATGCAAAGATTCACTGGTTCAGTGGCACCTGTTGAGTTTCTGCCCTCCTATGGCAATATAAATAAAAAATAGTGTATTTTGCATCATCTTTATGAAAAAGTGTGAATTCAGCTGTCATAAGCAACTACTGTAAAAACAGTATGGGAACTTGCACTTTTTCTTTAAGTCATTAATCACTTAGGCTCCAACATTTCTCCTCAATATTCTACAGTAGATCCACATCTCACTTCAAACTACTTATCCCAAAAGGCATATCAATCCAGGATAGAATAGTCTGTGATCCCAGTCTCCAATGAGGCTGTCTGTAATGTGAACACTTCCACCTTGAATGATGACATGCAATTCATCATCCACTTCTTCCTAAATACCTGCAAATAAAGTCATTGGTGATAGGGCTGTTAGGAGTTGAGATTTCACATCCATGGTTAGTGCATGAGCTGAAGAGGCAATAAAATAATAAAAGTAATCATTCAGTGGGCAGGTAAAAGAGAGAGAGAAGAAAAAAAACCAACCCAACAAAACAGTACCAGGTTTTAGCTGTTGGTACAGTTTCTTCAGAGTGTGTTACCAAGACAGGGCACCTGCCACTCCAATGGTGTAATGCTCAAGCTGTCTGCAGTTAACAAAGTTTGCCAGCTAAATCTGTTCACAACAGAACTATGGCCCACTTACACTGCAGCAGACAAAACATACAGTTTACTTCTTTGGCATGACTGACAGGAAGTCTGCCAACTTTCCAAACATACTCCTCGAAAGCTGGGCTGCTCTGTTTGCATCCAAAGGGTTAGTACAGTAATGCTTCAGAGAGTCCAGATACAAAGTGTTGGAAACTCAGCTTCAACAGACATAAAATTTGGGTTTTCCACTTATATATTATCCTCATTACTTCAGTAGACTGAAGAGATTCTTTTCAAATAGCAGTGGTTTGTAAAATTTCCTTATCTTCACACCAAGTTGTCAAACAGTTAATTTAGGCAACACATTACCTATACCGGCAAGGAGATACACTGAATCACAAATATACTAAATATCCAAGGTTCATGTCAGTACATAAATTTATGAGGTACGGAGTGAGAAAGTATTTTGAACTTAAACAAGAATGATACAAACCAAATTCCTTTCTGTTAGCACACCAACAAACCTTTGATGAACCAGGCCAGTCTGCATTACAGAGAATCTACAAACAAACAAACACTACCAGTCCCAGACCTCCTGACAATTAAACCTGGTAACCAAACAAAATGCAACTACACTGAGATGTGAGGGGAAGTGATTCTGGGCCAACTCTACCTATATACACACACATATGTGCATAAATGTTGTTACTCAGACGTGCAAGCACAGCCCTCTCGCTCCTGACCTTCTCTAGGTGCTCTCCACACCCCATCGTATCGGCACACTCCGCATTTTCAACGCGGTCAAGGCAACAAGTTTCCAACAGCAGGAAGCCTATTGCATAGATACACCCCATGGTATACCCCAAATTGAAAACCCCACCAGCACTTGGGAAAAGACACAGCTTCAGAACAGTAGAAAATGTGGAGAACGTCCAATAAACCATTTCTGGGGGAAGTAAAGGCCAAGGCACTACTTGTTGATTTTCTTATATGATTGAAGTTCATGTTCCCAGTATCATGACTTGGTATCAAGCCTCCTATACAGGATTTCAACCATGATTTCTAAACTACTTTCAATACACTTTCCTCTCCAAATAACAGCCATTCATGTGAGTGAAGACACATCAAATGGATGAAGAAGCTGAATGTCTACCTCCTGCATTTACTTCTTGAAGGAGGTACATGTCTTTTGATGTGACTTTGGGAAAGGGAATTTAAAAGGCAGCTTTAATCATTACTACTTATTAGTGTTCCTCAGTGACTAAGAATTTAGTATGTTTACAGAGTATACACATTGCTGCTGTTCACTATACCAGAAATGCATAAAGCAGTTCCCTTTCTGCCTGATTTGCCTTGGAGGACATTAAGTTAACATTTCACAAAGATACAGCACTTCTTTAACTATGCAGCTGCCAAATCAATTCTTTCTGATTAAAATATGCTTTGAATTTCATAAGATCTTCCCACAGACATAAATCTTTCAGTCCCAAGCACTTCCTGTCATTTTAATTACTTCCCTTCAAGTCTCCTAAACAACAAAAATGTTGCTTTACAGTGTTCACAGACAGGATGAACAGCACTTACTGTGTCCTAGGGGAGAACACTGTCTGGAAGGGCTATTTAAGTGGGGGAAGAAGGAGAGGCAATGCTGGAAAACACACACTTAAGAAATACATGCTGCTAATACTTTTTACTGAAATCAAAAATATGAGAAGCTCAACCTCCTTCTCACTACCCTCCTCCCAGTAAATGAAGGAGAGATGCCTTCTCTTGACAGACTGAGCTTTCCAAGCACACGTTTCTGGAATGAGACAGTGCCTGAGTTTTGTTGGAGAACAAAAAATAATGCTTTTCAAGATGCTTCCCCTACTTGTAGATATGTGGATATCTTAAGGGGTATAAATACTTATAAATATTTATAAAAATATTTTATACTTATTCAACAGGTTAAGGAGCAAGCAAATCCCCATCACTTTTGTGCACTGATAGGGTCTTCAATCAAGTCAGACAATTGTGTACACAGATTATCAAATCCCAAGTAATGCCCTTCCTTTCCCATTACCCCCATACTGGAGCTGCTTCCACTTCCAATCTCCTGCCTCACTATGGTTCACCTTGAAGTTACCTCCTGTAAGCTTCCTCCACACACCAGCCCAGACTCCCATAATCTTTCTGTGAAGAAATTCAGTGAAGAAACTTAAATCAAGTCACCCTGAGGCAATTTGCTAAAGACAAAGCATTGTTTTCCTTCAATGTCAACTAAGCTACTTAAATACTGCAAAAAACTTCAAGTACTCAATTATCTCAGTCACTCAGAGCTGGTTTCAGTTTTTTAAGGTGATGGTAGACCTGCAACACTGCGGCTGCAGATGGAGACAACGCCCTTTACCTGCCACTGGGAAGTGCAGTTACAATGGTTGCCCTGTTCAGCTGCTGCATTTCATGGCTTAAAAAAAACCCAAACCACCACCACCCGCAACCAAAACAAACCCCAATCAAATGCAAAAGAAACCAAAACAACTACTCCACATTGTTAGCATGTCAGCAACACATCAAACTGTTTGTATGGAAGAATGAACTGACTTTTAACACTTTGAATAACAGACATCCCAGAAAGTTATTTTCCCTTCATTGTCCTGGAGTTGAAGCCAAAAATCCCAAGTAAATCACGTAATTTTCCTATCTGGTCTTTTTGAAACACTATAACATCCGTCTGCACAGAATTAAGGCTTTAGAAAGGAAGAGGTAAAACACCCCATTCTTAGCTGCAGTTTGCATATTGCATTTCAGTATTTTCACAATAACATACAGTTTATATCCAGAGTTAATTCCAAAAGGTTTTTTTGTACAATGTCTGTTCAAGGGACTGATTCCACTGCATTCAAAAAGCACATCTGAAGTGTTTATTGCTTCCAGATTTTGAAAGGAGGAATTACTGTTATAACTCAGCTGAGCTGTCTTAACAGCTCTGCTAAAATCTCTCTGGTTTTCATCCCAAAGTCTCACTTCAGAAAAGACGTGTATTAATTTCCTGTGTATTAATTCTCCAAGCATACAAAGTCCATATTCAACTTGTAGGCAGAAAAATACATTTAACAAGGAAGATGAAGGCAACCAAAAACTTACAGTGCAGGCTACTTGAAATATGTAGCAAAGTTTTGGGACCTTGAGTTACTGCATACAACACGCCCTGACCTTCCTCTTCTCTACAAATATTCCAAGCACTACAATCAGAATTTGCACTAAAAGCAAAATTTGATAATCATGATCTGTGTCCAATTCTACATTTAATAGCTTTATTGGATCAAGTCAGCACATAGGTGACAACTGACCTCAGTGTCACAGACAGGTGAATTATGTCACACGAGAAGAGCAACAGCCAACACAGGTCCACTGCTGTTAATGGTAAGTGAAGCTGATGTGTAACATTCAGATCTGGAGGTCCACTAATGCCACAGCACAGGCACAGCTTGAACCCAGCAATCAGAGAACAGGCACTAGAGTCAGAGATGCAAAAAAGGCAAAAACTTCTGCCCAGAGAGCTTTTGCTGTGAGAAGGCACAGATTTTAAAATTAAAATACAAGAGTCTACCAAGAATACAAATGATTGTTAAACGCAACAAATACAATACCTGCTCAGTATCACTCATTTTCGTCACAGACCACAGGAGTGTATGAAGCAACATTCAGTAAATGATTAGCACCACGTTGTACGTAAGCCACTCTGGATGAACAGAGCAAGTGAGTGTGTCCATGAAAACTGGTAAAATAATGGAACTGTCCTTTGGTAGGTAGCATTTAACAGGTCAGTAGGCCAAGTGGCAATATCTGAATTCAACTTGCATCTTTATTGTCCTGTTTCTAAACCTGTGGTTTACATATTAAATGGGTTTTATCATAACAATTTTTAATGCTCCTCTTTATGCTTTAAGTGATACATTCCACTTCTGTCATAGTGCACTCTGGAAGCAAAGCTTCTGACTTGTCTGAAAATTCAGAGCAGCCCAACTGAGAGCTGCTTTGTGGATTGACTTTCACTCCAGCTGCTCTCATGAATGATTAACACCCAAGTCTCCTACAACTGTGTGTTACTGGCTCCTTGGACAGCACTTAGCTGTACGAGCAGATGGACAACAAGCTTTTGGAAGCAATTCTGCCAAGAATGTCCAAGCCGAACACTCTTTTTGGACTGGCATGGGGAGCAGCATGTGGGAAGAACCACACCTCCGCTTGACATATTTGCCACTTGGCATGTTGCCCTGAACTTGCAACTGGCAAATATTTACAGAGGTGCTAAACCAGCACAAGAAGAAACTTTTTTCTTGGTGAGAAAGTGGCGAGGGACATACCAGTCTGAAGGTATGGATGACAAATCAAGTCTTGTATTTAGAAGTACCACTCTAGGATCAAACAGAAGACTAAATGCAGCATGACATTAGTGTAGCTTCAAGAAACACACACAGTAGGCAGAGGAACAAAGTTTTAGTAATGTAAAACACTCAATTCCACAGTATTACATTCTTCTGAAATACTTCTGAATTGCTGGAAGAGGGGAGGTTCCCTCTCAGAGAAAAGACCAAGGACACAGTATCTTAAATCTGAAGAAATCTCCACAATTGCCTAGAACTCAGCCAGTGCATTTGAGAAAGGCTCATCTATTCTGGCACTGTTTCTACCTCCTTGTATCTTCGCACAGAAATCTGTGAAGGTGGAGAGTATTAGCCTCTGACTGTGTTAGTCCATAAGGGCATGGACCCAGAAATGAAGGCCTAAAAAAATTCAGGTGACAGAAAAGATATTTCCACAACAACCAGATGGTTGGGGAAGTAAAAAAACCTTATGATGGACAGTTTATGTCTCTGAGCTTTTATGCCCTCTGCCCAAAGGACACACATGCTTGAAGTGACTGAATTACTTCAATTAAATAATGATGCTGATATTCTAGTCCCAGGGAAAGCAGGGAACAAGAGACGGGAAAAAAACAGAAGTGAAGGTTTTTTCCTTTCTTCAGTAATTTTCCCTATACATATAGATATGTATAATGTTAACAATCCTAACCTGTTTGTAGCACAGGCAGCAGAGAGAACATTCAACAAATGGTAAGACAAAAAAAGTTATCTGGTAATACTGACACATGAAACAAGAGTTGAGAGGAAATGCCTCTGTACAATGGAAGTGTGTATAAGGCTGCTGTACAACTATCACAGAATAGACTTTTAAAACAACAAAATCAAAATTTACAACAAAATCAAGATAACATAAAAAGCATAAACTAATAGCTGTATCTGCAGAGAAACATCTGAAGAACTTTCTGCCTTGACATCTGCGGTTCAGTTGAACTGACAGGCCATTGCTACACAAAACCCTCAGAGAAATCAGGCTTCAGGGAAGAAAGGGATACCTTAGCCATGCTCACCTGACCAATGGTTACAATTCTGAGACAGTAAAAGATATTCCAAGAATTTCAGAGATGGAAGTAGCTGCAAAGAGGGCCAGTGTAAAAATAATCAGGACCTTGGCAATTTGGAGGGTTTTCACCACAATGGAGCCAAATGTATCCTCACAAAAACACAGTAGCTGTCTTCAAGGTCATGGAGTGGTTTATAATTCTCCCAGAGAGTCCTGTGCCCTCTACTTGAAGCTAAGTTGCTCCGAGGTTTTCATCTTCAAGTTGCAAAGGATGTTTTTTCCCCTCTAACTTCCATTTCCAGAAGCAACTGCTCCACAATTGCTTTCCAATTCCCCCTACCAGGCACTCCTTTGAAACAGTCAAGTTTCAGGACATTTTCCAAGGCATCTCTCATTCTCCACAGGGATTTACAAGCAGTCCCAGCTTTCCCACTGGTCCAAAAAACAAGCAGTTGTTTCTGTCACGTGGTCTGTTTTCACTATTTTTATGAATGCAGCCACCCCTCTGAGGACTAGACTAAGCTGTCAGCCTTTAAAAGTGACAATCACAGCAGAGATGCCAAGGCCCCAAACCACCCTTTGAAGACACTACATGTGCAACCACACAATCCTCCCTACTGCACAACACAGCTGAATGCTGGAAGTAACAGCAGTAAAAACTTACAAAGTTACATTGCACCTCCATGTCTTCCTCTGCAGCTGCAAAAGCCCTGCTTTAATCCACTTGTCCAGAACAAATTTCCACTATAACTCCAGGGTTTTATTGCACAGAAGGCATTGTGCACAGCAATAGGAGCTTGAGAATGAGAAGCCATTGTCAACAAGCAAAGCACGTTCCAGCCACATGGTCAAATTCCAGCTGTGACCTTATTCCAATACACTGCAGTGGGGTGATATGAGCTAACACAATACTTGAATTGAGCCCAGAGGAAAAAAAATCTGTGTTTCTGTGGTTATGAACTAGGAAATCTAGATTTTCAAGTGTCCCTGCTCCAAATGAAATATTCACATGAAAAGAAACTTCCAATAATGAGACAGTTTCCAGAAAAGTTCAGGGGACTACATGATTCAGTCTCCCATGGAATTCACCATCCACACAAGCTGTAAATTTGACTGATACTCAGAATAGTTGTTTTTCTATCTTTTGTGTAACTAAGATTTGTAGACACTTATGTCAGAATGTCCATCAATAAGTAGCCATATTTCAAAAAAACCTTAAATTTTAAAAACATAAGTAGTGATTCCAAGATAATGAATTACTGTGCTATTTGATACCTGCTAAAGATAAATGGAAATTTGAGTTCTTTTTCTAGACAACCAGACATGGTGGTATCACTCTTAAATTTATTCTAACCTAATGTTACACATACATTAGAAATAAAGGACTTAAGGAGTTCTCTGTTGGAAAACTGTTTGCAGGGGTTATTTTGCTGTTGGTTCGATGGCAGAGGGGGCATTTCTTTTTCTTAAATCAAACTGTGGTTGAAAGTTAATTCTTTCTTACAAAAATACTTCTGAAAAATTGGGTATTTCTGACCAGTATATACAGTGTCCTTAATTTAGTAGCTTAATTCTGGATGCACAGTGCAAGACAGGGCAGACCATGTGCATACTCAGAGAGTTAATTGGTAAATCAGCTGATTTAGCTTCGCCCACAGTGTGCAAGAAAGGGGCAGCAGAGCTCCATCCCAACTATACCACAGCCCTGCATTTTCTACTCAAGTGCAAATACTTCTGGTAATGTTTTAATTTAGAGATGGGGAAAGAAAACCACTGGCATGCTCTAGCCAAGATTAACACCTTTTGTACTTATCAATATGCAATGCATGCTTTGTTAGATCATTTTCACATAATTTCAGGTAATTTGACAGCTATGCTGTTTAAAGTCACAGTTAAATCACTTCTGACACTCTGGCACGGATTGTTTCTGACAAGACTTTCCATTGGCTTCCTTGATCCAGTCTAAGATGAGCCTATAGAAATGGAATTTACAGAATGAATCAGAAAAAGGTAAATATGTACATTTTTTTTATTATCCAAGAGAGCACTTTGGGCATGCTAAATGACAGCCTAGCCAACTGGAAGGAAACGTAAAACAGATTCTAAACCTGGACAGCACTGACACAGTTGTGAGTATGATGAAAAACAGGCAAACACAAAAATCTAGGCCATGAAATACCACCTTAGTTACATACAGAGAGTTTCTGGAAAGGCAGAAGCTCCTGCAAAGTGGAAGAGCTTAGACTCAATGAAGCAAAGCTCACTGATTTTTTCCTGGCACTCTCAAAGAGAAAACACAGTACTTTCAAACAAAGTGAACAACCAGTAAGCAAAAGAAGCAACCGATTTGCATCAGGCTCTCCATATGGAGACATTTCCAAATCTGACACCTGTTTACTACTCGCAGTTGTCCTCAGCCAGTGAAATCTAATTTTTAAAATGTTCTTAGTAATATTCAAGTGTTTATCTTCATAATTTCTAGCCTATCTGGTAAACAACCTTGACTACAAATAGCTTTATTCAAAATTATTTATTTATTGAATGGAAGATTAAAACCAACTTACACATGTCATAAGAGAAAGCTGGTATCCTATTCCCTTCCTATTTGCTGCCTCACAGAGCTGACATAGTTTCTCATGTCTGCCCACAATTTCTTAGTCTGTAACTATCTAGAACAATCTAGAAAAAGGCCTGACAGCCAAGTCCATTTTTGGAACATTGGCTTGCAACCAACGTATCTGAGAGCATCTGCAATGCAGAAAAATCCAATCAAGTGCAGAGCTTGCTGTCCCACCACTGAAGGTCATTTATGCTCCCAACGTGCTCCCACAGGCTTCATCTGTAAAATACAGTTTGCAAAGCTGCCTCTTTCTGCCTACAACTTCTCACTACCTATAACCTGCTCAGTCAGGAGAATCCTACATGAAAACTGTTATGGTTTAAAAACTGAGCAAAATCCAGCTATGTTAGGCAGTTTTCTTACCTCTGGAATATAACATCAGTTCAACTGTAGAAAGTTAATAGTTAAAACTTCAACAAAGAACAGAGGCCAAACACCTGTGTCTTCAATTCCATTTATGTACCATAAAATGCATGAAATCCAGTTGCAACCACTCAGGCTCCTTAAGTCATTATTTCTACTCTATGCCACATTTCTTATGACAAGACAAAATTTAACTGCTTCAACAGCATGTAAAATTTCATGCAATAATTATACAGAAATCTTCACCAACCATGCATTTCTCCATTAGCATTCAATTAACACATTCCACTATGGATGCTTTAGTACAATTTCAACCATTTCTGCCATCAAATGAAATAGATTGTTTTTTTCATCTTGTGTGTCTAATGGCATTAGATAACAATTATGACAGCCTACAACTTACACTCTGACACCTTGTTACTTAAGCAAATCCATAGTCCCCACAAACTAAACATTACCATTTAGCCTAAACTGATTTGCTTCACATTAATGTCATCATACCAGCTCTTATACCCCAAATAGTACCTCAGAAGAAAGTACAAATAAATTCAAATTAAATTACACTACCACATGAAAAATAACTGTTTACATGGCATGGTTATAAAAAATATCATAGTCCTCCTTATTTTCAAAAACTCTATTCTGAATGCTGGACTTCTGGGCTCTGCTATAAGGATATATTTAGCTGCTGATATACTGCTGTAATCTCAAATTACACTATTTAAGTCTAAAAGGCAATGCATGTGTTGAAGAGAACAGTTAAGAGTAAACATGAAAGTCCTGATGGAAAGTTCCTGTGGACTAGGTTAAACTTTATAGAGATATAAAATCAGGCATTACAAGGGAGAACTTGGACATCTTGTTTGTCACACTTCTTAGCCTTCAAAGGTGCCTGTACTTACTCCTCAGTTGAAGATGGGAAGAGATTAATTGCTCTCCCTATTAGTGGAGAATTGAGATTGAGACATAAATAGGGCCACCACACTCAACAAGGCCCAGATCACAGCTAAGCCCTGTGGTTTCCAAGCCCTTTACCCTTGAAAGGGTAACAACCACACAAACCACAAAAGGAAGAGGATCAGAACTGAGTATTTAATTTGTATAACCAATCCTTCACAGACTTTCACAGGTGCTCCATAGCTTGAGCTTGCTTCAGCTGCCTCTGTTCTCTGGACATGGAGAGGAATAAGAGAGCCCTTTCCAAAGCAAATATGGAGCCTTTAAAAGGACCAGTAACGACTGCGTAACCCAAAGAGCAGAGGGTAGAAAACAGCAGGGTGAAGGGGAAGATAAAGAGAAGGGTTTAGCAGCAATTCCTCCTTCCATATAGTGCTTATGAAAACACTGTCTGTGGCATTCACATTTGATAAGAAGCTTGAGATGCACAACAGGAGGAAGCTGAACACCTGGGAAACCACCACTTGTGGCTCTCCAAAACAATTGCCTTATGCAACTCAATCCACTGCACAACTAAGCTTTTGCTGCCTTACCACCAGAGCCCCTGCCCAGTTCTTTAGTATTAGAGAAAAGCCACCCATTTGCTGACTCATGTGCAGAGCTCAGATTTTCATTTGAAAACTGCAACTTCACTTGGATGCAATGGGAAGAAATACAGCCCCTCACTTGTACCTAAATGAACGTTAGCAGTATTAAGCAGATCCTGTGTTTAACTCCTAACCAAAAAACCGACCTCAACCACATGCATGACACCTTTAATTACTACCAACTCTAAGTAACAATTGAAAAAAATTACACTGGGTATAAAAAATAATTTACAATATTTGAAAATGGAAAATAGAAAAAAATCACTTCAAGTAACAAAAAATGACAGAGTTGTCATATTAAGGAAGTTTGACCTTTCTGACGTCGTTCCTTTGGGAGACTTCAGCAGCAAGCAGGCAAAAAGCCAAGTCAGGAAATTCAGGCTGCAAAAATGAGAAAGTTGACAGCATGCAGGTGATGAACAAATTAAGTGTACTAAACATGGAAGCAATAGTGGACACTGAAGACAACAGCCAGGACCACAACAGTTGCAGTGGCTTGTAGAAAAAGAGATTGCAGAGGCAGCTGCAACATTAAAAGAATTAAAGCATTAAATGAAGACTGAAACACCCCAGAAACTCTCCTTCCAGTTAACTCAATTTATCTCAAACAAAATTCTTGATCAAAGATGATCCGAGTATGGACTTCAGCAGTTAAAGAATTTTATGTTAGAGCAACAACTGCAATGAAGACAGAGGATTTGTTTTGGGGTTTTTTCCTCTGTATAAATGGAAAAATGGCTGAGCTCCTGTTAAACTAAACAGAAGCTCACAATAATGAGATCAAGATTCAGATATAACTTGACAGTGACAAATCTGTACTGACAAGTTTGCAGACACCTTTCTTTTAACCACACTCCCTGGAGGAAGAGAGAGTCTGAGTAAAATCCCCAGATGGTTTGAAAGAGTCAAAGTGAACAGTTAAAAACCAAGGGGCCGCGTGAACATAAACCCGACTGAGTTTTCTATCTGGTGAAGACTGAATGAGATCCCTCAGTGCTTCTAATAAGGAAGAAAAGCTGCAGACACTTATTTTTTCCTACTTTACCTCATTCAGCTCAACCACTGACAGCCAAGTACCATTCAGTCAACAGAGACATATACAGTTTTAACTTCTTACACTGTACATCACCACTAACATTATAACATTAGTTATCCTGAAGCCCAAGCATAACATCAAAGCTCAAGTCATAGAAACACTGGGAGAAAGTGCTACAGTCAGTGAAATTTGATTACAGACTTTTTACACAATCAATGTAAAATTCACTTATCAGAAATTGTACATATTGGGTTTCCATGGCACTAATACAACTTGGATTTTTTTTATTTACTTCCCCAACCACCTTCTAAACGAGCGTGTGTTGCCCTGCTAACACCACTCATATGAACTTCAAATCATTTGACCCAGTTGAAGACAATTGCTGCATAATTTGAAGCACTTTACTTCACAGAAAAAACACCTAAATGCCCAAGAGATTACCCTAGCCTGTACTGCCATTTCTCATGGAATCCATATACAATTTGAGTTAACTCGCTTTGATGTCTTGCTGAAGTTCTCAGATGCCTTTATCCTACCCCATGGATGGAGACGTGTGCTAACAGCCATGCAACAGAAACCCTGAAGACAGGGCACATGGAGCAAGGAAATGTGCAGCCATGAGGAAGTTACAGCAAGCTCTTCACTGTGTTCTGTATTAAAGGATATTCCCCAGAAAAACTCAGTTTACAGTAGTGACCATTTGCTTCTCTCCAACCTGTAATTCAAGTGACTTTGTGGCCTATTGCACCACAGATTTTTTGGTCCCACACTCCAAGTCATAACATCATCACTGTATCAGAAGAGATCTCCTCAGTTCCCAAGCAAAAGTAGGACAGAAGGAATTTTGTGTCAGATATAATGGCAAGAGTCTCACAGAAGAAAGACACACAGGATGCCAGTGTACAGTGATGAAAGCACCTTCTGGAACTAGCCCCTCTTAGGTCCAGATAGGCAATTAAAATTCAGTCTGGTATTTCATAATCCACTTCAAAATGAGAGATAGCTGATCACGTAGTGAAAGTGAAATAATTCAACTAAACTCATCACAGAACACTTGCACACATAACTGCCTAACGGGAAAATTTCTTTGTTTTGCATAATTCCTTATTAAACTGCATAATGGATTTTTGAGGTGGTAGCATTTTTAAATCACAACTGCAAAATCAAATTAAGATTCCAAGTAAACAAAACCAACCTATTCCTCAATTTACACTGAGCTTTCCTGCAAGAACCTTGTAAAAGTATATACTAGCTTGTTTACCCAGGCAGAGAAAGTATTTTTTGATGACCAACAACATCTACAGCTACAATGCAGAGTCTGTTCTAGGTTTAGCATTTTCTAAAAGTTTCCCAAGACCTTTTAAGTATCTGATCACACCAGCTGTTTATAAAGGTCCCACCCATCAAAGAAAAGTGGCAGAAATATGAAAAAAATCCTAAGCTGCAGAGCAAGTTTCCACAGCTTTTGCCCTTTGAGCTGCTGCCTCACACACAAAGCAACACATCACTGACCTTGCAGAAGGCTGAGAACCCAGTTCTGGGACAGCAATCAAAGCTGCAGGTGACAAAGGGGGCAAAACAGCTCCTGCTCCAGAGCTCTTTTACCCATGGCAAAGTTCATTCTGCAAGCTAAAAGGGAATATGCATAAGGCACTCCCATTTCTCGAAAATCTTTGAAGTCCTGACTATTAAAATTCCGCTAATCTGTTCTTTGTCTTACATTATTTCAGGTAGAAGCTTTTTTCTATAATGTTGAGCACTTCAACTCAACAAAGAACAACTTTAACTCTGTTCCCATCTCTTATCTAAATAAGATCTTTCTTTAAAGAATCCTTAATGAAAGGACTCTGCAAATCATAAATGTGTGTAATTCAAGTATTTCAAATATCAGTCAATGACCACCTGAATACTGCAAGCTGTTCAAAGTTGCCTTCTATTAGCTGCATTTTTAATTACTATACACCTCAAATTCCAGGATAATAACTATGTTGCAATGATAAGAAAAGCACTAACAAAATAGAAATGGATTTTTTACTCTATACTATATATCATGATTTGGTATTATAGTGCCAGCATACTTGCTGGCTCCTCAGACTTTTGGATTCTATTATTTTATCGCACCTAAAATGTTTTAGCTTTCCTTCTATCTCCCCTTAGTTGTTAAATGCATCTTGTCCATTTATTTAACTTGGTCAAAGCAGGTATTTTTAAGCTCAATATCTCTTTATACATTTTCAAAACATAGCTAACTTCTCATCCATTGACATATGAAGATAGCAGTTTCTGACACATCCTGAAATTAACTGGCCAAAACTGCTTATCTATTTATTTGAAGTATAGAAAGCATGTACAAGGAAAAAATATTTGGTAGAATGGAATATTTAAACTGCAATTCTCTTAGCCTATTTCCTGAGAAGTAGGAAAGAATGCTCCTCCATAAGCCAGATCTCAGAAAACATCAGAAAATCCTTCAGATACAATAGAGTTGGCTGATAAGATATGCCCTGGTTACCAAGTATCACTTAAGTTCAATATAATTTTCAAAGTCATGTAAACTAGATTGTTTTCCTTTAAGAATTATGCACAAAAAAAGTAAGGGAGAAAAAGCAGAGAGGTAGACAACTCTGGAGTAACAGAGTAACAGGAATAAGAACTCTGCTAAAATGTGGATAGGTGCAAAAGGCCTTCCTACTTTCTATAAGGTTCAGAGAATGTGAACCAGTGTGTATGGAGTTTAGTTAAAATGCACACCACTTCATATCCAATTTAACTGTAACTTTTTTAATACTAGAACAAGAATAATGCCTTAGCTTTAACTTCAGGACAAATTATTTCAAGGCCTATTCCAAGGGGTCTTTCACTACTGCCAGAAAAGGCAAAGGAGCACCCCTTTAGCTTTACAGTCAGCATCAATTTCTTAAAAGTTTTACATTTCCTCAAATATGAATTGACACAACTTTCCAAAACTCATAGTATTGAAATCTTCTTTCTAATGCTGTTTAAACTGGCTCTGCATCTTTTTTTGAGCAGTTCTTTCTTACAAAAAGAACCTTTAGAATCATCTTTGAACTATGGGCTTCATCAGCACAAAAATATTAAACCAAAAGTTGCACATTCTGCAGTTATACCATCCAGTCACCAACCCTATTTGCAACAAACTGTGCTTGGCAGCAGGACACAAACACATAACCCGAGGCTGTAGTAGGTTTTTGAAGAAGTTGAACAACAACATACTGGCAAACTTCCTGGAACTCAATCTGAACACAAGTCAAGGACGCTTGGGCAACACTGTGGGGTTGGTGACACAGTACCAGCCCTACCTATAACAAAGAATGTTTTGGTTGCAACTTCAATGCTGCCTGAGGTAACCCTGGCAAGCCAAAAAGCCAAGTAAGTTGGGAAGCTCTGCCTAAACAGTAACTACTGTTGGGCTAACAATGTAGTGGAGATTGGCTACCTTTGGGTGTGTCAGGCTGAACATTTCCCCCTCGGTAGGAGAGGGCATTTTATTACTCTTCCCTCCTCCTTAAAAGCTGGCATATAAATAAGCCTATTTAAATAAATTAACCTAGGAGCTTTTAAGAGTTACTCTACACATATACATAGTGAGATAAGGAAAGAAAGCCAACAAAGCAAGTACAAGAAACATTGGGGGTTTTTCAGTGTTTTCAAATCTGGAATGGAAGAGGCAAGCCTTCTTTACAGTAACTGTGACCATTGATGCATACACGTAAAAACAGCCCCAAATATAAGTAACAGCAGGGCAGTAAGCAGCTGATACTTATATTTTAGGAGTGAAAATTCCAGATAAGTCTGAGTGTTTGCACTTCAAAATCAAGTCAGTATCAAACTCAAGTCAGTATTCAGACCATTAAATACAACTGATACCAAGAATAAACTGAAAAGCCATGCAAGTGGAGACAGGAATGGCAGTGGGAAAAGAAAATGAATTTTATTTACACTTGAATGTTCTTGTGCCCAAAAATGGCATCAAACAAAATACTGGGGAAGCTAAGTTACCACGACAAACTTAATTAAAAAAGAAAAACAACCCCACCAAATTAAAAAGTCAAAATGCTTGTGACATGATGAAGAAACCTTCCTTTTCAGAGCAAGATAACTGATGCAGACATCAATGGATTTTGTCAGAGAGATGCACAGTTCCCCATCACATTTGAATCACATTTTGACTGAAGTGTTTTCATGTTTCTGCCTCCTGTCATAGTAAATTGAGGCAATGATAAAATAATTTAGCATTTCCCATTTACGAACTATGACAGTATGAAATGCTGGCAACAAAACCAGTTTTTTTTTCATTTCAGGTGTTTTTCTAGAACCCAATTATTGCAGCATGACAGATATTTGGAATACTATGCAGTGTATATTACGGCCTTCCCAGTAAGGAGAACCTAATGAATTGCTTCAAAAAACCCCAAACTTTTTTCTTTTTCACTGTTTCTGCTTTAACCCTTACTTCAGTAATCATTCTCTTCATTTTCCATTCCTCTGCAGATGATACCATTTCCTCCAGAGTAGTTGTTCAAGTATGATAGTCTTATCCACACCTTTGCAACAACAAAACAAAGCACAAAGCAGCAAAGGCACCCATGTAGGCCCCAGAGGCTGCTGATTAGGGACCCAGCCTCAGTGGTCTGAAATAAGAGGTGGAGCGATACATTCAGCTGCTCATCATAGAAAACACACACTGGTGATTACAAGTTTGCATGTGCCTAAACCAGAAAGGCCTTTTAGCACACTTGCTAAAGCTCCAGCTATAGAGGTGGCCAAGAGGGGAACCAGAAAAGAAAAAGGCAACAGAACTCACTAAGCATGAGATCAGTAAGGAAATCAAGGCAGCTGCTACAGCTACTGTGCTTCAATTCCTGAAGCCAGCTCAGACATCTGGGCAGAAATAACAGTCTCACAACAGAAATGTCACCTAACAAGACATTCCCTGGGCATTTAGAAAGAATGTTGCTCAGATGACAAGACTTGCTTCCAAACTAAGCAACTGTAACAAAATGTACTACAACACAAATGTTTCTATGTATTTACCATGTACCAGTATAAAAACAACTCATGTGAATAATTCACATACCAAGAACACTGCGATGAGGTGAAACAACACATACACC
Source organism: Lanius collurio (assembly GCA_020086605.1). Taxonomy (NCBI): domain Eukaryota; kingdom Metazoa; phylum Chordata; class Aves; order Passeriformes; family Laniidae; genus Lanius; species Lanius collurio. The sequence continues at coordinate 2,159,069 of JACBWW010000021.1, forward strand.
TGATGTCCTGTCAAAGACAAAAGCTCCTTGTAGCAAACTCCAGACTGTCAAGTGAAATCTGATCACACTCAGTAATTCTGAATGCTTTATAGTGTTCCTCCTCCTGTTGATATAATTTTGTAGGTTATGCAGTCACATATTTCCCCTAAGATGTTAAGACTCTAAAGAAGATAGATACATTAAGAGAATTTCCTGCTCTTTTTTACACTTAGTATTTTAAGGGATGCAGATGTAAAATACAGTTCCAAGACAGTAGTGCCTAAACTCTGATTACTGATCAGCCGCATATACTAACCACTAAAGGCTAAGTATAAAATAAATGCTGGCACTGGCTACTTGTTTTGCCAGGTTTCTTAAAGCACGTACAATATTACTCTGACTGATGCTACCTGGCTTTGAGGTATGCAGAGCATTAAATGCCAGTAAAATATTCCCCCATACCCTTGTACTTACTGACTCCTTCCTGAATAGTGGAACAGGTCTACAGGACAGACTAGCAGCAAGCAAAACTTCGATGTTAACTCACATCAGACTACCGTTGGGGAGACATGTAACGAGAAAAAGACTTTAAATATTTTACCTAAGCTACAAGGTTCATGAACAAAACAGCACAATACGACACTGCTTTTCAAAATAACAGACAAACCAAGCTAAATAACAGAAAAATCCAAACAACTTGACTTGTGGCAGCAAAGCAACCACATTTCAGTCCTTCAGAGCAAAGTTAATAACAAACTAGGGCAGCTCAAATTGCAGAACTGAGCTGGAATGACCTGACAGCAGCAACTGCTGTCCAAACAGACAGGAGCTATGGCAAACCTACAGCATTTGATAAATGCTTCCAAGAAGTTCATATTAGAGCTGTGTGAAGAAGAACACAAGTCTTGATAGAAAATTTTAAGATTTGCAGTGTCACTATTTCTATCACCCAACACTTGTTTGTAGATAAGGTACCTCAATTTTCAGTATACGTGTGATAAAACACTACAGCCAATTAGTGACGCTTCAAACAGTGACTCTTGTAATTGTGAACCCGGTTTCTCTTTAAATGCCAAAGTCATTCATCCTCACTGACATCTGTGAACCAGAAGGCCACAGTCTCATGCTGTCAAAAACTACAGCAGTTTTCCCAAATCATAACAGAGTACCTTTAAGAAATACCAAGTCTTACACATATCTAAAAATCACATATTTTATTCTCATGCAACTCATCAATTCAGCATTGACATATTTGAGCTAAACTTCACACAGCAAACTAAGCAAAGAAATTACACTAGAGCCAGTAAAGGAGTAAATATCGCAACCAAAACAAAAAGATTTTTGGTCTACATGATGTCTCAGCACTGCAACAGTAAGACTTCAGCAATCCACTGGATGGGAGCTTTGGAGAACACAAAACAGCCAGCACTGCTGTAGCATTGGGTGAATTCACTGCACTCTTGAAGAATTTCTACAAGATTAGCTGTTCCCAAAATGGGAAACTATGATCTCTGTATTGTTAAGATACAGAATGTAGTATTATGCTGCAAAATTCCACAAAGAATACTCAGAGTATTCTCCTGTGTATGTAGTGCCCATGGCAGATCAGAGAACAGTAAGGACTTGTAGGCAATCTACATTCCAATATTAGCAGCAGGCTGTAAACAGTGCAGAATCAGGATTCTTTTCTATGACATCTAGGTTGAATTAAAAGATGTGCACGTCAAAGTCCTTGCAGTGTTGAGTAAAAACTACTGCTCAGACCCAGCTTTCAAATGGTTATGTAGTCAGAGCAAGAATACATTGCCAAGGTACTGAATATCACTAAGTTGGTCACTCAAAAATCATTAGAGCTATCTCAGGTGGAGAACACAAAACTGATTTCATTTCTATGCAGTTCAGCTAGTTAACCACATTTCATACATCTTCCCAGACTGATATTTATACAAATGTTCTGGTCTTTTGCTGCTTCCTTCAAAAACAAAAAAATAAGAAATAGCTGATGGTGGTTAATACTTCTAAATCTAATTCTCTAAATTACTCCAAAATTATCCTTGTCACAAGAAACAGTTAATGTTCTGTCAAGAGAATGATACTTTACTAATGGGCACACATTCCACAACCTTCTTTAGTTTCATACAGGATGAAATACACAATTTATGCATGGTACATGTAAACAAGGGCCTTGGCTGCAACAGAATAGCTCTGCAAAGAGAAGCAGATGAAGTTGAGCAGCTTCCTTCAAGTACTGAAGCCCACTGCTGAGCACCAAAACCCCCATAACTGTAGCTGTTTCTTAATCTCAACAAATGAAAAGTACAATCACCACTTGTAACCTACTTGTGTCAATCATAGAGATGTTGAACCAGACAAATCTGGTTTTAGTTTGTCTGACATGAGCAAAAGGATGGCAAAGGATTGACATAAGCCTGTGACAGATAATGTTTTTCAAACTAATTCTACCTTCTCCCAGTTTTGCTGTCTTGTGTGGGGAAATGACATAAAACTACCACTTATGTCAAATCAGCTTCACTAGTACTGGAAGCCAGAGGCCAAGCCTGCCTTGATTGGCCCTTCAAAACTAGGTTAGACGGATGTACAGAATAATGGTGTATCACCAATTCTCCCCTGCCATGAACCTAACAGATAGAGAGAGTCTTATCCTGCATTACAGGAGTTGGGTTTTCATACAATCCACCAGAAACCTTTGAATTAGGAATCCTATTGTCCAGTGGCACTACTTGCAGATCAAGTATCAATCATATAATCACATTTTAAATGATCAACTGCTTCCTCCCAACACATTCACAATTACTGGATTGCAAAGTTGAAGATACAAACAGTATGGCTTGAAGGTGAGGTGTAAACTGGACACCAGTACCAACCTACATTTGGCCAAAGATGTATTTTAGTAAGATAACTGATCAGCTAGTGAGACACACAACATAAATCATTAAATGGTTGAGAACAGTTAGCACTTCTAATATTAAATTAGGGTATATTTTTACTAATGATTTATATAACAGATTTTTAAAACTATGTGTAAATGTGGTCTTAAAGAAAGAACACACATCAAAACATGGCTAAGTTATTTTGCCATTTACTTCAAGTGCTTCACTTCCCTAACAGTACAAGAAACATAGCTCTCCAACAGAAAGCCATATGAACAAAGAAAAAGAGTTGCCCTTTCAAGCTGTCATATATACAAGATTTCTTCAAATTTCAGGCACAGTAGTGCTTCACCATTAACAGCTTTTCATGATTCAACAGAGCCCAAGGAACGCACGAGGCACAAAAAACAGCACATGGGCACTGTTTCAATACATTGTGGCACCGCTAACGCCCCTAACTTAAAAAAAAAACAAAACAAAAAAGGACTTGTACCATAGCAACTTCACTTGCTCATGACCTTAACTACATAGTTTTTGGAATGCAAGTACATTTGTTGCAGCATGCTGAGGGCTGGAAGTCACAGTGCACTCATTGTAAGACATGGCTTTAACCAAAATAGAAAGTTATGAATGGGGCTTGGCAGCAGGGGAATCCCCTTCCTTTTTACTACTATTTATAACTGCAGCCAAGTAAGGTCATTTCCAATCTAACAGGCAGTTCTTAAAGCAATTTTTTCTGCAGTGAAGGGAAAAAAATGAAAGGTACAAGTATTCCAAACACAACATTCTTAGGCTTCATCTGCCAGCATGAAACACTGACCATTTCTACAACACAAATTAATAAAAGTCGACATTTGCTGTTCTGTGTATAACTTTTATTTTAATGGCAAATGCAGTGAATTTGGAAGTACCTGGCACTGAAATAAGGAATAAACAAGGAAAGCTAACACTAGCTTTTCCACAGCTTTTCAGCTGAAAGAAAAAATAGATTTTGCACTGGTTGAGCTCCTTTGACAATTTGGTTTGGCTGCAAGTCTGCTCCATCAAGCAGACTTCACTCCTCAGAAACAACTTCTCTTAAAAGGAATTTCTAGCTTCTACCTCAACCCAAAAGATGTGTGAGGACTGATATACATCATTACTTGCTTTCACACAACAAAAGTATCAAAGCCGCAGTTGATTAAAACTTCTGTCCCACTGTGAGGCAGAATCTCTCCTGACACTCTCTAACTCGTTCAAATTTAAAATAATGAACTAAAGAACGCTTTCAATTTTGAAGGTTGAGGAGAAGAACACTGGAAGTCACCTAAGTCTTCTGTTAATACACTGCTCAAATATTTTTCTGCTCCATCTCCATCAAACAGATAGATATTGTTCTACAGTCCACTTAGGCTTCTAATTTCAGGAAAAAGTGAAGCGTGGTCAGCAGTGTAATTAATCCCAGCAGGAAGCTCATTTGTAGATGTTTCTGCACACGAGAGACTGTAAAACAGTTTTCTGTACTGTTGGATGGGTTGCAAATTCATCACAACCACAACAATCAGTGACCTCCTTGATCACCTGAAGCAGGAAACAGTCTTTGGAACCATCTTTGCCAGAGTGCTTAATAAAGAAAACTGATGAGAATTCTGTTCTTGAAATTTGGTACCCAAAGTTTCACTCCTGGTAAGAAGCTCTCAAACTATTACTAACAGGAAATCAATATAACTTTCCTTGAAATGAAACCAAAGCGTTTCCATAGCAAAATACACATTAAATTATACTAACTGTTGATGAGATTCCCTTTAAAACATAGCTCAAAAGTAGAAGCCATATTAGGGGACCAGGAAGTGTGACAATATTTGAATTAACATCCTCTTTGGAGTTCACATGCCCCAAGTCTTTCAAAAACTGTATTTGAGAAAAAGAAGACAAGTCCCCCAACATCAGCACCTCCACCTTGCCAGTATTTCCCACGTGCACGACCACACACCACGTCTCACCCAGAGCAAGGGCAGAGTCCTCACTTTGCAAATAACTGCTGCATGTCTGAATCCCACCCCTTAATGTGGTGGGACAGCAGTATTTATGCAAGATTCAATAACTATCAATCCATAAATAAGATCCCTGTTCTTCCACACAGTAGAAAATCTGAGAAGAAAACAGTATTAATGACAATTGGTCAATATGGATGATGTGCTTTGTGATGTTGGAATAACTTGGTAACGAGCATTCCTTGCAAGATTTGGAATCAGATATTTGCTGCTGAACACATCCCACACTCAAAAACAGGGGCTCTCTTTAGTGCTAGCAGCAGGCAACTGGAAAAGATGTTCCCTATTAAGAGCAGCTGAGGAGGAACCAAAGAAAAGCAAGTGTCTGTAATCTGACAACCTTCAAACAAAGAACTGCTTCTTACAGAGGGCAAGTGGTAGCTCGACACAGGAAATTATTTTTATGGTATTCATCCCAAATGTTGAAACATAAACCCTGCTAGAGAGACATATTTCTTCCAAAGTCTTAATTTTAATAAAATAGGATTATCTCTTTACAAAATAGAAAGACAGGATACTAATTCTAGCAATGTGTAGAACAATGAGGGCTTGCTATGCAGGCAGACACCTTCCAAGAAATGAGCCCTTTATCGTCACAGGCTGCACACCAAGATGCAGCTGGTAAGTATTTCAGTAATGCTTACCACAGCAGCAGTCTGGGGAAAACAATGCCCAAAAAGCTGTGGGGTTGAGTGGTGGGGGGGCAGGGAAGGAGGGGAATGTGAGGCAGCACAAATTTAAGAAACCAAATCCAATAACCAAGATAGAAGAAGCTTAGTTTTGAGTTTTAGGATAAAAAGTAACAGAACATAACTGAGAATGGATCAATTTTTACTTTAAGAATACGTAATACTTACAGCACATCAAAATGGGCTGCTCACATTCCAGGTGCAAATGGCTGAGCAAGATCTTTCCACTTTCTCTATCTGGCCATTATAAACATCATAAACTTAAAATCATACACTTAACAGTTCATCTTAGTTTTAATTTCAACCAAATTTACAACTCATAAAATCCTAAACAACGTATAAGGAGAGACCAAGCCACAACCTAAAAACCCATTTACAAGTTTTTCAAGCCAAAGTGTTGTCAATGCTTAGGAAGCTGGAATAAACATAAATTACATGTCACTGCAAGATGGGGTCAGTTACAACACTGAATATAAAAAGAGAAATATATCCCTGGGGAACCAGAACATTTTTAACTTTTCCTGAATTGCTGCCAGTCTTTTGGCTTTTATTTTTAATAATGCAAGAATTTGAATACATTAGGCTTTCTTAACTGAAAAAATATCTAGTTTTGCAAATTAAGAAAGTACTTTTCACAATATTAATACTGGTGTGCACAATCCAATCCCTGAGTTTCTCAAGTATCAGAACACAGCCATTCATATTTGTTATTTCCATCATGCTCAGTGAGTATATGAAACATTACTGCAGAATGGCATGAGAAAGAAAGGGAAGAGGGCTGCAAATTTAATAAAGCTTCAAACTCAAGCTGTAGGTCAGAATATGCCTTCAAAGCGAGTATTTCAAATTAGATTTTCAAATCTAAACCTGACATTTCAGGAACTCAGTTTGCTGTGACACATGAAGTTACTTTCCCCTTGCCCATCAAGATTTCTGCCTTTACCTTTGACAGAGCAATTACATGTCTGTAATGCTTCTGAGAAGGGTAAAATCCCGATAGTTCAGCCAAGCTTGCATATGCAATGCAAAGAAAAAAACGTTCCCCCAGGGTCTCTGTAAATTGGGCTGTTTGTGGCTGAATTGGAGGCCTACTGCTGTAACGTGCATACCCACAGCCCATATGGCTACCCAGCTCCGACTGCCAAAAGCCACAGAGGGGCTCCATGCCGTGGGAAAGTATCAGATGACAGGAAAACTTTGCCTTCAACTATCAAAACCATTTTTCTACAAAAGAGAATGCAGAAACAAAAAATGGATGCCAGTAATTTACTGATACTGGGTATGTTACACTATCATCAGGGTATCCGGGCCTGTATCAGGGACAGTGTGGCCAGCAGGAGCAGGGAGGTCATTCTTCCCCTGTACTCAGCACTGGTGAGGCCACACCTTGAGTGCTGTGTCCAGTCCTGGGCCCCTCAGTTTAGGAAGGACGTTGAGATGCTTGAGTGTGTCCAGAGGAGAGCAACAAGGCTGGTGAGGGGCTTGGAACACAAGCCCTACGAGGAACGACTGAGGGAGCTGGGGTTGTTTAGCCTGGACAAGAAGACTCAGAGGTGACCTTAATGTTCTCTACAACTTCCTGAAAGGTGGCTGCAGTCAGGTGGGGATCAGTCTCTCCTGGCAACAACTGACAGAACCACAGGGCAGAGTCTCAAGCTGCATCAAGGGAAATACAAGTTGGAGATTAGAAAGCTTTTCACAAGAAGAATGATAAGGTACTGTGGGAACTCAGCACTTCCGTACGACAAATCAATGTGATTACACAGAAGCTTCTTATTGTTTAAAATATGCATCACCTCTTGGGGCATCATTCGGGAACTCTCACATCTTCTAATTTGTACAATAATAGCTACTTATCACCTCTTTTGTGTATTATGCTTACTTATCCTATACTTATACATTATACTACTTTTACATATTCATGAATAACCTATATAATTCACTTACTTTTATTTACTTAACACAGTACTTATACCTACCATAGTACTTATACATTTTGCTAACTTATCTATAATACAGCACATATACATTTTGCAACTGCTGTGCATGAGATTACACATTACTTGATTGGTCTCTTTACGTCGTCCAAGAGCTCCACACACACTTTTCAGATAATACAATTAGTTCTTAATCCAGTGCAGCACAGTTCTCTTTATCTATTCCTTGCTGTCTTGGTATTTTAGCCTTTCAGTGTCTCCTTTCCCAATTCCAACTTAGCACAGTTTATCTTTCAGTACCTTTGAGTCCTTAATGCTCCAGATCCAGGCAAGACGAGTCAAGATGATGGCAACAACAAAATCCATCCAGTGATCAGCAGCCAAGTTAGTCCAAGAAATCCAAACAACAAGACAGCACAGGACAGAGAGCAGATACAAGCCCCTCTTCACCTCTCTCTTCTTCCTCCACTGAACCTTCTGGCTGGGCTCAAAAACCCTCCAGGAGCTGACCCGCTACACCTGAAGGAGGATGACCAGGTGAAGCTGGTGAGGGTAATTCCAGCCTGGTCTCTCTCTCAGGGCTCCAATAGGAATAACTAAAGATGGTTTGGCTGGGGCACACTATCATGGTTCAAAACACCTTACAACATGGTACTGGAATGGCCTGCCCGGGGAGGTGGTGGAGTCACCATCACTGGATGTGTTCAAAAAATGACTGGATGGGGAACTTGGTGCCATGGTTTAGTAGAGGTGTTAGGGCATGGATTGGACTCAATGACCTTGAAGGTCTCTTCCAACCTAGTCATTCTGTGATCATTCTGTGTAAGAGAATGCTACAAAAATAGTTCAGATTTCAATTCAATGTCTAGACACTTTGTCAGATGAAGCACAAAGACTGCTCCTTGTCTCCGACTCACACTAACTATGCTAAAGCACTCAAAATCAACACCATGTACTCCTGGGTCTCTTTATTTGTCCTTGCAAAGTCAAACAAACCATCTTGAAGTTACATTATTTCCACTCTTCAAAATAAATGTATATTTATTCTTTCTGACCATCAGCACTTGATAAGTGAATTTATTTTGATGTGACAGTTGAATTATAGTAAGTAATCAGCTGCCAAAGCCACAGGCTGCATTGGTACTCATTTAGACAGATGTACCACATCATATATGTGTTTATTTTACTGACACATTCCCTCAGACCTGTTCCTTCTCATCCTCAGATTTCATTAGTGCTTTAATGACTTTGACTCCTGTGTATAACTAACTGAAAATTTGTGTTCAATAGATTAGAAGATATCAAGTATTTGCAACAGAAATCACAATTTCACCATCTCATTAACAACTTGCACTGTCTTCAATTGTAGAGTAACTGTCATACAGCAGTTATGCACTTTTGACACTTTATGAAGGCAGGCTAGAGAACTATTTATAAGATTCTTTTGAAGTAATTTGGAGAGTGTAATCCATCTCTGTAAACCTCCTCAAAGGTTTCCTATTGTTTTTTTATTTGAACATAACTACAGTGTCTTTCTCTTGTAATTACAAACCTAAAGCTTATGTTCTATAGTGTATATAGTTTTCCATACTACCTGAAGAAACACTGTTTGCCATTTTAAGCCTAAACCCACAGGGCCTAGGAGTAACCTAGAGCCCTTAGTTTTCAGGATCCCATGGTCACCATGGAGACCTAAACTATTACCAGCTCAATTTTGCATTTCCAGCTTGTATGTTAACAGCACCTTGAAAAACAAAGTCACACAGGTATCTCAGCAGGACAAGAATCTGAAACAACAGCTCAGAAAATGCAATCACCTGGTTCAATATGAGAATTTATTCAACATTAACAATTACCTCAAAGAGATGTAGAAGTGGGTAAACCTCTTCCTGCCTACAGACTGCTTTATGTAGGACTAAATCCAAGTTCCCTATGTATTTGGAATCATTAAACAGCAGACACTAAAGCAGGACATGGGAAAAGGAGTGTGCACGGGAAAAGGAGAGCATATGTGAGAAAGTAAGCTTTTTTTTCCCAGTTCCAGGATTTCAAAGCTGAGTTATTGGGAAGTACCTTTTCTCAACTACCTGCTAAGCACTGTCTTTTGACTTTGTTCAGTTGCAGGAAACACCTATTGTAAGACTTGCCACCAAACAAGCCAAGAACAGACATTTAGAAACCACTAATATAAACAAACTGAACTTAAGTTCCAAAACACTGCAGACTTTGCCATAGAATCTCAGAACAGTTAAATATACCAAGTTATTTCCTCCACCACAAAGAATCAAACTCTTCTAAAATAAATACTTGTTGCAAGGGCTTTAGCTCCTTATTCATTCCACTAGGAAGATACAGCACTCTATTATTCATTTGCAGTGTAACACCTATGTTAAAGAACATTAAGTACACTCAGTCTTTATTTCCTTTCAGTGAGATACCAGCCACTGGCCATTGCATGTGAACAGGTTATTTAAAGCTTTGCATGATAGAGAAGTATTGTTTGACAAAACACATACTAAAGGGATGCTGAAACTGCACAGGGTCTTCTCTAAATCCCCTCTTTAGTTAAGTGCTAGTCAGGATTTTTGTCTTCCACATATCACTAGAGCTTTTTTGCTGAACACAGCTTCCATGTTATCAACCACTTGCACTTCTAGATTGTGAGACTTGCACCACGATCTTTATACCACTTGAGTTTCATTTCATTGTTCCCAAGACATCGCTAGGAACCAGAGTCTGCCTAACAATGACCCAGATCCACCTATTTACTTTCTTCACCAAGCCTTATATTGTTCATTTTCTTCATGCAAACAGCTCAGTTTAACCCCATTTTGCATCAGATACATCGTGGTGAAGGACCTGGTTTCACACCAGCATTCCCTAGCAACAACAGCTAAGAGAGAAGCCCAGACTGGCCCATCCTACTTGCCCCGGCTCCTCCACCCGATGTGCAGTTGTTTCACTAGCCCATGGTCACCAATACACTCACACAACCAAAACATAAGACTGTCTCCAATGCTGTCAAAAGGCTGCATTCCAGTAACTACTGCCAAGACACTCATACTCCTCAGGCAAGCCTGATTATACAAATACTAGGCTTTCATTATCTTATTATTTATAAAGAAGCATTTTCCTATTGCTTAGTTGAATACCCCATGAATGTTGCAAGAAGAAAGCTTTTCTAATTCTAAGCTACTTGGAGACAGTTTAAGTATGAATTGCTTAGATTTCAAATGGCAGCTCCTAACAAGCACAAGTGTTCAAGTATCTATAGACTGACCAGGAAGAAACAAAATTCCTACTAGAGGTCCAGAAGGAAGACAAATTTCACTTGCACAAGTCTCCAGCATTCTGATTCACTCATCACATGTCATGGGAGAGTTGGATCTCCTAGAAAACATGTAAATTAAAATGTCCCAAATAAAAGAAAGCTGAATTAGAGAGTTCTTATAGAACAACTCAAATTCAGAAGGCAATAGCAAAACTATTGAAGACATCAGAACAAGTGCAGATACAAAATACAACCGTTCTATAAGGACTGTTTCTGTGATGACATGGCTGCTTTCTGTATCTGGTCATAATAACACAAAGAGTATTTCACAAGCAGTAATATAGTTCTGGTTAAAATAATGAAAGGTAAACAAGAAGCAAGAAATCTGGCATGAGTTTACAGTCCAGAAAAAAACACAAACCAATTAGTCAATACACACTACTAGAAGTCTTCAGTCTTGACAAAGCTGTAACTAGAGCTTTTTATAGGTTTTGTAAAAAGCTTTTCTCATTTTTCTTTCTATTCTATAATTTTCTGTCTTCATTCTACATTTCTTCCTTTGGTTTTAAGTGTCTTGTAAACAACATTTAAAAAGCAACTCCCTGTTTTATCCTCTCTTTTCACCCAAAACACAATTATCTGCAATCCCACCTTGCTTTTGCATCTTCTTCAGGGGCTAAAATCGTACTTCTCTCCTTGGCAGCTGCAGAAAGATGAGCTGTACATAAAAAGATACACTTATTGGGTGGGTACCAAGACAGTACTGGTGCTTGATAGCAGATGTTTTGCAGGTACTTGCAATTTAACTGCTGTAGCCTCAGGCAGGATGGGAACTACACTATGTTGGCTGCTATAAGCAAACTAGAAGAACTGCTGTCCCTTCTTCCAAGTCTCAAGTGCAAAAAAAATCAAAACAAACAAAACTCACCAAAACAAAACTTCCATTATATAGGAAAGCTTCTTTCTAAAAGTTTAACTGGCACAGCTGAAGGCCACAATTCACAAAGGCATGCTTATAGAAATTTGCATGCTGTCACAACACATGTGGATCACATAACTAAATACCCTATTCTCAAGTATGGTAACATGAGGCAAATGAAGGCAAAGAATTCTGACCAGGGAAATACACAAATGGTTTAGGGCCTTAAGGGCCCTCTACAGCTGCAAATCTTGCTAAAATCACCTCTGATCCTGAAGACTCTGAAGTGTTATCATGTCAGATACACTGACGCCAAATCAGATCTTCCTTTTTGCTTCAAAATCCATATGCAACAACTGACTTCCTATTCCCAGTACGAGCTCCTTGTCACACACATTGAGGTAAAATCAACAATCTAATCAGATCTGACAAAAAGTTGGCCAAAAAGGAATTGAAATTATGATGATAGTTATGTCTATCATCCTTAATGATAAACCCCACCCTAAATACACATTTTGCCTTGAGATACTATATATTGATATATGAAGCCATCATGATTAGCAAGACATTTAAAAATTAAGTACCCAGTGAGGTGAGGACAAATCTTTACCATTTCTTCAAGTCATGTGATACTTAATAAAGTACTTCACTTAAAAAAATCCCAACCACCTGAACTTAATGACAAATTTTCAGGAGCCTTTCTTAAGGCTTCTTACTTTACAGCAAAAGAGACAAAGGCATACACCACTGGGGAAACATTTGGTCTTCCTACTGCAGTAAAAAATGGCTGAAATAATACATGGCAGACAATATGGCGTTTTGTCAGCAAATACTGCTGCAAGACTCACAGAAAACAGCTGAAGATTTGAAGAAACAAGGATCAGAACATATTAGGCAGTTTGGGAGGTGTGCTACACTATTGGCTGACCTTAGAGATGTTTCCTACAAGTCTCATCTTAGGATATACGCTGGTTGTTTCAACAGTGACACACACTGGGAACTTCACTTCTGTGAGTCACTCCAGGCATGATGTATCAGAGTAGACTCAATAGTAAATTATTGCTTTACTAGAACAATGTTTTATGAGAAAACTGTGCATGTGTACACTTATGGGGGTTTATCTGTAACCTTTACACTGGAATCCTTTTATTTTTTGTTCCAGTTAAAGCAGTCACTCCACAGCCACACGTGAAATTCTTTCACCACATCACTCATAGATAAACTAACACAGCAACGCTGCAGGCAGAAGTGCACCAAGTGCTACAGGATGTCACTGATTATATAATTTTATAAAAATAAGATCTTCAGGCAGTAGAATACCTTGTAAGAAGATGAGAGCAACCATGATATTCATATTCCCACAATAAGTTTTGCTACTTATCTTGTGACAAAGGGCTTAAAAGAGTTGTCAAACTTAATGACACATTATGCATTTTTTTTTTCTATGAAGACAACTGTTCAAAACTGGCTGATCTTTTCTCTGATGACAAGGGGCTGTCAGTACTGTGCTACCTACCAGATATTTTCACATAAAGACACATCTACAGTGTCCCTTCAGGGTGAAGCTAACATTTTAACAGGGAGCGAGAGAGCAACTGCTTTCCAAAAGAAACTCACTCTACAGAAACTGTTTTGAAAGCAGATGTTTGGAAATGTTTCCACTGAAAAAAAAAAACTCCTATAAAAACCTCTGAAAGCTGTACATAATTTCCTAAATTTTAAAACCCTAAAAAAAATCCCAAACCCTGTTTAATAATCTTCCAAAAAAAGTGCTTCAGAAAAAGAGACGAATGCAACATTTTCCCATTAGTCTGCAAGAACAACCAATTGCCACTAGGGAAGACAGAAATGTAATAGATGAATTCCAAGATGAACCTCTGCATAGTTAGTGTATGGAAGTAGAAAATTAGTATCGTGATTTAGCAAGCACAACCAACAATGCACTTCTTCCACTTGGATCTCTATTTGTGAGGCATCTCATTTGGCTAGGACAGCCATTAAAACCAAGTATTGAAATAAACTGAACCTAGAAGCAGCCCTTAAAATGGTTGTACACAAGTGATGAAGCAACATTCTAAAAAAATTCAGAGAGGCACATTCAATCACATAACTCTCACTAAATTATTCCTTAAAGAAAGTAAAAAGGGGTTTTGTACAAAACCAAAAATTTTTAACCATTTGTCTTGTCCTCTATTAATTTCTATTTTTTGTGTATGTTCTCTAACGTGTATAATAATAATAGAATAGTATGTGTGCAAAATTTATAAATAATACACATATTTTTGGGGTGTGCTCACAAATCTTTTACTGATAAGGACGTGAGATCAAAAAAATCTTTGGAAACCACTGCCTCAAAAGACCTGGTAGGCCGGCAATATTATTCCAGAGAAGTTAAGTCAATGGCTGATTATACTAAGATCCTCATGGAAAACACTGCTTTGTTTTTAGTTTTCAACATAAAGTACCAGAGGTTTTTTACCCTCGTATGCAGATGGCACTTGTAACACTTCAAACTGTAATTTATCTCTGAAAAGGAATGATAATAGCATTAAGGCAGGAACACATTGTTCCCACACAGATATTCACACTCATTACTGAGCCACTTTCCTAGCCTGGCCCTACAGTTGTTCCAGTACTGGTCTGCTTGGTTCCTCAGGCCACATATACCCTTCCTACTGCTTGCAGGCTTCCCTTATCTGTGTTAAAGAACCTCCAAACTACTGCTACATAACTAGCTCACCTTAACCACACACTTGTACCACAATCACGGTGTTTTTCTGCCTCATGTCTTCGTCACTAAAGCCCTGCCATTCCCTTGGGAGTGGTATTACACAGTCAGCTAAAGCTCTGATATGAAAACTCTGAAAAAAATATTCTCTACCCAAGACAGAGAAAGAACAGATTTTCACTCATTCATACAGCAGCTCTGAACCATTTCAACTGACCGCTGACATATCCAGGTCCACTATATAGAAAGGCCTCAGACAAAACTTATGAGAACCCCTCCAACCCCTCTTCATGTCTGGATTTGTTCTGTACTTAATCCGTAATCTGGTCTCCCCAAGCTCATGAGGCAAAGTCTACCCCTTCCTCACAGGTTTTAGTCTTCTGTATATACACCTACACTCCTCAGCTGTCTCTAAGTCTGGTTAGCACAACAGTGCAGCTGAACAGACAACCCAGCAACAACCAGGCTTATCCGGACCTTACTCACAGCTGCAAACACAGCACTGCTTGGTTTTTTTTAATTAAAAATCACCAAATATTTTTCAGGGTTGGTACATACAAAAACAGTCTTGGGTTCTTGCCTGGGGTCTGTACATCCTCAGCTGTTGCACATAATATTTCCAAAGAGTACTTTAAACATCACAACAGAGTGATCTCATTTCCCACAGCCCTTGCTTTTTTGAACTGAAGCTGGACATTTGCCTCTTCTTCCCTGTACCAGAGCCTTTAGTGATACCCTGACCCAGGAGACACCACTGGTTCCTTTTGATTCACCCTGTGTGCTGGCTGTGCAGCAGTGGCTCCCACTTGATCCTTTCCCTGGGATCTCAGATACACCCCTGCCAACACGTGTACTTATACCACAACAAAAAATCATCTAAAAAAATCTTTCAGTCAAAAATTAAGAATTACAAAAAACAAGAATTACAAAAATTTCAAGCTATAGTAAAATGAAATATTCAAGTTGGGCTTCCTGATTTCATTTATTTATATAACCACTTATAGGTCCATTGCTAAATTTTGATTCTGTCGTGGTATCTAAACATATAAGGATTATGCCCCTCAGTCCTACACCACCATCACATTCCTGACACCATCCCTCCTACTACCATAGGTCTTTTCTTAAACAAGCACCATCGCTTCTGTGAGACATTAATAATCTGTCTTTCCTGCTTCTGTTCTGTCTGCCAAGTGCCACTTGGCCATTTCCTGCTACACAGCACTTGTGTGAGGAGCCAATTCAGTTTTGTTATACCTCAACAACGGCTGTCACAGGCTATGGGGAGGAAGGGTGCACATGTCCCACGGGCAGGAGGCAACTGGAAGCAGCCTTGTCTCTGGGAGGACTTGGCCTGGCAACACCTCCCATGAGACGGGAGACACCTGGAGGGGCTTCTCCGATCAGGCTGGGAAAAGGTCTCCACCAACGGAGAAAGGTTGGACTGGGCCAATGGTTCCCTGTCGGCAGGCGGACTTTGGGAGGGGCATGGGGGATATAAAAACTAACTGCGGTACTGCTCACGGGGCCTCGCTGCTGTTCATTCACCGGCCCGCTCATTCCCTCCTTTGCCCCGGCTCCAGCCTGCCTTCTGGCTGTCCTGCCTCCCTGACCGCTGCCGTGCCGCCTCCAGCCCCGCTGCCCCGATCCCGCCGGCCGCCGTGACCCTGTCCAGGGTCCTGGTCCGCCCGTCCAACAACCCACTGACGGCGGGTCCGGGGCCGTCGCCGCGGGAGCCGCGCCCGTGAAGCGGCGCAGGCTCGGTCGGAGGCAGCGCGGCCGCAGGCAGGCAGCGTGCGCACCCCCAGCCCGGACACCGGCAGCACTGCCCCGGCCCGCTGGGGTAACGCCCTCTTTTTCTCCCGGTCCCCCCTCTCTGTTCTCCCTCCCCATTCCTTTCCCCTTTTCCTTAATCTTTCTGTCTTTTGTAGCCCTCTTTAGTAGGGTAACTGCTTTTTATTTTGTTTTTCGTTACCAATAAATGGTTCTCACATACAACGTTTGCCTCGTTTGGCTTAATTTCGTTCCTGAGCATCCATTTTTAAAGGAACTCCTTGCAGTTCCCCACAGCGGAATGCAACAACTTGGCACTTGTGAACTGAGTAAAGGTAAATGGTAAGCACCATAAATTACTTTAAGCGTAATTAATGTTTCCAGCTGTACAAATTCAAGCCAGCAATTTTTGGAACTGCTTTATGCTTATATTTATGTCATCTATACGCAAACTTTAAACCTCACATTCCAGAAAAATCAGAACTTTCCCGCTAGTACAGAACACAACCGAAACCAAACCACAAGATAGGCTGGACTTGAGGTTGCTGAGACTAAGAGTTACTTACCACACTATAGATACCAACTCTCAAGAAAGGTAAAGAGAGATCAGTATATGAAAATAAACAAGAATATGTAATGAGAAAAGCATTACACAACTGAAGACCTTTTTAAGTTGAAGGCAACATCATTGCTTAGGAGGTTTTCACACCACTACACCAAGTACTTCTGCAAAACACTAAACACTTCAAAATATTACAGCAACGAACCTGCCACAGCTGATAAATGTAAATTGTTATCCAACTCAAAAAAGCAATCAGCCCATGTAGTACTACTGATTCTTTATCACCTCAATTGTTATTTGTTGTGATTTACCAGACTGAGAGCCTCCTGCTTGTTCCTGGATTATATGTCACTTGTTCATGAAAATAAGAAATCTCAACCTTACAAAAGTTGTCATAGAGAGGTTCATTTACAGTTCACTTCAGCCCATACTTTCTTCCTGCTGCCCGAACACAGAAAGATGAGCTACCTATTGAGAATGAAAAGAAGGCAGTTTGATGTGCCAGCCTGGCCCATCTTGGCAGAGACTCAACCATTAGCTGCCAAGTAAAGGGACTACAAGTAAGTCAGCACTGTAATACTGTAAAGGTATTTTAAGACTTACTGTTGTATAGCCACCCTCACCTTGTGAAGTCAGTGCATTTTCTAGCTTTATTAAGATGCTTGAGTAAAAAGGCACAGGAGCTTTGAGAATTGAGGGGGTGTATCTCTGGGGATGAAATACCAGCTTGCAACTGGAAGTAGAAAACATCAAAATGTTATCACAATTGCCTCAAGTATGCAGGCTAATTCAAACTCAATTCCAAGATAAGCATGTGTGCACACAGCACACCCAGGGAAACGGTTCTCTACTGTGAAATGGGTTTTCAGCAGCATTAGCAGGGACAGAAACCTACAAAATTCATTGTACACAGTTACAAGACCAGTGTCAAAACTAAGCACAGGCTCCTCCCCATCTCCTCATCCTCAAGCATACCAGCCTCACTCCAAAGGAGTAACCTCCCTGAATGCAGAGACAAAAGGTACAATTCTCTAAACGCTCATCAGACCCAGGATGTGCCCCATGCTGTGGGATCAGCAGTTACACATCTGAGGAGCTCAGGCTACCTTCAAGTCATTCATTGTGTAAAAGGAATAGAGTGTTTAACCACAACAACAAAAATAAAGCATACAAGATCTTAAGATACAGCATGATGCCCATAATCATAATCTCATCCACACACTGCAAAACCCTAGATAATTCTCCTTAACACAGCCTCGGGAAGTTGTAAGCTAAACTACTCTGAAAAAGCCCTCTGCATTATCATTTTTATCTCCCTCACCCCAAAAATTCTGTGATTCTTAAATATTCAATTTAATATGTATTTTTATAACCAGATGTGGTCAAAAGCAGAACCTTGGAAGCAAAAACCTGCATTCTCCTTCAGGACTACCAAAACTGCAATTTCCAGCTCTATTTGTCCCAACTGAAACGCTAAAATGCAGAAGTAAGACAACAAAAAGCCTTATTAAGACAGCCTCCCCTCATTTGCAACAACACCCAACTATTTTGCTTGCTGTTCTCAATTTGCATCAGCATTCTATTGTCTGTAGAAACATGCATAAGCAGACTTGCCAAAACTTTTAGAGATTCAAAAGCAGGGAAAAGAAAAGAATTTCTGAAAGCTGGTACAGTGGTCTGTAAAGAAATTCACACTTCTTTCCTAATTAGGGCCCGCTGCAAAGGCAGCATCTAGAAAGCACTGCTTAGCAAGAAACTCTGCATATGAAGAAAACAATAATATCAAGATGTCTATATTTAACAGTTTACCAAAATCTCCAAGGGTCAGATAGGACTGGCAGCTGAGAATCAACTCAAATGGCGTTTTCAGTACTATAATGCTAAAATTATGGATTGGAGGGATACTTCAACAAACAGTATTGCTTATATTTCATGAACATACAATGCTGATATCCCAACAGTTATCTGACACTACAATGCTACAAAAAGGAATGGAGGTTAGATGTTTGAAGTACTGTCTAGATGTGGTGACTAATTAAGTACTGCCATTTTTGCAAGCTAGATTGCATTTGCACAGGTTAAATAGATACATCTTATATAGGTAAGCATATAAAGTGACAATCCAAATATTAATGCCTCAGAATAGCCTTGCTATGTGGAGTTAAATCTTTGAAGAAAAAATACCAAAGAAAAGAAAGTTTTCACAGCAAAACTTTTAAGTCTTCATGCAGTTCAAGCTATGCCACAGCCAGACAGTTCTTTCAAGTCCACTCCTCCCACTCCAAAATAAGACTTGACTCTACTGGTGTTTTGTACTGATAGTTATATTTATAACTGTAGATGGATTTCCTAACATAAGCAGAATTCAGTCACTACATTAGTTGGCAAATGATGAAAGAAGTCTAAGTAAAATTGTAAAACAAACCAAGCTCAGAGTAAAATTACTTAATCCTATGCAGTTCAAATGCAAGTTCATCTTTCTCAATATTGTCTACTCATAACCAATCTATCCATCACACACACCACAAAACCTCTCGCCTTCTCAGGCACTACTACAGTGCAATGGCAATGTTTCAAATCAACTTAAATTAGGCTGTACTACATTCCATTACATGATATCATGCAACAGATGTTACTCTAAGAACACACAGGACAATTATTCAGGATAAACTGCTGTAATCTGAATAGTAAAATGAATGGGTATCCCAGATGAAATGGCTGTAGACTTTACCTAACTTTACAGTGAGATTCAGAACTTGAATATTATTCAAGTTTGCCATAGTTAACACATTTAGATTGGCAACCAGAAACAAGAAGTATTCTTATCTTACATAAGCTCAATAACTTTGTCACCAATAGATAAGCCAGAATTCCACTAAACCCTTTACTTCTGCAGTGACCAGTGAGTTAAATGAGGCATTATGAAACTCAAACGAAATGCACTTCCAAGAGGCAAGAGACACGCCCCCTCCCTCCTCAGCTCTGTGGTAACCTTGAATCTCCCTTGAAATGTCACATTATGAAAATCAAAGCAGGAAAGGTAGTTCAGCCACCTTAACTCACAGACAACTTTTTTAACAGCTGTTCTGTTGGAAGTATGGGTCACTATTACACCATACAGACATGAAAGCTTTTCATATACTATGATTTGTAAGGTATTTTAATTAACAGTGGCAGCTTGCCTTCCTACTTAAAACACACTGCCATATACATACAAATAAGTTATGTTTTACATAAGAGCAATCTCAGAAATGTGTTGCTTCTTGGATTTTAAATCCTAAGGACATTGTTCCATAGCCATTGGGCTTTCTTGAGAATACAGAACTCCCCAGTGCCTCTAAGTAACACACTTCCAAACTCAGAACTACCTTGAAATTTAATATGGCTCAAATTTAGCTCCAAAATACAGGTCTACAAAATAAACTTGAAAAATATTTAGAGGGAAGTGGACAAATGTTTAATCTTACAAGAGGTTTCTTTTTCAATCAATGAACATTCCCACAATCTTTTTAACTAGATGTCATAGCAGCACTTCAACACACAGAAAGTAAAGCCTAAAAAACTGAAATGGCTGGTCAGCAGAACAAAAGCGCTATAGAAGGTGAGCACAAAGCCAGCAGAGGCTCTAGTTCTCAGTCAGGTATTCCCACACAGTGACACTGCGCCGGGGATCTCCAGACACCCGAAGGCAAGACCACATCCACAAACAGGTATCTGCTAGGAGGGCATGGGAAAAACAGAGGTGTCACGACACACAGGCGGACCCCAGCCCGGGGCACGGACAGCCCCGCTGCAAGCACACAACGCCGCCTCGCACCAAGGGGGGTTTGCACATTGCTCAGCCCTGGACACGAAGCCTCACCGGGGCAGGTAGCCTGGAGCCGCTGGACGCCTGCACGCCCCAGGCCGGCCCGGGGAACGGCGAGGCTGCGGAGCGGCGCGGCTCAGCCACCCACCCATCCTGGGCTGCGCTGCGCAGGGGCAGCCGCGTCCTTCCCTCCCCTCCGGAGGGGCCCTACAGGACCGCCCTGCGACCCGCTTCCAACCCGAGGCGTCCCACCGCTCTCGTGGGAAGATGCGGACAGAGACGCAGATAAATGGCTATAGATCCACGCGCATGCAGACGCGGCAGGATCGTCCTTGGGAGGTCGTCACTTCACCACGTATTGCGAAAAGGTTTTTTTCTCCATCGCGGTTGCCAATAGCGCCCAACAACGAACAGCTCCACTCCCCGGGCAAACCCTTCCCCCGGCAACGCCACGCTCCCCCAGGCATGATGCGAGGGGCCGGCCGCCCCAGCACCTTCCTCCTATTCCTGCCCTATATAGCACAGGGAAATACCGAAAGACCGCGGTTTTCCTCCCATCCTGGCTCGGCTCCTGACGAAGGATAGGTGAGCCGAGGCCGCTCTCCCCTTCCCGGGGTTCAGCCCGCACGGCACTGGGCCGGGCTGCTGCTGTCCTCCCTGGAACCCGGCAACTTGTTGGGAGGGCAGCGCTACCCGCGGGCGAGCCTGTGCGGACGATGCGGGCACCGGCGACCGGCGGCTGCCGCTGCTCGGGGGCAGAGCGCTGCCCGCATCCAGAACCCCGCGGCAGCCGAACGGCTCCGCGCTCCCGCCGCTCAGCCCCGCGCCGAGTCTTCCCCCTCTCGGCAGCTCCGCACAGACCGCACGCTCTGGGCAATGTGCAACGGCGGGGCAGGACAAGGGTCCTCGTGGGCTCCTACCGGGAACGCTGTTACTGTAGCATTGCGGAGCGCCTAAGCCCCGCTGCTCTCTCGCTTCCCTCCTCTCCCCTGCTCGCCTGTTGCCCGCTCCCGCCAGCTCCGCCGCCACCGCCCGCAGCTGCCGCGGCTGCGGACTCGAGGCGCAGACCCCCGCCGGGGAGGGCAGGAAGCGCGTCATCACTCCGGGCCGCTCCACCGCCCTCCGCCCGGCCCGCTCCGAGGGACCCGCGGCTCCCACCCCGCGCCCCGAGACCGGCGGGAACAGAGCCCGCCTCAGCCGAGGGCTCAGAGCTCCCTCTTACCTGGGCCTAAGGGAGAGGCGACTCCGCCGGCCGCAGCCCTCACCCAGGCGGTCAGATAGCGTCGTTCCCGCTCTGCCAGCCCAGTACCGTGGCAGCCAGGGCACGGCAGCTCCTTGGGGAAAGAAGGAGGAGGAAGGCCGGAACACCCCACGCGGGGGAGGAGA